>ML675623.1:10570751-10672378 GCA_007922155.1 Mesoclemmys tuberculata
GCGGGGGGGGTCTGGGGGGGTGCGAGGCTCCCTCAGGCGGGGGGGGTCTGGGGGGGTGCGAGGCTCCCTCAGGCGGGGGGGTCTGGGGGGGTGCGAGGCTCCCTCGGGGGGGCCCGGCGGGGCGGGAGCGCGAGGCAGTGCCGGGGGGGGGGGCGGCTCCTATTTAAAGCACCCTCCGCCCCGCCGCCCGCTCACTCCCGCTCCGCCGCCCTCCCTCGCCGGGCTGCCCGGCCCGGACCATGGCCCCGCCGCGCCTGAGCGCAGCCCTGCTGCGGTGCAAGCCCTTCGTGGTCCTCTTCTTCACGCCGCTGCTGCTGCTGCCGCTGCCGCTGCTGCTCCCCACCCAGGTGAGCCGGGGCCCGGGGGGCTGGAGCCGGGCGCGCCCCCCGTCCGGCCCGGGGAGGCGGGCTCTGCCCGCCCGCGGGGATGCTGGAGGCTCGGGCTGAGCCTCTCCTGCTCGTGCCCGCTTTGGGGCCAGGGGGGCCCTGGGTGGGTCCCTGCCAAAGCCCCCCCACACCCGAGGGCTGCCCGGGACCGCAGCCCAGCTGGGGCCAGGTTTTCAGAAGCTCAGCATCAGGGGCTGGGAGCCAGGTCGCAGCCGCTTGGCCCCCAGCGCCCAGCCCTTCTGTTGGCCAGGGTGTCCTCAGGGCCCAGGTCAGCCTGTCCCCAGGTCACCTCCCGGCCCCTGCCTCACTGCAGCCCTTTCATTCCTCTGAGCGGCCAAGGACAATGCAGGGATTTCTGCCCAGTGATTTACTTCAGTAAGTCCCAACAATTGAATCCAACCGCTCCACTGGCTGGTTGGTTTATTACCTTCCTGAACTGTACTTGGGGTGACCAAGTTAGTGAATGCGAAGGACTAGGTTAGGATCACTTGCAGGGTAAGCCTGACACGCTTCTTTTTCCTCTCTTTTTTGTCATGTCCCAGGCTATAGTCCTAGGCAGTGAAAGTTACAAACAGAAGAGTTTACAAAAGGAGCCTCTGAAGTTGAATGAATGGAGACACAAACTGGTTATAAGCCACCCCATTAGTGCCAGGATCGGAGTCACTCCATAGACTCAAACATGCCATTTTCACCTTAGAAGGGTGACAACTTGGATACCAAGTTTTTGGCCCACAACGACATTGTTTCAAGTTCAGGCACATGCATTTAGGTTTTTGTCCGAAGCCTTCTCCTTGTCTAGTGGTTAGAGTTGGGGACTGAGAATCGGGACTTTTGGCTTTACTGCTGACTGCGTTGCCACCTTGGCGTCTCAGTTTCTCCATCTGTAAAACCGGCATAACACAAAGGCATGTTATCAGGTTTGATATTTGTAAAGCGCTTTGAGATCCTCCCATGAAAAGCTATCTAGGTGCACACCATTATTGTGAGATGGTGCAGAGAGAAATTAACACATTGTGCTTGATGATTCGGTGCTGTGTCATGCCAGTTGTACACTGATGTAACATGATTTCAGTGGAATTATGCCAGTGCAAAGCTGGGGTAAAAATGTGGAGGATCAAACCTTTGTCTTTTTTTTTTTCTTTGGCAAAATCTGAAATCCATGTTTGCAGCAAATAATATAGTCTGGCATAGCTTTTAGGGTGTGTTCTAATAATGATGGTACAACTAGTTATTTTTGATTGACCTACATTTCTCCGTGTATCTTAAATTTCAGAAAAACCACAGGCATGTTTGTAAACAAGAATGCCACCCCTTTAGGTTTACCTGTCTAATAACAGACCTGCCTTTAGGTCAGTTCAAGAGACTCCAGTGGAAGAGGAAAGCCTATGATGAGTTGAGAGGGGGAACAGGGATTTCGGTGATGTGGTTTAAAGATTAAAATTTCTAGATAGATGGCAAATATTGTAGGATCAATGTCAAAACTTGCGATAGGGTTGTGGTATGCAAGAGTAGTAATATAGACTTCAATACGAGAAGTTTATAATTATAAAATGTATAATTTAATGAGAGTCTAGGAATGTATTTTGTACCTTTTGAGTGTTCAGAAGAAACATTGTGTAATCTTTCTAAGAGATTACGGGATTGCTTAACAGTCCATAAGAATTCCCATCAATGATCACTTTCACAATTTCTCTCCAATAGAACACATTGTTATGTTTTCTGCCCCCAGTTCAAAGAAGCAAAATCAATAGTCTACAGTTGTTAGTATTAAGCATGACAATATTTTTCTAACCTTAGTGCTTGTTTTTTAGTTTTCTAAACTGGACTGTGCTTGACTTGGCTGTGTCTGTAGGAGTTAAGCATTGTCTTTTTGAACTTCAAGTAAATCATTTACTGTACATAGTAAATAACAGTGCTTCTAGTCTATTGTGAGATTTGTTAAAGAATAATATTCTCCTTCAGACCCTCGGAGCTGTTTCTATTTTTCACAGAGTGACAAAATGCAATCACATATAATAAAATTTAACACTTAGCTACTGCTGCAAGACCTAGAATCACATTATAAAATCATAGGAAGCCCAATTAAGTCTTTTCATTTGATATCTCTCCTGTACTCTAGCTCATGCAGAATTGTTCCTTACCGAGCATACTCAGTAAAAAACCTCCTCCTAAGCTGATAAACATTTCCAGTTTTAGACATTTCTAATCCAGAAAACCCCCATGTTAAGAAAACATATTATAATTTCAAAGAAGTAGTTTAATATCTATAATGTAATGATTCCCAGTCAGATGAAAGATTAGACCAAGACCGTCAAGTGACTACTAGTGATTTTGGGTACCTCAATTTTCAGGTGTCCAATATGATGTTCAGAAAGTCAGCATCTGGCCTCTGAAAATAAAGTGTCTTAAGATGAGCACCTAAAAACTGAGACATCCAAAATCTAAAAACCTTGGCTCATAGGCATGGAATCTCCTTCTTGAATCAAATACCAGTGGACAGCTGAACATTTAAGTTAGCCACATGTTTGCATTTCTATGGAAATTCTGGTTTTTCCATAGGCTAAGCTTTATCCTGCCGTCTTTGTGCCTTTAAAACGCCCGCGCCTTGTCTTCCTGACCAAGCTTTCGAATGTGGCGTAAATGTTCACTTAAGCCAGATTCTGAGTAGCTGGTTGAGTTGTAAAGACCAAATATCTCTTTTAGGATCTGGCTTCTTGGACAGATGGGTCTGGATCCAATTAACTCCAATGGGGAGTTGCAGGTATTCAGCACACTCAGGATCAGGTCCAAAATTCACTTCTGGGGTGAAGTCCATCAAGGTCCATGGCAAAACTCCCATTGACATCAATGAGGCCAGGATATCATTTCTGATATGCCTTTACAATTTATCAGATTGCACCACCTGTGTGCTTGAGGACATTTTCTTGGGGAAGAAGATAACAACTTCTATTAAAAAGGTCTTTTCCCTCCTTTAAGGGGCCACTTAATTTAGAGCACTGCCATTTATATCCTGGGATCTATTGGGGGATTGTGTGTATTCAGTTGCACACTTGATTTCCTGTGCTTAAACCTTTGTTTGCTTGTATGCAGGAAGCCAAATGTGGCTATGTTATCATCCTTATGGCCGTGTACTGGTGCACAGAGGTTATCCCCTTGGCTGTCACAGCTCTACTGCCTGCTATCTTATTTCCTATGTTTGGAATCCTGGAGTCTAAAAAGGTAAGAACTGATGCTAGGTCAGCATAGATTGAAGCATAAACTTCAGGGGAGCAGACCAGCATATTCAAATGCACCAATGTTTCTGTGCCTATCACATTCGATGAGTTGCTTTTCATCGTGAAAAAATCACTGAACAGATCACGTTGTATAGTGACCCTAAATTCTGGTGCAGCTAAGGATCTGGTTTGGTTTCATCTCAGCACCTGTTTTATTGAGAAGTTTGAGCTGGGGTGAGACTTTTAACAGTCCAATCCTAGGAGCAAGTTTTTAAAATGACATTCTAGCTATCGTATGCAGTGTCATTGTGGCTGCGTTGGTCCCAGGATATTAGAGTTACAAGGTGGGTGAGGTAATATCTTTTATTGGACAACTTTTGCTGGTGAGAGAGACAAGCTTTTAAGCCACACAGTGCTCTGGGGAAACAGAAGAACACAGAGATTAAATTACTTGCCCTAGGTCGCAGGAAGTCTCTGGCAGAACCTAGACCAGAACCCAGGCCTCCTGGGTTGTGGCACACTGCCCTTTCCCCTGGACACATTTTTGACAGACAGCTTTTTTGGGTTGCATTCTGGATTCCTGGGAGAGCTGTTCTCTTTCACCCCAAGTGTTAAAGTACAGAAATTCCACCACCTTTTTAGAACAAGCTTTACTGGTTTTTGCAAGAAATGCTGCCCTTCATAGTGAAAAAGATGTGTTTCTGGGCTCATATTGACATCTCATGCCTCAACATCCATCCCCCTAAACCTCTTTCACATGCCAACCTCAAAATACAGCAAACAAATGTAACAGAAAACGTCTGCAGATGCAGAAAGATATAAAGCCAACTACATGGTGTTTATGCAGAAATGACAACGTGCGTAATGCAAAGTGTTGCTTGTGTCCTTCTCTAGTAGCTGGTTCAAATAGAGGAGAACAACCTACTACTTCTGCCACTCATGGAATTACTCATTCAGTGGTAGAGGTCTGTGCTTTGGTGCTGAAACTTCTGCGTTCAGACTTCTGAAAAGCCAAGGGATCATTTCAAAAGTGACTCCTGATCAGGGACTCCTACTTTGGGAGATCTCAGATGCTTGGGATCAACTTCTTTTAGCAGGAGATGTATGTAACATGCTGCCAAAGAGTGACCTCCGTTAGCAGCTGATTTTTCATACAGGATAACAGCCTACTACTTTTGCCAACTAATGGGCTTACTGCTTGAGTTGGAGTGGTGGAAGTCTGTGTTTTGGTTCTGAAAGTGAAGGATTCAGTCCCTGCTGGTGACTTATTAGGGGTGAGATTATGGGCTGATTTTTCAGAGGTGGCATGTGATCATCTGGGGCTTAGCAGCTCTAAGAATCAGACAGCATACATGCAATGCTTCTTCTAGTACACAACGGCAGTTATTATTCATATTTCATTAGCATCTAGTGGCCCCAACCAAGAGGGGCCCTTTTGCACTAGGCTCTGTACAAACTGGGTAAGAGACAGTCCCTGCCCAAAGCCGCTCAGCATCTAAATAGACAGACACAGACATGGAACTGAATAAATGTATAAAGCTTCCTCCTGCTTCCATCGAAGCTAACAGGAGTGGAATAAGGGCCAGACTGCTTCAATTGTTGACGAATCCAGCCACCCCCTTATGAATCAGACACTGATGGGCAGTTCCTCTCTTTGCAGGTGTGTATGCAGTACTTGAAGGACACCAACATGCTGTTTGTCGGGGGGCTAATTGTGGCAGTGGCCGTGGAACACTGGAATTTGCACAAACGCATTGCACTGAGGGTCCTGCTGATCGTCGGAGTAAAGCCTCCACTGTAAGAGGCCCTGTTACCCCTGCCTTCCTGTCTGTCTGGGATCAGGAGCAACCAAGCTTAGCAGAAGGATCGTCAGATGTCAGGAGAATAGGGGGAGAGCGTGAGAACTGAGCCACACAGAATGAAGGGCTTCCAGGGCTTGCGTATGCCTGCAGGAATGATGCAATGTTTGAAAGCCCAAGAGAGCTGCAAGGGAAGATGCTCATGTTTCTGCTCCCATTGGAGTCAATGGGAGTCTTTCTGTTGAATTAACAGGAGCTGGATTCTGTTCTGTTCTAATCCATAGAGATTTAGACTAGTCTCTGCTTAGGCCCTTAGAGCATTGATCAGCGTGGGGTTCATGTTAAGCCCCTAACATTATGCGTTTGTATTTCCCATTTGGGGCCACAGTGTCTTTGGATCGGCCATTCAGTTCCTGTTTGAATCTGAGTCTTTGGGCAGTCAGAGTAAAACCACCACAGGGAATAAACTACAAGTCTCCTCTAGGTACGACATGGGCCTGAACCAGACCCAACCCCACCCTGAGGAGGGCAAGTCATTTTCCAACCCATGAACCCGAGTCAGTGCTCCCAATTCTGCCTCCTGCCCATCGGTCAGCAGAGGGGTGGCTGCACGCCCTGCTCCTGCTGGCCACCGCTTATGGCTTACCCAGAGTAAGAGTGGCTCCTCGGCTCAAGTGGCAGCGGAGAGGAGCAGGTCCCACCACCGTGTCAACCCCACGGGCAGGAGGAGGCGAGTTGACCCAAAAGGGTCCGGGTGTTTTCCCACCTGACCTGACCCAGACCTGACACTGGTAGTCAGGTCCCAGCACTTTCCGGTCATGGAGGACTCTAGAACAGACCTTGAAAGTGTGAGGCTGAATGACCTGATGGTCTGTTACAGTTCACATCCTGCCCATCTCCCACCCCCTTGGCTCTTCAGTCCCATGGAATTGCTGTGAAGGGGAGGCGGGCAATGGAGAGATCTCCTTAGGAGGACTGTGCGCAACCTGCAGGCTGGGGAGCAGCCTTCCAGGGCAGTTCCTTCTTTATCTGCACAGAGGGGGCAGATGGCGAGTACAGGACAAGGACATGCCCAGTGGGACCACAGCTAATGGACTGCATAAGAGGAGGGCAGAGGTAGCAGTCCCTAAAGCCATGGGCAGTAATAGTGGCTGTAAAGTGGTTGTGCTTCTCAGTTCAGGGGGCTGCACTGAGGGTTTTATTGTCCTGAGCCCAGCAGAGATCATCTGTGCAAATCCCTTTGCTCAGGGCACCAGGATTTGGCCCCAGTAATGAGTGTAACCCTGATGCTGAGATCCCTGGCGCCATTTTCATTAATGCCAAAATCCCGCACCCTGCTCCAGCCAATGATTAGCAGAGTGGAAACTGAAGTGGTGCCCGTCCTGTGGCTTATTCACGCTAGAGCTGATGTTAGTGAAGGAGCGGCAAACATCACAGCTCTTCCATCTGAGCCGGGATCCACAGCCTGAGATGAGCTCACAGTCTCAGAGAGTGCAATTTTCCAGATTTCCAGCAATAATCAGAGGAGAGGAAGGCAACCTCAATTGTGGTTCGCTGTTACGAAATGGCTTTTTTTATGCTGGCTAAATGATAGGTACTTCCAACTAGGGCTTTAAATGACAGTGCAGTTACTCACGGGGAGGTGTGTGAGGTTGACTACTCTGCTGGTGTGACTCCAGTGAAAGCAATGGAGCTGCACTAGCAAAAAATGTGGGAATGGTTTCCTTTCCCGGAGCTGGTAGTACAGCAGGTATTACAAGGGTGGGGCCTGCTGCCAGGATTGCCTGGAAGTAGGTTGCACTGGCTGGAAAACCCAGCAAAGCTTTCATGGTTATTTTTCCTTCCTTCCCTGTACTTCTCTACATGCAGCCTGATGCTAGGCTTCATGGGAGTCACCGCCTTCTTGTCCATGTGGATAAGCAACACAGCCACTACCGCGATGATGGTGCCTATTGTCCAGGCTGTCTTGGATCAGATGAACAGCACGGAGCAGGACCTGACAATTACGGATCAACCTATTGGGCAAATGAATTCAGCAATGGAGCTGGAGGAGAAGAATGCAATGAGCCTGATGTCAGTGCAGGGTAAGGGGCGGCCGAGCAGACCCAGTCAGAGTCTGTTTCGATTGCTGTATAAAAGCTTAATTCAGAGCCTGTTGACTTCAGTGAAAAGACTCTTATTGACTTCCCTGGGCTTTGGCTCAGGCCTTAAGAAAGCAGAAGCACTATTATCTGGAAGGGAATCCATTAAATACACTAAGGCCCAGGTTTTCACAAATGGCCTTCAGTTCTGGGTGCTCCCTAGCTTTGGGTGCTCAGCTCTCAACACCTGGGGCTTCGTTTTCAACTGGGCCAAGCATGCGCCGCTGCCCTGGAACTCGGTGGGTGTGCAGAGCTTCTGAAAATCACAACCCAGAGGTAACATTTGCAAAAGTGACTTGGGCAGTGAGGAACCTACGTGTCACTGCGGGTCTATGGGGTTTAGGCTCCTATGTCACGGAGGCACTTGTGAAAATGGTACCCACTCTCTTTTTGCTTTGTCTTTGATCAGTGGCTGTTCCCTTGTTGAGCAAGTAGAGGGGGGAAGTTAGTAAATCATGAAAAACTGATCGAGCATTGTCTGAGCAAGAGCTGCAGTTTCTCAGGAAAGCTAAGTTGGTTCTTGCACCTCCATGAAATGTGTTCTCGCCCTCATGGGGATTCTTTGCCTCCCCACCTTTGACCATCTCTTTCTGTGTAGTTGGGGCATTTCAAAGACCCTGGTCCTGCAATAGGCAGGATTTTTAGAACCCTGTACCCTGATTGAGTCCTAATGACGTCACAGGCAGAGGGGACCACTAATGCAGAGCTCACGGTAGGATCAGGGCACCTCAGGCGAGAAAGAACACTCTACCTTAGTGGTAGGACACTAGACTGTGACTCGAGACCTGAATTTAATTAATCAGAAACTGAATCAGCCCCAGATTCTCTGCGTGACCTCGGGTAAATCACTTAATCTCTTCTGTGTGCCTCATCTGTAAAATGGGGTTAGTACCTCCCTGCTTCACCGGGGAATTGGGAGGGTAAAATCCATGAATGATTGTGAGGTGTCCAGATACTGTGGTGATGCAGGACATATAAATACCTACACAGCTTTCACTTGGTCATATGGTGCTTTGTAATAACGCTGCCCCTTTCTAATGTTGTAGCGACAACAGGTTTTCTTTTTGTATTCAGTAATACACTATTTAATATTGGGTGCTCAATTAAAAAAAAAATGCTAGCCCTCTAGTGTGGGGTCAGTTGCTCTCAGTTTCCATGGTGATTTTTACCCAGTCCAACAACATAATGTGTGTTTCCAGATTAGGCCTTCATCCAAAAGAAGCAACAGGACAGACGCTATATTCCTGGAGCAAATACAGGCCTGACTTAAGCAGACACAGCTCCATTGATTTTAATGGTTATTACCAGGAATGAATTTGATCCTATGTTGTCTCTGGATTTATTGGAAGCCTCCAGTGGTAGTTTGTGGATTGCTGCCTTGGTATTTGAATAGCACCATCACTGTAGTATCTTACGACCTCACACATGCTAATGAATTTACCTCACAACTCCTCACGGTGGTAGGGAAGATTTGTTATCCTCATTATACGGAACAGGAAACTGAGGAACAGAGGGTATGTCTACACTGCATTGTAAACCCAGGTCTGTGTGACCAGGGCTTGTGGACTCGTGTTTCCAAGCCCATGCTTGAGCATCTACACTGCATTGTCAACCTAGATTTACAATTGCTGGACCCAGGTCCGACAGCTGCACTAACATGTCCATTCACCACTGTGCAAACCTTCTGACTCTGGTCTGCGGCTTGACCTGTGTCCACACTGTAGAATGGCAGGGCTTGGACCAGAGTCACAGTGGGTCTTGGCCTCTGACCTACCCCCATTAGCAGGGTTTTAGGAGGTGGGTCCTAAGCATTTGCCAAGCTGAGTCACATTGATTTGTGTGTGGACGGAAGGGGGATTTGGACTCAAACCTGAGTTGGAGCCCAGGCTTATTATACAGTGTAGCCATATCCTGAGAGGCAAAACAGCTCACCCAAGCTCACGCAGAAAGTCTGTGGCAGAATCAGGAATTAAAGCCATATTTCTAGAGTCCCAAGTCAGTGCCAGAGCCACAAGACCATCCTCCCTTCTTTTTGCCATGAACATTATTAGAAGATGATATGAGGACATAATCAACATCGCTTTGCTTTAATCAAAATAAGAGGCATAGATAAATTGCAGCACCAAGACTTTTGCCCCTGTTCTGTGCTTTCAGTTTCCATTGATTTACTAAAGGCAAGTTAATGTTTGTTGTTTCCAGTCATAAGCAATGGACACATTCCTGATGAACCGAAAGCTCCTCGTGATAGGGAAGTGAAGAAACGCATCAGTAAGGGGATGACGCTATGTGTGTGCTATGCTGCTAGTATTGGAGGAACTGCAACACTCACTGGAACAGGGCCAAACCTGGTTTTGAAAGGCCAGATGAATCAGTAAGTTGTTCTTGCCATTTCTCTTGAAGCCTCTTAAATTATCTTACTCTGCTTTTTGACCAGCACAACTGAGAGTCTTATTTAGTAGCTGCTGATGGAGCCAACCCTAGGTCCCATCAAAGTGAATGGAAGTTTTGTTATTGGTTTCAATACAAGCAGAATCATGTCCTGAATTCCTATCTTCTTGGAGATCCCCTTAGTTCTAAAGAGTTAGGGGAGGGCAATGCTGAAAACATAGGGGGTTGAACGGACTTGTTGCGAGCAGAATATTGCTCAAAGTTTTTGATAGGGTACCAGTGAGTCTTTAAATCGGGCTTATGTCAAATGGGTCCAAAATAGTCAAACACAAGCAGAGACGACCTGTGCCTGCCAATGGGAGGGAAAAGGCAGCAGAGTGAGGCCAGTCAGCTTCAGCAGTGTTACTGATCACGCGCAATACAAGCCAAGGGATACAAGTCCTCTACCTCTCCCACGTGTCACCTCTGAACACAAGTTATTTGGCTCAATAAATGGGTACCTGGATGAAATGTAATGTACTGTGATCTACAGGAATTCAGACTAGATGATCTAATGGTTCCTTTTAGCCTTTAAACCAACAAGCTGTGTGCAATTAATGTAAAACATTCTGTAAAGAACATTGAAAAATGCCATCAGGCTTTTAAAGTACAATTTGAAGTCCATGAGAGTCTTTCCATTGTCTTCAGTTGGCTTTGGATGAGGCCCTTATGGTGAAGCAACGGGTAAGCCTTGAGGCTCATGTATCATTCCCATTAGCACATATTGAAGGGAGAATATACTCAAATGGTTTGAGGGTGGTACAGAAACCATTGTTTTCTCTCTTCAGATTGTTCCCCCAAAATGGTGATATCTTGAATTTTGCTTCCTGGTTTGGATTTGCGTTTCCTAATATGATTCTGATGTTGACATTATCTTGGTTTTGGCTCCAGTTTTCATTCATGGGGTTCAAGTAAGTATTAAGTTATAATGTTATGGGCCAGATTCTCAGCAGGTGTAAATCAGCTGTGAATCTGGCCCTCTCAGTTTGTCTTGTATTATATGGAACATGTTCCTGAGATTACATGATGGCTAGGTGTACAATCTGAAAGCAAAGTACTGTATAGACAAGGAATGATGTGTGTCACATAACCTTGTATCTTAGTAGGGACTTCATATATGTACACCTGTCAGTGGTGAGATTGAACTGTGCTGGTTACAACCACATTTGTAATGAGTGTTTTATTTTCCATAGAACCTAGAGGCCCCAACTGAGATTGAGCCAGGCACTAAACAGACACTTAGTGAGAGACAGTCTCTATTTCAAAGAGTTTATAATCTAACTAGACAAGATAGACAGTGTGTAAGGGGAAACTCAGGCACACAGTGGTGAAATGACTTGCCCAAGATCACACAATAGATCAGTGGCAGGGCCAAGAATAAAATCTAGCTCTCCTGACTCTCTGTGCAGTGCCCTACCCCCCAGACCACGCATCTCAGCAGGAGATGGTAACCAGTGGCAGTTATGTGCAAAGGCTAACACAGGAGTTATTTCATTTTATAGCATGCTGCAGCCATTCTAGGTGATAGCTAACATGGTTCTGAGCCTCACATGGAGAGTGTCAAAGTGGATTCACTGGTAATTTTCTCCTGCAAGCAAATATTTACAACTTTCTTATTCCCTTTTTTTTTAAAGCTTTAGAAAAACCTGGGGCTGTGGGATGGAAAGAACTGACAAAGAGAAAGCCACTCTTAACGTGCTCAAGGCAGAGCACCGGAAACTGGGCTCCATCTCCTTTGCTGAAATCAATGTCCTCATGCTCTTCAGTCTTTTGATTCTCCTGTGGTTTAGCAGAGACCCAGGCTTCATTCCTGGCTGGGCCACTTTCCTCTTCAATAAAGATGCAGAGTGAGTTTGAATCCTGCAGTGTTTTGACTGACTTAGCAATACTTTATTTGGCTCTGCTCCTGTTTGACACTTAGGGGCATTTAATTCAGATTCTGTCTCAAGTCACAAATGGAAGTTGTTTGATGGGTCTGATCCTAGTTCTCACTTGTTACATCTCACCAAAGCACCAGATAATTGACAGTCTCTGCTCTAAAGAGGACCCGTGACTGGCACATCCAGGAAGGGTGCTGCAGGCTCGGACTGGCACAGTCAATGGGAGGGATTTTGAGGGAGTCAATGGGAGTTAAGATGAGGTTTAACATAATTTTAATATACAGTATTGTCATCGGCAAAGGAGAATCTATCCAGCACGCACAAGGAAATTGACTCAGTGATTTGAAAGGCTTCTCCTCATACTCCTATGCTCCTAACATTGCACACAAGTTTTAAGGAAAACAATCCTTTCTTGCCACAACCCCGTCTATGCTGCAGTGTTTGAATTCATTTGGCTTGAATTCATTTGGCTGTCGAGAAGTGCCTTTACTCATACCACATGCATCAGTATCACCTGCAACCTGATGTTTATGATGTTTGTCCTATAGCTGCTTTGTTCTGCTTTATTATTATTATTATTTTATTTTATTTACAGTTTAAGTTCACACTTCCAGTCTCCAGAGACTGGGGTTTACAGCTCCTTTTGTGCACTTGAATCATTTCTGCATAACTAACTACAGTAAATAAAATATATGCATAAGTGAGACTCTTTTCTTTGAAATGTGAAGAAAAAATGTTAAATATCTGTGCCCTGGTTTATGTTTTGAGGACTTCAGTATTTGCTATAGTGTAACATTTTCAAAAGCACGTAAGTGACTGAAACTTAAATCCGTTTTCAAAATTGACTTGGGACCTCCCAGTTTAGGAGCTGAAAAGTGCATCTACACTGCCACCAGAGGTGTGATTGCACCTTGGGTAGACACTCACACTAGCTTTCATCTAATGAGTTTGGATATTGATAGCAGTGAAGCTACAATAGTTTGGACTCTGGTGCAGGTGAGCTGCTGGAGTGATGGCTCCTGCTATGTGGTACAGTCTGAAGCTCATACAGCTGTAGATTCACAACTATTAAAGCTAGCTTGGGTCTACACGTGTTGCAATCACACCTCTCATTGCAGTGCAGACATACACTAGGGGCATGTCAGGCTACTATGCTGACAGGAGAACTGCTGTTGGCATAGTTAATCCACCTCCCTGAGAGGCGGTAGCTATGTGGATGGAAGCAGCTCCCCTGTCGACATAGCGCTGTCTACACCGGGGGTTAAGTCAGTATCACTACATCACTCGGGGTGTGGATTTTTCACACCCCTGAGTGACGTCGTTATACCGTTATAATTCTGTAGCGTAGACCTGGCCCGAGTCCCACTGACTTTCAATGAGACTTAGACTTGTTAGTGCCCAAGTTACTCTGGAAAATGGGACTTAAGATCCTCTAGCCACTTACTCTGTAAAGAAAATATTTTCAAAGGGCCTAAATCTAATCCAGGTTCTGTTGCTGGCATTCATTCACCTTTCGGCAAGTTAATTAGCACTCCATGCCTCAGTTTCCCTTGAATACAGTGGGGATAATAAAACTTCCCTACTTAACAGAGGTATGGTAGAGAAGACTCTCTTTGAGATCTTTCAGTGGAAGGCATAACAGAACTGCGAAGTGATATTAAGTATGGTGATACAAATGTGGAATTTTGCTAGTCTGGATATCAGAATGTGGAATATCGGGCTACAGAATGTTGTTAAATGCTTATAGACAGTTTAGAGAGAATGTACAGATAAAAGCAAATAGGACTTATGGGTTACCATGTACAGCACTGGAACAATGGTGTGTGTGTGTGTGTGTGTGTGTGTGTGTGTGTACTGTACAGATGCCATATATTGGGACAATGGTACACATGCTAGAGGGGTGCCATGTATTGGAACAATGGTGTATTATATTCTAAACTGCCCCCCCCTTTTTTTTTAGGTATGTTACTGATGCCACTGTAGCTCTCTTCGTTGCACTACTGCTGTTCATAGTTCCTGCCACTAAACCCACATTCAACTGCTGTAGTCGAAGCAGCTTTAACCTTGAACAGAACGAAGAAGGTAATGGGAAGAGAGAAATTGACAATATTGATGCTTGGCTTGCAGCTTTTCCCCTGCCATCCTGGCTTGGTGGTTCTGTGGTGAGATCACAACTCACCGTGCTGAGACAGTAAAGCCATTCCTCAGATCCAGCTGGGAGTGCTGGAAGAAGCACTTCTTCATAATTTAGGGCTTGTCTACAGAAACCCTTAGCGTGCGTCAAGCCGGGGTGTAAACATAGTCCACGTCAGCACGCTGCACACTAAGTGTCTGTGTGGACCCTGCTGCTACACACTAAAAGTTCCCTAGTGCCCTCCTGTTTCAAAGTAGGGTCGATTCGAGCATACTGCAAAACTTTTGGCATGTGTCCCAGGGTCCATGCGGACAGTTACTGTGCAGAAGGCTAGTGCATGGCAAATTCGCACCCCAGCTTGCTACGAACTAAGGCTATGTCTTCACTGACGGTGGCAAAGTCGCTACCCTCAGATCGACTTATCTGGATCGACTGAGCGGTCAGTGAAGACCTGCTCAGTCAATCCAGAAGTTGACGTACTAAAATCACCTCCTTAAGTGGTGTAGCGCTGTGTCGACGGGAACGCGGTTCCCGTCGGTGCAGTGCAGTGAAGACGGCGTGCAGAAGAGAAGCACAGAAGTCGATGGGAGTTACGCAAGGTCTTTGCGTACTTTGTGTAACTCCTGTCAACTGCTGCTAAATTGCCGTGGTAAGTGTAGACCAAGCCTAAGTGTGTAGACAATCCCATAGTGTGTGCAGTCCCTGCAGCTAATCCTACTTCTTGGTTGCTGCCGGCACATGGCCATAATCCTTGTGTATCACTGTGCACCTGAAATGGGGAGTTTTCTCACAAACACGCCTGTTCTGGACTGGCACTGTGTGTCATTGGATTGTAATGCTTCCTTTGCACTGGGGTAGTAGCTACGGTGAGCGCCCCTCCCACTGTCCAGCCTAGAACAAAGTCATCATCTTCTCACAGCATTCTGTGCTCTGCTTTTATCTTTTTAGTGATGAAAGAGTCCTTTTTCCCAGCCCCATTGCTAGACTGGAAGGTGGTTCAGAGGAAGATGCCCTGGAACATTGTGCTGCTGCTAGGAGGAGGATTCGCCTTGGCCAGTGGAAGCGATGTATGTCCTGACCTCTAGCTGCCATTGAGTCCAGGAGTGACCTTTCTGCCCTGCTTTTTTTGTTCCTTATTTGTAGTCATGGGCCCAAACCCAACCTGCAGCTGAACAGTGGCCTGAACAGCTTAGCAGCTCAGCCCTTTCTCTATTTATTAGTATGATTGTTCTCTGGCTGGGATGGGTGTGCCTCAGGGGTTGGTCTCCAAGAGTTCAAATGCTTTACTCAAGCTTCTCCAAAACACTTGAGCCTCCAGAATCTGCAAAATTGACTGGAAACCTTCCTTGAAGTTTCCTTAGCTGGAAATAACAGGAGAGCCGCAATTTTTGTTGTACGTTGTCACTCCAGTTCTTCTCATGGCCAGAAAACAGAAGTGCAGTAATGTATCTAAGAGTGTTGGAGCAGTTTTGGGGGTTTCTTTAGAAGGGCTGTAAATCCTCATACTTCAGGGCATAAACCAAACACTTACTGAAGGGATCAAGAAGAAACTCTATGGGCAGGTTATCAGAATCATCCTCTAGGGTGTTTCTTGAACCTTCCTTTGAAGAGTCTGGTAGTGATTGCCATCAGAGATAGGACTCACTGGACCTCTGCTCTGATCCAACGTTCCTAACTGCAGAAAAGGTAGAATTCAGCTCTAGAAATAGGCACGGGTTTGTAAGAATCCTGGCTCCATTTAAACTGTTTCATGCATCCCTCTTGAGATGCATCTGAATCAAAACCCCAAATCCCCCAGACTGCCAAGCTTTGGGGAAGTTCACATCCATATCCAAACTTTGTGGCTGGGCGGCTGTTAAATAGTGGGCTAAACCAAAGCTCTGGATTGGAACTTTCCCCGATTCAGTATCTTCAGAAGCCTTAGTAATTCTTTCAATGATTCCTGTGAGCAATTCATTAAATGTTTGCAGTTGTGTGGCTTCCTTGGTCTCTGGTATAAATCAGTATTATGCTTTCACTTGGCAGAAATACACCAGAGTATATTGACCAGAATGAGAGAAAATAAAGCTAACTGATGAAGTGGGGTGCAGCCCACGAAAGCTCATGCCTGCAGAAATGTGTTAGTCTTTAAGGTGCAACAGGACTCTCGTTGTTAAAGCTAACTTACTTTCCAGCTGGCAGGGAATCTCCTTTGTGATTATTATTTTTGAGGAAAAGTCACAATACTTTGTTCTTTAAATGGCCTGGTTTGTTTACTCTCAAGTGATCGAACGCTAATGTCAATGGCCTACTTTCCTATGTGTGTCTGGATGTGGCAACATATTACAGACAGCATGAGCTGCAGTGGAGGGCCTAGAAGTTCTGTGTCTCACTGAAATGCACCTCTTGATCTTATCAGGCTTCTGGTCTGTCGAAATGGCTGGGTGATCAGATGACCCCCCTGCACACTGTTCCACCCTGGGCCATTGCCGTGATACTGTCGCTTGTTATTGCTGTCTTCACCGAATGCACCAGTAACGTTGCTACGGCCACCCTCTTCCTACCCGTTTTTGCATCATTGGTAAGATTTCTCTTATGGGGTTTTTCACGCTGCCCATCTGGAAAATGGACTTGAAAGTCACAGAAGAATTGATAAAGTCTTTAAAAATAGAGCAATGCAATGTTTACTGCCATCTATGGTGTGTATACTGTAAGCCGAGGGAGTTTATATGCAAATAGGGTTATTCCAGGAAGCAAATAGCAATCAGCCCATCAGATGGCAGAGCTGGCTCTAGTGCTGGCAATAAAGGATGGACTTACAGCCCTTTGTTTGCCACAGGACGGGTATCGCACAGGCAGCGGCACTGCAGACTTCCCCCACACTGCCCCGCCAATGTGCATCAACTTTGAGGGCCCCACTCCTGGAGTGATGGAGTAATTCAGCCTCCTTGGCCTCTCGCCTGAGATTGCCGATCAGGAGGCTGGTTATTGCCAACTGCATTGTGTGATGTGGGCACTTGTCCACTGGAAAGTGAACTGAGCCACCAACTAATTTAACATAGGCCACCAAACCAGTGAGCTGGTAGGGACTTTTGGATCTCCTCCCCCGCCCCAACCTGAACTAGCCAGTCCCCACCAAAAACATTTCACTTATTTAGTCTCTCATTTGGGGGAGCATCGTTGAAGTCAATGGACTCTAAACACAAGCTTAAAATTAAGCATGAGTGAAGTGCTTAACCGTATGCATATGCCTAAGTCACATTGAAGCCAATAGGGATAGACTTAAGCCTGTGCATAAGTGCTTTTCAGTCTTAGAGAGGGGCACGCTTAGTACTGAGGGCCTGGTTTTCCCATTGCCCTGCACCTTGCATGTTGTTTACCCTACTGCAAAGCGAGTACAAAATGGGTATAAAACTCACCATCCTGAGTTTAACGTTTTACTCCCGTTTTGCACAGGTGTAAATGATGACCCGAGCTGCAGGGAATCGAGCCTTGAATGTATACAGTTGGTGAAACACTTTAGGATCCCTGGGGATGGCAAATGCTGCATGCATGTAAAATGTTATTTTTCTCTGTTGTGACCATTCTTCCTGCAGGACTCAAATTTTTTTTTTGCTCCTAGATTTTTATTCTCCTTAGTTAATATCCAGCACTCGTCATTCATTTCCTTGGATGTTTCAGCTGTCTGCATTCTTTTGGCTACAGCCCTGAAGACAAGAGCATCCTTATAAGGCTCATTGTCCCATTTCTGCAGAGTAAATTGGGACATCTTTAAACCCTAGGAAGACACATAAAGAGAGGAACAAAAATGGTCACAGGCTTTTTTGAGCAGAGTCGGCAACAGAGCACAGATGAGACTAGATAGCTTTTTCTTTATTGGTAAAGAATGGACAATTTATTTTAGTCCTTTGCTTTCAAGTAAAATTATCCTGACCCACGCTGCTCAGTTGGCAGTGACTTAAATTGGCTAGGAAGTTCTGGGGACTAGAGAATCCCACAAAACAAGCATCATGTTTAAAAGTTTTGCTCCGCGAGCCTAGTAATTATAATCAAGTCCCTTTGTTGCTCTGACAAACCATCCCAAAGTGTTGTCAGAGATCAAATAAAAGGACTCCAAATAAATTTGACCAGAACCCCAAATTATACCTTGCAGGGGAAAAAAAGCAGCAAGCATCATTTTTAAGTGTTACTCTGCAGCCAAAAGAAAATTGTGAAGTGAAATAGACCAGGCATATAGCAAGCAGCATTTAGGAGAAAAATCTCCTTGTGTGGGAATGTAGAGGTAATGTAACCTTTCCGGCGTTGGCAGCTCTGTAAATACAAAACTGGAGAGAATACCTAGAAGACAGAGACCTATATGTTGAATTTAGAACAGGTGGGCAGTAGTAAAATAAGAATGGAAAACCAGCATGAAAAATACTGATTCGTCAAATACATAAACAGCTATTTCAGATGCAACAGATGTTAAATTATGATGATGGGGATCTTTAGTTGAATGCAGTTTCAAGACAACAAGACTATACAGCATGTGAAACAGGCCTGTAAGGAATTCAGATAGAGTGAGATTCAAGGTATAACAAAGTAAGAATGATATTTGGCTCTTTGGACCAAATCCTCATCTGACATAAATCAACGCCACTTCACTGAATTTACACTACACTGATTTATACCAGTTGAGGCTCTAGACCTCAGACCTTCTTCCCAAACCTCACAGGAGGCTTGTGAGGATAAATACATGTTAAGGGCTGTCATCAGTTGTCCTCCATATTCACTGAAGGTAAAACTAGAAGTAATGGGCTTAATCTGCAGCAAGTGAGATTTAGGTTAGATGTTAGGAAAAGCTTTCTGACTATAAGGGTATAACTATAAGATCTGGAACAGGCTTGCAAGGGAGGTTGTGGAATCCTCATCATAGGACATTTGTTAGTCTTGAAGGTGCTACAGGACTCTTGTTTTTTAAAGATAGATCATCTTCATGGCTTTGAATGGCTTTGAAAACATTATGGAGCCAAATTCTGCCCTCAGATATGCATGTGCAGCTGTCTTTGGCTTGGATGGGTATTGGGTGCCCACACCTGATGGCAAAATGTATTATTGTAGTGCTGGGATTAGGTGTCCCAGTCATGGAATAGGGTCCCATTGTGCTAGATGCCGTACAAACACAGAACAAGAAAATTTAGCCCTAATATTTTTCCCTAATCCTCATAAATACCCTGTGAGGTACATAAGTGTTTATGGTATCCCCATTTTACAGATAGGGAACAGATAGTTGTTGAGGGCCTGATTTTCTGGTGAGCACTTAGAGCTCCCATGACTCCTGCTGAAATTGTGAGTGCTCAACAGGTCTGATGATCAGGCCTTCAGGGTGGGATTTTCAGTGCTGGCCTAAAACTACTCCCACTGAAGCCACTGGTGAAATGCCCATTGCCTTCAATGGGAATTGAGCTAGACCAGTGCTGAGCTCTTCTGAAAATCCCTCTCTAAAAGGCTTGCCCAAGGAAAGCAGTTCTAATCCTGGACCTGGCATGGACTCGAAGACTTCTGAGCGTCTAGTTTTGCGTTCAAGCCACTAACCCATGTCCCTCTGTCTGGCAATAGAATGGAAGCCTTGACCAATGTCAATAACATGCAGTGTGCAACATGCAGGTCTGGTTAGAATGAACTTTCTGATTAGTGAAGCCATCCTTTGTGACGCAAGGACTCCAGTGTACATGAATTTACTTTTTGGAAGTGACTTACACGGGGGATGAACTGACCTGCTGCGTCTGTGGGATCTCACCGGCTTTCTGCCTGCTTCTGTGTCTGAACATTGCTAACGTTACGTCTGTTCTGTTTTCCCCCAGTCGCAATCAATCGAGGTCAATCCCTTGTACATCATGGTCCCTTGTACTCTCAGTGCCTCTTTCGCTTTCATGCTACCTGTGGCGACACCTCCAAATGCAATAGTGTTTTCCTACGGTCACCTCCACGTTTTGGACATGGTAAGATGATGATTACAGTGCCTTGGTATTTTGCCTATGCTTTGCATTACCCTCTTCTATAAATATCATGGATGTAGCTTAGTTTTATAGCCTGGCATTTCCAAAGTTCCCTGGGCTGTCACGAGCTACATGTAAATAAAGGTACTGCCCCATTTTAATAGGAACTCGTACTTAAAAAGCAGTGGCATTTCACTCCAAGTAATTGCCAGGATAAAACTGCTGATTCTGCAATCTGTCATTTGTCTCTGATACATACGGGGTCAAATTGTGCACCCCCACTGCAACCTCGTTGTCTTCAATGTGTTTGCATCGGTATAGCTGGAGGCCTGACTCTGTCCCGTTGTAGTCAATGGCAAGACCTCCTACTGAACACGAGTAAGAACCTGATCCTGCAACTGATGGTGTGCAGGTGAACTACTGCACCCTGCAGAGCCGTACTGAAGTCAGTGGGGTTCTCTGGAGTCCACCCATATGCTGGATTGGCGTCTAATCTGCACCGATGTCATGGCGCCTCTGTAAACTCTCTAATGTAGACAGCTCTCCTGTCAGCTTGGTTACTTCAGCCTCTGTAAAAAGTGGTAGCTATGTTGGCGGGAGAAGCTCTCCCACCAACATAGCGCTGTCCACACCGGTGCTTAAATCGACATAACTTATGTCACTCGGGGTGGCTAATCCACACCCCGAGTGATAAATTTATGTAAGCTGTACTGTAGCCATAGCTTCAGTGTGGCAGAATCTGGCTCTTAGCCAATAAAAGCATCTTGTTTGACAGACAAGGTGGATGAGTCAATATCTTTTATTGGACCAACTTCTGTTCGTGAGACAGAAAAGCTTTTGAGCTGGTCCAGTAAAAGATATTAATCTTCAATCGCCTTGTCTCTCTCTTGCCCTGGGACCTATACTGCATACAACAAGGGAGGATATCTTGTTTGACCATCTTTCAAGATTCCAAACTAATTACATTAAGAGTTTGCACCATGTTTCATGGCCGTTCCATTTAAGTAAGAACATAAAGCAGCAAGCCCAATGGTTATTTCCCTGCTTTAAGGGGAAATCAGGCACCTAAGTACACCTTCACATTTCTTCATTGTGTTTATGCTAATGGGTTCTGGCCAGTCTTTCGAGACTCACTGTGCTGGTGTTTTTTATGTTTTTTCTCTCCAGGCTAAATCAGGAATAGTGATGAATATCATTGGAGTCCTCTGCGTCACTTTGGCCATCAATAGCTGGGGACGTCCCATGTTCAGCTTGGACACCTTCCCATCCTGGGCCAATGCCACTGCTGGAAAGTGAGCAGTAAAGAATTGATCAGAAAACCCAAAGGAACCCTAGTACTGTTTCCTCATTGCCCCATGTCCTGTCTAGAGCCTTGTCAGCACCTCGGATGCTGTGTTAGGATGAATGCAACTTTCCGAGGTCTAAATTTCAGGTCCGGCACAAACCAACTTATTCCAGTCACGACTGAGCCAGAAGTGCTGCTTCCGTACAGATGTCTGAGGAGCTGTGTCCGTGTCACGCCTGAGATCTCTGCACGTCTCCAAGCAAGATGGGAATGTAGCTCAAGATTTTATTTAACTTTATTAAACGGAAGAGAGGCTGCTCTGCAAAAAATGGATCGGACTTTCATGTAACAAGCACGCACTTGGAAATCATTGCCATTGGACACTGCATACAGTCTGAGGCCTGCTGTGCGTTCACGTTCTCCGGTATCCGTAAGTCAGCAATTGCACCGAGTGTCACTTGCAGGCTAATGCAGGAATGGTTCATTCAGCAATGCGGTGAGAACTATTCCTTCCAAGTACAGAGCCAGCAGTGTTCTCTGAGGCCTTGTCTTCGCGCCCAAATCCTTGCGTATTAGCACACATCTGTGAAGAGTCCGGTTGACTAACCAGGCTGATTGACCGTGTCCGGCAAGGCTGAATCATGGTCAGCTTCATGTTGGTGCAAGTTGCACTCAGAATTATGCGTGGTTTCAATAGAGCAAGTGCTTTATTAGACAATCTGGAAGTGATCAAAGTGGGCAGCACGATTTCGAGGTGTATTCAGATCTCCCAGATTAACCTCTTCAGTGCCTTCCAGCAGCATGTTAGTTAACTCTTTAATTCTGGGGTGAAGACAAGGCCTGAAAGACTGGCTTTTAAGTGGGAACATACTTCTAACTTGTATCACAGTACAGCAATAACCAGAGAGTGAATTTAAAGCTATTTACGGGTAAAGTCCTGAAATCCTTACTCGTGATTCCCTGCAGGACTGAGCCCACAGGCTCCAATGGCAGTTTTGTCTGACTAAAGTCCTGTGTGTGAAGTGTTTTGTAGCCCCTGGTTTATAACTGGATTAGCACCATGATTTCTCTCAATTTTCCTGAAGCAGCTGCTGGCAGACAGCCACAGAGGCATCTGGCCATGCTTCTGTGCCAGTGTCATGGGGAAGGTTTTAATTTAGTATTTGGAGACTAAATTAACGGACTCCATGGTGTAGTGGAATGGCCACAGGGCTGGATGCCAGGCACCCCCCGAGTTCTGTTCCCACACTGACTATGTGGCCTTGACCAAATCACTTAACTGCTTTGTGCCTCAGTTTCCCCAGCTGCAAAATGAGGATAAAGATACTTACCTACCTCACAGGGGTATGTGAGGCTTAAGAGCCCAAATCCTGCAGCCCTGGCAGATCAGCAAGGGCTTCAGGATTTGGCCCCTGAGTCAATGTATGTTAAATGTTGTTTTTTTAATATGACTGTCTTTATAAAACTGGAGAAATAATTAATTATTGCTTTGCCTTTAAAAGCATGGAAAATATTTATCTACAAAAACCTCTGGTGCAGGAGCAAGAGGCATTTCCTGAAGGGAAAACAGTTTAATAATGATTTAACTTCATTGTCCTTTGAGATGCTGAGCACCCTCAACCCCGTTGACCGCAGTGAGAGTCACATTTGGCCTCTCCCATAAGGTTGCCAAACCTTCAGGATTGTCCTGTAGTTTCCAGGAATTAACAATTAATCTTTAATTAAAGACGGTCATGTGATGAAACCTCCAGGAATACGTCCATACAGAATTGGCAACCCCAATCTCAGGCTTAAAACAGGGGAGTCTGAAGTGTGGCCAAGGGCCCAATGCAACCTAGATGGTCCTTTCCCTATAACTGCAGGGTGAAGAAAAAGTGGATTAGCCATGCAATTAGCTAACAAACTAATATCTGCTAATTAGGTTAGCTAACAAGCAATATCTGCCAATCTATTAAGGAAGATCCCAGCCCAAGCAAGAAATGTTATGGTTGTGGGCATCTGATCAATTGTCTAAATAGATATGCAAATTCAATTAAATTAATGGGTGTTAGGCACTTAAATTGCTCAGGTGGTTTTGTAAATCCCAGTAGGCACCTATCTGCATCTTTAGGTTCCTAAATACCTTTGTGCCTGCCGTAAGATACTGATTGGCCTCAGCTCCCAATGACTTCACAAAAGTCAGTGCAAGGACCTTTTTTGCTGGACAGTAACTCTCAATTCTCATTTTTGACTGGCAGGACCAGAGCTAGGTGAGATTTTCCAGTCAATTTGGCAACACCAAAACTTATAGCAGATTCATTTCAACATTTTCAAAACAAAACATTTCAGTTTGAAATGGCTTTTCCATTCAAAACTTTCCTTTCTTTTATTTAAAAAAATAAAATAAAATTGAAAAGTGTTTAAAAATCATCAAAATCAAAACCAAACATTTCCTTCCACCTGGAATTTTTTTTCCACAACTTTTCAAAATTGCCAGCAAATTGAAAACAATCATTTATTCATCCCACTCTTGTTGGGATGTGAAATCCGGTAGCACTTGGGCTAGTTCTTAGTTTTCCTGAGTAAATTAACTTGATTAAAAAATTTCCTCTGAAATGTAGGTTTCTGGGAATAGCTTAATTTAGGCTATGTCTACACTACAAACTTTAGAGTGGCACAGCTGTACCATTGCACTTGTGCCACTGTAAGGTCTCCCAAGGAGCTCCGCTGTGCTGACAGGAGAGAGCTCTCCCTCCGGCATAATTAAACCACTCCTAATGAGCGGCGGTAACTATGTTGGCGGGAGAGCATCTCCTGCCAACCTAGTGCTGTCCATTCCAGTGCGTTGGTTGATGAAACTTATGTTTGTCAGGGGTGTGTTTTTTACACCCCTGGCTGACAAAAGTTTTATCGACAAAAGAGCTAGTATAGACAAAGCCCAAGTCATTCCTTGGCTCTGTGTGCGGGAGGAATCAGCTGGAGGGGAGGGGAGGAATTTTGCTAAGCAGAGGAAATGAAGCTGTTACTTGAGTTCTCTAATCTCAGGCAGGAGATCTTTTTCCTGTATTGCTGCAGAAATGGAAATTAAACTTTATTTTTCTATGTGGGCATGTAAAATGTTTTATTATCTGGGGAAGAAGCGCAGGAGGAACATATAGATGAGAAAGGAAAGAACCTGGATTCAAAGGATTTGAGCCCTTTTCATTGTAATCATTGAGTCCTCTTCATACATGTCATGGTCTTGTAAATATCCACTCTTTCTTTCTAAGGCAACTTATCACTTCCCTATGATTGACTTGTATTTAACTTAAATGGGAAAGTCACAGGATGTGAACCAGCAGGATAACAAGTGGGTGAACTCCATCTTTTTTCCAGCACTGATTGTTTTTCTTATCACCCAACACAGGGCTTCATTCTCCATTGCCTTGCACTGTATGTTGGTGTCATGGCACTGAAATCAGTGGAGGTAAATGCAGTGGAGAATCAGCCCCAGGGATGATCTTCTGGTTGGTGGGAAGAGGGCAGAAAAGTAATTCCAGGTCTCGCCCAGACTAGGATTTCAAGGTGTGCTGTTAGAACATGTTAGGTAACCTACTGAAAAGGAAGGGTAGATGAAGCAGTGTAGACTTTCACACATGCTGAACTGGTCAAGTTAAAGCCTAGACTCAAGACGTGGTTTAAAATGGGAGGAATTGCCTCCGACGGGTGAGTAATCTTAATTGTTGAATGCTAACCTTAGATGAATGTTTTTCAGACTGTCCAGTGCATCTGTCAAGGCTGCCCCTCTCCCTTGGGCAGCAAAGTTAGGGGCTGATAATCTAAGTTGACACTGATTTGAGTAGCCATATGGGAAAGGAATTTTTATTTAGTGCCCTTCCGGCATCCCTATTTGTGCCAAATAGTACCTTGCTCCACAAAAAGTGCCATTCATTTCAATGAGACTACCCGTGGAGTAAGATAGTATCTAATCCAGAATCTGGCCTTTAAGGAAGAACTAGTCTTGTACGCTGTCTCCATTGTAATAGGCACAAACAGGTTTTTCTTCAGCATTAAGCTTGTATGTCGTCTTGTGCCAGTGCCTTGAGTAAACATCTATTTTTCTGGCAATGCATGGAGAATTGCACTTGGTGTATGTCAGTGCTAGGTTATGTCCCCTCCAGCATTTCTGCGTACAAATTGTTACAGAAATCCATGTTGAGAATGTTTCTTCTTATTCCTTCTTAAAACATTAATGTTTTAGATCAAGTGCTGAAATAGGAATTGATAGCTTTATGTTTCTGGTTGCTGTGCTGGGTACGGAAATCAGCCTTTCCCCACGCAGTGGGCTCCTAGCTCAAAATGTTTGCCAGTGGCACTGGCAGAGGATGCAGAAGGAACTGAATTCAGATGTGGCAGCATCAGGGTTTTCAGCCGGAACGGGCTGTGCAGATGAAGTTCTCATGGCAGGGCTAGAACACCAACCAGTTCCTCTTTCCCATGTGTTGACTGAGTGTGATTCTTTGGGGCTCCGTGTAATGTCAGATGTCCAGCTGGCATTAAACTTTAGCTCTTCCTTCTCAGGAGCAAATCCAGTGCTCTGTTGTTTGAAATCCATCTTGTAGTACGGCCTTGGCCCTACCCTGCTTTTATGCTCATGGAGCTTCAGTAATTCAAGGTTCTTTTTACTGGACACTGATCACCTAATGTTGCTTCCTGTTGTCTAGGAGATCAGTGGGGTGTTTTGGTGTGGAACTCCTGAATGGGAGTGGAAGTCTGCAAAAGTCCCAAAGGTGCAGGACTATGCTTGCTATCATATAGGGCTTGCTCCTGCAAACAGTTATCTCTAGGTGAATAGGGATTCCCATATAGTCCTACTGACTTCAGTCAGACTGCATGGGAGTGACAATATATGGTGTGCAGGATGGGATCCTTAGTTAGCAACGGAGCATTCAACCCACGGGAGAAGCTATAAAGGAAGGAAAACATCTCTCCTGGTTGGGTTGTTGTTTGTCTAGAGCTAGGGAAAAGAGCAGGACAATTTTTCTGTCTTTCCCTCTGCAAATAAATCACTGTAGAAGATGCACAAGTGAGAAAAAAAGCATTCCAGTAAAAACAGATCTGAGTGTAATGTGGATTCAGATCTGCATCTGATTTCCCACCAAAAAAGAGAAGAAGAGCTCTTTGACTCTAGAGATAGGCTTGAGCCATGAGCTTTGGATGAAATTCTACAGCCTGTGTTATGCAGGAAGTCAGACTAAACCACCGCTGAGGATCTGTCTCCAAAAGAATCTATGAATCCAGAGCTGGACCAAACTTGGTCAAATTTTGGTAGGTTCAGATCTTGTGTCATGGCTCAGGCTTATCTCTGTTCTAAAGAGTGAAACCTCAGAATATGGTGAAAGCATTAGTTAAAGATTTTTTGCATTAGGGTTTGAGAGTGGGAATCAGTCAAGGGGGAAAAAGCCTACTGAACTGGTTCTAATGTAAATGCAAGAAGAAATCCTAAAATCAAACCACCCAGAGTGTGTGTCTTTTTTGTTAAAACAATTGCAGACAAACTGCATCTTTCACAGACTGACTGTTGGTTTTTGAACATTCATGTTCACTATGGAAAGAGGAGTGCAATAGCAAATCCTTGGTGTTAGGGCTGCACTGTCAGTTCCACACAAGTGGTGGATTGTTTTGTTATGTACTCTACCGTGTGTAAATAAACGTGTGACTTTTCCTATATTGTTCAGTCTGGTCTGTGCCATTGTGGCATCTTTGTGTATTAGAACAATCCAATCTCTCCTACGAATTACTGGACAAATGCCATGCCTGCAGCTACAACTGTAACACATCAGCAGGGCGAGGGGCACCAACTTGCTTGAGAGATGGAAAACTCTCCCAGGGTACCAGTAACAGTACATTCTGTGCCTGACTTTGGCTGCTTTCCCTATTCAAAGTATTGTTTGAAGAAGCCTATGTCATGCACCACGTCATGACGTAGTGAGAATAATTCCACCAAATAACAGGAGGGGTTGTGTCCTTTCTCAGTTAAATGTTTCCCTATTTCAGTTGTGTAATCCTAGAAACTCTACTGCCCTCTTCCACCACATTCTAATGGAATCAGATCCGGCTTGGTGTTAAAGTTCTGTTTATAAAGGATTAATACATGATTACTAGATTGTGTTAGAGCCCAACAGGTCAATAGGTTATAAACCAGAACTTACAATCACTCATAAGACCTTCTAATATAATGTGCTTATAACCATCTATAATACATAATACTCGTGGTTGTAACATGCTTATAACATTAACCATTTAGTAACCTCTATATAAATGGAACCCTAATACACAGTCTCTTTCTAATACTGTATTTCTTTTGCTGCTCATCATTACTGCAAGTGCTATTTACTTACATAATTTCTTTAGATTTACATACAGCTAAAAATCAGTGACTATATCCAATTACTATATATTACTTATATGGAATATTTTATCCAAGGCTTTTGAAGTACTTGACAATCATTAATAAAGCCTCAGGGTACTTCTGTGGAAAGTAAGTTTTATTACCCTATTTTATGTGTGCATAAGAGAAGGTAGAGAAAGATTAAGTGATTAAGTCAAGATTATTCAGCAAGTCAGTGGCAGAGCTAAGAATGGAATCCAGATGTCCTGGCTTCCAGTCCACTGCTCTAACCATTTAATAGTCCTTCCACATAATCATTAGGGAGAAACGCTATATTAATGTAAAGTTACTCAGGTAATTTTTTTTAAATGTCTGGAATTATAGACATTAAGCATCACACAGCCATTCTACACATATTTAGGCCCTTTATTTTCAAACGGATTCAAATGACTTTGCTAAGAATTTCCAAAAATGCTGCTTAAATGCTCCCCCTGCCCCCAAATGGCTGTGTAAAGGTTACAATCACATGAAAAAAGAAGGATTATCATGGACATAAGGTGCCTGATAAATAAAACTTTATCTCTAGTAATAATACTGTAATGTCTTAAAAATAGAGTTGGTGATTGCAGCATAATTCCAGTACTGAATCTACTTTTTGGTCATTTGGGTTTCTTTGCTACAAGAAGTGAATAGAAGCCATTCATTACTGAATAAGGTCCTTTGTGTCTTGTAGTTCCTTGTCATAAAGTGGTGACCATTTCTTTCACAAGAAAAAGATGTTATCTTCCCCATATTTATTTAAGCACTTTATTTAATCAAGCAAAATTATTGCCTGACTTGCATTGAAAAATAGCTTTTCAATGAGTCAGACAGCTATATGTTTTCAAATAATACCTCCTGCCAGAAATGTGATCTGCAGCTTCAAGAGAGCAGTGATTCTATAGACAACCAGCTTCTTGAAAAGTCAGGAGAGACTGCATGTTCCTTGTAACAAAACAAATCTCCTGTGCTGACTATTGAGCAATAATGAGGGTTGCATTTCAATGGCTTAAGGAATATTTAGTGAGGCTCATTGAACATTTTCTGTCAATTTTAGTTGGATGGCAAACTGGGTTTTAAGTTCAGCTTTTTTTTTTCCCCCAGAAGGCAACTGTTTTCCTTGAACATTTTTGATTATTCATTGGAAAAGCAAAAACTATATAAATGACCTGAGCCAAAAATAAAAACTTTGGTTTTCATGTGGAAATACTTTGTTTTTCCAATTACAAAAAATTAAATACAATTGGTTGTTTGATTAAAAGTGTTTTCATTAATGTTTTCATTGTTGAAATTTCCCCTCCCCGCATTTTCTAACCCACTCTAACATTTAAGTCAGTAAGAGTGGGATTTTCAGAATTGTTCGCCGTTGGCCTAACTGTCCTTATTGAAATTAGTGGTTCATTGACATGGCTGAAGCCAATCCTGAGTGCTTTTGAAAAATTTCACCCTAGAAGAAGATTCAAAATGGAGAGCAAATACAGCTCACTTGTGATCCCAATTTTGGAACTGACTCTAGGTCTTTTAAAGGAAGGCCATGTGGCAAAAACAAGTCAAGTAGGTTGATGCTCTGGGTTTGAGTCTTTGCTCTGTAATTCCTGTGTGACCAAGGTGCAAAGGACAATATTTTCAAAAGTGACTACTGATTTTGGATGGCTCCATTTTCGTGTGCCAGTCTTGACAGACCCCTCAAGATCCCGTCAGTAACCTTTAGGCCACCCTTATTCACGTTGTGTAGATGAGAATTTCTAGGTTCACTTACCTTTGTAGACAATTATAGAACATATTTAGTTGGGCCATTCTGTAACTAGCAGATTGTACAGAAAGTAACTTCTTTTGGGATTATGATGGTGTTGGAATAAAGTCCATCTGCAAAGAACCTATTTGGCTGAGATAGCTGAATCTGGCATATTGTTAACTCATTAAGATATTAATTAACCAAGGATTTGCATGGTGGCTGGGTTTCTATATGGCAGTCTTTGCTGCAGTTTAACTGTTAAACTCACAGCGAGCATGCAGGAACTTCTAGATTCAATCTGTTGCTTTGACCGCTAGAGTTGGACAGCACTGCTCTTCCAGAGCTGGGAATAGAACCCAGGAATCCTGATGCCCATTCCTGCTGCTCCGACCAGCAGACCCCCCCCGTTCCTTCTCCACCTCTCTTCAGCTCCCTTGCCCTCGGGGTGCTCATTGTGAATCCTGTAGCTGGACTGGTGACTTTGGGCCTTATCCAAAACCTATTGAAATAAATGGAGAGGCTTATATTGAGATTAAACAGGCTTTCAGTCAGTCCCTTAGAGCTGTGAGATTTGAAAGTTAAGATAAATAAATAAAAACAAAAACAACCACTCAAGATTGGGTCCTTTTTTTTTTTTTTTTTTTTTTGCCAAAGTAAAACTGTGAAATCAGGCGCCCCAAAAATTATAATAATGGTTTCAGATTTCTCTTCGCTGTGCTATTCTGTATACAACTATTTAAAATAAGTCAGCATCTTTTTTTAAAACAAAGTGGTCTAGGAAAAGACAGAGGTTCAAACAGTGCTGCGCTATTTTTGCTCACCTAGAGAGTCCAGTAACCAAGCTGAGAGGGGCATATATTTAGAAATGCTTCCTAGGGATTTCAGTGCTGCAGTCAAGATTATACGGTAACTGAGCAAATAATAAGCATGGACAGTTTGGCTAGAGTGCCGTTAAAGAGAGGGTTTATACTTCTTCCCAAATATTTATTTAGGCCTCCATGAAACTGTAATTATTTGTGCATCACCTTTGCAAGGACCAAGAATTAAAGTTATTTTCATCATATGTGGGTGAGCTTGTGTATGTTTAGAACCTAACTGACTAGCAGGAAATAATCTCACTTAATCGTAACATTTTATTGACCAGTTACTGGGCATCTACAGCTTTCTCTTTACCTATGTGACTGGTCCAAATGTTATTCGCAGAAAGATTAGATGCATCTAGACAAACTAGCTGGTGAATACAGGATTTAAACAGTAACAGAGATGCTAGAAATGTGTTGCTTTGCTTTCCCATTCATCATGATTTGGACCTTGGGATTCTATCTGTATTTTTTTATTAATTACTTTTTAAAAAATACTGATGATAGGTGCCAGGGTGACAGACCTGAGAGTGAAGGAAAAGATGCATTAAGCTAAAGTGTTCTATTCCATCTTGGAGTAAGAGGAGGATTGATATGCCTTGATTACATTTCTTAGGCTATGGCACAGTAACCTGTTTCAGACCTGTTCTCTGCATTTGCCAGGATTTGTTTTGTCACCAGACTGCGGATGGATTTATCTTTCATTCTACACTGTCCTGTGCTCATTAATTGTTAATCTAGATCTCAGAGTCTAAACTCATATTTGCATTGACTTCAGTTCCTACTCCACTTTGCATCAGCTGAAGAGCTGGTTTAGTATTTTTAAACCAGTTCTGCACACCAGTTAAAACAACTACAATACATAGTGTAATGCTCTACTGTTAGTAGCATTATGTTTATGAACAGAAGACACAGTTGAAGTCAGGGCCCCAATATTATTATTTATTTGTCTTGCATGTAGAGGCTTCAATCAAGATCAGACTTGCAGAAATGCTTTAGATCTGTGCTTGCAGCTCTGGTTCCAGTAGTTTTGCCCATTCTGCACTGTAAGGGTGAACGAGGTGAGTGCGATGCTCCTGTTTGTCCACCATCGGCTTTCTTTCACTAGCCCATTTCATCAGCCCTCCTTCTGCATTATAAACCTTCAGGGAAGTTTTGGGGGTTTGGCCAGCTTCACTTGACAGGAACTCACTTAGGTTCTGGGCTGTCATGGAAGCCCGATACCCTACAGTGCAATAGCAAATGATGCTTTTGTGTATCTCTGAAATAGAAGACAAAAACAAGGACGGAGTTAAAAGGTATGTACAACAAGCGTTTTCTCTCTAGTCCAATTTTGCCAACTCTGAACAATGGAAACTCAGGCCCTCAAAAAATCATGAGATTTAAAAGAAAAATAAATGAAAAGTAAATTTGACTTTTCATTGGTTTAATCTTCATAATCTTGAGCATTGTAAATAACCCAGGTAAGGCTTTTTTTGGTTTGTTTTTTAAAAATATTAGAGCCCGGATTTTGGGCTAGGGCTGAGAAATAGCTCAGTATGGTTGTTAAAAGGTGAACGATGCACTTCCCCAATTCTCAGCTGGCTGTGTGCCAGGCCATCCTCCAGTCATCTCCAGCACCCCATAGGCTGAGCACTTTTGAAACTCTGGCCCTAGGTGTGCTTGCTGAGTTCTTCTGAAAATTCTCGTCTTAGAGTAGCTTGAAAGCTGCTTGCAACAACAAACAACTAGTTTCACGGAGATTTTTACTGTACCTGGACGGAGCTGTTTCTGCAGAACGTCTTGCAGACTATCTCTCTGAGGGTCAATGCGTATTGCCCCTGGCAGATGGCTGACCTCAAATTCAGCTGCGCTCCGGGTGTCCTAAGAAAAGAACATTGACCGATTTTTTGATCAACTCTAACTCATTAAAATAAAACTGACAATACTTTGATTGTTTATAATATGCATCATGATGTTTAATGTCATATATATTTATGCTCCCTCTTAGCTGTGTGAAGCTGAAATGTGCCATAGGGACGTGCTCATGTGACTGTGTTCACAAAAGCCATAAAAACTTGAGTCTTTGGACAACCAAACTTACGTCTTAATTACAATTTCATCTATGTCGAATAAACTGCAGATGAAGATTGGTTCTGCAAAGGCTGTCACAGGATGCGCTTTGTGAAATGCACATTACCTGCCAGTCTCTGGATCTCAAAAATAAAATTCAAGCGAAAAGTTAAGCCTTTAATTAAATATGTTGTAACAATCGTTCCAGTCAGCGATAACTATGATCTTGGTCTTATTGAGTTACAATTACAGACTTGGAGTAAAAAATTGCAGACTTTGTACAGGCTTGTTATAAATATAACATAATGTGTACCCTGGCCTCTATTATTTAACCATATTTGAAACAGGATCTTCTGCAGTCTGGACCAGTTCTGCCTGACCTCCTATGGATAAAATCTTTCAAGACCTACTGACATAGATAGTGACAAGACTGTCTTCTAGGTGATCATGGGGAAAGATATTTACGGTGCATAAGCTGGAGAAGATTAATTAAATGGGTCTAAATATTGGATAGGAAATACCAAGACTTCCTGGGACCTCTGGTTTGAATCATGGTAGTGTTCATAGAATATTAGAGTCGGAAGGGACCTCAGGAGGTATCTAGTCCAACCCCCTGCTCAAAGCAGGACTATCCTCAGCTAAATCATCTTAGCGAGGGTTTTGTCAAGCCGCAGCTTAAAAACCAATAAAGATGGAGATGCCACCACCTCCCTAGGTAACCCATTCCAATACTTCACCACCCTCCTAGTGAAAAACTTTTTCCTAATGTCCAACCTAGACCTCCCCCACTGCAACTTGAGACCATTGCTCCTTGTTCTGTCATCTGCCACCACTGAAAACAGCCTAGCTCCATCCTCCCTTTCAGGTAGTTAAAGGCTGCTATCAAATCCCCCCTCATTCTTCTCTTCTGCAGACTAAACAGGCTTAGTTCTTTCAGCCTCTCCTCATAAGTCTTGTGCTTCAGCCCCCTAATCATTTTTGTTGCCCTCCGCTGGACTCTCTCCAACTTGTCTACATCCTTTTTGTAGTGGGGGGCCCAAAACTGGACACAATACTCCAAATATGGCCTCACCAATGCTGAAAAGAGGGGAATAATCACTTTAGTCTGTTATCATTCTGAGATAAATAAGCAGATTTAAATGTGCTAAGATCTCGCAGATGAGCTCTTAAGCAACATATTCTTTCCTCAAGGTAGACACTGAAGATCTAATGGCATTTTGTATAAGAACAAGTTTTTATCCTTGGTCAACATATCCATTTTCTCCAGTGTATGCTGGGTGGTTGGGTGCTGCCTTAACACCGCAGAAGGGGCTGCATTTAGTGGTGCTATAACTATAAAGGGCCAGGTTCTGTCACCCTTACTCCTGTTATGTAATAGCTTACTCCATGAGTAAATCCATTTTCTTCAAAGGGGATAATTCACAGAGTCACGTATAACTCAGGATGAGTAAGCTGACAGAATCTGTCCCATCGTTTGTAATGTTCTGAGTAAGCCCCATGAATGTAAGGTCTGAGGTGGGAAAAATGTTTTTTATAGAATTCTTATGATAAAAGTATCCTTATTTTGTTAGACACAACTACTTTTCGGTGTGCAGAATGGTACAGTTGTTGCATAAAGCCAGCTTTTATAAAGCTGTAAGGCTGTGATTTACATCTTTAATTCTTCCGAAATTCTGAGAAATGACTTTGAAACACATAAGCTCTACGTAAAGTTGTTTGTGTGAAGGCCCCCTGTTCACAGAGAAAGCATCCTTGTTTTTAACATGAAAAACGTAAGCACTGAGTCTTGCAGAGTAACAAGTGACTTATGTAATGTCTCAGGTTTTAAGGGAAAGCCTTTTTCCAATCAACAGAGAGACTACGTAAGTTGACACTATGAATTGAGTCTGAACCTGTTTGTGGCGGATGAAAGGAGGTGTTGAAATTCTGGTCCTGTGAAAGTCAATGGCAAAATTCCCATTGCCTTCATGGAGCCAGGTTTTCACCTTGGAACTGGTAAGATCTCTTGGCATCTGCTAGCTTTAAGTGTTACTAAACAGAATAGTGACAATGAAATGACAAGAGGTTAACTTTATTGCTACTTAGGTGCCACGGTAATTAGATAGGGAAGCAAGGTGTCATTTTTTACAGCCCAGCTTTCACTTACATAGATTTTAGTATTTTATAAAAGGGAATTCATCTTCCTATATTTGTTAAACATCATCTGCACAAATGTAGTTATATACAAAATAAATTATTTAAAACAAACGACATTTAGCACATACTTTCAAAGTGTGTTAGACACAATCAGGATCCAAGTCTGCAATCTTTGCCCCCATGGGTCGTGTCATTGAACTCAGAGCAGCAACGATTGTGTCACTGGACCTCAACTAATAAACAGCCCTGTGGCTGAGATAGTACAGAGGGGCTCATATTCAGGCTTCTCCCATACAAACTAACCAGTTGGGTTTTTTTTAATATTGCCCTAGAGAATGTTACTGGCCTTTGTTTCTTATCCTTGATTTTCAATTTGTTTCTGATTTTGATGGCAAATAATTGAGATTCTTGACTTGATTTTGGCAAACATACATGCTAATTTAATTCCTGTGAGTCAAACTTTCCATAGGGTCCTCTCTACTGAAGTCACTATTGGGAGTGAAATTGCATTCCAGAATAGAAAAGCAGACACGTGGGTTCCGTTTGATCTCTCCTTTTAGCCTCAAGTCTGTGTTTACCGGGGAGTGACTTTGTACTTTTCAACATGATAATGGTAGTATTCCACAACCACTAAGATCCTGTCGGAAAAAAAGCAACCCTATTATATTAACAAAAGTTAAGAACAAGTTGTTCTTAGATGTGTTTGTAACCCAATTCCCCTTCCCCCCCAAAAAAATCCATGCTGCATGTTAGTTTGTAACAGGCAAGTTTATAGGCAATTCCTTACAGAGATATTTTAACATACAAAAATAGCAAAGTGATTATGAAAAAAAAAATCAAATTCCAGATTCTAGGTAAGTCTGTAAAACTAGCTGGGCAGCGTTAGACCACAGAGGTTTGTTTTAACTTAGATCTGAAAGGCTGAAGTGAGTAGAAAGGTATCATTTAGAACAAACATAATATCTCAGATGCGAAGCTTCTGCCCAGGGTGCTGATGCAAAATGCAGCTCCACTTTGCTCTTTCAGAGAGCTCCATTTATTAATTGCTCTCACTGTGACATAACTTGGATGAATGAAGCTTTCACAGTAGAGACTGACTGATCTTTACAGTTCACGTTCCCTTAGGAAAAGGCGGTAGAAGTTGGCTGATATTGCGATGGGGTTTGCAAATTAAAATTAAAACTGCCTGTCCAAGAGGTTAACAGCCTAACCTATCAAAACTAAAGTTTCCTTTCTTAGAGCCTTCCTGGGACCCCACCTTTTCTTCCCACTTACTTCCTGCAGCTGGAATCTAGAACTGGCAACATCTGGTGCAGTCTGGAGTTGTACTGAATCGACATGTTGCAGATACAATTACTATATATATAATTACCCCACCCACCGACCTACATACCTACCTGGGAACCAGGACTAAAACTCGACTCCAAGAGTTCCACAAAATACAGGCTTCTTTAAATAGAGCTAAAACACAGCTCTCCTGCCTGGTAGCAGTTCCCATCTAGGGGCTGAGCGCGCTGCCACTACGACATTCCTTTTCCTGCAGCATCATTTGCTGGTGTTGGGCATCATTAAATCTCAGACACTTAGGCTGGGATGGTTAGGTTCTGGGTTGAGAGACCTCCATGGAAAATCCAGTGTTGCAAAAAGCGGTGTTAATGATTCACCAGTGCTGCAACGTAGGGTTAGCCAGAACCATGCTATCATCCCCACAGTGGCAAAATGTGGCATAACAACTGCGCCGCAGTTACAGCACCGCTTATATTAGGAGCAGCACTGGTGTTAAATAAGCAGTGTGAAAAGTCCTAGGGTAGGCCCGAACACCATGGGTGTAAAGGAATAAATAGGTCCCAGCATAAGTAAATGGTGCTCAGATACTACCAGACACACTATAACAATGCCTGTAAATAAATAATGGCAAGGAAGATTCTTTTGTTTGTTTTCTTGAAGAATCCCATGTCCAAGCCTGTGGTTTTCAGCATTCCTCCAGATCCTTAGGTGGTGTACATCTGCTTAGTGCCACCGACTTCAACAGTGCTATCTCAATTTACTGCAGTTGAAGATCCAACCCTATGCTTGAGCTTGATTCTAACTTTATTTCGATGTAATTTGTCACAGTCATGCATGCATCACAGTTACGGCAAGAAAGTATAGTAAAAAGCAGCTATATAGAGTAGCTTTGAGATCCTTGGAAACACCTATAAAGGGGCAAAGTCTTATTAGTCTCCTGTACTGTACCCAGCTGTGCAAAGTAGAGAGGAAGGGAGTGAAGGGAGAAGAGAAAAAAGAGTGGTCTGACATATTAACTCTATGATCATAAATTAAAAAAAAATATCTGCCTGGACAGGCAGGTTACACAAAATTCTTGTTGAACACAGAAAAATGTGACCCTTTTAAATTAAGTAGTCAAGAGACCAAGACTGATTTTAATTATGGAGTACTCGCTTTAGTTTACAGGTAATAAATCACTTACAAGAATGATTAATTCCTCTGGCTTCTCTTTCATCCAGTACTGCAATGTCTCTGTGGTAACTGATTCCACATTTGGAAATGTCTTCTGTAGCCACTTTCCAAATAAAATAATAATTTCTTTGGGGTCACTTATATTTAAATCATCCACCTCCTGCAGAAATTGTGTTGCCATTATCTTTGAGTTTGCAAAGAACTGTGAAGAATGTGCTCTCTAAAATTTCCTCTTTTCTTATCTAGATAGTAGGTCACATGGCTAGTATTCATTTGGTAATACTAACAGAATTTTAACCCTTCTAGTTAATCACTTTCATGGCAAAAAAACAAAAACAAAAAAACATTTTTAGGGAACAAACTTCAAAAATATAGATATAAAAAATTCTTATTTGTCCTTATGATTAAGCGCTCCAAAAAACGTTTATGTATAGCACAGTTTTTCAAGAAGCAAAAACTCACAATTCTTTGCCAAGCACAATCTGAAAGAGTGGAAGTAAAGGCCAATAATTGTAAAAGGAGATTACTGATACAAATATGACCTTTGATTCCTTTAGAAGATATTCTAGATTTTGCGCTTTAGTTTTAGCAGTTCGATGCAAACTTTAAAAATACAGGCAATTATGAGTGAGCAAGGGATATGAGACTAGGTACAAAAGGTAGGAAACATTTCAGTGAGGTTTTAATTTTTTATTCATTTTTGTGGATACAGCTGGATAGCATTTAGTATTAAAATATATTAACATATTTTACACTTTCTTCTGGAAAGGGAAACCAGCAAGCGACGGGCAAATACATGGCATTGGCTTTGCAATCAAGAACCTTCTAGTCAACCACCTGACTGAGTTCCCTTTGGCATCAATGAGCTCCTTATGACCCACCACATCCAACTGTCAATAAGTCATTTGCCACCATCATCAGTGCATATGCACCAACACTTGATGCCAAAGAAGAACAGAAAATCCTTCTACACTGACCTTGACAATTCTGTCATCCATTCCAAAAACAGACAAAATAACCCTCTTAGGGGACTTTAATGCAAGAGTGGGATGAGACTCTAACACATAGAGTGGCATTACGTGGAGGGAAGGAGGGGACAAGACCAATTCCAGCAGCATCCTTTTAGTCACCAAATGCGCAGAACATGGCCTTATGATCACAAACACAATCTTCAGACAAAGCAACAAATATAAAACAACTTGGCAACATGCTCATTCAAAACAAAGGCACCTCTTGGACTATTCATTGTAAGAACACAAGATCCGACGATTGCTGGACGGTTCTCTGGGCAGCTCTCGCCAACGCAACAAGACCTGAGGAGGTCCGCAAAGCAATTGAGCAAATGAAGAACAATAAAGCATTAGGCCCTGATGGCATACCAGCTAAAGTCTGAAAGTAGGGGGAGAAACACTGAAAAAAGAAATTCCATTTGCTGTTCCTCAAAATCAGGCGCACTGAAGAAATCCCTGCTGACTTATGCAACGCCAACATCATCACCGTTTCCAAAAAGGAAGATAGGGCTGACTGTGGCAATTATTGAAGCATTGCCCTGGCCTCCATTGCTGGGAAGATTCTTGCTAGAATCTTATTGAATTGTCTGCTCCCTCTTACAGAGGAAGTACTCCCAGAGTCCCAGTGTGGCTTCAGACCACCATATGGCACCATCAACATGATTTTCGCAGCTAGGCAGATCCAGAAAAAAAGTCAAAAACAACACCAAGAGCTTATATGGCCTTTATCAGTCTGACCAAAGCCTTTGACTCTCTCAACAGTGAAGTTGTGGAAAATCATGTCAAAGTTTGGCTATCCAATCAAATTTACCACCATTGTAAGACTCCTCCACACCAGATGACTGCCTCCATCCTGTGTTGTGGCTCTACCTCTGAGCCCTTTGCCATCCGAATTGGAGTAAAGCAAGTTTGTGTAGTGGCACCCACTCTCTTCTCCATTTTTCTACGACAACGCTAATCCAAGACCGTCGGCCACAGGGCACTGGCATCCAGTATTGGACTGATTCACAGCAATCTCTTCAACTTCTCTCACCTCCATGCCAGAACTACAGTAACATCGGCAACAATAACTGAACTCCAGTACGCAGATGATTGTGCTATAGCTGCACTCTCAAAAGAGGATCTACAAACCCCCTTAACTGCTTCTCGGAAGCTTACAAAAGTTTAGGGCTAACCCTGAACATTGGCAAAACAAAAGTTCTCCAACAGCCTACTCCCAGTCAATCATCAGACCCAGCAAGGTAGATCTACATTGACAAAGAGGAACTGGAAAATGTAGAACGCTTTGCGTACCTTGACAGCCATCGCTCACAGACGGCAAACATAGACATCGAGATCCCGCACAGAATCCGCTGTGCCAGCCTTGCCTTTGGCAGACTCTCTTCGCCAGGTGTTCAACCACCAGGACATCAGAACACACACCAGACTTTTAGTTTACAAAGCAGCGGTAATCCCAACTCTCCTCTACGGCTGTGAGATTTGGGTGACCTCCAGAAAACATCTGAAAAACACAGAATACCAACAGCAGCACTTTCTCCAGAAGATGCTCAACACAAAGTGGTAGGATTGCTGCACTAACGTCAGTGTCCTCATGGAGACCAACATCTTCAGTGTTGAGGCCCTAATTATCTAGCACCAGCTGAGATGGAGAGGACTCTGTGTGTGCATGCCTACCAAAATAATTGCTGTACACCCAACTCGCCAAAGGACATGGGAAATGGGGAGGCCAAAAGAAACACTTTAAAGACACCCTCGAGACAAACATCAAGAGTTGTGGCATCAACATCACACACTGGGAGACAGTAGTGAATAAAAATTATCAACATTTTTCACAAAGGGTTTGTAATTTGAGGTTTAAAAAATAATGTTGCTTTGTTAATCATGTACACAATTTGCTTTGAGATCTATGGATGAAAAGCACTGTATAATAGCTTGATAAATCATCATCAGAGAATTATCTCAGAGAAGAGAAAGAATTGTGAGGCCATCTGATCTCGTTCTCTCTGATAGAGTAGCACACATTTTTATGATGCGGTTTTAAAAGTCCCAAGTAATGAGGCTTTCGCCACTTCCTTTGGGAGACTATTTCACAGCCCAAGACAGCTCACGGTCAGGATGTGTTTTGTAAGATTCAGCCTCAGATATTCCTCTTAATTTCACCCCACCACTTCCAGCTATTTCCTGGGGTGCCACACTAAATAATTCCTGCCCTGCCTTGGTCTTTGCAAGTTGCAGTTACCACATCCCACCTTAGTCCCTGATTCCGCAAGGGGTTAACACTCCTTCCCTTCTGACATCACAGTCGGGGAGGACGCGCTGTGATGTCACCATGCAAGAAGTGTTGACTCATTGGGTGCCGCAAGGTGTGACATCACAGCTGGGGACGGCACGCTGTGATGTCACCATGCAAGAAGTATTGACTCATTGGGTGCCACAGCACGTGACATCACAGCCGGGGACGTCGCGCTGTGATGTCACACACCACGCGGCGCCCGCCCACACGACCTGGTCCCGCGCACTCCCACAGGGCAGCGCCACGCTCAAGCCAACCTCTCCCCGGTGTGACGTCACGAACCGCGCAGCACCCCCCCCGGCTGTGGTGTCATCCTTTTGGCGCCCTGTGACGTCATGGCGCCGCAGCCTCGCTCGGGGCGAGAGCGGACTCCCCCCCGCGTCCAGAACGCAAAGGGCGGGGCGGGGGAGGGGCAGCGCTGGAGGGACCTCGTTACCCTAGCAACGCCGCCACGCGGCTTCCCAGAATGCACCAGTGCCGCCTTCCGCCTGAGGCGGGGGGCTCCGCCGCCATTTTGGGCCGGGCGGCGTGAGGCAGACGGGGGCCCGCCCGCCCGCCATGGAGACAGGTGAGAGCCGGGCTGCTCCCGGCCGCCGACCTCCCCCCGGCTGCGGTGTAACCGCCCCCTACTCCCCCCGCCTCCGCTCCGTGCCCGCGGGCCCGGCCCGGCCCAGGAGCGCTCTCTAGCGAGGGGCGCCGGGAGCAGAGGCCGGCCGCCTCCTGTCCCGCCAGCCTGCGGGGGTCCGCTCGCCGGGGCTTCCTCCTGCCCCGCGCGGGACGGGACGGGCCGGGCCCGGCGGCCGAGGTGCCGCAGGGCGCCCCTAGCGGCCGCGTCGGCGTCACGCTGAAAAAGGCCCCCGCTGGCTTAGCGCGCTGGGCCCGATCCCGGGGCCGTCAGAGGCAGGCCACGCTGCCCTCGCCCGTGGCGTGGGGCCGTGAACCTGGCGTGCCGTCACCGCCCCGCCCCCGGCTCAGAAGAGCTGTGACTTGGAGGCGGCTTTACCCCGGCCCCCCCCCGTGCTCAGATCCCCAACGCCAGGGCCAGGCTGAGGGGGGCACGGGCAGGAGAGGACTCAAGGGGAGCTGCCCCCTCTCGGGTGGGAAACAGATCCCGGCAAACCACCTTCGTGTAATTAAGGGTGTGGTCGTGAATTGGGTTGATGGAGGTAGCTGCTGTGTCGGCTCCTGTAAGGCATTTGATTTAATCCCGTCTGACACTGTCTGTTACTTTTTAAAGTACAGGCATTGATATTAAATGGATGGAAACCTTGTTAACTGACAAACGGTGTTTATACATGGGGAATTGTCATGGCAGGGGCAGTCAGTGGGGTCCCTGCATGGGGCCCTTCTTTACAAATACTCTTCAGTTTCTTTGTCAGCGTGAAAGAAAATATAAAGTCACGGCAGGTGAAGTTTGCAGATGACACTCAGGGTGGTAAATGATGAGGACTGATCAGTCATATAGACTAACCTGTCTCACTAGGTTAGGCGAACATCATCTAAGAACAAAGAATGTGCGTCACAGTTATAAGATTGGGGGGGATTGTAATCTGCAATGCAATGACACTGAAAGACTGGGGGGGTCATTGTAGCTAAGAGGGCAGATGATATCGTGGGATGCGTAAGCAGCGCAATATTGAGTAGGAAGGTCATATTACTTCAGTATTCATGACACCTTTGCTAGAATGTTGTGTTCAGTTTGGTGTAGAATGAATGTTATTTTTGTACTGACCTTCTTTCCCCCCCCAACATCAGATGATACTGGAAATCGACTTAGGTTCCAACTGGAGTTGGAATTTGTTCAGTGTCTGGCAAACCCCAATTACCTCAACTGTAAGTACTTGAAGTTAAATGTCAAGGGATCTGAGCAGTGAATATTAGTTACCAGTGTTTAGTGTTTCAGGATTGCTAAATATTGAGAAAGAGTTCCATACAATAAGGGGGTTGGATCATTTAAGTTATTGACATAAATTGCTCAGTCTGCAAGACATATGTTTGGACAAACTTTATAGCTGAAAGAGCTTTTTTGATAATTAGAAGTGTTCTATTTTCCATAATAATTATCTTCATTGATTAAACTCAGTGGGTGGCAATATAAATTCCTAAATAAAGAGCAGAAGCAGCTAAAGGACATATTAAAAATATTTTAAAGTTATTTAAAGGGACACCATCAACCTGAAGCTTACGCAATTAAAAACAAAATAAAAAAAGAACTAAAGTAATTTCAAGGTGCTACCCCTATCTTTGTCCCTCAACCGCAATGTCAATTTTTATGATGTTACAAACACAATGTCCTATTTTAAAAAGTCTGTTGTCTGCCTTGGTGCTGTGTGATGGACCCACATAAAAGGGGGAACATGACTAAGGTGCTATAAATAGAATGCTATCACATGCAAAATAAACATACTGAAAAAAGGAGTATTTTTCATCTTTCAGTTATAAGAATGGTGGGAGTTATTTGTGACAGTAAATTGGTTTAGAACATTTAAAGAATAGAAGTGCTTCTTCAATAATATGCACTAAGCCACAAAGAGAGAGGTTTTCATATGCATTTCTAAAGTTTTAAAGATCATTGACTTTCTTGCATATGCAGTTGATACTCTTGTTTGTTTTCAGTTCTTGCACAGAGAGGGTACTTCAAAGACAAATCTTTTGTAAATTATCTTAAATATTTACTTTACTGGAAAGAACCTGAATATGCCAAATATTTAAAGTAAGTGTTACCTTATTTTGTGTTTTGCATTGTAATACTATAATAGGTACCTTACCTTGTGCGTTATATTACAGTATACCAGTATTTGATTTGTTTCCAGTCTGCTGAAAGTCTGATACATCCACAGTCCAGGCCTCTTGAGAAGAACTTGTATTTAATAACCTAGATAAGAGAGTGGCACTTACCTTCCATCAGTTATGCAAGTAAATCTTGGTTTGGTAGCCTGCAGCTAAAGCTTCAGCGTTTGCTCACAGTAAATATTCTTGAACACTCTGGTACTACAAAGCTTGGTTCAGAGCCAGAAAGAACAGTTGGAGAGTTATTTTGCAGCACACAAAAGAAATGATATAAAGTACAGCATGGCTGTGCACACTTCTTAATTTTGCAGTCCATTTTCACATTTTGTGTAATGAGTTGCTTTCCTGTTCTGTTTTTACATGAGGTTCTGAAACTGATAGCTATTACAATTGATATCTAGAAGCTTTACTGGAAATCTATGACTAACATTAGAAAGGTGACTCGAAGAGAAGGATGAGAGGGGTGTATAAAATTGATTTGGATCCTTGTTTCTCAGACTGAGCTAATCAGCAACATGATTGAGATTATCTGAGTATATTACTGTATATAAGAACATTTAACATGTAAATTGACAACCAGAGGGCTTCTGTTAGATTTTGGGGTTGTTTTCCTTCTCTAATATTGTCCATGTTACCTTAAAGAATGTATCACCATAATTAAGGATTTGGATTATAATAAGCAATAGTGCTTTACAAAACAAAAATATTTTACATATAAAGGTATTAAAATAAACTAAGAATAAGGGATTTTGAGTACTGAAAGTGGCAGTATATTAAATATAATCTGGATAAACTAAAGGTTTGTATTAAAATATACTCTGCTTGTTTTTAATCTAGGTATCCTCAGTGTTTGCACATGTTAGAGCTGCTCCAATATGAACACTTCCGTAAAGAACTGGTAAATGCTCAGTGTGCTAAATTCATCGATGAGCAACAGATCCTTCACTGGCAGCATTATTCACGAAAAAGAATGCGTCTCCAGCAAGCACTGGCAGAGCAGCAGCAACAGAACAACACTTCTGTAAAATGAGTGTTTGACGGAGTAGCAATATTTACTTCATGTCAATACACGTATTTGCAAGGGAAAAATGGACTGACTTTTAGTTTTGGCTTTAGTGATGTACATAAATTCATGTGCTAACATAGACAGAGAACATTTTTTGGTTTATCAAGTGACTCTTCCTATCAACAGGTAGTATCCACTGTAATGAGATGTAGCTGATGTATACTTTGAACTTTCAGTGATGATTTTGTCTTTTTCCAAAGAAAAAGTAGGGTCTTAAGATCACTAACTATAGGCCTTCATCTTTGTTGTATCTATTTTGAAAACTAAATGCTGTTAGCTAAGGTCCCTATTACGTTGGTGTCTAACCATGAAGAGTTGGCTTACTGAAAGAATTTATAGTTGAAAAATCTGTGTTAGAGGGCACATTCTCTGAACTGCAATATATGGAGGACAATGGCATGGTATTAGGTGGTTCTAAAAGGGTGGCTAGGAGTCCTCATGATGTGGAAAGCTGTTTCTGTCACAAGGGCAACATATGCACAATTGAAACTAGATTTGTTACAGAAAACCTTAATTGTGCACATGTCTGTATAGAAGCAAAGCTGTCCTTTGGCTGATGCTGCAGTTCTGTTTGTCTGTTAATTATTCTTTGTTTACTTTGTTTGTTTAATGTAGATTTGCTGATACCAACATTTGAGAGGCAGAAACCAAAATGGTGAGAATTGAGGTTGCAGGTGATGAAGGGAAGAGTAGTACTAACAACTCTTAACACCTGTCAGTGGGAAATAATCAGTGCAGACACAAAAGAGATTGAACCATGATAGTTAAAGTAAACTTACCTTTATCTTGATTGTCAGCAAGCTTGCAAAAAGCTCTTGCAAAACAGTTGTTGCTAGGGGAGTTTACAGGTGTGGTATAATTGGACTGAGTATATTTTAGGTAGTTGTAAATGTTTAAGGCTTGTGTGAATGGTCATAGGTGAAATATTTATCTTTAATATGACAGTTTTCTTGGTAGGGGTTATCACCTTGTTGTAGACCCAATTAAAGCCTTAATTAAAAAGAAATGGGGATACTTTACAACTATGTAATAACCTAACTATAGAAGGAAGGCAGGGATTACACTTTTTTCCTGTGCATCAATTGAGGTGAATGTCAGTTATAAAGAATAAAGTTCTGATTTAAAAGTAGAAAGGGAAGTGGTTTTTAATCTAAGGACTGTCATGTTACTTTTCAGCAAGACTGTGGCTGTTGAAACTACATTTAGTAAAAACTTTGTCTTGCTTGAAGGGTTTGTGCCTTGTAGAGCTAATATTGCTGTCTTCTGAAATGATTAAATTTAGACTGCTCTATACAGTGGAAAGTGCCAATTTGTGAGCATGTTAGAAAAATAATCTCGATGTAACAAGTGCCTATAAAAGCACAGCAAATAGTGCCAGCCAGTTTTTAAATTAGGGTGGAGGTTGAAAGACAGTTGGAGCTGTTTCTACAGTATGTGCGCTCTCGTGCTTGTTCCTTCTCTTCAGGACTAGAGATACTCTCTAGAATAACTGGTAAATTGATTTATAAAAAACCAAAAACTGATACATCTGAATTTCATCCTCACATCCAGTGTTTAACTCTACTTCATATAGCTCTCCCTTTATTCCACACCAGGGACTATATTCTCCTTATTGAATCTTTCACAAGATTGAAGTACAGACACTGCTGTTGAAGTAGTGACCCTGTCCTCTGAATACTGTTGGCCTTAAAGTCAATGTTTATATTCTGTACACTAAGTATCAAGCTTTGTGTGTGTACGCCCTTGTGAGGAGTGAATGAGTGAGAAGACCAGCTTTTAAGAACACAAGTCTATAGTTGTTAATAGACCACCCATTTGCAAAGCATAGTACCAAGAGGTGACTGTATTACAGCAGTGAAACAAATGTGAGATAGGAAGAGTAGACAGATCATCTTGGCAGTGGTACTGAGTTAAGCGTATCCCATTTATTTCACTACCCTGTTTAGAGCAGAAGTTTACAGTCAAAGTTTACTTATTTTAATATTGAACCTGTACCTAAATGAAACAGCATTAAGTAAAATCTACTAAATACAAACTAGGACTAAGGGTCTCATGCTAGGCCCCTTGGTCTGAGGCTCTGGCTCTTCATTATTTTTAGTTAATCTCAAAGGGAGTAGGTGTTAGAAGCCAGAACAGTTGAGGAAGGCTCATAAAGGGTTATTCTCACTGGAGTAAAGACTTTCCAAAGGAGAATTTTGCAGTTTTTCTCATCAGTAGCCCCCCTATACCTTCTTACTACATTTCTTTATATAGAAGAGTCATTATGTAAGCAGAGAATCAAAAGGAAATTGTAATGTATGTAGAGTGTGTGTTTATTACATATTAAATTCTTATTAAACCATAGGGTTAGTCTGCCCTTACTCCTACTTTCCACGGGAAGAGGCATTTTTACTCCACAGTAGTGGGTAATGGTGAGCTAGAGCCCTGGGCTTTTACTTTTACAAGGTAGTTAAGTATTTAGGTTAAGGAGGTTTCTTGCAAGTAGCCTTCAATAAAGGAGTTAGAGCTTTACCCATGCATTGATTGAGCAGGCAACTACATCTTACAGACTCTGCCTGTTTCTTAAACACTTCACTGCCTCTATTGATCAATATAGAGGAAATTCAGCCTGTTCAGAAGATTACTGTACACACTTTGTTGCAAAAAGGAGTTTAATTCAGCCCAAGGATCAGTTACAGTTTTCTAGTGTTGCGAGATCCCGTCCCATGCTCTGTTCCAGCAGTCCCAGGGCATTTATTTTGGCCACTCAGCCAGTGCACTTGACAGTGTAAAAGTCTGAATGGAGATAAGGCTATACATGATGGTGCCTTTAAATGAAAGTTACCAGCAGCTTGAAGACATGGGTAATTACTTTCTCAGTAAATGATTGATTAAAGAAGAGAGAACTTAATCTTCAGTAAACAGCATGTGCACAAGCTCTCTATTAAAACATTCTTCTTCTACCAACTTCTGAGGCTGAAAGAAAAAAAAAGTTTTAGGAAGAGATAGTGTGAAGTGTTAAGTCTTTTTACAGAGTTCTTTGCTCAGCACAATGATATTGAAGTCTCTATGGCTAGAGCCTAAATCTGGTTCTATTTTCTAAATTTTTCTAGAAGTCATATACAAGTGAATTAGGTATTTGAAACTACTTCAGAAGTGTAATGTCCTGTTCTGAAAATTAATTTATTCTCCTACCATCTCACTCTTTTTTTCCCAAATTGTACTTTGCTATTTTACTACTAAGACGCCAATGCTTTTGTGGTCCAATGTCTTTGCCTTTAGAGTTTCCAGAACGGAACTGCAAGGCTATTGCAGGTCAGGAATAAGTTTTCTTGAAAACTTCATGTGTGTTCAGCACTCTCTTGAAAAAGCTAGCCCCAATTGTGTACTGATAATCTGAGTTTCTGTTTTCATGATCATTTGTGCAAACTAAGTTTTTGCAGAAAGGGTGTTCTCTCCAAGACAGTTCTCAATAGTGAACTAATCTGAGATGGGAAAAGGGTTTGAAGTGCTTTTAATGGTTTCCTGTACTCTAATCAGGAGTGAATGACATTAGCAGAGCTGTGCAGTGCAGGGCACATACAGCCAGGTTCACACGCTGCCAGGCTCAAACTTGTTTTTCATCTCACTTTAGTGTACACAGTCCAAATAACAAAATACTTACTGTCCCATATTTAAGTAGCGTTGGCACTGCAGATAGTTTCAGATTCTTTCTGAACTCGTTGTTGGGGTCTTTCCAGCTGTTTAGAAAGAGGTGGTTAGTTAAGTTTACACTAAAGTTCTACTTTCTCTGTGGAGGGTAAGATAGCTTTCACTATTTCTTGCATAACCATTACAATCTAAAGTCCAAGGGAAATAGGGACATCTGATTCTGTATTCTTAATACATATAGCTACTACCAAAATAACTGGAAATGTAATGGTTGGAAGGAGTTCTGGATCAAATCGCTAACAACTGCTGCAACATTAGCAGTGAGTTATTCTGCAACTTTCAGGTGGATAATTCTCTCCATTTAGTAACTACTCAATCAAATGTGGTAATTGTTTAGTCCAAAGCTCAGAGTGGCTGCACTTAGATTAGATGTCTTCAATGTTCAGTTCTACTGTGCTGTATTACCTTTATGCCTAGGCTCATCTCTCACACTAACTAGTTTTTACAAGTCCTCTGGATGAGGAAGGATAATGATTTATGAAATCAGTTTAGATATGAGAGATCGAAATGGTTTCCCATCAAGGGGGGCTGCTCACAGAGAAAGGTTTGAACATAAAGACTTCAGATTATGTTTAGATATAGTAGAACTAAAGAAGTATTTGAACATACATAGCATAAGAAGCCATTAAAATGTAACTTTTTAGCACTTACTAGGCTCGGTCTCCTACTTGGCAGTAGATGAATACAGATCCATCAGGCATGTTATTTAGTTCACTCCGCACAATTGGCTCAGCTAAAGAATAGAGTTTTACAGTTAAGTTTACATAATAGTATTAACATTTTACAATTGTTGCACCTTACACTGTCGACTCTACTTGTGCCACCACATTTTCCTGCTCGTTTGTTTCCTTCATGCACATCACCATGCCTTCCTCCACTCAGCCTACTGTGCATGGTACTACTTCCTTGGACTCACTCAGCACCTATTTAATTTGCTTCTGCCATGCTGCCTAATGACTAGTTTATTTGGCTATAAATTGGTTGTTTTCTCAAGCCTTTGTCACCATGGCTATATGCCCTGCGATTATGAGCTCCCATAAGCAGCAATATATTTAGCTCAGTGAATACTATACTAATCATACATACACCAAGTGTCCGTGATGCTGGAAAAATGCCAAGGGATGTACGCAAGTCGATAATGGCCACCCAACTTGTTTGGTGTTCTACTGCTAGGGAATCCTCTGCAAAGTTTATTTTAAAATATCTTGGTTTAGTAGGGCTGGATTAACGGATCATAAACTAGCAGTTCCAGGGGAGGTTGAAGTAGCCCAAGCCGCAGGGCAAGTTCGCTAACTAAATTCCATTCAATGGTAGGTCATTCCAAGCAGTGGAGCTCAACAGAGCTTCACGGCTCAAGTCGAAGACTTAGGCAGGCATGTATAAAGCAGACTTAGTAACGGCCCGGGGTTGGGCCCCACATCTGGAGCACTGAGGCCAGGTAGGCAGAGAAGGGCGTGCTATAGACACGACCACAGCGAGCCCTCTGGGCCCCCATGACTCGGAGCTGTTCTGCACGGCGGCCAGACGCCCGGGGCGCAGGAGGAGGAGGAAGACGAGCGGCTGCTGCCAGAGACGGCTCGGCCGGGGGCAGGAGGAAGCAGAGCCTGCCCGGGAAGGGGAACGGGGGGGGTATCTCCGGGGGGTCCCCCCGCACCCACCTGTGACGCAGTCCGGGCACCAGCTGCTGCCCTGGGCGTCCTTGTCCCCGCAGAACAAGGCGAAGATGGGCCGGGCGCGGTTCTCCTCGGCCGCCTGCACGAACTGGCCGTAGCCCCGCACGCGCTTCTCCTCCCAGCCCATGGCCCCGCTTCACTTCCGGGCACGAGCACCTTCCGCCCCGCGGGCGGGGGCGGGGCTTATAGAAACCCCACCCCACCGACGGCGGCCGGGAAAGGACACGTGCCGCGGCCTCCACCCTTCGCCGGATTGGCCGCTTCGGCCGCCCGTGGCCGGGCCGCCTCCCTTCCGTTCCCTTCCCGGCAGCCCCCGCGCGGCTGCGGCGGTTGCCATGGCGCGGGTTTGAACCGCCGCGCTTCACCCCGCTCCCCTCTTCCGCTGCGGTGGGTACCCCGCCCCTCCCCCAGCGCCAGGGGTTCCCGCCCCCCACCCGCCGTGCGACCCGTCCCGGGCCGGGGGGGAAGCGGGGGGCCGGAGGGGGCTCAGCGGGGGGAGGGGACGGTCTCCCAGGGCCCTTCCAGCCCAGCGTGTCTGTGCGGGGGGGCGGCGCGGGGGCCGGGTTGTGTCTGAGGGGCTCACCTGGGGGAAGGCGGAGCCACTGGCGCGGGGTTGGGAGCGGGGAGGGCCGGAGGTGACACCCCAGCGGCCCTGGGGGCGGCGAGGCCGTCTGTGATCGAGGCTGGGGAGGAAGAAGTGGCCGTTAGCGTGGGTCTGGAGCCGGGGGGAGCTTGGGGCCCCGCAGCCCTGGCTCCCGTCCGTAAGGGAGTGCTGGTGAGTTGATCTGTCGGGCCATGAGTTTTATTTTGTTTCCCTTCTCAGTGGAAAGACTGTAAGAGACCAAGATACCCGCTCTCCTTTGGCCTGCCGGCTCCTGACAGCACGTGTATTCGGTGCTGCATGCCTTCTGTCTCTGCTGCTCGTGAAGAATTTGGGGCCCGTTTGAGAAATCAGCAGAGTGGTGTTTTTCCCCCCACTCCCTCTTTTCTATAGAACACACTATCCTTGTCCTAACAGCTGCAAAAGTTCTGCCTTAATCCTGTGTTCGCCTTATGGCTGGTCATCTGAGCATTCCCTTCACAGTCTATGATGTTGCTTCACAGCCAGATGCTTGGGAGTGTAAAAAAAGAATGTAAGATTCACCTAGTACAGCTGAAAAGGTGACTGTCTCCTCCACATATATCCCTCCAGCCCGTACCAGGACAAAGAGCATGTTCTCAAAGTTACATCCACAAGTGAGTGTTTTGCCTGTGAAGCTTTTACATTGGTCAGGTCTTCTTTTATTTTTAAAGACAAACTCCCGCCCCCAAACATCTTGTCTGCTTGTTATAATTTTAGCAGAGGCCAGTTCACACATGACTGTGGATTTTCAGTATCCTTACAATCTATTCAATGCGATGGGACCAAGCAAACCAGCCACAGCCTATGCTCCATTTGCATCCAGTACTCAAGCAGCAAAAAATGAGGCGATTACTCTCCAGACACAGGTATTATTTGACTTCTGCCAGTGATTAGTCCTCAGGGAGCGTTTGCCATCCTTTTTTATAGTATGATGAGCTAGGCCTATTTCCTAATGCTGGTACTGTGCACAGCTGTAGCATCAAGTTTGCCCGCCTACTTTCATATGTCACCAGCATCCATTGGCATGATATTTACCCTTCTTTTGTAAAGTGCTTTGAAATCTACAGATGAAAATGTATAAATGTAAATATCACCTGTCTTCACCCCTTCCTTCCCACTTGTAAGTGCCACCTGTCATTATTTTGCTTTTATAATGTTTTAAATATTTATTATGACATTGTCCAGTACCAAGCTCTTTGGGCCAGATTTTTAAATCTTTCATTTGATTTCGATGGGAACTAGGCACCTAAATGCTTTTGACACCTCCCCCCACCCCAGGCTTCTAGCTGCATTTTTAGGTGCCTAATGACTTTTAAAAATCTGGTCCTTTGTCTGAAGTGGGACAGATACTTTAGGACTAAAATGGCTATTACCTGCGTGGTGATATGATAAATTGTAATGTAAAGGGAGTTATATTTGTCATTATTTTATGTCTGATGTACATCATCTGTTCAATATGCTATATAATATGAGCTTTTTGTTTAATCTTTGGAACAGCTCCAGTTTAATAGGAATGTTCCTGCAGTTCCAGAGAACTTGGCTATCAGATTCTCCAGCCCTCGTCCAATTATAATAGAAAAATTGAAGCCACCTGATGGTCAGAGAGATCTAGGTGGTGGTGATGGCACCAATTTAAGAAGTTCGGTCACATTTTCAGTAATATCTGAAGAGAAACTAAAACTGGCCATCCAGCTAGCCAAAAGGGATGTAAAACGAAGACACCTAGAAGAACAAATGAAAGAAGCTGCAAATAAATCAGTGTTCCCCCAGACATCTGAGCAGTGTAAGAATGAAACATCTGAAAATCTTGCAGAGAGGAGTGCATCAAAGTCTCGGACGTACTTGAAATATCATCAACCCTCCAAAATGGAGATTACCAGCTCTGGTGCAAAAGTGTATCTCTACACTCCAAATCAGGGCAAGTTAAAGCCATCTGTTTCAGATTCTCCGCCCACCCATGATCCAGGACCAGGGCCCAAGCCATGCCTGAAAAAACCTGAAGATAAAAGTACACAGGAAGTTAGACGACTGCAAAAAGATCTGAGACGTTGCATCCAGAAAATTGAAGAACTGGCTAAAAAGGGTATTTTTTATGTAGAGTTACTATAGCTTGTTTCTCTGTTCTTCTCTCTGTTTTTAGGCTTCGACTTGAATCTCTGTTTATTTGTGTGTGCATGCTTATTCGTGTGTGTGTGTATTTTTAAAGCTGCTTTTTTTTTTAAGACAAAATTAGATGGATGATCCATTCAGGGTATTAATAAGGCAGTATGGAGCCTTTCACCTTTATATCATGTCTTCATATCCAAGCCATGTTGGTAGCAAATAAAAAACTGTTGCCATTTAATGACTTGTGCGAAATGCATTGGTGGTGCTCTTAGTCCTGTTCTGATTGGATAGGTCTTCAGATTACAAAATCTAGGATCACAACCAGAACCATTGTTAGCAGTTACAGGAAAGAGGCCAATGGTTGACAGAACTCTTGCTTGTTAGAAGGGACTCCTCTACATCAGGGTTCAGACATGTGGGAAGTTGAGTGATTAATTTATAATTTTTAATATTTTTTGATGCTATATTGGCCATTTTGTAATCTTTAGCAAGTGGTTTAAATACTTACAACTTTCTGTACATTCTTTCTACAACTTTGTGATTTGATTTGGGGCATCATAATAGATGCTGGCAAGATTTACCTGATCAGTGTTAGATAGAATATGTAAAAATGTCCTAAAATAAAATAGAATCTGTAGACAAAATAGTTACTCTATTAGTTCAAGATGATGCCTTGCCAAAGTAAAGGTGCACTGTGAATTAATTCTGCACAAAGGAAGCTCTGTTGCTAGGTAATGTTCACGCATTTAACTTAAATCAGGATTTCTCAGGGTTCTTAAGACCTATAACTCTGTGTTTTGCAAAAATCTCACTTTTCAGAGAGATGTGAAGAAATCTTGGATCCTGATGAAGAGCGACGAGTCCGCATTAGGAGGCAGGAGCAAGCTGCACGGTCTGCTCGGATGCTATATGTGCTCCAGCAACAGGTGGGAAAAGGCCATTTAAAAAAGGATGTATAGAAAATATTGTGTATTCTACAGTATATGCAGTAACATTGGACTGAAACAAAAGTCTTTGAACTTCGGGGCAGATCTGATTTGGATGTGAATTTCATGGCTGGGCCTTACTATTATAATGGTTGGAACCAAAATGCTATCAAAACACCTCTGAATTCGAAAGTTGGGATCTGGATCCAGATTTGCAGCACAGGCTTATTTATAATCTATACACACACGCAGCTGGTTCTGACCTGTGCTTTTGTTCTCTTAACAAACAGGTAAAAGAAATTCAGGAAGACTTGGAGAAACTGAGTCCTCATAAAATCAAACACACTAAGAAGGTAAGATGTATTTCACTTGGATTGAATCTTTCTGAAAACAACCGGTTGGGATCTTGAATGATCTTTTGGTCAATTCAGTTTCTACGTATCTGTTACAAAGGCTCCTTAAGTTTAACATTCTTGGAGAAGTATGTTCATACCTTAAATGCTCCCATCGCACCCTCTGTCTTGGACTTATGTGTATAAGTGAACTGCTTTAGTTCAGGCTAGTATGATATTTGATATATGGACTGTTGTGTAATATTGAGTAATGAAAAATTAAAGGAGGATAATGTAATTAATGCAAGTCAGCATGGGGTTATAGAAAACAGGTCCTGTCAAACTAACTTGATATCTTTTTTTGATGAGATTACAAGCTTGAGTGATAAAGGTAATAGTGTTGATGTAATATACTTAAACTTCTGTAAGGAGTTTGACTTGGTGCCACATGACATTGTCATTAAAAAACTAGAATGATAAGAAATTAAATAGTGGTATGCAGTGTTGTTTTAGCTATATTGGTCCTGGGATATTAGAGAGTGGATGACAAAATATCTTTTATTGAAGCTCTGTGTAAGCTCGAAAGCTTGTCTCTCTCACCAACAGAAATTGGTCCAGTAAAATATATTACTTCACTCACCTTTTTGTCTAATAAAATTTACATAACAGACATTACATGGATTAAAAACTGGCTGACAGATCTCAAAATATAACTGTAAATTGGGAATCATTGTACTATTTTCAGTGGGGTCCCTCAGGGATCAGTTCTTGAACCTGTGCTATTAACATCTTTATCAGTGACCTAGAAGAAAACAGAAAATCATCACTGATAACGTTTGCAGATGACACACAAATTGTGGGGCTGGTTAATAATAATGAGGACAGGTGACTGATTTGGAGTGATCTGGATTGCTTTGTAAACTGGGAGCAAGCAAATATACATTTTAATATAGCTAAATATAAATTATATACATCTATGAACAAAGAATATAGGGCATACTTACAGGATGGGGGCTTTATCCAGGGCAGCCGTGACTCTGGACAACATTTTGGAGTCATGGTGGATAATCAGCTGAACATGAGCTCCCATTGGGACACTGTGGCCAAAAGAGCTAATGTAATCCTGGGATGCATAAACAGAATAATCTTGAGTTGGAGCAGAGAGAGGATTTTTCTTCTGTTTTGGCACTAGTGTGACCGCTACTGGAATACTGTGTCCAAATCTGGCGCCCACAGTTCAAGAAGGATGTTGATAAATTGGAAAGGGTTCAGACAAGAGCCACAGGAATTATTAAAGGATTAGAAAGTCTGTCTTATGGTGATAGACTCAAGGAGCACAATCTATTTAGCTTAACAGAGAGAAGGCTAAGGGGTGACTTGATTAACTATGTACATGGGGAACAAATATTTAATAATGGGCTCTTCAATCTAGCGGAGATATCTGATGGCTGGAAGTTGAAGCTAGACAAATTCAGACTGGAAATAAGATACACATTTGTAACGGTGAGAGTTATTAATCATTGGAATAATTTACCAAGGGTGGCGGTGGAGTCTCCGTCACTGAGCATTTTAAAATCAAAATTGTCTCTTTTTCTAAAATATATGTTCTAAATCAGGAATTATTTTGGGGAAGTTCTGTGGCATGTGATATACAGGGCGACAGACTAGATCAGGAGTGGCCAAACTTACTGACCTCCTGAGACTCCCCTCCGCACTGGGCAGAGTCCTCTAGCCCCCCACCCTGCTGCAGGGCAGAGGATCCAAGCTCCCCACCCCAGTCTGGTAGGTGGAGAATGAGCGAGGCATAGGGCTTTGTGAGCCGCACTTTAACTGTAAAAGAGTTGCATGCGGCTCACGAGCCACAGTTTGGCCACCCCTGGAATAGATGATCACAGTGGCCTTAGAGTCTATGAATCTTTTCTGTACTGCTTAAGCAGCTGCCATATTGCCATCACAAGGATGGATATATCTCAACCACAGCGAACTGAGAGTAAAACGTATTTACCAAAATGTTGGTCAGTGAAATTCTTCTAAACGTGCTGAATATTTAAGCACTTGTCTTTCCTTTGTGCCACAGTCTCGAGCGATGTCCAGAGTGGCAGCTGCCCATAGAGGAGCCATTCGTGCCTTACAGGTGTTTGCCACTCAATTTACTGATCAATCAGAGCAGCAGGTTCCTGCCCATTATAAGGAGTTGGGCAATCTCATTCGACAACTGTCTCTCTGTTCTGCCAAATTAGAAATGGATTCTTCTGTTCCTGACGTCATCATAGACATCCTGCTACAAATTGAGGTGTGGAAAATGCTTCGTTTTAACTTCAGGGCTGATGTAGAAGAGACTGGATGAAATATTTAAGTTCTGGGTGCAAACTATATCACACGTGGGAGATGATATATTACCAGTAAAAATATGGCTTAATAAGTGCATGTTGCAGTCACCAGGGTTTGTGACTATATGGCTTTCAGATACTGTTGTAATGGTTGTAGAATAAGAACCTAGCCAGGAGATAAAGATATAGCTGCAAAATTTACTTCATTACTATGTTCCATTACCATGTTCATTGGGGGGATATTTCTGCCTTGTATATGATCAGCAAGTAGAAGCTCACTGGAGGAGTTCTTGTCAAGGAAAGGATAGCTCTGATTTTTAAAAATACTTTTTTATTCTTATTGGTACAGTACAGAAGCTCTCAGAATCAGGTTTATGGTAAGTTTGAACCCCAAGTGATATATTTTTTTTTAAACTGATCAAGATTCTGTGGGCCACATTAGAAGCGGATCTATCGTTTTTACTTTAGGTATTGAACAACAGACACTGAATCCATGAGATTTTTTTTTTAAATATCTTAACCACCTTAAAGTATCATGGTTACAAGTGCTGTAATTTTATTTAAAGTGCTTTAGAGTGCCTGCAGAAAGCAGTAATGTGCGATTGCTTAGGGAGGGGGAAAAAAAGGTGGTCTAGTTATGATGTCATGTTGGAAAAAGTCTCTTCCTTCCCTCAGGAAGGACGGTGACGGCTTTTCATCTGTTGTCCATCGGTTCACTTTTTAAGTGTGATTTTTAAATTAACTAACTGTAGGGAGATTCTTTGTTGAAGTAGATTCTAGATGAATACTCAATTGCTTATGTGAAGAGCCAATTTCAAAAGCATTAACATGAAGTATTAAGTTAATGAATAATTAACTTATTGAAGTGGAATGGTTTGTCCTCAGTTCTTCCACATAGCAAGTCTGGTTCTGGCAAGAATAATCTATACCAGAAGTGTGGCCTGGTTATGGGGGAATATGTGTTAAAACCAAGCCTCATCTTGGAATGCCTGTATGTGGCTCCAGCCACAGAAGACTTATGAAGCAAGAATTGCAGGTTCTGGGAGAACCAAGAATAAGACACAAAGGTTGTATTCTGTGGTTCCCCTCACAATCATGGGTGTTTGGTTTTTGGCTATGTGCAGTCTGAAGACATAGAAGTCTCATTGATACTACCATTTCAGTACTTACTGTGGATGATTTACGAGAGCAAGATACGGGTCGAGTTAGGAATATACTATTTATCTAATAATCACTCTGGGTACGTGAATGGCTCTATCACTGTAGCGTCTGAGCACCAGTGCTGTGTGTCTGTAAATCTTCTAAATACTTAACATGCTGGAGGCAGCCTTGTTTTATAAAATGCCTCTCTTCCGATCAATAATATGCTAACATTTTGGAATGATTTCTGGTCACCCAGAATAAAAACCTGATGATGCCTACCAAAATGACCACAGCTGCTTTGGTAGAAGGTAAGCAAGCAAACTACCTGACCTATCAGAAGGTTCTCAGTGCCCTTCTCAGGTTTGCAGACTGCACTGAAATTTGGTTAATTTAGCTTCTGAAGGTGATTGAGGCACAATCTGAAAATGGACTTCAATAAAATAATGAATTCAGTGTTTGTGAAAGGTGCTGGCTTGACCTCCCTGGGGACTGTGTTCTCTCTTTAGCAACAAGATGGGTATAGCATGGCAGCGGAAGTACAAACTTCCCCTGTCCTATTCCCCCAAATGGCCCTAGAAGGTCTGTCTGTAACAGAGAGAGTAATTCAGTCTTTGCCAACAAAGGTGTCAGTTAATACCAATTGTGATGGTGTGTTTTTGTGATATGAACTGGTATCCATATGGAGTGACCATCAAACATTGAATAGTTGTCCCAGGATTATGTTTGTGGGCACATTTTAAAACAGCAGTTTGTAGGATTTGTCTGCTTTTTAAAGTTTTATAAAAATACTTTTCTTTTCAGCATGCCTGTTTGTTATGCAAACTAAATGTCCTAAATATTTGAAGAGTATTAACAAAACGTTCTTTAAGAGTTTCCTTTAGTCAGTTGGTAAATAACTGTAACTGACACAGGCATTTTCATGTATGATTGTTAAACTAATTATATGACAGCTTTTTGAGTGCTAGTTTAAAAAAAAAAAGTCAGTACCCTTGAGGTTTGCTTCTCATCAGTCTGTCAACAATAACAAACCAAGTTTAATGAGAGAGTAACTGAAATGAAAAAAAATTTTGTGGCAGGATTTGGATTCACTGCTGGAAAAGAAACAATCACCCAAAAAAGTGAAGAAATGTCTCTCGGCATCTCAAGGTAAATCTCCAGTGAGCACTGAGATGTTTCCAGTTAGAGAGCAGATTGCATCTCCAAGGAAAGAGAAGAAACCACCCATCTCAAAGGAGCAAGTTGGACAAGAAGTGAAAAAACCTTCAGTAGCTAGGAAACTCCTGACTGGTATGTGTTCTGAATACTTACATTAAAAAATGAAATACTTTTAATTATTAGCAGCATAGTGATCAGCAATGATATGTCATAATGCATTCATTTTTTATGTCTGAAATGCAGAATGGCTCATTCATGGCACAAGTGTGTCTTCTTGCTCATCTTGTGCTTACCAGAACCCTGAAGCTTTGGTAACCAACTTGCTGCCATAAGAGGGATCTCCATCGTCATGTACCAACTTATAACCTCATTATTTAACTTTCCTTTTAAAATATTTTTGCCATACTGTTTGTAACTCGTTTTGTTTTGTTTTAGGGCACAGTTGGATTTTCTTTTAAAGAGCCCCACAAAGGTCTATATTGCAGTGTATACTCAACATGATTCTTTACTAGTTGATTGTAATGATGTATATACAATACATTTAACTGTCTACATAGCTATATATGAAATACATTCTAGTGGAATATAAGATTATCCACCTCTGGGGAATCTGCACCATGGATGCCGCAATGTCTATACCCTACTGGATTGAATGAAAAGCGGTGTCAAAGCCTTAGCTCAGGATTTCCTTGGTTTTGTGTAGGTTTCTGTGCTTTCGAGAGACAGATTCTTTGGGTTTTTTGCCTCTCTCTTAATTCTAGGCTGTTTTTCCCTCACACAGTAACCTTCTCCTTTTCCTTACTCCTAGTTTCCAGGCATAGAGAAGAAGCATTGGCTAATGGTTAGAGCAGAGGATTGGAAATCTGCAGTTCTGGGTTTTATTTCTGTCTTTGCCTCTGGTTTGCTGTGTGACCTTGGGCTATTCACTTAAGTTTCTCTAAAATTGGCTTAATAACACTTTGTGTTGTGAGTTTTAGTTAAAGCAGTTTCATACATCCTGAAGGCAGTCCAAAGTATTACATTAGTGTAACGTTATGGAGCCTTTCTCAGAGGATTGTTTCTTAGAGTAGCATATGCTAACTTCCTTTCCTTCCTTACTGAGAGACTAATCTGTGCGATGATCCTGTCTTACATCAACCGAAAGAGAGAGCATGTCCCTAGTATCTCCTGAATTTTATGTCTCCTGCTGCCTAGTAGGGTGTGTTGTCTCTTTCTAGTTCTCAAGTGGCCTTGAGTACCATGACTCTTTCAAGCATATATGTATGGCTTACTGAAGCAGAGCAGAGACCAAACTTGTGTAGTATTTGGCAAAGGAAATGTTTGGAGTTTACCAGTGTGGTGCTTGTTTATTTGTGAATCAGTATAGCCTAAAAGTCCCAGTCATGGACCAGGACCCCATTGTGCTAGTCTCTATACAAATACAGGATGGAAGTATAGTCCCCGCTCCAAAGAGCTTCCAATCTAAGGTTAATTTTTAATTATTTACATAGATGAAGACCAACATGTTGCTGCAAATATTCCATTGGCACAGAAGCTAAGCAGTCATGCTGATTTGTCAGATCCGGAATTCCAACAGGAGCATGACCCACGCACTTCAGACAGAGAGGCAGTTTTACAAGCAAGTCAGGATGCACCGATGAGAACTGGAGCTGTGAAAAAAGCCTCTGTGCTTGAAAGTGGACCTTTGAAGAAGAAAGGTGTATTATTACCTGCCAAACAACAGGTACAAATGTGACACCTAAAATAATTTATCCTTTCCTCTTATGGGAACTTTACCTTAACGTAAAGCACTGTTAAAGGGATGCCATCAATATGAAACTGAATGTCCCATGACATTAGTGATATATTTATTAAAATAATAATTTATAATTTTACAACCACTTGTTTGTGTTTTAGTAAATGCCATTTGCAACCAGCAGATGGCCTCCAAAGTACAAGAAAACTAATTCACTCTTTTTCCATGTTCCTGACTTTTCCTTCTTTTAAAAATATTCTAAAATGCCCAAAATTAAAAGATATTTTTGGATGCATTTATGGATGGATTTTTTTTCCTCAGACTCTTCCCTCAACCTGAAAAATCTGGAGATCTGGTGTAATTATATACGTTTGCTCTTACCCTATGACTATTGAGCCCTGCGAGCCACTAGGCTAAGCTTTTGAATAATCCATAACATGGTGACTCAATCCATGTGTTTAAACCAGACTTTAGGATAATTCATACCTGTTAGTGAAAAATGGCTTTGAGAATGTATCTATTGTAGAACAATACTATCTAGTTTCTTAGCCTAGTAAATATAAACTTAGTAGTGTTTCAACTGTGCCATTCCCTTCTGCAGAAGTCTGAATACATCTATAAACAGCTCTGCTGACCAGCAAGGCCCAATCCTACAAATATTCCTCATATAAAAGTCCTTACTGATGTGCATATTGTCACTGAAAACAGTCGGACTGTTTGCATGAGTAAGGGATGCAGGACTGGGCCCATGCTCTATTTGGGTGCAGTTCTACTCTCACTGAAGTCAGTGTTTGAAACCTCCATTGACTTCAGTTACATGGACTCAGTCCCTTAGACCTGACCCTAAGACAGAAATTCCGATCCAGAGTGTGGAATATGTATTTTTAAAAGTCTGGCAATTAAGATCTTTTGAATCTTACTATGTCTTAAAGGGAATCCGTAAGCCTCCAAGATCGAGACCTGTGCAGCTTCAAGCAAAGCATGCCCGGTTTCAAGAGACCACTGTAGCTTTCAGGCTAAAAGAGAGCAAGCCACTTGTTAAGGAGTGTAGAATACCTTGGGTACCTCCAAATCCCACATCCCCATCTGCTTCTCCTAAACGGTATGTTAACATTCAAGTGGGACAGGCTCTTTCTATTTGTAATACACAACTAATTGTAAATTGTAATGCACAACTATATTGGTAATGACAACTAAATATTGACAAGTTTTATGATGGTATACAAATACTGAAATTCTAAATACTGAGATGGGTGAACTTGAGTGCCTGGTTTTAAACGGGGATAGTGATATAATAGGCATCACAGAAAGTTGCTGGAATAATGATAATCAATGGGACATGGTAATAGCAAGGTACTAAATATATAGGAATGACAGAAGGGGTTGTGCTGCCGGGGGCCTGGCGCTACCTGTGAAAGAAAGCATATAGTCAAATACAATAAAAAAATTAAGTGAATCCAGCTGTTCCGTAGAATCTGTATGGATGGAAATGCCATGCTTGAACAATAAGAGAGTAGCCGTAGGACTGTTACTTGTCACCTGAATAGGATGGTGATTGTGAAATATACAGGGAGTTTAGAGAGGCTATAAAAACAGGAAACCGGTAATAATAGAGTATTTCAGCTGTCCCCGTATTGTTTGGGTACATGTCACCTTGAGATGAGATGCAGAGAGAAAACTTCTAGACACCATTAATGGCTGCTGCTTGGAGCAGCTAGTCATGGGACCTACAAGAAGAGAGTCAGTTCTTGATTTAATCCTAAATGGAGCACAGGATCTGGTGCAAGAGGTGAATATAACTGGGCCACTCAGTAATAGTGACCATAATGTAATTAAATTTAACATCCTTCTATGGGGGATTATACCAATTGCTAGCACAGGAGCATTTAATTTCAAAAAGGGGAACTACGCAAAGATGAGGAAGCTAGTTTAATGGAAATTTTAAAAACAACAGTCTTAAGTGAAATGCCTTCAAGCTGCATGGAAACTATTTAAAAACACCATAATAGAGACTCAGATAAATACCTCAAATAAAAAAACAACAGTAAGAGGTCCAAAATAATCCCCCCGTGTCTAAACAGAATAAAGTAAAAGAGGCAGCTAGAGGCAAACAGACATCCTTTAAAATTTGGAAGTAAATCTTAGTAAGGAGTGTGTATACACTGGCAAGTGAAGTATAAAAATACAATTAGACAGGCCAAAAAAGAATTTGAAGAGCAGCTAGTAAAAGGCACAAAAACGAACAGCAAAAATGTTAGTACATCAGAAGCAGGAAGCCTGCCACGCAGTCAGTGGGGCCACTGGACAAGAATTGATTTAGCATAGGAAAAGAAATCCTCACTAACAGTTTTTTAAATGCATCTTTTAAATAGTCGTCATATTTTTCGTTGATATAAATTATTTGAAGTTTAATTCATAATTGGATAACTGAATATATCTGAGATAAGCTTTTGAAAAATAGATCCTGAGATGGCAGGGCAAGTTCTGTTACAACTTAAATGTGATTCTTTGAATGTATTTGTTTCCCCACCATTTCAAAAAATATTAGCAAGACTCCTGTAACCAAGTGGTAGCTACAACACATTAAAAGAACTAGGTCTCTGATCCTGCATGGGGCTCCATGTGGACGTAACTGTGCTTTTGCATGGAGCCCCATTGCAGGCCCTATGTTGATGACAAAAAGCAGGAAATTCAAGGCTAACGTTACCGAACTTCTTATGTTAATCTCCACTTTTTAACTCAGGTCTCAGTCCTGCAAACACTCTCACACCCTTAACTTCAGTGGGGTTACTGATGTGAGTAAAGTGAAATGTGTGTAAGTTCTTGCAGGACTGAGGCATAAGTTAGTTTTTGATATAATAAGTTTGTCTGCTGTGAACAGAACTCTTTTTTGGTAGGAAAGTGGGAAAGGGATCTCAGTAATATATTCTTTCCTCATTCACAGTGCTCCTTGGGGACAAGTGAATGCTAATCTCAAAGGTTCCAACAGAGAACAGCCAACTTTGCAGAAAGAAACAACCGAAGAAGGAAGATTAGGAGCCATTGAAAAAGAAGCTCTCAGGTTGGCATGGATATCTTGATCCAGAAACGCAACCAAGAATGTGTTGTTTTTCTAAATATATCTTTTCTTTTCACTTTATGGAATTAATTACATTATGAGGGTAACAGTTAACACTCTTCATTCAGTTTTTGCCTGGCTAAAGGCCAGTCCTTCATATGAAGGGCTAAACCACGCCACTTTTTTAAAGCCTTCATATGGAACCATGGAGTCCATTTTCTTGTGCAGAATGGGAGAAGCCTCTCCACTCTCTTTCCCTGCACCACCGCCGCGCCCACTCTCTCACACACTCCAGGAAAGAATAAAATTAGGCTTGCAACTCACTCCCCTTCTGCCTGATTGACTCACACTCTCATTTGCTCTCATTTTGGCCGTCTCCTGGCTGTCAGGAGATTCTTCATTTTTCTCCTCCTCTTCTCGCACAGAGTGGAAGGAACCTGGTAATTCCAGCACAGCCTTTCCAATAATTGCCACACTCTCAGAACTGCTCCCATGGTCAGCAGTAGGGTCATTTTCCTTGAGTACAGGGATACAAAGATAAGCAATGTTGTGTTAGATGGAATATATGGGCCAAAGGTGTTTAACATAACCCAGTCACTGTCCAACATTAAACAGTGTTAAACAAGGGCCAGCGTTGTTTAACCCTGAGACCGCACCCTGCCCTGTATCATGGCAAATGCATCATTCAACAGCCTTTTACCCTTAAATACGCATGGAAGAAATCCAAACTGGGTTTTGCAATAATATCCCAACTAGGTTAACGTAATCTTGAAGAAGTGAATTTAGCCCACCACAATAAAGAAATTAAAGTCAAGATTTTCAAACGTGCCTAACGATTTTTTTCGTTGCCCAGTCTGAGACCCCTTTAAGGATTTTCAGGGGGTAGTTACTCAGCATGTTCTGACATCCAGGCTGCCAAAATCACTTGTCTCTTTTGAAGATCTTTGCCTAAGGGTGAAATCATCTAATCTGTTCTTAACATACTTTCTCGGTGCTAGATGTGTCAGAATCTTCTGTGCCATATCTACTAAAATACGTAATGAAAAGAGTGTGTTAGGAAAGTAGAGGAATTATAGGGACAAAAAAAAGGCCCATTATTATATATTTGAAAATAATACTAAAGCTTCTCACTTACATGCCATCCCCAGAACTCATTGTTTCTCAAATAGGAATTAAGTCTCTCCATGCTCCTGTGAGGTAGGTAAATATTATTACCCCCTTTTAGAGTGGGACAGAGCCACAAGAAAGGTCACATACTATCAATTTCAGAGCAGGGTTTTAGAATCCAGGTTTCTCAATTCCCAGATCTGTGCTGTATCCACGGAACAACTCTGTCTGTGAAATAAAGGCCACTTAAAGATACTTTGAGAGACATCTTATTTGAGTTTTGGCCTTAAACTTATTATATTTAACTTCTCACTGTTTAATCCTTGTGGAGGTTTTCATTTGCCTTGAATTTACATTATTTCATTGCATCATATATGCAAACATGCATTTCAATTTATTAACTTCTCTGTCTTATGATTTCATTTCTGAAGACTAGCCTGGCTTGATGCAGAAACGTCAAGAAGAATGAAGGAATTATCTGAATTCAGTAGAGAAGAAATGGAGAAAATAAAAAAATTGAGGTAATTATGTAGTTAAAGGTGAAATGCACAGAAGTGAATTTGGTAGCAGATCTCTCACATGGCCCGATTTTCTTCAAGTGGGTTTATGTTCTTTTATCTCATGAGATTTTCACTACAATTTGTTGTCGCTTTTATTTATGCATTTATTTTTTGTTTGCTTGTTTAAATAGGTCAGAAGGTGCTTCTCCTACACAGTTGGCAAACAAGGTGGAGAAAGCAGTTCGGGAGCGTTTGGAACCTCTCTTGGAAAAAGCACAGGTAATACAACCAAAGCTTATGCTGACATTTAAAAGTCTCTTAGATTTATAAAACATTTATAATGGGGAGAGCAAATTGGAGGTTACCTTAACTTGATCAGCAAAAAACATATCCAAAATTGTTTGCTCAATCTAAACAATTTTAGACATTCTTTGCAGAATATTTTCTCTTCTCAGTATGGTACTTGACTATTGGAATAAATTTGCCACATCGTCAATAAATTAATGTTTTTCCTTTTATCTTGTGGCCAAACAGATAAACTGGAATATGGTTTTGAATAATCATGAGCATTCAATGTTAAATATTACTGGAGTTGAGCAGAGTATATTAGGGATTCATGTTATAGCTTTCCTTAGTAACAAAATTAATTTATGTTAATACAGTCTAAAAGTATTTGATAAACATTAATATATTTCTGTTTCATTAGAAGGTCAATCTTTCTTTGGAAACAAACACTCGTTTGAAGGATTCTTCGTTCATAAACAAACTGTCATCCCAGGCAGCTGAAAAAGTATGTTCTGTTTGGATACAATGGAATAAAGCAGTTCAAAATTCATGATGATGTTTTCTCTTGTTGGGGATGTGAAAAGGATAGGACAGTAGATTGGTTTTCCTAAACTGTAGCTTATGCCAGTGGTAACTAAATAGAATGACCTCATTCATCTTTAATTAGGATGTTCATTATACACACATTTTTGTCTGTTGAAGAGCAACATGTTTTAAATATACAAAGTGAATTCATTAAACATGGAGATAATAGATATTAAGTATTTTTTTTAAAAAGCAAAAATATTTTCAGAACTACAGCATATAAGGCTATTTTACAGATATCCTTTCTATGTATAGTATTTGATCCAAAATATTTCACACTCTAAGGACAAGTTGGAAAAAATAATATTGATATAGAAAGGTTTAGCTAAGAAAATAATCACATTAGAGCATAGTTATCCAGTTAAACAGTCACGCTAAAGACACAATTGGAATTTACGTAGGCTGTGATCCTACAAACAGACACATGGTTAACTTAATACACAGGAGTAATCCCATGGGACTGCTCACGTAGGTAAAATTAAGCACATCTGTAAGTGTTTGTATGATTGTGTTTTTAGTTCTATTTCCTTGGATTGCTATGGGATTTCTGAATTTGGGGAGTAAGGGGATCAACTGTCCTAAATTTGAGGACCTGATCCTTCAGTGCGCTGAGTTCCATCAGCTCACATTGGCTCCTTAGATATAGCATCCTGAACATGCTGAATTTGTTTTATTAGCTAGGCTTACTGTACTGTGTGAAAGAAAAATACTAAGAATGTATTTAGATGTGCATTAAGGGAAGCAGTTGAAAGAAATGACAGCCCATTTATCAAAACTATTCATAACCGCTTTTAGAAATGTTAATTATAGACATACACTTGAATTGGCTTCTGAAATATGTATATATATTTTTGCTTTGGGTTTTTTGTATTATAGGCTGCATCCAATGCAGATATACTGAGTGAGAAGTTGTTGGATGATCTTTTGGAAGATACAGCCCAGGAACTTTGGAAGATGGAGCAACACAAGAAGATGCAAGCTGCGGCTCTAGCCACGCTTGACAGCCCTAGTCTGGAGACAATGCTGCAAAGAATGGAAGAAATCGAAGTAAGCATGTGTCGAAGGGCTAGTTGTTTGCAACATTGTCCCCTTGTGTGTCTGTTCAGACCTTACAATGTGAACCTGTACCTTGTTTGAAGCATGGCTTTACTGGGCCAGAACTTGAACAGGAGGCCTCGAAGCAGCACCTAGATTTGGCAGAAAGTAGAACTGTTAATTCTATATGTGACAGGTTCCCTCTGAGTCAATCCTGGACCAGTGATCTAGGAATATGGGTAAGGGTAGTCGAGTGTTAGAGTGCTAGCTTTGGACTTAGAAGAGGTGGGTTCACTCCTGCTCCATCACAGTTCCTGTGTGATCTTGGGCAGGTCATTTAATGTTTCTGTGCATCAATTCCTCCTCTGTGAACTGAAGATAATAATACTCTAATAATTGCGAGGTCTCAGATACTACAGTTACGGGAGCCATCTAACTACCTCAGAGAGTGTCCCAGAATGCTTCCTAAGGTGTGCCCTTCAGAATGAGATGTAAAATGGAGGTCCTTGCCACTAGGGACCATTACAAATTCTCCATGAGATTTTTGTAAGAATCGGAGTGTTAACTCTGACATCTTGGTCACATTCCAGCACAGTTAATTTATTTTCTCACCTCAATTACCTCTGTAGTTTCAACTGCATACAGCATTCTTCACTCTCTATTAAACAGCTGCACTCTTGCTGCATTAAGTGGTGGTTAAAGTGATCATTGCACATCCTTTAACTGTCTTACAGGGGCGCTAAGAAGCTAAATTCATGTCTGTAAAGCTCTTTGAGAGTCCTCAGTGTTGGATTTTTATGTGACATTTATCACAGTAGCATGACTGCCATGATGAAACAACTAGGAAAGTCCAAAGTATTATAGGAGATACACAGTAAAGTCATAATTACGCTGTTAACTGTGTCTTTCTGTCACTTGTCCTTTTAGGGAGATATTCCTCTAGTTGTCTTTTGGTTCTCTTGACCTTCCTTTTATTGTAGCTATTTTTATTGCTGTTTTTCTTCAATTGCTTTGAGCAGCTTCTGGTTCCAGTCTCATTTCTACTTTCTTGCTAAGTGAAATTTGACCACATCCAGACATACAACAGTTCAAGTTAAACAGTATGGCTCAGACTGTAAACTCCTTACCCCCATGGGTGAACAGTTACTCAGAGGAGTAGATTTATTGAAATTAATGGAACTATTCTGAGTGACTGCTCACTCATGGGAGTAAGGGGTTTACAGTCTGACCCATAGTGTTTAATTTAAACTGCTGTATCTCCGGTTTGTGGTCAAATTTCACTTAGCAAGAAAGTAGAAATGAGACTGGAACCAGAAGCTGCTCAAAACAATTGAGGAAAAATATCTGTTAAAATAGCTATATGAAAAGTACAGCTACATTACAAATAAAGCTATGGGGACTTACAGACTGGCCGTACGTAGGTCCTAATCCGGCAAACACTTATGACCCTGCTTAAACTTACTGCTGTGAAGTAGCCCTATTGATTTCAGTGGAATGATCCATGGTATTAAAATTAAGCTTTGTGTTTAATTGTTTGCAGGATATGGGTTATAGGGTGTACAATCTGCAGTCAGTCTGCTAAATACTGTTGCCCTGCTGGTGGGCTTGCCCCCATAGTGGCAGTTTGCTCTTTGAGACTTGGCGTTGCATTTCCATCTAGATATTTCTAGGACGGTTTTTTTTCTTCTGTCTCCCTTATATTTAAGGCGGGCGGGAAGATTTACACCATGATCAAAATGGGTCATTATTTGCTTCTCCATCAGGTTATCGCCGGTACAGTTGAACTGGTTAAATATCTGTTTGATTAATTTTGTACACTTTTAAAAAAGAGATACCAGGAAGCAGTTCGTAGGAGATTTAATCGGATTGTGTATGCTGATTCAGAGTTTTGGGCACAGGAGGAGAAAAAAGGTAAGTCTTTTATATTCAACAAAACAACCCTCTTTCTTTTTTGCTGCAGTCTCTCTTAAACTTAACATCTAAAAGCAGGTGAAGCTCACTGAGAAGCTTGCAAACTAAAGCCCGAATCCTACAATTGGCTTGATTTGAATGGATCCAGGTGAAGTCACTGGAGCAGCATGCGGATGCAAGGCTCTGCCTGTGCGATCCAGTCACAGGATTAGGGCCTGAATCTTTAACGGGATACATGATGTTGATTTAAGTGGAGTTCGGTTTCTTCTTTCTTTTTCCGGTTACTCTTTGACAAAAATACAATTGATTTTTTTCTTAGTATCGATATTCTTTTCCTTTCTTCATCTCAGTGTGGCTGAAACTTGCAATCCGCCCTGCACAAAATCTGAGCAAATAGGTTTTGTGCAGGGAACTAAACAGAGATTCTGTTCCTCCAGTCCTCCCAACTCAGCAATAGTTATTACCACCTGTGGGCTACAGTAGCATATGTTGCCTCAGGCCCTGGCCCTGACACTTGTCTCCATGCCAGCCTAATGAGAACAAGAACAGAGCTGGTCTCTCCAATGTGTAAAGGGTGTTGAGTTACTCATAGTCTCATAGGTCAGAAGGGACCAATATGATCATCTAGTCTGACCTCCTGCACAAGGCAGGCCACAAAACCCTACCCATACACATTTATAACAACCCCGAACCCATGACTGAGTTATTGAAATCCTCAAAAGTGAGATTTGAAGACCTCAAGCTGCAGGGAATCGATCAGCAAGCGACCCATGCCCCACGCTGCGGAGGAAGGCGAAAAACCTCCGGGGCCTCTGCCAATCCGCCCCGGAGGAAAATTCCTTCCCGACCCCAAATATGGCGATCAGCTAAACCCCGAGCATGTGGGCAAGACTCACCAGCCAACACCCAAAAAAGAATTCTCTGCAGTAACTCAGTTCCCATCCCATCCAACATTCCCACAGACCATTGAGCAGACTTATCTGCCGATAATCCAAATCAATTGCTCAAATTAAACTATCCCATCATAACATCCCCTCCATATACTTATCAAGCTTAGTCTTAAAGCCAGATAAGTCATTTGCCCCCGCTACTTCCCTCGGAAGGCTGTTCCAGAACTTCACTCCCCTAATGGTTAGAAACCTTCGTCTAATTTCAAGTCTAAATTTCCTAATATCCAGTTTGTACCCATTCGTCCTCGTGCCTATATTAGTACTAAACTTAAACAATTCCTCTCCCTCCCTAACGTTAATCCCCCTGATATATTTATATAGAGCAAGCATATCCCATTATGGGAGCAAGTTCTCCCATTATGTGATGGTTTCTCCAGATATTCTTTCCCAGCCCCTGTCATACAATGTACTGTTGTGCTAACGTGGCAAGGGAGATAGGAATTTGCCATGTTGTTGTAGCACAAATCAGTAGCCCGAAGGGTGGGTAGAGGATGAGACTATGTAGGGCTCAAGATAAGTCTGGTTAGCACTCTTCCATATGGAGTCATGATAATGACTCTAGCTGAGTACTTTTTCCTTTTGAAACCCTCGTTTTGACCACCCTCCTAATTTATCAAAAATAGATTAGGCCTAAACCGTCTCATACTTAGTCCCAAACCAGGGAGAATGTTGTGCTTAAATGTTGGGTCTCAATATTTTTTTTTTCTTTGGAGAACTGTATATTCTGTGACCTCATCTCTTCTTTGTAAATGTGAGTCTTGCATTTTTCCATCAGATCACTCAAAAAAAAAAAAGACATAGTGGATCTACTGACCACCTTCTACTTTATTTTTCTGTTACATGTCTTTGCTGACTTCTGCTTGCTTATTTCTAATTATTTTCACTTCTTTTCTACTGATCCACTTGGAACTGATTCTACCTCCCTTTCCTGAAGCTGAATTGGTAAATCTTCTTTTATACTTTTGGCCTCCCTTTTTCATACACCATTGCCAGACAGGGCAAGGAAAAAATGACAATATGTAGATGCAAATAAACACACAAGCTTTTTTGTTATTTAAAAGGAATTAAAAAAACAGACTGGGATGAAACACTTCTTCTCTCCTCTTTCCCCTTTGCTAATCGCCATTTCAGAATTCTCAATGATTCATAGATTTTTAAGGTGAGAAAGGGACTATTATGATCTAGTTTGACCTCATGCACAACACAGTCCAAAGAACATCACTCAATAATTTCTCTGCCACACCAATAACTTGTTTGAGCTATAGCATTTCATTTAGAAAGAGATCTAGTCTTGATTTTAAAGATTTCAAATGATGGAGAGTGGAAGTTCTCAGCACTCTTTTAACAAATGATGTTTTCTGTGATCCTCCAAGAAGGCAACCTGTCAAATGTTCAAGTTCATGTTTTAGCTCAGACATTCTTAGTCATACTCCAGAAGGAGCTAGTTTACCTTCTCAAAGCATGCCTAACTTTTGAACAAGGTAACACTTGACTCAAGTCTTTCTGTAATTTCAAACATCAGGGGAGAAGAATGAGATCCTGACCCATGCAATATATTATCCAGCCAGCTCTTTGAGTGGATGAGCTTCATTTTGAACTTCTCTGAAGCCAACCACTTCGTGAACAACAAATACAGCTCCTGGTTCTGATTTGAATTAGTTAAAGCCAGTGGGATTCTGATAGGGAAAGGAGACCACTTGTGAGAGAGCTACACATGAACTACAGTTGTTTAGAGTAATTTGTAGAATAACAGTTCAGTTGTTAGATCCATGTGTAACAGCTCTTCATCCTCAGATTGAGCAATGACTAGAACCACTTCATTAAACCTCTTTTGACACCTCTTGAAGACCCACCTGGTGCTAGTGTGATTTGAGAAATCAATTTCAAAGCCTGTAAACCCCCTGCACTTTAGAGAACAAAGCCAAAACTGAAGAGAGTATTTAGTGTGGGTTCATTCGGCCGTGGATTCATTTATGCTGTTGCAAGGGAATCTAGTTCCCTCTATATACCCTAGCAATAATTTTACTCCATTGCAGTATATAAAAAGATTATTTCCAGTAGTAGGAAAGTTCAGAGTTCACAAGGCTGAGACTATACCTATAAAACACAATAAAACCCTCTCACTGACTTATCTGGTTCTTCCCTAGGAAAGAATAAATGAATATTTGTCACATTGGCTCCCCTTCTACTCCCCGCCTTGTTTTTTTTTTAATATACCAAGCAATTTAAATGGCTCAGATTCTATGGCATGCCCATGTAGCAGTGAAAAAAATGATGTGTTGGCTGTCAATTTAGGTTTTCTGTCAAAGGAAAGAACACTCTTAAATTACTCAATTAAGTGTACAGGTTCTTTGCCCCCCCCATATTCTTTCATATAAATCAAATTATGGAAAAATTATAAAAATGAAGGAGTTAGATTTATTTAGGAAAAAGACAAATTCTCACTTCTGGTCCATGGATCTATGGCTAGACTCTGAGTTCCTTGAATCGCTACGTTTTCTTTACATCAGAGTATATTGCCCAATGTGCTTCCACAATTAGTTCTTAATCTTCTGTTTAAAAAAAAAATCGCCTGAAAGATTAATTCAAATTTCATACATACTTTCCTCCTGACTTCTCAGTAATAGAGAATAAAGAAAAAGAATCTAATTGCCCAGACTGACATTGCAGCTTTTCATATCAGAAGGGCTTTCTAACTGGGTGAAGAGAGAATCTGAGGGGTGTTATCAGGAAGCTCCTGGCTAAAGAAAGTCAGCTTTCCAGACAAACACTCGTCATTCCCCACACACATTGATCCTGGTTGTAGCTCCATTTGCCTCAGCTAGGTCTTCAGCTGGGGTAAGTTCGTGGAGCTTCACTGATTTACCCCAGCTGGCCGTATACTGACTTCAGTGGAGCTATGCCAGTTTATGCCGGCCAAGGACCTGACCATAGGGGTTGATCCTGCAGCAGTGAAAACAATGGGAGATTTCTCATTGAATTTTCTGGGCAGATCATTGGACCCATAGTAACTTCATAAGAGCTATGTCGTTTTACACCAGGTGAGGTGTAAACCCAATTGTTTTAGTTTTATTTCCCCTTTCCATTTACTGCCAGTCTCTCTATTTATTGTTGTTGTCATAGTAATGTTTCCTATCACCTCCTTAGAAATAGCCAATGAGATAAGAGTACTTAGCATATCCCATTTTTAGTACAAGTGCTTGGTATTTGAAATACTTGGTTCTTTTGAAAGTACCACTTTATATTGTTAGCTTAGAGGTTCATCGTTGGTAATGTTTTTCTTTATTTCTCCAAAGCACTTAGCCTTGGAAGGGAGCGATGTTTAGTGTGCGGACTTCTCTACATTGTCTGATTTTTCTTGCCCAAAGAAACTTTTTTAATGTTGTTTTCTTCCTTTTAGAAAGAGAAAGCGCATCAATAGAGATAAAGCCTGTGTCTCCTCACCCAATCCAGATAACCAGATTGGTAGGACGCAAAGAGATAGAAGTGGATATTGTGTTTGAAAGACCTTTTGATGGAAAGTGAGTAGAGAGTTTCATCATAAAATAAAAACGCTCATGTGCTTGCACTGTGGATATATAACGTATGTTTTCCATTAAGAGTAAATGCACTTGTGATTATTATTTAAAGAGACTTTGTAGCTTTAGGTCATGTGTAAAAGGACATTAAAGCCAAGAAATTCTGATTTACTGAATGTTTTGTGCTTCCAGTGCTATTGATGACGATGTGGAAGCGGAAGAGAAATTGGAGACTGGAAATGACATTCAGCAGCCTTTGCTTCGCAATATGTCTCAGCGAAAGGAATGCTGCACTTTTCTCTCTGTTCCAAAGCACATGCACTGGAACATCCTTGATTATAACAGTAGATATGAGCAGCATCTGAAACTTATTTCTCATGAGGCAGTAGGGAGCTTCAATCCATGGTGCATTGCTGAGAGGTACATGAACTATTGATGTGTTTGATTTTGTGAAGTGAATGTGTCAGTTCCAGACCTGTCTTTCTGTTCTTACTGAGTGAGAGAAACACAGGGGAAAAATGGGCTGTTTAAATTCCAAATTGAAAGACAGAAGAGCTACGACAGAAGCTGCCAGGTTGTTTCTCAAATGATCCTTGATGCTCATGGACCTTTTAAAGTGTTCACAGAAAACTAGTGTGCGTGATAGCAGAATATCTTGGAAGAGCAATTATTTTTCATGTCTTTCTATAGCATATCGCAGTACCACAGAGCCATCTCTGTCAGTTGTGTGAAACATAGATTGGTTTAGGCTATTGCAAGGAGATTAAACCAGAGGGGTGTGTAATTTTGTGAAAATCTGCTCTCATTGCTGTAGAAAATTGTGCGTGGAAATGTATCACTTCAGCGTTCCTTATCCATTTCTGTCTTTATGCAGTGGTAAGGCTGGAGAACCTGTTCTGGTGATCTATTCAACTGAGACAATTTAACACCATGATTGTGTTTTGCCTTTTGATTAAAAAGCAAACATTGTCCTGCCATCTGTAAATTAACAGTCAGGCAGGCCAATGATGGGTGGAAGGAAGAACAAGCTTTTTATGAATTTATTCATAAAAAGTCAATCAAGGTATTAAAAGTAGCAGAGAAATATTCGCAACCTTTATTTTTCACAATGTGATATTGTTTTGTGGACTAACAATAGAAATACTTTTAAATGGCAGCTGGCCTTATTGTAATTTTCACTGAAGGGGAGATTCAAAAAAGAAAACTTTTTGTAGAGTACACTTCTAGGTATCTAAACAGTGTGTGGCATAGCTGGGTCAACACTCGATCCTCTGCAATGCAAACGAGAGGTAAAATAACTGTCTATCTGCTACTCATTCCTTAGCAAAGAAAAAACGTTTATTCATTCTCTCCAAGTCAGCTAAATGAGGAGAGAGTTGGTGGCTGAAAGGTTACAGTATAAATAAAAATTAGTCATCCTACTAGTGAACTTTGAATAAGCATTTTTGGTGTGCTCAGTAACAGGTGTGGCAAGTTATTGTTTCCTAAGCATGCCTCAATGAATGTCCTGCAAAACGTTCTGCCATTTCTCCCCAGAATTTATTTTCAGTATGTGAATGCCTTGTTCAAAAATCAAGTACCCATAAAAAAGTCGTGGTGTTGTGATTTAATGCATCACTCCAGCAAAGCACGTAAACATGGGCTTAACTTGCTAAGTATGTGTAGTCTCTATGCCCCTGGTCCTGCAGACACTTAAGCAAATGCTTAACTTTGTTATCTTGACTGGTCCAATTGAAATCAATAGGATTACTTACTGTAGCAACATTAAGCATCCACACCAGTGTCTGCAGGATCAGGACCTTTGATTTTAATAAGACCACTCACATGCTTAAAGTTCAGATGTGCGTCTGTGCTTTGTTCAAGCGGGGCCTATGTGAGCAAGTTTTGTGTGACTTTGGACTAGTTACTATAACCTGAGGCAGGTTAGACTGGGCCATTAACACTGACCTGGTCAAGTTTCAACACAATCATTATAAACTGCAGTACACTGTTCATAATTAGAGCCCTGCAATTCCATGGATATCCGCTTTATATCCACAGATAACTGTGGACGTGGATATCCACAGACCATTTTTGTGGATCCCGGAGGATTTGGCTCCAAATTTTATAGCCACATCCACGCTGTTTAGTGAATGTTTTACCACCAGAGGGCACTATAAATCTTGTCAAACATTACATGTATCAGTAAACATTTAGAAGAAACTCCCTTGCTCTATATTAAAGACCCAGGAAAGTTAATTTTCCTGGTATTGTTGCAATAAATGTAAAGACTATAAGGAGAAATTTTAAACAGGTGAGCAAAGACCTGAATTCTCAAATGCTGAAACACCACGAAGTCTTCTGTTAAAACCTCTGATACCCCATTCTCCCCTGTAAACATCCTTGCTTTCAAAAGGGCCATTAAAATCAGTGGGAGTCTTTCCACTGACTTCAGTGGGCTTTGGATCAGGTCCCTAGTGTGTTAAATATCTGCACAAAGCAGAATGTTTGCATCTAACATTTTAAAAAAGGAAAAAAAAGTACCACTTAACGGAAGGTTGGTCACATTCCCCAATCCTTCAGGGACACAATGTATTCATGTCTCTTTTATCGGAAAGCTAATAGATGCAAAAATTTCAGATACCCCACAAAATTTAGGAGTAAACAGGATTGTTCTGTAGTACAAGAGCTTTTCCCATAGTAAATATATATAATTAATAAAGAAATACAAACATTTCTCTTTTAAGATCAGAGCATTGATATGAATGGATGAAATGATAGGTGCATGTTTAGGTTTGTTTGTACAAACCCCAGGATTCTATCCTTGGCTTTTAAACTTTCTTTTCTTTTCTTTAGCCTTGCAGAAGAACTGACAGAAGAAGCCATATGTGATGTGGCAGCAGAGTTGCAGGATGTATGTGAGGATTATGCAGAAGCCGTGTTCACTTCTGAGTTCTTGCAGCCCACAGAGTAAATGCATTTAAATCTGTGCCATCAGCTAGTGGAATGTCAGATCCCAGCCTAGCAAGCATATTGGGTGCTTAGGTTTTTTTCTTTTTTTTTTTTTCCAGTATATTCATTCTTATTGAGCACGTGGAAGAGTCTGCCCAATGTATGGATGAAATTCAGAAGAGATTTGTCTCAGGGTTTTTAAACATTATGATAAAGATGCTTTCCTTTTCAGTTTACAGTATAATAGTGCTGAAAAGAGTGTTTGACTATAATAGAAGTAAACATTTAATAATAAAGTTTACATACATGTGCAGGGCCATTATCAATCCTTCTTTACATCTGTGATTAGTTTATCACTTGTGTGTGTGTGATCTAGTGGTATGAGCAAAGCACTGGGAGTTGGGTGTTCTGGGTTCCATCCGCACCTCTCCTACTGACTTGGACAAGTCACTTAACCACTCCGTGCCTTACTTTCCTCCTTTGTAATGCTGTTGGGAGGCTTAATCAATAAATTATTGTTCAGAAAGCACTTTGAACTCCTGTGAAAGGTGCGCTGGAAATATGAAGTATTATTATTTCATTATTTCTAAAACCCAAATTGAAAATTCTGATGTTAAAGAGTAAATCATATTTGATTCGCCTTCAATGTTTCCAGCATCACACAAGAAAGATGCTGTTTATTTTTCTGACCAACTGCTTCAACATTCTTTGCAGTCTTGTTAGCTGTTTTTTGGATCTAGATGCAATAATCCAGAGGGATTTGATCCTCATGTCACAGCATTAAGTAGGTATAAACATTTTGAACAATAGCGGGAAGTGGCTGGGTTTATTTGCAAAGAAGCTCGTGCTGCTGTACTGTTGCAACCCAGTTAGGGGCACAGCACCCCTTTATGGGTGTAACATTGTTTTCTGAATATTTACAGAACTTTGCATATCTACATTAATAGTCCATGCAAACAAGACTTTTAAACAAGACTTTTAAACAATTATTGGCACAGGTTTTCTCCCCCTTTCTCCCCTTTTTTTTAAATGTTAGCTTGAACAATTCTTCCAGCCCCAGCTCAGTTTAAAGACCTAATCCTTCATTCTTTACTCACTTAACCCTTATTAACTTTAATGGGCATTTTATGGGTGAGCAAGGAATGCAGGATTGGGCCCCAAAATTGTGACATCAAGCCATCTAGGGTAATCCACCTTCTTCCTTACTTCTCATAGTTCTCAGCATTGTGATATATGATATATGCGCTGTAATCTTAAACTCAGTAGCAAGTTAGAGATGGAGTATGAGATTTGTAAATGTCCTTACTTTTGTTGATTTGTGTTGAGACTGTTTCTCACAGAATTGTCTTATCCCCATATAAAAAAACCAGAATAATACACATTCTTGATTCTTTTATACTGGGCTCATGTTTTAGTTTAAAATAATCAGTGTCCTACCTTGAGTTTTGCTAGCATGGCTGGAGCACAAACAATAAAAAGGGTACGTGATAAAACTTACGGGCCAAAACATGGGTCCAGTCATAAAATTAACCTCTACAAGAAATGTGAAGTGCTATTTACTGTGAGAAATTCCTTTTGTGCAATAATGTTTAACCTATTACAGCATCATTTCTAATATATTGAGGTTTTTTATTTTCTGTAAGGCAAAACACATTTTTGTAAATAACCCCCACCCCCACCCCAAGTTGTTTTTATTAAAGTCTGTATTTTATGTTTTGCAATTATTTGTATCACTGTAATTTTTATTTATGTGGTTTTGCAATTTAAAAGAAAATACAAAAAACATCAGTTTTTCAAAAGGTAGAGAGACGTTTATTTTTAAGAAATTCTGGTCTCACTAAAATACAGCAGTGTATAGGTGCAATGATATTTTCTAATACTGTAATTGTTTTCAAATAAACTATATTGACTTTAAGGATTTTTTTTAATTTAGAAAAATTTGGCTCTAAATCTCATGTGTATTATGAGCTTAGACATGTTTTGCATTCCGTTTTAAGAAAATGCTCTTCATTTCTGCCATGCTAATCTTCACAGACTGAAAAAGAGGTGCTATAATACAGGGTTGGATCATTTACTCTGGGTATAGGCAGAGTATTGTTGCACTACCACCGGAGCAGCTTGGCCAGGAGTTAGTCTCTAAGGCCCGTCTCCATACTCGTTGCCCCCACTGTTGCAGGGAAGGAGTAAACTAGTGCCAGCTTTAGCATTAGCATCTGGGTGTTCTGGGGATGTGGAGCCAAGGTTCTGCCCACCTGCACAAGAAGCTGCTACCTATGAGGGAGGGTGGGGGGTAGCCAGCAGAAAATACCTTATGCCACCCCTGTGGCTGGGCCACAATTTGGCGCTTAGTAACCTGACATAATTTGTTGAAAAGTAGTTTAATTTTTTCCCTCCATAAATTCCCACTAGGCTTTGTGGCACCACCTGTGTATTTAATCCAGTGATGCTACGTTGAGCTCTGAGCTTGGCAGGGACGGTGTTCTGGGAGAGAGCTGCCTCCACGCAGGGCCCTGTACAGGATCAAGGCCTGGAATGCTTGCATCCTCCTGCCTTTCCTAATCTGAGAACTGAGGGATGGAACAGTCCATATGGCTTGTATTAATATAGCGGCTTGCAAGCAAAGTATAACTACTTTATAGACTCGGGCCCCCTGCTGAGAAACACTTAATACAAGCGCCTCAGTCTACGACCCCTCTGCATAAGGAAATCTGCTTAATGGACAACATGTAGCTCGTGCCCCTGCAGAGACGTCCGCCTGTATTTAACTTTGTACGGGGGGAGTATCCCTGTTGCCCTCTACGGGCCTACACACGCTGCCTTTAAGTCTGTGCAGGGGCAGGGCGAGAGATGGCAGAATGCAGGCAAAGGCACACGGAAGAGCCCCGGGCTTAAGGATGTGTCTGACTGGATCGACTTCTAGGGAATGTCCCCGCTCCGGCCTCCCCCCGCCAGGAGGTTTGGTAAAGGCCCAGGGAAGGGTTCGTGGAACTGAGAGGGGCTTAATTAGGCTGGCCCGGTGCCACCTGAGGGCTGCGTCTGAGGCCAGGCCTGTGACGAAGGAACCCCTCCGAGTACCGGAGAGTGAGGGAACCGGGCCAGCTCTGAAGCCGAGGCCTGAAGGGAAGGGTCGCCCCCCCCCCCCCTCGGCAGCCCCGAAGCAGAGCAGCCTGTGGGGCCGGCGGCTGAGGCGCTGGGCGCGGTGGGAAGCCGGAGGGGGGCCGGGGAGGCTGCGGAACCTTGGCGGGGCCTGGAGGGAAACGGAGCCGAGCCTGAGGAGGGAGCCGCCGGGAGCCGTGCTGTGAGGGGGCCTGAAACGAGGGGCGAGGCGGCCGGAGCAGGAGACGCCGGCGTCCGCACGGACGGTTCTGCGGCGCAGGGGAACCACGCGCGGGAGGGCCGAGCCGTCGGGCGAGGAAGGAAACGCCTGGCCCTTCCGAGGGGGCGACTGAGGTAGAAACGCGCTTCGCCGTGCCCGGGGGCGCAGGAGCCCGCTGCCCCGTAGGTACGTTTGTTCGGTCGCCCTGGGGTCGAGGGAGGCCGTGTCAGAGAAACGGGAGCGCCTGGGCAGTGACCCAAAGGGAGAAGATGGCGGTTTGCCAACTCGGAGGTACCAAACAAACCCAGGCCAGCCAGGATGAGCCTGAGCTCGTAAAACTGGCCGGCGGCTGGTGTGTGCGGGGCACCCTCAGATTTCCTGGCCCAACTTCCCTAGAAAAGGGACGGTCCTGGGTATCCGGGGGGGGGATACGAGCAGTCATGCGGCTTGACGTGAGCAGCAAAGGGCACTGCTGAGAAACCTGGAGCGAGGCCCCCAGCGATGTTACGACTCATTTGTGTTCTCTAAGTGGCTCCTCCACCCCTTGTGAAAATGAATACCATTCGCGCTGACACAATCTGACTGTAGAAATTCAATCTGTGGGCTCCTGGGAGTGAGGTAGTTATGGCAACAGTTTGTGCTTCCCACAGCTACTTTTTCTACCAGTGCTGGGTCCAAGTCTTTTTCCGTTTAAGTCGTCAGGAGGATTGCCTGGACAGCGATAGGAACAAAATTGGGTTCACTGAGCTGTCTCCACATTACTCCAGGATAAAGCCTTTTTGGACGTCCCACTTCTTTCTTTTTCTTCTTTCGTCTGCTTTCTTTTAAGTAGCCAAAGGAAGTACTTCTCCCATGGTTTTGACTGGGGCACCAGCAAGATATGCCCTACAGACGTTAATGAGGACTGGCATGGGCCTTGGGGAAATTTCTATTCAACTGAATAAAAAATTTACTTCAGCATGTCCATGCACGTCCTTGCGGAGGCTGAATAGTTACTTTACATATTCCTACCCTGAAACCAGCCTTTCTTCCTGCAACCTGTCCTAAGCGCTAGATTCCACTTCCATTTCTAGAGTAGTGATCTGTTCTGAGAGCGTGGGGCTAAAGAAGGAAGTATGGAGGATCTCGTTGTTTCCTTGTGTGCCTCAGTTTGTCTCTATCTACCTGTTATCTTACATTCTAAGCTCTTGGGGGCTGCGGCTGTCTTTTTTCTGTTTGTGCAGTGCCTAGCACAATACGACCCTGGTCTGCGATTGGGGCTTTTATGCACTATGGCACAACTAGAAAAAGGAGCCATCTGCCATCAGGACTGCTGGCCCATGTTTATCTGTCTTATTTATCTGGAACCGCTGGGCAGAGATGACTCTAAAAGATTTAAAACGTTACATTTGAAATGGCCACGTTTGCCATATATATGTCCCTGTTTCAGGGTAACTGCCCCTGTATTTCCCCTCCTCGCTCTGAGCTGCCTCATTGCATTTTGGAGCTAACACAGCTCCAGACCTTCAAAGGATTAACTGTGGGGCTGATTTACCCCTTCTGCTTTTAAAGTCATAAAAATATTTCATTCCGAAACCAAAGAATAAGAAATATCTGACAACTCGCCTGTTGGGATTCTGCTCGGCTTTCCAATAACTCCGCTGGACTTCAGTCTTTGTCACTCAGGTATCTTTATTTGGCATACATCAATGCTCCCCTGAGCTGATCAGACTTAAATGCAAGGGGGATGGAGGCAGTGTACATCACAGCTCCAAAATTACATAGAAATTCTTTCTCTTTATGTACATTACTCATTTTATTACATTTACTACACACTGCGTTACACATTTTTGGATTGGCTGGTTACTTTACAGGAGCCAATCCCTGTGCAGCATGTGCTGTCCATGCACTGTCCATCATTTGACATCCTCTTTACCTCATTGGTACGTTTTTATTTATCCTTTGTTACTACTGTTGCCAGTTTTGGTTGGATGTATTCCTGGAGGTCTCATCACATGACATAATCTTTACTTAAACATTAATCTTTAACTCCTGGAGACTCCAGGCCACACTCCTTGTTATCTAGTTCATACGAAATACTTCCTTGTGTGTTCTCCCTTTTATCTTAGTGGGCTCAGACATTTTGTCGTCTTAGCCTACTGACCTATTTACTTATCTTATTTAGCACAAACATTTTGTTTTTGACCTAATGATTTATTTCCTTTCCTAATCCTCTCTTCCAAAAATTGAAGCCTCCCTCCATGTGTTTATTACTCCTATCAGGCCAGGCGTCAGCTACAACATCTACAGCCAGAACTCCTGACCTTTCCTGGGTCTGTATAGAAATCTATGCTGTAGGTAGAGCGAAGGTTTCTACATCAGGGACTTGACCCTGATTTCGCACCCTCAGAGCATTTGATGGGGTTTCATGACATGAGGCTTACCTATGCTTTTAGCAGCCCCAGTATCTCTCCAGCCAATTAATGTCCCTCCATTGACTATCACCGTCTGCCCCCTGTCCTCCCCCCAGGTGTTCTGCTGTATCTGCCAGACATGTGGGCAGTGGTTTGGGATGTGAATGGCTCAGCAGGAACTTTATCTGCCATCTGCAGGCGGACTATGTGACTCCCTTCCCCCAGAGATTCAGTCACACACACTCTATGATGTTGGGGTGCAGCTGGTCTTTCCTGCACTGCACTGGACCTGCGTGGGTACTCCTGGACAAAGTGACACCGCCGGCCACAACAGAAAACCCCTCTTCCCCACTTGTCCCAGGCAGGGCTGGATTTACACCTTGCGTTCCCCCTGGGCACAGCATCTTCAGTGCCCACACACAGCTGACCTTTGTGTTTTCCATGTGTGGGGGTCAACGGGGGAGAGAGGGGCTGGCCGGGCCAGCTCCAAGCAAGGGGTTGGGTTGGGGGAGCTCTGGGCGGGGGGAATGTGCTCGCACCCCTGGGCTTTGGCTGCTGGCCTGGCTGTGGGGCGGGGCCTCAGAGGATAGAGGAGGAGCAGGGGACGGCACACTTGCAGGGTGCCCAAATTGGCATGGATCCCGTTGGCTTGCAGTAATCTGCCACTATTTAGGCACATGTCTACTGTGCCTATTTGGAAATCTGTCTTTGGTCCTAGAGCTTCTCGGTGGTAGCTTCCTTTCCCCTGGGCATAGGTCTGTGCTTGGGGCCCAATCCCTGTCTTCTGTTGCTATTCCATCCCTAGTAGGCTTACTATCAAACCCAGCCAACTATCTACATAGTGGTCTGCCAATTTCCCAGCTATAATGACATCTCTGGGATCTTAGTGTATTAATTATGATTTTAAGTTGGAGTGGCAGAGTTTATAGCATTTTATTCTAAACCCACTGATTTGTAGACCTCATAACCTGTGGCAACCCCCCAACCAGTTCCCCATTTTCTTATGTAACCGCTAATTTTAATCTTTTTTTGGGGGGGGGGGGGGGGGGGGGGAGGGAGAGGAGGAGAAGGGGAGGATGGGCTTTTTTTCTGAACTTCCTGAAACCTTGCCCTTTACACTTCAGGGATCAGGATAAACTTTAGCACCAAAGCTTATTTGCAATGCCCATAATTTTTGTAGTTCTCTGTGTCCATAATGGTGAAAATGTCTAAGGCCTTTGTCCCTGACAGTAGTGGAACCAGACACCAGACCATGTCCTCCTGCCCTACCTCTTAAATATTTTTTTATCCATTTAACTTTTCCCATTTGGAGGAAATTAAGAGGGAGCTGTCAGACAATAGTGGAGATCAGACAATAATTAATTAATGAGATTAGCTGTGGAGATTCAAAAAGTGAAACCTTTATAACTATTAAAATGCAAATTGTCAACATCACATGCCAAATATATACAGTAAATACTTAAATCAAACTCTAATAAGTTCTCAAGCATCATTTTTCTGATGTTGCCTCTCTGTACATTTTGATTATGATTAGTGGAAATATTTGTTGGTGTGTTTGCATACGATGAAATCTTGCTGAATTGGGATTTAATTTACCTGCTCAATCTATCATATGCAACACTGGAGTTTTCCTTTAACAGTGAAGTTTCAACTGTAACATCCCTACTTTTTTTTTTTTTAAATCTAGTCTTGAAAATGCAGCAGTCTCTGTTTTAAAGTATATCTACAATGTTCAGTTTTCTCTTAATTCGTTCTGCATTTATTACTATTTGTATCTGTTTCTGGTACTGCTAGGTGCTATACAAACACAAGAGAAAGGACAATCCCTGCCCTGAAAAGCTTACAATGGTCAAAGTGTGGTAATGGTAAAACCAATGGTCAAGTATGACTAAGCCAAGGACTCTCTTTGCCAGGGTGTGTTTTGTTTTTTGTTTTAGTGACTGTTTAGGGTTTGCAGAGGATGTCACGGTGTATAAATTCCCATCTAGAGGCTGGCAGAAAGAGGGTTAACTCCTGCCAAGGACTAGAAGGATCACAGCTGCATTCTCTTACTGAAGGATGGCTCAGTCTATCAGAGATCAGGCTGGGCCCAGCTGGAGTAAATTTGTCACTTTCAAAGGCTTAGTGTGCAGTAAGAGCTAGGCTTTTTTTGAGGGAGAAGGTAAGCTGGGGCAAAGCTGCTTTTGTGAATTACCAGCATGTGGACTGTACAAAACTATTCATGTATTAACTTTGTTTAGAGACCTTGGGCCCTTTTTGAGCTTTCAATTTAAACCCTTGGCAATGAGAAGCCTTTGCTTTTCCTTTTTGTTTTGTCTGGGAGCTGGGAAAGCTGCCTGCTTGCCTGACCTGATACGGAAAGCAGGGTATGTGTCAGTTACAGCTCTAGTTATGTGAACAATTCCTGTGCTGATATAGCCCATGTTAAACACTAGTGTAGCAGCATCTGGTGGAAGCGGCCAGCCCCCACTGGATGTACTCTGGTAGCGCTGCTTATGACAGAGGAGAGGCTTGACTAAAAATCGCTGGCAAAATAAATTTAAGGGAAGCGGGATGTAAGAAAAGAGAATACAAAAAGAAGTGTAATCAGTCTCAAACCTTTTACAGCCAGCCTATTAACACAGAGGGGGAGCATGTCTCTGGGTTTGTGTGATAACCTAGATTAGATTTTCATTAGTGACTCTGTGTTAATCGGATGCCCTGGGAATAACAATACCTGCTGTGTGAAGGGCCTGATCCTAAGCACCTTTAACTTTGCTGGAGTTATGCCTTCGTGTGTGTGGGGGGCACTTTCAAAGCTATTAGATTTTTGGATTCCCATTAACTTCACTGGAGAGAACTATCCAAATCCCCTCAGCATCTTTGAACATCTTGGCCTTGAACCCTTTACTTTCCATTTCAAAATAGGCTTTTTTTTTAATTCCATAGTTCAGTTTCTAGCCAACATCAGAGCTTGTTATACTTACATTGTTTCCAAATGTAAATCCAACATTCTGTAGATGTTTGACAGGGCTTGGAAAGGAGATGTTCTAGATAAAGTCTTATTCTGGTGCATACTAACTGGTCTGAATTGCTTTATCATGATCCTCCTCTTTTCTGGATTCTGGTGGTTGTCTAGCATGACTTGTGTTTGTTCAAACTATATGTGTCAGAGTTAGGAAGCAATAAGGTTTATTGAGAGACAGAAGCGAGGAAGGGACAACTTCAATCCATTGGTACTGGCGAGAGAAACAAGTCTAACTTTTAGGGGAGTGGTTGCCTAGGAAGGCAGTAAACCTTTACATTTTTGTATTTTTCTTGTAATTCTAGGAATCTTTCTGGAGAGGATTAGTAATAGTCTTTTGAGTATGGGTTGTATATGAACTGGGAATCTGTTGGCTGTGGCAGTGACTGAATATTACCCCCTGGTGGCTGTTTTACGGGCTATATGAGAAGACCAAGACTCACATCCCCACCCCGTGGTCTTAGTGGACAAGTGCCCACATCACTAAAACTGGAACAATCATTGTGTGGACTGGGCTGGTGGGGCGGGGCAACTCAACTCACCAGAGACATGGCCTGCTCAGATCAGTTGGTGGCATGTGGCCAAGGCTTTGTGGGGGAAGTTTGCCTTGCTGCTCTCCCTGTCCTGTGAGCACAGAACACCTGTCCCTGTGGCTGTCAAGCTGGAATATCTCTCAAGCACCAAACACCCGTGAACATTGAAAAAGGGGAGAGTTTCTCTTTCCTTATCAAAAACTGCTTCCTATGCTTCTGTTGGAACTGCTGCTGTTTCATTCCTGATGGGGACTTTATATAAAGGGGGAAGATAGATGGAACTAGCTCTACCTTGATGATCCCGAGCCTTTGCATCAATGTTAGCATAAGGTACTAAACTCTTAGCCAGTAATTTAGAGGTTCCTGCTCCCTTTGTGGGCAAAGAAAGAGAATAAGAAACCAGGGAGGTGGGATCCCTGGGATACGTGTTCTTCTGCTTCCCCAGAAGCCACTGGAACCTCACCATCACCTCCCTGCACATTGCTGGAGTGAGGCTAGGGTGTAGCTGCTGTCTGTGGCACATCTGCTTGGGAATCAGAAGTAACATTCACTTCCACATCATTCCTGCTGTCTCTTCAGAGAGGAGAGTATTATGCAGCTAGAGGGCGTAAGTGCCCATGATGGCTCGTCTCCATTGGGAACCATGCCACCTAGACAGAGGGTGACGGCTGGGATGTGCCGCAGAAGATGCCAGTATGTAGAAAGGTGGAAGTGCTATCTCCACGTGAGATCCATGGGATTTGGAGGATATGTTCTCCAGCCACCTTCCTGCCCTCCTCCTTCCCCTTTTCTTGCAAGCACACATGAAGGAATACTGATTTTAAAAAAACTCCAGAAAGAGCCTCCTGGAGTTTCCCATTCCTCACCTCTCCACCTCAGGAAGCTGAAATGTGGCCCCTGCCATCTTTCAGTGACACTGAACAGTGATTTGGTATGTCAAGAGTAGCCACTGAGGGATGTTTCCTCAGCGTGGAACAGCGGAGCTGCTTGCTGAGGACCAGTTCCCTGGAGTGTTCTGTCAGTGAGAACAAAATCCAGTGCATCTTTAATAAGTGGAGTCAATTCTCTTTTATAAACCTTGTAGGAGTTGATGCGTTAGTCATCTGCTTGGGGAGCATTCAGATATGGAACTGGCTGCGTGAGCTGAGTAATCTGTGCAGGATCTAATGAGGAAAGTAAACCTTGAAAGAGGGAGAACTTGGCCAGATTGAGCCAAAAGAAAATAGGTAGGTTTGGGCTGACAGTGGTGCTGGGATCTCCAGTTCCAAGTGAAAGGATTGTGACGGGACAGCAAACTTATGTACAGTTCCAACTGGCTTCTTCACCTCTTCCTGCCATTTACTCTGCTCGCAGGCTGCCCTGGGAACAGGAAAAACTGTTCCACATATTGTCCATTATTTGTGTTCCATTAGCACTTTGTGTGCTAGACATGGTACAAATGCCTAGAAAGAGACAGACTCTCTTCCCCAAACTGCTCGCAGTTGAAATAGAAAAGGCCAGCCCAGGGAAATCTACAGATGGGGGAAGTGAGGCAGAGAGATTGAAGTGACCTGTGGCAAAGCGAAGAGTTGAACCCAAATCTCCTGAGTCCCAATCCACTGCCTCAGCCACAAGGCCATCCTCCTCCATTGCTTCTTGTCCTCCACAGAGGATCATTTAGAAGATTTGTATAGTGCCTGCCTCTGGGAACAGCCAACTGCTTGACAAACTAATGCTAAGACACACAACATCCCAGAGCTGAGGGATTATTATTGGAGCTGTTTGACAAATGGGGGAAACTGAGGCACATAAGTTGAGTGACTTGCCCAAGATCGTGCACAGACAATGGCAGGGTTAGGAACAGAAACTAGAGATGCTGCTGTTGCAAAATACAAATAGATACCACTGGTTTCAATAAGAGGTGCAATATTCTTAAGGGAGGACTTACTGTCCTGTGTTTGCTACTTCATCCTATGGAGCAGATCTTCAAAGATATTGAGGCTCCTAACTGCCTTTGATTTAGGAGCCTTAATGCCTTTTGAGGATATAGGCCAATCTTCCTGTACTCAGTAACACTATGGAAGATACCTGGAGATAAGTCAGGTGCTATACTTTGCGTAATCTACTCTCTAGCTAACTGCTGTCTGTAGTATTACCACACCATGTTTAAATCCCAGATTGCAATTTAAATAAAAAAATGTTTTGGAAAGTCACTGGAGGAATGAGAGGAAAAATGATTCTTGGATTTGAATCATGTAGTAGTGCCTTTAGTAATATGTCCCCATGATTCTATTACGTTGCTGCTTTTTGCATAGTGTTCTTCAGCAGCTCTGAATCTTGATACACTTAGTTATGTGGTTAGTGAAGATTTATCTCAAAAGCTAATCAAAATGCATTTGAAGTCCACTTCCCAAATGAAATGCAGATAGCACTGACAGACTGCTTATCATTTTACTACAATAGCTAAATGCCTTTTCTACAAGACATTGTATCTATGAGCCTTTGTAGCTGGTAAAATTAACCTTATCAAACCAAACAGTGCATCAGGTGCTGTTCTCTTACTATTAGTCCCACATAAAATGTATAAGCAGAGTTGTGAAACAAAATTACAACTCCTTTTTTGCTTGTCACTTCCACAATCTTTGCTGGAGTTTGGCTCAGGCTTCACTTAATGAGTGAAATAAAAGACGCAGAGACATTTAAATAACATCCTTGAAGTGGAAATCAAGGAGTTCCTGCTTGCTGTAATTTCCCATTTGAGTCTTAGTATTGCATATTCTTTACACTTATTTCTCTTAATGTATCAAGATTCTTTTCCATCCCCTGGTGTTCAGCAATGGCATTACACATGTGCTTCAAGTTAAGTATGAATGTGTTTGCAAAATCAGAGCTGTAATCACTTCAATATGTTCTTGGTGAGTACCAATTCCTGTATTTTAGTGAGTGGAGGGTGCTTGGCACCTTAGAAGGTTGCAACTGTTGGTTTCTGCCGTCTATCAAGTGGCAGCATAGAGAGAAGAAACCAGTTTGGATTTATTTTTGTGATGTGTGAATATAGGCAGTCTGAACAGTATTAATTAACAATGAGGTGTGTGTTATGGATTATTTTTTTCCTATTCTCTCTTGGGCTTTCAAAAGCTGCTGAAATCCTGTGACAGAGGTCACGCTTTGCCCATTATCTCTTGTCCCAATTAAAAGATTTGTTTTGAATAAAGAAATTAACTAGCATTAATTGATTTAATACTAAGCAGGCCTGATTGCTTTTTTTTTCCCCCCCTCTGCTTCAACTGACTTGAATATACACAGCTGAGATAAACAAGGCTCATGGAACTGGTGTGGGGCAATATAATTTTATTTAAAAGAATAAGATTTTTTTTCTTTAAGACAATGGCTATTGTTAGCATTCGAAACTGCAATTCTAATCATACTGCAGAAGCACAATTTACAGTTAACCTTGATTAGATCACCAGCAGATGGTGCTAGCAATGCTGATTATTAGTAAAACTCTTTAAAAAAAAATCCACACCCTGGCTGCTTTTTTTTTTTTTTTTTTTTTAAACTGGCAGAGCTCTCTGCATCCCTTCTTGAGTTGACATGGAGCAAAAATCTGCAGTATTAACTAAATATAAATAGCACTGTTAAAATGGTGCTGGGAATGAGAAGAAAATTATTCCGAGCCAAGATGCCCTAGAGAAGGGATCCTTTATAAAACTGCTGGAGACTTGGGTTGAATCTGATCTTCTAATGTCCTGAAATCGGTTCATAGATAGGGCCAGATGAATGAGATGAAAATTCTCCAAAGAGCTATTCAAGCCATACAAGAAGCCCAAGCTGCTAGCACACGCTTGATTCCTTTGCTAGATTTCACCACAATGCACCTAGCACCGTTAGGCACCAGTGTTACATGTCAATAAATCTAGCTGTCCTTGGCATCTATCTTTGTATCTAAGTACTCCCTGCAAGAACATCTTAGAACAAGCGATTTAGATTTGAACTGAACCAGGGTCACAAATTCCAGGAGACCAATCCAATGCGGCGTGGGGTGTGTATGTGGGAGATCATTTCATGCACATCCAACCTCCTACAGGGACAGGCTCTAGAGGTTCCAGTGAGAGTTCGTGCCACTTGGCTTTTCATGGGATCTGTCCTGGAATAGGGCTGTGGCAGCAGAGAAGGTGGGCTTTGCTTGAAAGCACCCAACAGATTCCATTCGCAACAGGCAAGTCAAGGCGCTTACGAAAGAGCAGCGAGAATACATTCACAGCACCTTTGAAGGCCATGACAAAACTTCCATTGATGTTAAGCAAGATGGGATCAAAGCCTGAGGCAGTTACGAGGCTTGTGTAAGAGGTTCTTGTGCTGCAATCTTTTGGGGGGAGGGCAGAAAGTCCTCTAATACAACTTAAATGTTCAAATCGCAGCGGGGTCAGGCCCCTTTTGATCGAATCCACCTCTTGACAATCCAGTATATGTTACTTGAGAACAAATGAACTTGGCTGGCCAGAAGGACATCTGATAAGAGCAATGTGAGAACTGGAGACACTAGCTCTAAGAGAGTTTTCTGCAATCTGCTGCCAAGATGGATTATGCATCAATGCCTGTGCATAATTAGCAGTGTAAGACTAGTGAAGGTCTGCCCTCGAATCCCAGACCCAGCATTTTACTGTGGCACAAACCCTGAGGCAGGGATTTATCAATCAGCACATCTTGCTGAGTAAGAAGTGCACAGCGGATTTGTATTTTTTCCTCAATGCACCCATCACAATGTCATCTATACATTAAGCAACATTACGCTGCCATGAGGCTGCACGAATGACTTCTCTCTCTACGCTACCCTAACTGACCGTAAGAGAAGCGGTGCAGCAGCCCTCCAAAAGTCAACAAATATTGTGACCAAACAGAGTCGTTGTGTGCTGAAAGTCAGCAAAACTTGAGGTCTGGCAAGGAGCTAAAGGGAAATTTCCAAAGCTGCTGCCTCCGGTAGTCCATTGGCCCCAGGACTTTGTCACACTTTTCTCATGTGACTCCTAAAGTGTCAAAAACAAGGAGGCACATATCCCTTTGCAAATTTTAGTTTAAAAAAAAAATCTTGCAAGTTTTAAGCCAATTTCATGAGTTTTTGGGGACCTTGCTCAAGATTTTTGAATGTTTGTGGTTGGTAATACTAGTGTGTTAACATGTCTCTCATTATCAGTATTATAGAGCTGGTTCTATAACCATCTGTCTTTATCATTTAGCATTGATCAGAAAAGTGCTTTGGGATCCTTCAAGATGAAATGCACTAGGGATAAAATTTGCCCCTGCACAATGGACCAGCATGAGGCCTATGCAGCATTGAACCCTTATTTTGACGACTTACGTGGTGCATAGGCCTTGTACTGACAACCTGCCCAGGGCTGAATTTCACCCTGGCTAAAAGTGAACTGCCATCCTGTGACCATCTGATATGGCTTCTTAACATGCTCTTCTACATTTGCATTACTTGCCTCTCCGAGTGCGGCAGAGCGTTCTGAGAGCGGGTCTGATGGCCAGGGTCTCCTGAGTGCCATCCCTACCTTTCACTTCCTTCTGTGGCTTTGGAAATGATTACTTATTTGTATTATTGTACTGCGGAGGCACCTCAGTCATGGACCAGTACTTCACTAGGCTAAGCGTTGCACACAAAAAAAGACCCTTCATCTCCCTTCCCCAATTTCCCCTTCTGTAAAACAGGAACAGGATTGCTTTAACTACTCCACAGGCATATAATGAGGGTTAGTCGATGTCTGTAAAGTGCTTTGAAGACTAAAAGTGCTACATAAGTGCTAAGCGTTATTGTCTTTCAGTGATGCTTGTTTGTTTTTGGTTTTGCTTCTCAGCGAGCAGTGCTGCGGCTTGGTCACTTGCATCTCCTTCTCAGTGGTGCTTCCTGCTATATGCTTCCCCGCCTTTCATGGGAGTGGTGTACCACTGGCCATGCCCTGCCAGTGGAAAGGCCAAGTGCATGCCACTCCTAGTCTACACCCTCTAATAACATTGAAGAAGTTACTAAAACTACAAACAATGGGGTCTCTGAGAAGGCTGAGTCATTAATTATGTCTTAATTGTATCTCTGCTGCACTATTGCATCAGCTTGTTTAACAGACCCTCTAGACAATTTACTTTACAAATTACAGCATACTTAGGCAGAATTCTGCAGCTAGAATGCTAACTTCCTCAAAACCCACACAGCCTGTTACATCAGTGTTGGCATCCAGGGAAGTTTTTAATTAACAGAGATTTTTCTCTCCCTTGCATAGCCCTCTTTGACTGTGCCCATAGCTATAGCCATGATTTTGTTACTTCCTTCCCAAAGATGAACAGAATGGGTATTCAAATAACCATTAAGCCTAAATACCTTCCAATCAGAATCAAAACTGCCTGATAAAAAGATAAGTACAGGATGTGATCTTCCTCCAGTGTGCTCAGCATATACAAGTGTTACAATGATAATTATGTATTATTAGGAGGAGAGTGTGAATGAGTTAAGGGGTTGATAAATTCTTCCTCACCAAGAGAAAAAGTTCTTAGAATATAATAGGGTGAAACCAATAAATATCTATAGAAATTACTGAAAAATCCCATGGGATTTAATAATACCTGTCTTTTACACATTGGTTTTCATCTTTAGATCTCAAAGTGCATTAGAAAGGAAGAAAATATAATTACACCCATTTTACAGATGAAGAAACTGAGGCACAAGAAGGAGAATCAATTTGCCCAAGTTTAACCAGCAACAGAATTGGAAATAGAATCTGGGCCTCCTGAGATCCAGTCTAGTACTCTAGCCGCTAGACCAGAGTTTCTCATTGACTAGTCTGTGGACCAGTGCTGGTCCCTGAGATCTCCCTGACACAGTTTAGGAAGGCAGCAAACCAGTCCCTGGTATCAAAAAGGTTGAGAAACATTGGACTAGATCAACCTGCGCCTCTCATGAATTATGAGAGAGAGCTTTTCTGAACCATCCTATTGAATTCTTTAGCATGGGATAGAAATCAAGACATTCTGCATGGAGAATGTTTGTAACTTGCAAATGACCACCAAACCAAGAATTGTTTGCTAAAGACATTTTTCAAATTATGAATTAACTTAAGAATTTCATCAGGTATTTGGGAATAATTTACAGACCAGAAAAACAAAGGTGAAATTCATCCAGTGAACAGTCCCCTCTGAGATAACCACTTATGTCCACAATCCATCTGGGGGATGATTTTCAAAACCATTAACTCTCAGCAGGATTTAGATGCTTTGGGAAAATCTCAGCCACAACTCTTTCCCTGCAGCATATTAATTTTTAAAAGACTAAAATAGCCTAATGTGTAAAGTACCCAGAAGGTCAGACCACCTGATCATTCCTTTGGCATTTTATTCTTTCCCTCCTGTAATCAGGCTTGTGAAATATTAACTAGCTTCCTCTGATCAGCAGCAAGGATTTAGGGTTGATCTTTCTGATTTTCTGAAATGACTCTGCATGTACTTTTTATGATCTTTTCTGTCACTGATCTTTCCCAACATACCGTTTTATTATGGACACACACACCAGCTCCGGAAAGAAGGCTTCCTAGCAACGCTTTTCGGCACTAAAGCAATGTTTTGGAAAATCAGGCTGCCTCCACAGAAAATAACATTGGGAAGCTGTCAGGCTTTCCCAGGTGGAAAGAATAGATGCCCTGGGTTCATTAAGTGAAATCTAGGGGCTCTGCCATTTATCTTTGTCTTCCTCTCTTTTAATGGAAAAGTCAGAAAGGGCTTGATAAAGCAGAACTAATAGCAGTAATATTGGAGATTACGGTATCCATGTTATACTTTATCACAAGGGGAAAGGGAAACTGGAGCAGTTCCTTACTGAAAGATGTTGATGAGAAACATCAACCTGGCTGGCTGGCTGTAAAAGGAAACATCTATAAGTTGCTCCAGAAGTTCGGGTCCCTGTTTTTATTTTTCATTGGTGTAGGTATTGATTAATGTTGCTGGATTTTCTAAACATTAGCTATAATTTAGATCTGTGATCAGCGTCTTTTTTATTTTTGTTTACGGTGTTGCCAACACTCTGGAGTTCATAATGAGACTCACAGAACTTGGCTTTTTGTTGTTGTTTATGATTCCAACAGGGGAGCCTTTCTTACCTTGAAGATTTCAGCTTTCATTTAAAAAACAAAAAAACCACACCCAGATGTTTCCAGCCCTCTTGGAAGGTTCAGAAACCAAATAAGAAGTGGAATATTTGGGTTAAAAATCCTGAGACTTCAAACAAACTTTTTGGAAGTGGGCAGGGGAGAGGGCACCTTGATTCATGAATTTTTGGAGGCTTGGGGTTGACGAGATGGTTCTAGAGCAAAGTTTCTGCCAAGTGTTTCCTCTGTGGCTTCTTCCTTTTCATAAGGGCATCCAGAATGGGTCTTCCCAACAATTTCTTAGCATATTTAAGTTGTCCTTGCTATCCTGGTCTGAACAGAAGACTGGGCTCTTTAAAACCTCTGTGGGACTCCTACATAAAAGAAAACCCTGACTATAAATGCATAGGCTATGGATGTTCTTTTAAGGTTTGGGGCAGGTTTGTGGTGTGATCCTATTTGTTCCTGAGGATCAGTGGTCCTTCCTGAGCTGAGCCGGTTCCTATCTTTTCCTTGGAAGTGGAGACTCTTCTTTTCTTTACATTGTGCAAACCCCTCGCTTATTTTCATTAAGGATTTCATCGTCGAGTTTAAGGCCAGAAGAGTTCACTAGATCATCCAGTCTGACCTCCTGTATATCACAAGCCACCAGCACCTGCATGCTAAACCCAACCACTAAAATGAGACCCAAATGTTACAACCTGCAGGAGATTAGACCGTTATGTGCCACAGGCAGAGAATAGAAGGGACCAAGGTGCATTTGGAAACAATGCAGAGGAAAACCACAATCCTGATTAAATGTAAGGATTCCACAGCAAACTCACTTGGCAACAACCGAATTCAAGCTACAATTGATGATTCACAAGGCCCCACTTAGATCCTTTGATTTCATGATTATTCCCACTCTCCCTTCCCCCATTTTTATTTTATTTCCAGTCCCTGGAAGTGTCTATGACTGGATGAGTACCATTCTCTCTTGCACACAACATACACCTTGAGAGAGCTTCAGGACTGCTAGTATTACTGATCAGCACGAGCTTGCTCCTGTTCTTATTAAAGTCAACCCGCATCTAATTAAGTGGGAACAGAATTGCACCACATACATAAATTATGCTAGGCCAGGGACTACAAGGCCCATTTATCTCTTCTCTTTAGATTGCAACATGTGTCAGAGGCAGCATCCTTCATCTTAAAGTACATGGAGAACTCCTTGGTGAGGATGTGGGTAAAAAACACTGAACCTGTTCAAGACTGAACCTACTCCAGCTCTTGCTCCTACAAAATAATAATTGAAGTGGTAGTCAGCTGAAGTTAATGGGATGTTTTCCCCCTAGGGAAGGACAGCTGGAGTGGGAGATTGCATTTCTCCACTGAGGCAATAGAATTCACTGGCCTGTGTTATGCAGGTGGTTACACAAATTGAGCCTGAAGGTCCCTTGTGGCCATAAAAATCAACTTTTAAACCAGAGACCTTGATTCTTCTCAAGGCTGACCACACAGTGTTTGGTGTGAGACCTGGTGGGAGCATTACACCATGCTTCCTGCTCCACAGCTCTAGGGCTGGTTGACTCAAGGCGTAAGTTAGTGCAGCCTCTGAACTTATGGTTTACCTGAGGCCTTTCCAGATGCTCGGAATAGCCAGAGCTAGCCACAACCCAGTCATGCCTCTGGCCTCCCCCAGACACTCCCTCTCAGAGTCCTTGGGCTGCAGCGCCCACGGGTCGGTGTAAAATCTTTGTCGTTCCCTCTCTGACTGTTTTGCCATCTGTTGTTCACCAGCCCCATCTTTCCAGCTTATTTTTCATTCCTTTTCCATTGGCAGAGCAGCTGCTGTCCTCTGGGACCCTGGGCAGACTTGATTCTAAGTATTATTTTCAGCTTTTTCGATGTCCTGTCATGTGGTCATGGGTGATCTATAAATACAAATTGCCTCTGGAGCGATTTAACACTGTGTTGCATAAAGCTGCTCCCTCTGGGTCTGAGTCATGGGTCTGCTATGGGCCGTTTGGCCACGCCATTGACACGAAGGGCCCTCAGGCCACTGGAGTTGGCCACTGGAGAATTTCTCTCTTTCCAAGTAAGAAAAGTGCCTCACAACCCATTTTACTGGGTGGCTGGCAGGCAGTAATTGGCTGAGAGCTACACCACTGCCTGCTCTTTTGCCTCCGACTCCGTGTGGCATCTGTTCCCTAGGGCTGCAGCTCAGATACTGATTTGTGGGGGAGTGAATAAAGACCTAGGTGGACCATTGGGGGCCATTGTCCTGGGCCGCCTCAGGTCCCGTTGTGCTGCGGGAGCTGCCTCTCTCTGGCTCGGGAACTTGCTACAGTGCTGCCCCTTCTGACAGCTGGCAGAATTGCATGTAGCAGTGCTGCCGCAGGAGGGAGATGGAAGGGCTCTGCTTCCTGGCCAGGGAGCAGGAGATCTGTGTCTGCCTCTAGACAAGGGTTGTGGGGCCCTGAGGAGCTGCCTCCAGGTCCTCTCACTTTCTCAACGGGCTCCTTTTCAGGGCTAATGTTAACCCCAGGGCCCAGGAAAACTGCTCCTCTTCCTGCAGGAGGAGGGAGTGTGGGCCATTGTGGCTGGTTGGCTGTCTGAGGGAGGCGAGTCCGCTGAGCTGAGGTAATGCCATCCAGGGGTAGTCGTGGGAGGATAGAGCTACAGGAAGAGGGGTTGGTTCGTCATCTTGCCCTCGTCTCTGTAAATTCTGGCAGTGGACCTGCTTGGACCCATCTGAATGCAAGCTTGGATTCCATGGTCACTGCCATAATTCACAGCTCCTACCTTTTGCTGTGCATGACGCCGTTTGCTTAAGGCTTTAATGGTCACCTTCAACTAGAGGGGAAGGGCACAAAATGGGTGGATTCCGAAGCCATTTACAGTCATGGGCCAAACTTGGCTGTGGTGTCAGCAGGCACAATGGCAAAGAAGTCAGGCTTCAGCTGGGTTCAGTTTTATTTAAATAAATAAATCACTTCACTGGCTACTGAAATGTACACACCACACCCCAGGCAATGCGTACATCAGCTCTCATGAGCTGAAGATAGTTGGGTCAATATTTGGGTAGGAGAATTTCAGGCAGAGAGCACTCAAATGCTGCTGGAAGTGGCGTTAGTGGAAAAATAGTAGGTAATATCGTTCCCTTTGAGTCACGTGGTTCTGGGAGGTATTGTAGATCTTCTCTAGAAGGCAGCCCTGCCAACTGCACAGAAACTTTCCTGCAGGTGTAGGAGTGCAAACCATTCCTTAGGCAAGCTTTAATTCATGAGATGAGAAAACTCACTGACTATGGAACATGATCTAAACAGGAGCTTCCTCAACATGTTGGGGAGAGGACCTTTGGAGTCACTAATATGAAGGCATGCGCTTCCAGTCCCATTCTCTCTCTCACCCTGTCCTTGGGACATGGAAGCAGCTTTAACGGCGACTATCTGACCCAAAGCAGTCTTCCAAGATTGCTTCATTTTTTATTACATTATAAATTCGTCATGCCTTTCCTGTTCAGCTCTGCGGCTCATCCCTTATCTTATTAATAACATATGGTAGAAAAAGCTGTATGCATCCTTTAATTGAAAGGATTTAGTTGTGATCTCTGGAGCTCACCCTGGCATTCAAACAGACTGCTGTTGAAACGAAGGAAGCTCTGAAGACTTGGCCATGTTGTTGCAGGGTTGTGGCCATTTGCTTCCTGCCTTGATTAGTTAATGGAATGCAACTTAAATTCTTTCCTCTCAAGGTCTGCCGTTAACCTGACTGCACAGTCACGCACGTTGATGAGACGTTTGATAATCATTGTCTAGCACAATGCAGAACAGTTGTTAAGCATGAAAATATATTACAAGAAACTGACACATTTGGGTTTGTGTGTGAACAACAGAATCCAAATTTATACTATCCCTCATCCAGGATTGTTTATGCATCATCAGAGGGTTTATTCCTTCCTAGTTCCTCTTTAAATAATGCCATAAAAATCCAGGACCTTGTTTTGAACAAGCATCTATCCCATGCTGATTGGATCCAAGGGTGGGGAAAAGTGAAAGCCACTACAAAATACAGCCTTTATGTACAGGGGTGATGCATTCAGTGGGATTTCCCAATTGGGAAATCTTCCTAACAATCTTTCCTGTGGCCTTGTCTACAGTCAAAATTGCATCGCTTTAACTAAAGGTATGTTTCTAAACCAATATGGACAAATTGGTACAAAACCCTGTGTGGATACTTCCTGATTTTAATTTGTCTGGATTAGTTTAAGGGATTGATTTAAAATTAAAACCCTGCAAATTTTAATATAGATAAAGGGGGACATTTTCAAAAGTGCTTCAGTGACACACAAGTCTAAGTCCCATTGACTGTCAGTGAGAGGAGCAGTATGGCATATTGGCTAGAGCACTGGACTGGGACTCAGGAAACCTGGGTTCTATTCCTGGCTGAAGTCACTTTGCCTCAGTTTCCCTGTTTATAAAATGGGTATCATGATACTTGCCTCCCTTGTAAAATACCTTAGATTTATGGATGAGAAGCATTAAATAAAGAGTTAGGTAGTAATATAGTTAAAGTCAAGCTCTCTTACGCACTTTTGACAACTTTACCCAAGGCCTGTATCTTTCACTGAGAATAGAAGTGAATAGAAGGTAATATCTTTTGTTGGACCAACTTCTGTTGGTGAAAGAGACAAGCTTACTAACCAGACCAAAATTAAAATGCACCTGACTTCTGCTTTTTTCCTGCTCACTTATCTTCACCAACAGAAGTTGGTCCAATAAAAGATATTACCTCATCCATGTTGTCTCATGCTGGGACCAACACAGCTACACAAACATTGCAAACAACACAGAGCTGAAATGACACAAATGGCTGATGGGAAGACTACATGGCTCTGTTGTACATTGCTGACCACAGAGATTTCAACACTGAACAGCTCTAGTTCAAAATTGTAGAACCTCTCACATCTCTTCTTAAGACAATGATCTGGCAAACTGGTCACAAAGTAAAAACAGCAGCATATATACATGAACTGGGTGGCTGTATGGTCCAGCGGATAGGGGGATAGGATTGGAAGTCAGGAAAGCCGGATTCTTACTCAGTGGGTAACTTTGAGTGACTCACTTTAGCTTCTCACTTTCCCCATCTACCTTTTGAGAGAGACAGGATTTTCATTTGCAGAAGTTTAGATTATCAGCAACCCATCCACTGCTGTTCAGCCAGCAAATGATCTTGTCTATAGATGAGGATGGATCTGGGGGAGTCCCTTACAGGAAGTCAATAGATATGTGAATTCAGTAATGCCATTACTACTCTAACCACATATGAGCCAGACCATTTGATGGAACAGTTAGATTTCATGTGAGTAGTAATAGTTTTGATCCATTTTCTTAGGGGTGGAATGTGGGGGGGAGGGAGGTAAAATCTGTTTGTTTAAAAGAAAAAAACAGAACTTCTTTGAGCCTTCTAAGATTTCTAAGAAAATATAGTCCATGGCAGGACACCAAATTATTCTCACCTTTGTGTCAAGGGCTCTGTTGGAGAAAGGCTAGATGCTTAACTCCTGGTGTATAATGAAAAGTTGATGCAGAAGTAAATTAAAGGAGAGATTAAAAAATGTGAGAGAGAACTCAATAATAAAAAGATGCTAAATCAGCACAATTAGGGGAGGATCAAAAACTATTCAAGCAGACTAAGGCCTAGCCTGCAGTAGAGATTTCCCCAGACTTCAACCAATAGTGGAAATAAGTCCCACAAGACAGGGCTGAAGCGGAGCCTAGATTTTCATGCTGGCTATATGCACGGGGATGCATATCACCCAGTGAGTTTTTCTGGATTGAAGATGGTGGGGTAAAACTGGAGGGCAGAAGATCAAATTCTGCTTTTGCTTACACCCAGGCCACTCTGCTGACTTCAGAGAGGTTGCATGAGTAGAACAGAAGGCAAAAGCTTGGTGCTAATGCTTGCTCTTGGTGAAGAGAAGTATCACTCTGGGCCCATATTTTTTGCATGCTGCTATCTGCCTTCATGATGATCTTTATGATCAACTGACTATTCCAGGAAACAGATTTGACATGTGTGATTATCCAGCAGCAGCTTAGTGTGTTTTAAAGCACTTTATTTTTGTTCCTTTTCCCTGTTCAACTGGTGCTGGTCTAGTACTACCTGTTCTGATCATCTATTACCCCCAAAGAGCTAGCCTGTCCATTACTGAAGCCCTCTTCCCTACGAGGTGATGTTTGTTTAAACTGGTTCAAAGCTGAAGCCTTGAAGTTACTTACATACCTTCCAAAGTTAGCATTGGCACGGAGCTTGTTGCTAGCTACTTACCTGAGTACCACTCTCTTTCTCCCCAGTCATGTGACCCCCCATCCATCTGCTTATCTAGTTTCTTTTAGGATTATTTCAGCCTGTGGCATAGTGATGCTGTAATGTCTTCAGGAAATAATTATTCGGTCAGATTTCTTAACCAGGACTTCAAGCGAAACAGCAGAGGGGCAACCAGGGCTGTGGGCCAACCTTTCAGTTGAGCACTATAACTACAACCCTTGGGTGAATGAAGGTAAACTGCAGGCTTAGTTTAGTCAGGGGTCTGGGATTGAGAAACCCTGGAAGGTCTATTTCCCAACTCTGCCGTCTGACAGTTAGGCAAGTCACTCTACTCCTTTCCAGGCTTTTAAATACTGATCTCAGTGGGATTCATTATCACTGACTGTGTGATCATTTTGCTACTGCCCTGAACGGGCACTTTAAGTATGGTCTTTCAACCAGTTGTGCACGCATCTTATAGTAATTTCATCTAGACCATGTTTCGGTAGTTTGCTAATGAAACTGTCATGTGGATTGCCAAAAGCCTTAATAAAATCAAGATCTATCACATTTACTGCTTCTCCCGTATGATTATCCACGAGGCACGTATGTCAAGCAGAGGAAAAGGCATGCTTTTCCCCCTTCTCTTTATTGGTATGATGATTACTGATTTTATTTGTGAATGTGTGTGTTATACATATAAATAAGATGCGCTGCTTTAGAGAGCTTCATTCCCTTTGTGTGCCTATGTGATTCTGGTGTCGTCATTTTCCTTTGCCTGGGCACTGATCGGTGGCTGTATTTGGAGATCCCTGTAAGCTGAAGGCTTTGAATTACAAGGTGATCAGAGGGGCAATTGGAGGATTTGGTTTGCTGCTCTTGTTATAGTCTTACCTCTTTGAAAAAGCTGCCTTCTCCTTGCTTCTGTCATTTCCTCTCAGCATAGGTTTTCTATGCTGCAGCAGAATCATCTTTAGCTTTGTTCTATTTTTGTTGCTCATAAATATTTGGGCTAAATCCTGCCTTCCTTTCTGGGACTGGAATCAGAGGGACAGGATTTAGCCCATGGTCTTTGATTTTCTTTAGAATCTGATCAGTCAGAGTTTCCTGGTCTTCTCTTCTGGCAATTGACGTCAATTTGGAGGAAACTGTCTGTCACTCCATTGCTATTTAAATGTGTCATCTTCCTAGAGTGGCAGTTAGGTTCCTTGGTAGGACCTGGGTACTGTCAACTATATCCTAGCCTAGCGACAGCTAGTGATGCGTGTGGCTGTGTACGGGAGATGGAGACGGTGAGGTGATGTGATGTCTTCCAGGGGCTAGTTTGACCAAGCTTTCTCAACCCTAAAAAAACAAAATGTGAAAGTTTTCCTTTCTTTAATGCTCCTCTTCTGAGGCTCTGCAGTAGATCGTCTACTCCATAATCCTTCCTTCCTTCCTTTAAATCGTCATGAGGAACAGCAGGTTAATTCAGAAAGCTGGCTTTTGTTTTTGTTTGTTTGTTTTTTAAGGATCACAAACCCCCAGCTACCTCCTTCCTGTCACTTCTATGCTATCATTTTGCTGGTAATGAAGAAAAATTACTAGAGGCATATGGGCTCTGCATCGACCCTCCCCTACAACTATACTGCCCAGCCACTCCGGGGCGTGGGGCTTGGGGCTCACTGAGTTTAATCCGTGTCGCGTTGAGTGTCTTTTGGGGTGTGGGAGGGAAGGAACTGGTGACTTTCCTGGAGAGTGGGAATCGGCGCAGATCTGCCGAATTCCTGCGGGAAAGAATCGGATCCGCTTTAAGGGCAGGACGGAGAGAAACGCGTTTGCTGACATAATCCGAAAGGAGGATTCCCAACATGTAGTGGGGGAAAGATCGCCGGGCCGGGGGGAGGGGATCAGAGCCGGCTTTCCAAGTCTCCCTCCCCGGGAGAGCCTTTCAAAGCCTCTGCTGGGGGTGTTTCAGTGTGAGGTCCTGGAAACCTCTTGGGGGGCGGGGGACACGTTCCCAGCCGCACGGTGTCCTTCAGCCCTTCCCTCTGCCCCGGGCGGGGGCTCCGGCGATCCCCTCCCCGCAGAGGGAAGGTCGGGGGCGGGAGGTGGATGCCTCTGGACCAGGACCCCGTGGCTTGAGCCTGGCAGCCGCGGGGGGCTCCGGCCTGTCCCCGCCTGCTGCTGACCCCAGCCCGGGGGCAGAGCCCGGCGGGAATTGTCCCCTGCGCCTTTAACGGAGGGGCGGCGCGGCGGGGCTCTCGGGCCGGCTGCGCCAAGGAGCCGCCGCGCCTGGCGCCCCTGCCCGCTGCGCCCCCGGCGCGGGGCCGCTGGAGGCCGCCGAAGGAAGCGCGGGCGGCCCCGGAGCGCGGGGCGCCGCGTCTCCCCCCT
>ML675623.1:10672778-10860892 GCA_007922155.1 Mesoclemmys tuberculata
TGCGGGGAGCCGGGGCCATGGCGGCCGCCTCCCGCCCAGGTGAGCTGCCCGCGCGGGGCCGCGCTCGGGGGACGGGGGGCTGCTGCGGTCCCCAGCGCGCCGGGTCGCGGCCCCCGGGGGGCGCGGGTGCGTTCGCCTAGCCCGGGCGGGTGCGCTCCCTGCTCGGCCCGGCGCCTGCGGCGGGGCGCGGTGGCTGGGGAGCCGGCTGGGGCCGTCTCCGGGTGAGTTCGCCGGGCTGGGGTGCGGGAGGAACGGGTCTCGTTCCGGGGGGTGGGGGCCGCAGCGCGGCGGGTCCATTTTCCTCCCCTGCACGGCTGCGGATCGCGGTGCTCGCTCAGCTGCTCTCTCCGCCGTGCGGGGTTTGTGCTGGAGTCGGGGCTCGCGGCCGTAGCGCTCTTTGGGGGGTGGTGGTTTGGGTTTGTCTTATTGCCCCGCCGGGACAAAAAAAAAATCTCTTGCAAGTTAGGCAGTGTTAGCTTGCACGGTTTCTGGGAACGGGGATCTAGCCAGCCATTACCTCTCCATGCAGCTAGCCTGCCACCCTCTTGTATGCATAGGGCTAATAAAGCCCTTTTCCAAGGTGCAAAGACCAGCACAAACTTTTCCATGAATGGAAACGCCGCTTAATTTGCTCCTCTTGCTCGCAGCTCAGTTTGTTTAGGCTCCCAATAAACTCTGGCGTCTTGATTAGAGCCTGTGGTATGTAGCTGAAAGCATCGCATGTGGTTTTCATTCATCTTTACACTTCATTGCGGAAAATCTTGAGGACAGCTTCTCTTTTAGAGGAGGGGGGTAGAGAAGAGTCTGGGGGCAGTGCAAGGATCAATCATATATCCCTTGAGACCCTATTTTTATTTTAGACTAGCTTCCTAAATGGTTTCTGCTCCACCATGACTTCCCTTTATTTTATATTTTTCACTGAAAAGGGGGCAAGAGGGAATGAACCAGAAAGTAGAAAGCATCTTTTTTAAATGAGTTTTTAAGAAATCTAGAAGGAACCCCTGCTTTTTGAGAATATCACTTCATACATCGATTTTTATTATCCATGAAACTAGTGCTTCTCCTCAAAGAAGACTTACTAACCAAACCCATTTGTTCAGCAAAGGCTTGCAGGACAAAGTGTTGATTCCTTATCTGCCAAGAGGCAAAGAGAAGGGACCTGTGTTGTTGTTTTTTTTTTCCCCTGGTAAATTTAATCTTCCCCTCTCCCCCTGGATTTAGAAACTTGCATGTACCAGTAGATTGTGTGTTGCAGGGATAGGTCTAGGAATGCTCCACCAGGTATCCGCCATCAACTAGGTATCAGCTGCTGAAAATGGGTCCTGAAACACCACTGATCTGACTGGGTAGGTGGTGCAATGCACTTGAGCATGTGTGTGGGTGAGTGGTGCTGTCTCCTGCTGGCTTGCCAGCAGAGAAGATAAGAAACCTATCAGGGCTACCATCAAAAGGAGATTTCTTCTAGCTCCCATGTAGAGAGAGGCCTATGTTTTTGGAGGCAAAGGCCTGACTTCACTTGGACTAAGAACCTGGCTTGCAGCAATGTCTATGTGCGCCAGACTTGTCTGGTATTTGTGTCCTCTGTTTTCTGCAAATGGATTAGTTACAGAGGGTAGGGCACCTTTTTCCATCTCAAATTTAAAGGGACACTGTCCTGTTACAACAAAAGCAAATGTTTTTAGTTTGGAGGAGAAAAATCACCTTGGCTAGATGCAAACTGATGGCAGCCCTGAGAAATGATGCCTTTGAAATGGAGAACAGCAATAATTAAACAAAATGCAAACATGCTATGAAACAAAACAATCTTTTTAAACCCAAAGTGTGAAAGTGAAAAAAAATCCAATTGACTTTTTTTGTACATAGTTTTGCTTTTCTTTCCTCTTTCACAATGGATATCAGGAGAGTCAGTTTCACTGGTGTTTGGGCTGCATGGTTTGCAGGGATTTTGCTTATTTGTTTCAACACAGCTTGGTTTCCACAGAATTTTAAGATTATTCATGAAGGTTACATTTTTATTGATCTTTGAGGCCATAAACTTTTTAAAAACAAAATATAACTCTTTTATGCCAAGTTTAAGAGGCCTCCTTTTTCTTTTAAAGAAGCATTTAAAACATGAATAATCTATGCGTAGGGATGGTCCCAGAATGACCTGTGTGAGGCGCAATGAACATGAGCTACATTTTAGAAATCTTAATGAGCCTATCCGTACAAACTGGAATTATGAAAACGTACCAAAATGTGTGTGTGCTTTGCTTGTACTTTACCTGCATGTCAATCACTGTTTCCTGGTATCAAGCCATGGCTGATCTGAGACTTGATGGCAAATACAGGGGAAAGGAACTTTTCAAGGCCGCTGCCTTCAAATTCCTAGATGGGTCGGGGGTCAGGTCCAGCTACTTCATGCATTTCTTCAGAATATGAAATTACATGTGAGATTGTGATGGGAGGGAGAATGAGTTTTGAAGGGGCAGATTTGCTTGCCTAGACTGCATCAATAAAAGGTGTGATTGTATGTACATATGTATGTATGTGTATGTATTTGGTCTGGAGTTCTGGCTTCGGGGTGGGTTCTTCAGTTGCTATGCAATTGGAATAAGGCCCTGATCCTGTGAAAACTTAGACGTGTCTCCATTGAAGTATGTGCTTAAGTGTATGCAGATTGGAGCCTATGATTTTGAGGATCAGGACTGCAAATAGCACAGCCGCAATTGCAGAGTTCTTCCTGTGGACTGGGTCTCTGTTCTTTTCTGAATCATTTTACAACGTGCTGCACTGACTCCAGAGTTAGATTCAACCCAGAAAGCCAAATACATGTGTTGTAAAAGCTGGGTACTTGAGACATCGTGCAGGCAGCCCATCCACAGTAGCTGCTGAATATTCCCTAATCTTTTCATATCTCTTATGGATTTGGGGACAGAGAGTCATCGTTGGCAGTGGTGCTGGCTGAGACGATGGTGAAATTAATTCTGCTGTGGGGGAGTCAGTGTCTAAGGTTTCAAGAAGCAGATCTAGGGCATAAGCCACGTTTTGAAAAAAAGCCTTGGAAAAGCTCAGTCTGTGATTTGCAGCTTAAATTGTTGTCTCTCCACCTTCACCCAACTAGTCAGTGACACCATGGGGTGCAGGAGCAAAAATGTCAATTGTTGCTTAAAATAGTAGCTCAAAGGCCCATGTGGCTGTGTTTCTGTTTTTGTTTCCTATACTCGTTCAGCAAATGTATGCTGGTCTGTTTACACCATCTGCTGCAAAATTGCCAGTCGAAGGGAGTATAATAGATAACCAAGGACATGTCGTTGTTGAAATCCTATTAGAGGGATAACATTTGGTCCAACGGGAAAAGACTGCGGTAGCCCAAAAACTGAGAGTGGTGGTGGTGATGAACAGCTGCATCTTGTACTTTTTTGAGCCCTAGGTAATATTTGTGACCATCCTTTTACATGGTAGCCCTTCTAGCTGAATCTGACAATCTTAATTTTTCCCTTAATTTTTCTTGGGCTCTCTACTGCCTTTGACAGAGCCGACCGTATTCTTGGCTTCAGCAGCAGTGTGCTCCCCTGATTTTCCTCTTAGCTTGTGGTCTGTTTCTTCAAATGCTGCTCCTTTTCAGTTCCCCTTCCCAATCTGATGATGATTGAGGTTTGGTCCTTGATTTTCTTAATCTGCTCCTGTGGCTTCAACTTCGACCACTATCCAGATGGTTCCAAGTCAGCTCCTGCCCCTGACTGTCTCCTCCTCTGTCTGGTATCACGTCCCCAGATGTCTCTGTCTCCACTGAGCGTCCCAGGGCCTTCCTTGCCATATTTCAGAGGGGAGCTGACAGGCAAGCTTGCCTATAGGAGCACATATTGGTGAGAGGGCCAGGAAATTAATCCAGGAGTCCTCACACGCTCCATCCCAAGCTCTAACCAATCACACCCAGTTACCATCAGGAGACACTCCAACAGCTATAGCTAGGTGCTGCCTTGAAGTAACGACGAGTAGTTTTAAATGGGTCATGTGGATTTCATACTCAACTGCAGAGTGAGGGCTTCTAGCCACAGCCCAAGCCTCCCCATGTTAGTGTGTCGAAACCCTGATCTGGGCTGCACCTCCCGAAGGAGGCAAGAGGATCATTTGGCCATTTCACGCCCATTTAATCTTTGGCCTCTTTCTGCAGAGTTTGCCACCACGATAACCAGTTGTGATTTGCCTTTTGTGATGTGGGCGCCAATCCGTTGGGAACTCCATTTTGAAGCAATCTTTTTCATTCTTCACTCGAGACGCCTGGGAACAAGCCATTGCTAGTTGATGACCCCCTGGATGAGAAGCAAAAGAGAGCAAACAACTGTTTTGAACCAAATCTGTTCTTCACCAGTTGATTTTCTCTTGCTCGTGCAGTGTCGCAGGTCCAGTGGCTCTGCCTGTTCTTTCCAGGTTGATCCTGCTCCCATTGGAATCAATGGCAAAACACCACTGGCTTCAAATGTGCAGGACCAAGCCTGTGATGGGGATCTTCAGGTCCCATACTGAACCAGGGCAGGGAGCAGAGCAATACCGGCCGGGGAGGTGCTGCCCTTCAACCGGTGCAAGGCATGTTCCCAGTGGAGGAACAGCTTAAAAGGGAGCTGGTAGCCCAGGAGAAAGGCCAGTGAGCTGCACGTGGCACCAGGAAGCGAGGCCGAGTGCTGTGCCAGGAAGGGCAACAGCTTTGTGAAGGCTGCTCTAGCAGGATCCTCCCTCCCCCAGCCTCCTTTGGGAGTTGAAAGCCCTCAGAGAGAGTGACTGACTGAACAGGACGTGGAAAATCTGCTAAAAGAGTGACCCTTCCCCAAACTGAGGCACTCCAGGATGGTAGGAAGGGTTCCAAGGGGAAACATCATTTGGGGTAGATCAGTAACTCCTCTGGACGCTCTGATGGATCCTTAGGGTCTTAGGTTGGTACCTAGTGTAGTGGGTGGGTTTTGGTCCCCCTACCTTGCCCTCCTTCTTCTTTGTAGTGAACCATCTCTGGGGGTGCAATCAGAGCATGAAGGGGTGATTGAGGCTGCCATCAGGGTCCCTTCTGGGGTGACTAGACTGACAAATTGTGAGGCCATGAGTTGACCACTAGACCAGCTGGTCATCAGACCTTCCTGCTATAAACCCCTACTCAAGGATATTGTCCATCACTGGAACCTTAATCTTGAGCACAGCAAAGCAGAAAGCAACTGCTATTGGAACTGTTTTTCCCCCCTCCCTAGCAGATTGGCTCAGATGTTTCAAAGAGCTCCTGGCCAGACTTCCAGGTGCTCAGTTTGCAGAGGTGGGGCTTGATTTTTTCCAGAGGGCTCAGCCCCCAATTAGACACTGAAATAAAGGCCAGATTTTCAGAACTACATAGTTCCTATTGGGACACTCCTGGCCAGAGTATCTCATCCAACATGCTGAAGTCTTTTGAAAGTTTGGCTGCTTCCTCTGGTGCCTTAAGGGGAGATGTGCTCGTCAGAAAATTCTGGTCCTAGAGATTATTCCCTCCCCTTCTCCCTAACTTAACTGTAGAGTGGTTTATGATTTCAATTCAGTCCTCCCTCTGAAATTGATGGATTCAGCCAGTGGAAGATCTGTGGCTTAGCAAAGATGACCTATGCCTTTCTCCTGCTTGGTACACAGAGCACCTTGGTGATTTATTGCTTAGCAGTTAAAAGCTGAATCAAATGTCTGAGCTATTTTTTGTGGGTTTTTTGACAGCAAATAAAACTTGTTCCATGTACCTTATAATTAGTTCCCTTGTGCTCTTCACAGTGTAGTGCATCTTTAATTACTTTAAAGGAAAAGCTGCCTATAAAATATTAAAAACACATTGCAGAGTTTCTGAGCACCCAAAATGCACTTTGTGGTAACTTACGCTCAACCCTGTGCTAGTCATAAAGTCCATGTGAGAATACTTGGGACCTCTGTGCTGATATGTCTTAGGTTATGTCCTCGCTAGAAATGCTGCAACTGTGCCAATGTAATACTCCAGTGTAGACACTTACTATAGCGATGGGTTAGGTTCTCCTGTTGCTGTAGGTCATCTACCTCCTGGAGAGATGGTTGCTAGGTCAATGGAAGAAGTCTTCCGAGGACCTAGCTGTGTCTATACCAGTGGTTAGGCTTAACTATGTTGCTCAGGGATGTGAATTTTTCATGTTTTTGAGTGATGTAATTGACCTGGCCTCAGAGCTGACTTTAAAAACATAATGTATTTGTGTTGTCTTTATTGTTTCTGTCACAATATGCGTTAGATGAGAAAGATAGGATTTATTTCTCATCTGAGAATGTTCCTCCTTAGGTATGTATGGTCCAACCATTCTGGAGGTCGGCTTGTGACTGGGACTTGGGAGATCTGGGTTCAATCCTCATCTCTGCCACCGATTCATTGTGTGACCTTGGGCAAGTCTCGTAAATCCTTATCCTTCAAGAAGGTCTCCATGGCTGGGTCCTACATGGCTGCACTTAAATCAATAGGGCCCCTTATGTCTGGCTGAATGGAGACCTGCAAGACCATAAGAAGACCTGCTGCCTTAGGTCTGCCTGTATACAGCTGTATGCAGGTCTGAAGCCTTAATCTTTCTCTGTCTAAGTTCCCCATCTGCAAAAAAGGGAGAGAATATTATCTTCCCCCTTTGTTTTAGTTAAGCTCTTTGGGGCAACGACTGTCTTTCTTACTATGTGTTTATACAGTGCCTCGCCCAATGAGGGTCTTGAGCTCAGCTGGGGCATCCCAACTCTAAAGATTTAAGATATTTAAGTGACTATTCAGTATTTATATATGTACTTTGGCAAATTAAAAAAACTGGAAAATAAAATATATTTTTGACCCCAGTAAGATTTAGTAGCATAGCTACTAAACAGCTCTGTTAGTTAACTGAGGTGGGTTGTCAGGGAGGCTTCTGATAGCTTCAGAAAGGTAGAATAGGAAAAAAATATATATATATAATGCAGCAGCATTCAATGGCAACTGCAAAGGTCATTGCTTTCACCCTGAGTCTGTTTCCAAATGAAAAAGCAACTTGTTTGTTGTTTTTATAGTGGAAAAACCCTCTTGAATTCAAACTGATCATAGTTCTTGCTTGAAATTATAACAAGGCAAAAGTCTTTAATCTGTGCAATGGCATCTATTTTCAATTAATTTCTACTGAGATTAATTCATGCTCTGCAATTTATTATGAACAAGGTGGAGTTTTCGGTAGCTTTTAGGAGCATTGTCTGCTGTTTTATCTCTGTTATCTAGCTTGGTAAAGAAGTAATGTGCCTCACTGCATCTTCGATAATCTTCTCTCTGTGATACATGTATACATAAGAATCCAGTTCTGCAAACATGACCAAGCATAAGATTTAGCACTGATCCAGAGTCCATAGAAATCAACGGGAGTCCCTCTGTTAACCTCAGTATGTATTAAATATACTTAACTCTGCCTCAGTGCAGGGGGTGGGTGTAGACAACCTTTCAAGGTCCCATCCAGCCCTACATTTATAGGACTTTAAATCAAGCCATTCGGTAGTTCCACTGTAGTAAGCTTATGTTCAGTAGTACGTGCAGCTTTTACCCTAAACTTGTACATTTTCTTTTAAGTCATTCCCGAGGCAAGTGTGGAATACGAAATAGACAGCAGTGAAATACTGTGTTCCTTGCACTCCAGTTTTGTTCACTGTGGTCTCTCACTTGTACAATACTGTTGTAAGTCATTTGAGTAACTCCACTGGAAGCAGCAACGCTCTTTTTCCAGCAGGGGAGGTAGCATCGCAGAGAGTCTGATGTGACAAAGGCTCCGCAGCATCTCAACGGCAGAATAAGGGATGGGTCTCAGGGCCCAGGCCCTCGCCTAATATGTTTACACTGCTATTTTTAGCCTCGCAGCTTGAGTCAGTTGACTTGGGCTCTGAGGTGTGCTGAGGTGGGTTTTTCCACGTTTGCTTTCCAGATGTACCCTTGATTCCCAGCTTTGAGCACTAGCCTACGTTCTTGTCCTGATTTTTGACGCCGTATAAGCCAGCCATTTATCTTGCACAAGTCTGGTAGGCAAAACACGATTTGAATTAGGATACCCACGCGCCGCATGTGCAGGCAAGCCAAGGCATATGAGAGCGAGGCAAAGATGTGTATGTGAAGCTTTAACACTTTAGGCGCCTGTAGATCTTCCTTACTACACCAAGTGGCTGCACACAGATGTTGCCTTACTACCTTGTCTTAAAACATCAGTAATGCTTTCTTAAGGTGTCTTTCAGCCTCCAGTTTGGAGGCTGATTGGTGATTAGGAGAGGGGATGCTTATAAGATAACTTGACTAAGGTCAAATAAGACTTAGATTAAGAACAGAAACCTTGCTAGTAAATAATGATACCCAGTTTTCCATCTGATCTCAAAGTGCTTTGTAAAGGAGGGCAAGTATCATCCTTCTCATTTTACAGCTGTGCGTGTGGGGGAGAATGGAGGCAAGGGGAGGTGAAATGACTCATTCTACTCCAGTGGCAGCCAGAAACAGAACCAGGTCTAAGTCCCAGTCCAGTATTCCATCCACTAGGCAACAATTCCTCCCCAGGCAAACATTCTTTCTGTTTTGTAGGAAGTTTATTGTGCACCAAACACAAACCTCATGCCACCTCACATGCATTCTCCTTTGAAAGGTGAGGTTCCATCATTTCTCTCCTGTTTGTTTTGTTCAAAGGTAATAGTTTACCTGAGGGGAATTCATTTTATTACCTGAATTAATTTACATTATAAACAAGCTTGCTGCATAACAAGTAACATATGAAAACAATATCTCTAGTTGTGGTTAACTAACAAAGTATAGTTCTTAAATAACAGTTGCATGCAATGGTAAATTAGGGCCCTTCAGCTGCGCGGGGGTTGCTTTTAAATTGTGGAGAAAGTTGGTTTCATGACAGTGCAGAAATAGCATTGCAGCCGGTGCATTGTTTCTTGCCTGAAGGTGACGTTTTTTTCTTCTTTTAAGGAAAACTTGAGTGGAAGTGGTCCCGTTATTTGTGCACAACTTGGGTTAAGGGGGAACGTTTCTGATGTTACACCTAACTTTAGTGGAAGGGCTTGGTCTCTAAGGTACTTGATTTTCACAGCCTCAGTCCTTGCCCCCTCCTACCAAAACAAAACCCTGTCTTTTGTGAGTGTCCCAAGTCTAGAGAAATCTGGAACATTGGACATGTGCTGATAGGATTACCTCACCCTCTCAAGTTTTTTTTTTTAAATGCTCAGTTAAAAAGCACAGTTGTATGTGTGTACTTGATTTCGAAACCTTAATGTTGGGTTGTTAAATGTTTTTTAATGTTAGTTAAAAGCTGGAGAGAGAAATTGAACTGATGGCCCTTGAAGCTTCCCGCACTGCTCTGCCAATGTGCCTTAACCTGGAGAAACCAGACGAAATTTTGCTCTGTACCGCAGATCGCAGCTTCCATTTGTGGGTTGGTGGCGCTCCATTTTTGTTACTGAGAGCAGAATGTAGCTACTTTATGGGAGATGAGGGAATTTAGTTTCCATGGACCATTCTAGTCCTCATCTTCTCTGCCGAGACTGGCAATGACGTGGACAGAATTGGCGGTAACTTTTGTGGTGTTAACATACACACAAAATGGGCTGAGACCATTAACTTATTTCATATAAGCAGTTAGGTGGGAGCTATTTATGGTCTCCAAATATCTGGGAAGAAATGTAGCCCTGGTGTAAGTTCCACTGACATAGAGTTGTGTCCAATTACACCAGGCCTGACTTTTGGGACCTGCTCTTAGGGTTACCAGTTTTGGTTGGACGTGTTCCTGGAGATTTCATCACAGGACATAATCTTTAATTAAAGATTAATCTTCAATTCTTGGAGACTCCAGGACGATTCTGGAGGGTTGGCAATCCTATGGTGTATCGAGATCTTCAGCAATCCTCGCTGCCAGCCAGTGCCTTGGAGAGAGAGAGCAATATATGATAATGCCACAAGAATTGTCTTTGGGAATATGAGAAGGAGATATTCAGATGGTGAGTCAAAAAATTATGGGCCTCCACTAAGGATGAATGCAATCTATTGCCTTCCCCAAGTGCGTGGTGCAGCCATATTCTCAGGACAAGAAGACTGGAACTGGCTTTGTGTATTTTTGAGCCATGTTAATCCATTTCATCGTTAGTGAGTCATGACAGAATGCAACAGGCTGTGGATGGTGCTCTGCCTTATGGTAGCTGCTGCTCTACAGGATATAGACTTAAACTGTGATATTTAAACATCTTAATGCTAAGGAAATTAAAGATCTAGTATAGGTAAATTTGGTTAATGAGCTTGTTATACACTGGAAATCTCGCTTTAAATGATTTTTAACATTGTTTGGGAGTGACTTTCTTTTTAATTACCAGTTTACACTAGGAGAGCAGCTGTGAGTGTGTGTGTGGTGGTGGTGGTGGTGGTGGTGGGGAAGTAACATGATGAATTAATACACTTAGTAATTACTTTACAATTCTGAAAAACACCTGTTTTCATGAAAGCTGCTAATTGTTATGTTTCCTTGTTGCATTGCTTCAGAAAACACAGCATCAAGCACAGCCTTGTATAATACACTGATTGCCTGTATAATAATCTATCCTATGACATTCTAGGGTGCAATCTAGAACAGCGTCAATGCCTGCCCGCACGGAGGGTGCCTCACAATGCCTCGCCATTGTAGCTCCCACCTGAGTGGCTCACAAACAGCCTGCCAGCATGCAAATCCCACCTGAGTGTCTGTGTGTAGCTGCAGCCTTGGTCAACTCTCACTCCAGCAGCCTGTGAGTAGCACGCCAGTCATACCCTGACCTCCATCAGCCTTAGTTACTACTCGCAGGGTGACCCCAACACATTCCAAGTCCCGAATTCTCTGCTTCCCCCATGTGTTCGGACATTTTAGGTCCGTTGTCCCTGTCATGGAACAATATGCAACCACTTGCTCCTTTAAAATGGAGTTACCACACAGCCCAGTCTAACCACCACCCTGGATTAGACTTGGGTAGAGAGCTAAAATGAGTTTATTTATCAAAAGATGATAGGATTTTACGTGAGTACAAGTATTAAGGCATTCAGGTCAGAAATGGTTACATGAAAAATGAAGATAAAACTCTTCCTAGTACTGAACTCAACAAACTAGACATGGTTCAAGGTGAAATTCTTATCATGGGTTTTCAGTAGTACTGCTGACCAAGTTTTAAGTCATGATCTGCTCCCATGGTCCAACGGCTGTTTCTTTTGTCATCGTACATGAAAAAAGAGAGAGACTATGAGGTAATTTTTGCCTCTCACTTTTATAATTCAGTTACACTTTGAAAAGCATTTTCCTGAGCATGACCCCTGGTTAAAGTTCTTCCCAGCTGAGAGCAAGGAGACATGGAGGCTGGTGGAGGAAAGGGAGGTCCTGCAATTTCTTTTCACCTGTGTATGATGGAAATGCAGATTTTCTTTTATCTTCTCTCTTCCCCCTTTTGTCTGAGAACTCTGTTTACAGCTTATATGCAAATTGTGGTAAATACACAGCCCTTTGTTTAAGACAGGCATGCTTGACCCGTTGTGCCTAATTGGGGCTATGTAACTTTGAACATGTCTTTCACATCTTAAAGGGGGGATTTCGTAACTTTACACATAATGATGCTGCATACATTTCACCATAATATTATTGACCAGTGAGGTATTAGTTGTCAAATAATCTCTCATTTAGGCATATTTTGCACAAAGATGATTACGGTAGTATGTAGGGTGTGAATACAGGGTTGCATTTGGTCGCACATCCTTTGTGTTGTATGCAGTGATCTTGTTACAGAAATAACAGGAATAAAATAATCTGGGAAGGGAATGCCCCCATCTCCCTTTCTTTCTATAATTCTGTTAAAAGGTGTCACAAGATCTGATCTTTTAATGATGATGTTGATATCCTACCTCTTGCCATAGGATTTATTTGTGAATAGCGCAATTATCATCTTTTGAGAAGCAGTGCAAGCTTAGAGAAGAGAGAACTTCCTTTCTGGCTTTAATTACCAGATACAGCATCCGTGTCCAAGCACTTTACCTTTGATCTCTTGCAACCTTGAATGGACAGGGCCAAATTAATCTCTAACTACGCTATCTGGAGTGAAGCTGCACATGGAGTACAGGTGGTATCATTTTCCCCCTTGAGTCCATGAGCCATCTTACATCATTAAGAACTAGGGATCTCTTCCAGTGTTTTGAATCAAATAACTTCTGTTGGGGCCCTGTTACGCAAGCCTTGTTCTCATGAATAGCCTTTTCTTCTCTGTGTGCGTGCGTGCACACGCGTTCTTATTATGATTTTATTGTTTGTATTACAGTAACGCCTAGGGGTCCTAACTAAGAACTGGCCCCTGTTATGCTAGGCACTGTATATGCACCTATTAAAAGAATGTCCCTGCCCTGCAAATCTAAATAAACAAAACAGACAAAGATAGGGAGAAAGGAAGCATTATTTCCCTTACAGATGGGGAACTGAGGCAGAGACACACTAAGTGACTTGTGCAAGGTCACCTAGAGTCTGTGACAGAGTTTGGAACTGAACACAAATCTCCTAATCTGTTCAGTGCCTTAACCACCAAACCATCCTTTTCTCAAACTGGAGTCAGCGGGACTGATGCTATAATAAGATTTTGCAGGATTAAGTTAATCAATTGTCAAATATTTTGCGGAAAAATCCTGATATTTTTTTAAATGGCTTTTGTTGGGAGTGGAAGGAATAATACCAACCAATGAGGTTTGCCACTTGCAATGGTGAAAATATCTCTGATTTAGGCTTGGTAAACACTTAAAAATTTGGCTGAGCATGTTACATTGCTTAGGACTGAAAAATCTTGTGCGATAGTTAGGTTGACCTAATCCCCTGGTGAAGACATGATTAGGTCGATGGAAAGATTTTTTTTGTTGACCTATCTACTGCCTCTTTGAGAGGTGAATTTTACTGCAATGCTGAAAAAAATCCCTTTTGTCGATGTAGGAAACATTTTTGCTATGGTGCTACAGTGACACAATTGCAGCTGTGCTTGTGGTGTAGACATAGCCTTAGTACTACAACCAAAATTAAATCACTGGATTTTCTTCTTAGCTGCGTGAGATGGACATTAACATTTAGAAGTACATTTAAATGCGGGGTAGGGGCCATAATTATGCACTGATAGTTTAAAATCCTGTGTGATACGATTCATTCATGCTATGTTCAGAAGGAGGAAAACTGAAGATAAGCAAAAAAATAGCCATATTTCACATGGGTCATAGCTTTATCATAAGAACCCAATTAACTTGTTATGTGGACACTATTATTCAACATACCTAAAGTGAAATAGTCTTGCATGATTCCTGAAAGAATTGTGTTTGTGCAAACATATGACAATGGAAGTGTCAAAGTGGAGGTGAAAACTGGACTTGCATAAAGGAAATCAAGAATGTGCATTTGGGAAATAGCATTTTAATGACAGCAGACTGTATATGCAATAGCATCCTAACCAAGCAGCAGCCACACACTGCTTGAAGTAACAGCTGAAATTTTTTTTAAAGGAAGAAAATAGCTGACTGTAATCTTGATTATCAGAAAATATTTGAAAGGGCAAAGAAAAGTGCATAAAAGAAATAGTTTGAAGTGAACCCCTCTCCTTCAAATCCACACGAAACAACATAAGGAAAATCTGACCTCAGTATTTATACATTTTCTTCCCAAACACTGCAATATGTAGAGAGAATTTTGTCATTTAAAATTGGTTCCTGTGTGGTTAGCTGCTTACATATAAGGACTCAAACCTGTCTCTCCCTATACAAAGGAGAATTAGCCAGGAGCCAGGTGTATTCTTATGCAGTAGGCTCCATTAACTGAGTTCCACTAGTAGCGTGACCAAATAACAAGTGTGAAAAATCAAGACCAGCTATGGGGGGGTAATAGGCACCTATATAAGCCAACCTCCCCAGTATCAGGACTGTTCCTATAAAATTGGGACATCTGGTCACCCCATGAACTAGAAAATTAATTCTGCTTTCTTTCATTAAAAGAGGATCCCCATTAAAACTCTCTTTAAGTAATTTCATTCTTGCAACTTGGCTAGTCTAGGCTTGCTTTTCAGATCTTGCTGAGATCTGTAAAGCAAGCGTAGTCAAGACTGAGAATTGCAGTTTAATGTATTTGAGGCTTGTGGAAAGTATATTAATTCATTATTTTTAATTGTGTAAAAAGACTGGATGTAAGGAGACAGACAGTGTTAAAGCTGAAATTCCAGTCCTAGCTTTATTTATGAGTACTTCATTTCGTATCCTTAATGTTGCATTAACATCATTATTGGTGGTGGGGGAAATGTCGAATTGTCAATTGAAAAGCCAAACTTTGTGGGCCTGATTGTAAATCTCCAGTTAACTGAGGAAGGCGTAGGGATCAGGCTGCAAATGAACTGGTAAATATGTTTATAATAACTACTAGGATATTAATGCTGTATGGTTTTGTTTTTTCACCCAAAGCATTAACTGGGATCTGCAGATTTGTAACTAAGCCCTGCTTTTGCTATTCACAAAGTCTTTACTTTAGGAAGAGTTAGTCCCCGATGTAGGGCCACTTCTAGGAGTGGCCTGCATTGCTGTAGGCACCTTCTTCCAGGGGTTGCTGTTTTTGCTGTGCTGCTCAGCTGTGGGATTTTTGCTTTTTCTGCTTCAATCTGATTGGCCTTCTCTATTTTTGTTTTTGTTTTTTTGGCTTGGCATACCAGGAAAGGAAAGGGGGGGGCACAAAAAACATTTTCTGCCCTGGCCAACAAAATGGCTCAGACCACTCCTGATCCTAATGCTTCTAAGTTCATAAAGCTGATTTTTGTTTTGAGTGTTAAAATCATACCTAGTTCTTCTAGCACTTTTCATCCATAGATCACAAAGCGCTTTACAGAGGAGGCAAGTATCATTGTTTTGATGTCCTCTTTAGAATTTGTCCTAACCTCACTTTTGGTTGAAATGTTGCCCTTTTTTTTTGAAAAGCACAATACGCGAGAACTATCCCACACAGGGTTTGTCTACATAGCAAAGGATGTGTGACTGGAGCATGTGTAATCATAGTCAGTCTAGCTTTGACCCAACTAGCTCATAACAATAGCACAGGCTGTGTGACACCTCCCTTTTCCCCTCCTGGAGTATGCACTTGTGTGGATAGCCTGTGTTGCCACATTCACAACTCGTTATTTGAGCAAGCTTGATCAATACTAGCTGAGGTACATCTGCATATGTTGTAGTTGTATTCTTTGATTTCACTGTAGACATGCCCTATGACAATTAGACCTAAGAACCTCCAAAACATGGTGTTCTCATAGCTCTACAAAGTGTTGGATGTTGAGCAGGTGAAGTAAATTGAAAAGAAGCAGATATTGAGTTCATGCCGAGTCTGATACAGGCTTTTCTGATTGCTAAAAGGAAGGCATGCGTGTACCTGTTTGTTTGCTTATTTTAATGTATACTGGGATTTCATGGGCCAGTTGATTGATTTAATTTTTAATATTTTCTACTTACATGAATGAATTTTGTCATCTTTCTTTGAGAAATGTATTGAGTTTTCAAGCTTTTGATATCAGTCATACCTGACAGATGATTTTTGACCCTATTGTATTCAATAATTGATTCACCAAATATTTGATTGTATCCAACTGAGAGAACAGCTGACTCTATCAAAATTCTATTCCCCGAATTGCTTTTGTGTGATAAAATAAACATTCCTGGGCAAAGACCAGGAAATAAATAATGGCATTCTGCACAGTGAAAGGTTTTTTTTTTTTTTGTGCTGCAGCAAAAACACTGCATGTGGGCTAGATCCTCAGATGGTGTAAATCAGTGGTGTTGAATAGAGCTATGCTGATTTACATCATCTAAAGACCTGTCCTGAGAATTTAAATGAAAAGATAGCTTCATTTTTTGTGAACTTAATTAAAAATCAAACACGGTTATTTAATTAGTGAAAGTTTAAAATGCTGGAGAGAGCCAGTGAAGCTATAACCGTCACTGTTCCAAGAAATATACTGTAAAACAGGTCCCTTTATGTTGCTTTCTGCGCAAGAATTGGAGCTAATGCAGCAGACTGAGAAATAACAAGTAATAACAGACCAGAAGAGCGGTGTGTCACTCAAAAGCTTGTCTCTCAACAGTAATACCTCACCTGCCTCGTCTCTTAAGTATTTTGAAGGTCAGAGGAGCTATGATGACAGGAAGGATGATCTGTTAACAGATAGGCTGTGGTATAGCAGATGAAGGTGCAGGGAATTAACTACCAAAGGTGCAATTAGACAGAAATTCCTGGCTGAAGACATATGATAGTAACATTTCATAAGGCATCCTGGATGCAGGCAGCCAGTAATAAAAAAGGTAAGACCTAGAAATTTCTTGCTTCAATTCACTTTTGATTTGCTTAAAAACCAGCACCGGTCAAGTTTGCTTACTGCTTTGATTATCCATTTTTAGCTGGCTTCTGCACATATGTTTTAGAGGCTTTTGTTTTCCTTTCATTGAACAATGTGTGGCTTTAAAAAAAAAAAAAAGAATCCCTTTTTGGGTCCCTGTTGTGCAATTAGCAGCTATTCAAAAGCATTTGGGAAACTACAATACTGAGTTGACCTGGGGTGGGGAAGACAGTTATAGGCTCAAATTTTCATAAATAATTAGTTATTTTGGGTGTGTCAATTACTAGACTCTCCTGTGGTTAGTGCTTTCTGAAAATCGGGTCCCTTTAAAGCATATCAAAACAGGCTCCAAATATTGTGGAACCTGAAACCACTGGACTCCTTTTTTGCAAATCTTTGGGCTGTAAAGAATACTTTGAAAATAAAGTTACTATGAAAAAGAATGATGCATGCATCTGAAAGACAGCTTTTTGTTTTTCCTCACATTTAAAATCTAGAGAAGTATGAGAGCTGATGATCTGCATTTGCCAAAGCTATACTAATTTGATCTGAGACCTTTTTCATATTTCATAAATTGTTTTGTCAGGAGCTATCTGCGTTAGCCTATTCCACCAGCATTATTGGTTTCTGGTTCCTGAATTTGGTCCAAAATCTAACCGTTCTGACAGGTCTTTCTTCTTACGCCTGGCCTGAAATGGTTAATTTTTTAATTTGAGAACATGATGGGCTCATCTTGTATTACTGTCAGTTTATTTACTTATTTGGCATGGTACCCATTGCTTCCAACAGCTGTTGATTGGCAGGTTCCATTATATTTCTTCTCATTCCTTTTCTTTGATAACTGGAAAGCAAAGGATGGCTGTACAATTTGTACCTATTCTCAAGGCTATGGTTAGAGAGGTCTAACAATAGTTCTGAAGGAGGCGTAACTCATGTGATATTATAACACCAGTATGTTTTTTATCATAACTCCCAATATATTCCTATAAAATAAGAAAATAGTGTGGTGTGATAATGGAAATTTGAACACTTTACATGTTCAGAGGATTGCTAAGACTAAATTAGCTAAAGTGCCCCTTGAATCTTCAAAGCTGTGTTGCAGAAGGTACATAGTGCTAAAATAAATTGAATTTTCAGTGAACTAGAGACAACCTTGAACAGAATTTGATCATCAGTGGCACCAAGTCAAATCTATTCACAGAAAAAACAAAATCATCTTTAGTGGATACACAACAAAAGAAAGGTTTGGGCTATGGCCTTTGGTGAGATGCAGATTAATCTAGCAAGTGCAGGAAGGAAACATCAAGCTTCTGGCACCAATCAAGAGACTGGAGAGCATGGGGTGAGGGCGGGGGGAAAGAAAGCCACATGTTTGTTCATCTCTCAATTTATTTCCTCCCCGAACCTAAAAGGTCTATCCCATTAACCTTGTTGGATTGCCCAGTGTGAAGTCAAGCCCATGAAATAATTGCTATTTTCTTTTATTCACCTCACTTCTCAAGGTGTAGCCTTCATCAGAAACTTTCAAATACCCAGTCATAAATCTTTAAACAAACAGGTATCAGCATGAAGTCTAGTCAATTACAAAATTAAAGAAGCTGAAAGTAGTTTCTCCAGTGCTACAGGTACCTTTGAACCACCTCCCTCAGCTTTGTTTTGTGGCTTATACAAACACATTCTCCTCTGTCTTTCAGAAATGTATTTCTGTGCCCTGCAGCTGAGGGAGAGACCTAGACAAACAGGGCAAATTGGCTACAAAGGGGGAAACTGACTAGACACACAGTGTGTCAAAAGCATAAAGTTGGGGGGGGAATTCTCTGAATCTTTGTTCTGGTGAATCTATGTCTTAATTGTAAGAATAAATGTACAGATATAGTGTGTGTGTTTATTTTTTAGCTAATAGTGTTACAACTGTGACACAATTTTCAGACCATTTTCCTTTCTGCAAGGTGACTAACATGCTCCTACCATTAGAGCTGTCTGAAAATGGAACCGTAATTTACTTCTGACCAAACTTTTTTCCTTGCAAGTTTGATTCTTCCAGGCACATGTAAAAACTTGTGGTGAGGTTCCTCCTGAAGTTACTTTAGATCAAGTATGCCAGGAATGTCCAACAGCTCTAGGGCCTGATTCAGTAGAAGGTTCAACCAGTTTCACAATGTGAGTGCTCAGTGATGGGTCTTGCCTGGGCTCCCAAGCTGTGGAAATTGATGGAGCCAGCTCTGTGTGAGGAGTATGCTGCTGAACTTGAATGTTCTTTATTATTGTGACACAATCCTGCTCCCACTGATGTAAGTGGAGCATTTCGCTGTTGACTTAAATGGCACCAAGATGGAGGGAGGAGGCGGAGAATGAATGTGTTCTCATCTGCCTAGACGTCTATTATTAAACCTTTCTCGTCAGGGTGCATAACAAACCATTGGAAACCAGCCACAGGCCGGACCTTGGTAAACAAATGTAATGTCAAAAGCTGTTTCTTTTCCCAAATCTCTGTATAATAAAATCTTCCTGGCTGCAACAACATTCATGTTGCACATCCCAAAGTGCTGTACAAAACCGCAGTCACTTAAAGGGCAATATTTCCACCACTCCCCCATGGAAAGCAGTTGCAATATGCTGGAGAAAGTGGTGCTCGGGGATAGAGTTTCAAAGTTTGTGTCCGGTCCCTTGGTTTGTGGGACTGTTTGGACAGGTGCTATGGCTCTGTGGCTGTACCATGGACAGCCTAGGTTTACCAGCTCTATGCATAACTATGCATGTCAATGTCAGTAGGAGAATGAGCTTTGCACAGTATTGACTTGTTTTTCAATATTAGCTTATATATTTGTATGAATGAAGCCAAAGCTCTAATCTAAATGCTGGCTGTTTTATGGATGAATTAGAAAAGAAAGCGGCTTGGCATAATGGCATGGAACAGGGAAACCTGGATTGTTTCTGGCTTTGCCAACATGTTTCCTTTATGATCTTGGTCAAGCCACTTAATCTGTCTGTGCCTCCATTCCCCATCTGTGAGATGGTGATAATTACATGTCTTATTCCCACCCTTCGTCCATCTTGTCTGCTTAGGCTGTAGAATCTTAATGGCAAGGGGTGTGTCTCATTGTGTACAACGTCTAGTACAGTTGGAGTTTCTGAGCGCTATTGTAATACAAAGAATACAGTCATCCTTGGTTGGCTTTGCCCCCTAGTTTTGGGAAAGTTCTAGTGAAGTCCATTCAGTGCAACTTCTGCTTGTCCTGCAGAAAAGCTTGGCTGCAGCTCCTGCAAGCAATCTTGGCAATGTGTAGGTGAAATTGATGCTGTTGGACTCCCCTTCTGCCCCCCGTGTCCATGTTTAAAGCTCTTCCCTGACTTTAGTGGTAGAGCAGAGTTGAAAGTTGGAACTTCCATCCTGGGGGAATTTCTAATATTGCAGCACTTCTTGCTCTTGTTTCAAATTGGGACTAAAAGTTGAATTTGTTCTGGCAAAAAAAAACAAAAACAAAAAGTTCAGAAAATGTTAGGTGTCCCCCTTCTCCCCCCTATCCTGACAGAGAATCAAAACAGTTCAGCAAAATTTCCTGTTGGAAAACTTCAATCTTGCAGAAACTGCAGTCCCTTCTCCCTCCCACCCCTCAGCTGGTAAATTCCCAGCCAGTGCTCTTCAGTTGTCAGGCATTACCTAGCAACTCTTTGTGAGTTCTGTGTGTTCAGCTTCCAGGTTAATCTAACTGGTGGGAACATAGCTATTATTTACTGGAATGAGTCTTTGTTCATTGTAAAGTGTAATTTATTAATTGGTGACCCTTGGCTAAATGTTAACAACACAATAGTCTGCTAAGAGGCCAGATGAATACACTTCAATGTTACCTTTGGGGTGTAAAGTGTGTGACTGTTACATAAAAATGTGGCAGTGTGCTCTGCTGAGCAGGAAGGATGGTCTGTTGCTTAAGCAGCGAACCTTAGATATGGGAGACCTGGGTTCAGGTCCTTGCTTGGCTACAGACTTCCTTTGTGGCCTTGGATAAGTCATTTAGTTTCTCTGTGCCTCAGTTCCCTACTTGCGTAATGGGGATAATAACACTTCCCCACCTCACAGGTGTGATGTGAGGATGCATACATCTGACTGTGAGGTGCTCAAATACTGAAGTAAAGGGCGCCATATAAGTACCGAAGACAGACGGAGAGTTGGGATGTTGCTTGGAACTCTTTTCTCCTTGGGCTGCAAGAGTCCAGTTTTCACTGCCAGGTCACACTGCAAGACCCACATTTTTTCCACACCATTGCTTGGAGGGGGATGGGTGGGATGACTTGGAGTGGGACAGCTGGGTTGGGTGATTGTAACTAGAGGCCTGTCTCTCTTTAACATAGATGGTTTTTGTGTCTGGCCAATCTCTCTCTTAACACACTGTTACACAAAATGCATTTGTGACCGTAGTCAAGATGGTAGGAGTGTGTACACTTCAAATGAATACCAATGAACTGCACTAGTATTTCCTTTTCATACCTTCAGTAAGGCCTGTCTTGGAAGCCTTTGACTAATATGCAATCTCTGCTTACCTGAAACCTCTTCAGGTTTCCTATTAAGTGTTCAAAAAGGAATGAAAACTGCAGTCTAATGTGTGTGGGCGGGAGGACGCCAATCTAGAAACAAATGGAAAAAGTCTTGGGTTAAAACTTCCAAAGGCTCCTAAGTCCTGTTGATGTTTGATAGGAGTTAGGGCTTCTAAGTCACTTTAAGAGCTTTTGAAAGTTATACCCTGATGCTTCAAAGCCAAGCTAGGTCAGTGCATATCATCCTCCATCTGTTTGCAGCGAAAGGTATACATGGTGTGTGAGTTCTGAAGCTATTTCATCTGAGACAGAGATCCCTTTGAAATAGCAGATGCATTTGACTCAAGAAAAGCATTGGGAGCTGACAGTCTATTGCCTGTCAGTTCCTTTTTCAAGCTTCATTCCTTCCTCTCTCTAGCGCCAACTTAGATGAACGCAACCAGCAGCAGAATAGCCCAGTCATTATGAAATGCATCTCTTGGCTGCACTTTTTGTGCTGATTCCTAGCTGACTGAAACATGCGCTAGTGTAGGAGGATGCTAACAGTGTGAGGTTGCGAAAGGTCCTTTTGTATGAAATATAGCGTGAGTGATGGATGAGGTCTAGCTGTAACTAAGGTGTGGCCTCCTGAACAGGCTTTAGATTGGAAAGTCTATTGATGCGTGATGCTTTGTCAGATACTTGCTGATGGAACTCTTCCTTTTTGATGCTTTACTGTTGACTGGTGCTGTCTGTTGGATGACTTCAGCTTGTTTCTCATTCTTTCCCTGCCTGTTTGAGAAATTTAATGTATGCACTCTAGTTGTGACCATGTCAATCCCAGAATATTAGAGAGACAAGGTGAGTGAGAGATTTATCTTTTATTGGACCAACTTCTGTCTCTCTCAGTAACAGAAGCTGGTCCAACAAAAGATATTACCACCAACACCTTATGTCTCTGGGAAGTTTCAAGTCAGAGTTCGTGTGTGTGTGTGTGTGTGTGTGTGTGTGTGTAAATATTTTAAAAATTTAAATTCAGCCTACTAAACTTTGAGACCACGTGGGTAATGTTTAATAAACACTCAAACTGGCTTCCTTGGGAAGCTGATACGAGGAGTTGGCTCAGTTTGGCTTCTGGAAGCTAGCTCTCACGTGGCAAGGATGGAAGCTTATCACAGGTATTACCATAATTGCTCCCACATTAGCATTAAATTATTCTGTTAGCAAAGACACTTCCATACTAGTAACGTGATGCCTGTCACTGTAGCGTGCACCTAGGCTGACGGGATGCAACACAGCATGTTTCAGGAAGCAAAGGGACATGGATGTATATTTAGACGGGGTTGCTGGATTCTCACTGAAGTGATTAAGTTTCATATGTAGCGTACTGACACTGTAGATTTGGCCACCAGATATGTAGCTGTAAAGAGACCCTACAATCTGAGATTGATTAAAGAATAGTGACAGGCCATGTCACACTTTCGGTATCTCATGCTTCTGGCTGGGGAACTCAGCTTTGAAAGACAGCGTAACCAACAATCATTACCTCCCTAGTATGCTTGGAAATGCATTCAGAACTGTTCAAGGAGATGATATTTTTTTTATGTCAATAGAACTGTCGTATCTCTCATGTGGCACTACAGCTATGCAATAATACTGTTGGTTTCTTGGGAGTAGTGAGTTAAGTAGATCAGTCCATTAGTCTACCAAGTGTCAGACCCTGTGTCTGACCTGCTTTAACCTACTAAATTGACCGTGGCCTTATTTAGGGATCTGACCGGCTATAGCACCAAACTTGGTTGGTACGTTTTCGTCCTACTTTACAGAAACACACTCTTTTGGCCTTCAGAATAAATCTGGCAGTTTTCAGGCCAAATGAATTTTCAGAGTGAAAGTGATAGCTGTGCTAGAACAGGGATGGGAGCTGAGCGAAGTTGTCCCATAAGACAATCTTGCTGCTTCTGACATAAGAAGGCAAAAGAATTCCCCAAAACAACCCCCCCATTGTTTCAGTTCTTGACTTTTTCAGTTCTTTTTCAGTCCTTTTTCAGTTCTTGACTACTTTAATTAAAGCTTCAATTAACCAAGACCTTGATCCTGTATCGATTGACTTGCATGGTGCAGGATTCAGGCCCAAGTAACCAGAAATAAATTCATCTATTAAATTATAAGCTTTTTTTATTTTATGGTAACATTGCTAAATTTGAAATGAGTGGGGGAAAAACAGCTTTCAAAAAACCCAAACTTCTACTTATTTAAATATAACTTATTTAAAGTTCACTTGCATAATATGCATATTCAAAAGTAATCAGTCATATAATTCTATATTTAAATCCTAAAATCCATTTTAATTTCTTTACCACTTATAGGCCCCAGTGACTACTTTTTTTTAATAGACTGTCTATTGATGTTGATGGAAAGGAAGGAATTTTTAGCACATTTTCCTCTGTGGTTAAGCAAATTTCCTGGGTTTTGACTGCTATTTATTATAGACCTATTCCATTGTAAGTTTTGAAAATGTAATTTCCCAGCTTAGGCGATGAAAAAGCTCCCTCTACTAAGATAAATGTCCACCTCCTAGCATTAAGGTACTACACAGCAAGTGGGAGAGTATGACAAATATTACTGGTAGAAACAGCATCAAATAAAATGGGGGTATTACAGTGATGGCTGCTTAAAGATGCTTTTTAAAGGTGTAGCCACCTTGCACTTACGAATTTCCTTTGTCTTTCAGAAACCTCCTCACTGATAATTCCTCTCTCTCATAGTCATCAGTTTCCTATTGACCTGAGGTATTACATTAAGTTTATATGATATGTTGTTGGCTCCAATCCTGCAAGCACTTATCCCACACCTAAGTTTGCTGATTGTGCTTGAAGACTGTCATAGGGAAGGCAAGCCAGGGACTGTTTGCAGCATTGGGGACCATAATTAGTACTTATGCATACCAAATGCATGATTTTTCATGGTCAGTTTGAGGAATCTATATATATTTTTTTTAAACACAAAGGCATTATATTTCCTGCATGTTTCACGTACCTCATGCTGGGAAATAATATGAGGACTCCATGCTCATAAAACTAAACTGGCTCTTTATTAAAGCAACTAGGTACAGAAGGACCACAGCTAGTGTTCTAATCATTTGTACACTCTGGCTTCTTGTTACCTGCTCCAGACTCATCCTTCCTGAAACCTGTGCTCCTCTCTTCAAATTTTATGTAGGCTGCTACAACTCACATCTTCTGTGGAAGGCATTGAGAACTGCATGGCTTTACGCAAAGGCGGTCCTTCATGGTTCCTCAAATTCTTTTGCATGCTGCTTTAGGAGACCTTTCTGAAATGAGTGACCTTTTCATGCTCACTGGTCTCCAACCCTGAGCTCCGAGCACTCTCATGTTCCTGAAATATTGTCTACTGCCCCTTCTAGAACTACTGAGACAGGTCATGGGCTGGTGTGAATCTGTGTAACTCTACTGATGTCAATAATTCTATGCCAGTTGAGGCTCTAGCCCATTAATTTTAGAGTCCACAGATCTTCCATTCATCCATTTCTTTTTTTAGGATCCTAGAAGTCTTCTGGGCCTGGGCCTGTCATTGTCACTCGTATAATATTCCCGATGAAGTCGACTTACAATTCTGTGTCTGGCTGGAATTTTCAGAGGTGCTTAGACATTCGACTCCTTTATGCCCCTTTAAAAAATCTCAGTCATGTATATGATATGGACCTGTGCGACAGAGTTTGGATCCAAACTTTTCAAAAGCTCAGGTTGGTTTGGCTCCGGAATTTTGGTTCTGACCTGGGTCTCTGGTTATGTGTCTGAGGCATGTTTCAATCGTATGCAAGTGTTATCAGCCTTTCTTTTTTGAAAGACCATGTGAGTTTGCCTTTGAGCGAGGTGTTTCCTTTGTAATTCGTTATGGCGAGCAATGTCAGGGTGGTATTTTTTTTTTAAATGACAAAATAGTTTTCAAAAGTGTCTGTTTTTAATAATGGAGTGGAAATAATTGATTCTTCTGTTTCCTCATTTCATTTTAGACTGTTCAATGTTTTCCTCCGATGGAGTTATTTTAAATTATTCAGCACTAGTATATTATCTAATCCAATTTAGGCTTGTCATAGTTCCTGAAAGTGTTGAGTTTTTTTTTGGTGGGGGGGTGAAGGGGGCAATGGGGAAGATGAGGGGCATGAAGGAGGGGAAGGGAATCACATTATATGTTTAACTCTTTATAGTTTGCAAAATCCAGCATAGCGATCAATAGTCTCTGGAATGACCCAGTGGTTGAGTACCACTATTCATAGATCAGTTGTGTTGACAGTTTCTGTGGTATCATTCCTGTGCAGTTAAGACAAATAAGAGTGTATTGAATAGCTCTGATTGCAAGTACAGTAACAACATTACTTCAATAATCAAAATATTTTTCTCTTTTTGGCTGTCAGACAAATATTTTCAATTGCTTTGGGAAGGGTTTGTAAGAATATTCTCATGATTTACTGCCCTTTCACTGACTTGGCAGTGAAAATCAAACTGAGATGTTGGTGCCAGTGCCCAACTTTTACTCTTATGCCCACACAGAGAACCTTCATTAGCATTTTAGTGAAGGCTGCTAGATGGCGTACCCTGTTAACACACACAGCACGTAGTTTAATTTGTACTATGGGGGTGCTAGGAACCCCAGTTATTGGCCAAGACCGCATTGTGCTAGGTGCTGTACAAACAAAGGACACGAAAGCAGTCCCTGTCCCAAAGAGCTTACAGTCCAAATAAGAAGCAAGCAGTTAAGTCATCCAAAACCCCACCTTCATGCCACTCACTGGTCTCAGTCTCTACTATGTCCCTTCCTCTACCTACCTAGCTTCAATGCACAGCTTTATCCTGGCCATGTTTACTGCTATACATTCATGTGCTGTGAAGACTAAGAAAGGGTTGTTGTGGGCTTGCATAAATGTACTGTGTAGTTCTGCCTGCCTTTGGTTAGTTGTGTGTCAGTGATGGGTGCTGTCTGATGGCAAATGGTGGCTGTGAGAAGTGTTGTATAGGAAAACCATGTGAATGGATGAACCATGCTAGTGACTTGATATTAAGTGGTGTTGGGTGGTTGTTTTCTTTTATTTGCTGGTTTTTATATTGGGGACATTACAGCATTAAATTCCGCCTGAGTGTATGCAATGGCGGGATTCCATGATTCATCCCCCATGACCCATTTCCTATCTGCCTCCCTTCCACACTGGTGCCTGGCCCCCCAGCTCCTCTCTATACTTCACTTGCCTCAACCACGAGGTGTCCATCCCTCTAGATTAGTATGTGTACCACCGTCCGTGCAGAAGTGCCAGAGTTAAATATAAGAAGCGAGTATGGGTGAATGCATTTCCCTCTTCATTGCGAAGAGGAAGGGCAGTGATGGCTTTATGTCAGAAGTTTAGATGGGGTTCTGTAAGTAGTCTTTGCAGCAGACATACTGGCTGTCTACAGGTACACTTAAAAGTAGATGCTTTGTGGAAACTTTTCAGTTTTTGACTACATTCTTGTTGGGAAAGCTTTCTGTGGGAAGGCGGGAGGGAGAGAGTCACACCCCAGAATAGCCAATATCCTGGTGGTTAGGGCACTCGCCTGGCATGTGGGAGATCCAGATTCAAGTCTTTGCTCCACATGGCTCTGTTTTTTCATGAAAATTGTTGTAAAGTCTTGGTTTCATCCTGATGTGGAACAGAACCAAATGCCAAACCCTGAAATCTTTTTGTACGACAGAGTTCTTGTCTTCCGGCCTGTCCGGCTGGGAAGTGCTTTTGCTGTGTCAATCAAGCCGTGGAGTAATCTTGATGCTGTTGCTTTGGAGTCCTCTACTGGAACTGAATAGCCTGTGGTGATGGAACAGCTGCCCCATGCAGATTCTGTATCAAGAAAATCTAGTGTGTTACCTTCTATGGCACATAGAATTGGCACGCAGGCTGCAGCAGAATGACTGCCGGTCCTTTTGTAATAGGCAATCCAGTGCTCTAGATTTTCTTCCTCTTGCATGCAGGGGAAGTTTAAATGGCAATGATTTGCTTGTTGGAGATGTGAGAATCTAAGGGGATTTTTCTTTTGAACTCTGTCCTTTTAATTTTTAAAATCTTGAAGGACTTTCCAGCCAGGAAATTCCACCCTGCTGTGGTTTGCAATATTACTAGCTTAATACATTGTGACAAATTATTTACTTAAGCCTGCACGTTTAAGACCTAATGTGTTGCTTCACTAGGTCTGCTTGAACTTTTTGCTAATAAATCACTGAGCAGAAAGCCTTAATTTGAGCTATGGAGCCATGAAAACAGTAACGCAGACAAACCCCCATTCATACAAGAAAACAACTATAGTTCATCTATCTAAGACTGTCCAGCCTGAATAATAAACCAGTGGCTTAGCATTTGTGAAAAGTTGAGGTCATAAATCTGTTTAACATGTAATTTAAATCCCCAATTTTATTTAAAAAGTGACTGTTTAAAAAAAAATCATCTAACTACAGTCTTTGGGAATGTATCAGGAGGTAACCTGCTTATAGGCTCCCCCTTTATTTGTATAGCTGTAGCACCAATTCAACACTGGGGCACCATTGTGCCAGCCACTGTATGGACATGCTAGATGGCTTCAAATGGGTGTCCTCTATTCAGCACTGTGTTGATTAGTTCATTGCAATATTTTTTTTTCCCTTTTTTACCTCCTTTTTTCTGTGCTCTGTCTGTTTTTCACTGCCCATTCTCTCCCTTTTCTCCTAAGCAGAATGCAAACCCAGTAATGTTCAGATCAAACTGGAATTTGTCTGCTCCTCTGCACTTGACCCATCTGTAACTGCATAGCTAATGCTCTTAGGCAGGAAAAAATGAAAAGCAGATTTGCCCCTGTCTCCCCCTCGTCCCCCAAAAACAAAGCCCCACAGGTGAAATCCTCGCTCCGTTTAAGTCAATGCCAAAACTCACATTAACTTCAGTGTTTTAACAGTGTTAAACTCACATTAACTCCAGGGTTTTGGGCCTGGTTCTGACATGTGGCAGCCATTTGCAGACTTCATTGGGAGTTCTGCTCTGAACCTCTCAAGAGAAAACCAGTTCTGAGAGACAGTAATGTATCAACAACAGTCTTGCTCTGTGAAATGCTGACACATTCTCATAACTAACTGTTGTTAGTGTCACACAACTATATGATGTGAGATCAAACCATAAAGATATTGGCACCTACAGGTCGCATTCTGAAAATATCCATATTGGCCATCCGTTTTGAATAAATGAAGAGAAACATTAGTGTCAGACTCATGAATTTTGTTGCACATTTGTTGCTATAATCTGGCTGCTAACAACTGGTCAGTAAATTGGATCATTTAAAGGAGAGCTCACTGATTTATGAATAACAGCAAATGTGATTTCCTTGGGGTTTGCTGTGTTTTGGGAAAATCTGATCTTTTGATCTTTGAAATAAACTAAAAGGAATAAAATAAGACACGAGCCAATCGACACTCTAAATTGAATTGGTGAATCCAGGCAGCTCCAATGACTAACATGATCAAGGAGTTCTAATAGGGCCCTCTTAGGGTGGATAATCCATTGACATGGAATGAAATGAACAAATGCACTGACAGGCTACTACAAAACTCAGCCAGCAAATAAATGCTGACATTTATGAACTGCTGCAACTAGTTTACACTGATTTTGTTCTGTGGATTGCGATTTGAGTTTAAGATGTTTCTAAAACCAGTGTTCCTAATGGAATATAATATAAGTGATGCTCTCAAGGGCTTTTCTGGCAGTTCTTCTTATGGAAAAGAAATCAAACTTCATCCAGTAGGAATTTCTGCAAGGGGTTTAATGACAACTTCTTCCACCCAGTTCCTGCATCAAAATTCCAGTGCTGCTGAATGTGCCAATTTTTGTTCATTTTCTGCCAGCACTCTTACTCCTTTCCAGCCCTTCTAATGGCATTGCTTCCCAGGGGAATGGTTCCTTTGTTTTTACCTGACCCTGGTGCCTGACCCTGTGCCAGAGCACACTTGGAGACTGAAACACACACTTCTTGCTGAGGTTACTCAAAATCTGATCCAAAGCCCACTGAAGTCAATGGAAAGACTCCCATTGACTTTGCTGGACTTTGGATCAGCACCTAATAGGCAAATTTCTTGCTCAGGCAAAAGTCCCATTTGTTTTAAACTGTACTTGAGGGGGAAGTTTAGCCTAAGTGTAAATAGTGCTAAATGGAGCCCAAAAGATGGGAAAAGTGTAGTATAATTAAAGAAGCAATGAACCAACATTCCTTCAAGGTTTTTCCCCTGGAAAATTGTGCCAGTTTAACTGTCAGTTAAGGATGTGATTTATTTATTTATTTTAAAACTGAAAGTTATGCCTTTACAAGCCCTAGTTTGGGTGCCTTTACACAGGTATAACTGTGTCCTACATTGGTATAGTTTATTTCCTTTTCTGCATGGGAATAAGCAATTCTGGTATAAGCACTCTTATATGCATATAATAATGTCCACTCTTGGGGTGCCGTACCTCTTTAATTATACCAGTAATAGTTAAAGCAGTGAACTTTCAATTGTAGACCAGGCCTCCGTGTAATATTGTCTAGATTCCTTTTGTGCCATACTCATAAGGACTATTGTATCCAACACAGAGTAACTATAAAATGATGTCTTCCTTGTTCTCCCACCACAGCCCATAAATTTTAATCTTTATCAATATTTACCGTGGATTAAATGGAGCTAAATGGAAGCTTTGAACCACTGAACATCTTATTAGTGCTTATGGATACAAAAGAGAATATTCTTCCAGGTGGCAAATGATATGTATACTCTGGCTTGCAATCCTTAGACTTGTTGCAGCTGTGGGTTAAAAGGTGGGCATTTTCAATGGTCTTGTATAATGTTGGTTTTTAGATTGGTACTATAGCTGGTAACTTGAATCCATTCTTTTTCAGATGTTTAAGTGCTTTGCTGAATTAGTTTTTCAAAATTTGGTAGCAAAGAGTTGGAAAGCTCTGTACAAAGCAACTTTCCTGTGTGCCTTTATACACAGATGTGTAAAGTTCTCTCGAGACTGCAAGGCAAAGAAGTGAATATAAAATGTGTGATCTTCAGGGATTTTTATTGCAGCTAATGTTTAAACAGCACACAAATTAGAAAGATGGACCCAATGCATCTTTAATAACTTCCAATGCAAAGCATCACTGCCCTTTCCCCAAAGGAGAACCTCTTTTGAACATTTTGGCTTTCCTAAAATGTCTCCAGTCTTTTCAGCGTAAACATTGGCTTCCAGCTGCAGAGTCAATCTTGCTGATTTCACATCATGCCAAGTAGTCAACTTTACTATCTGTGAACCATCTTGTCTGCGCCTTGGTTGCTTTCAAGACTGGTTGTAATAATTTAGTCCTTTTTTGCTTTCATTTGTGCAATTCATGAATATTTCAAACCCTCCTGACACTGGTCCATTTTGTCTTTGTTTCTCCAACAATTCCCTAGGTTGGTTCCTTTCATAGTTGAGAGAACAAAGGTTCTTTCTGTTGCATGGCCAGACAAATGTCCTCTCATGTAAGCTTCTTAAGGTGGAAGTCTCACCAGTTCACACAGAATCATTAGTGGATAAGAAATCAAGACTTTAATTTTGTGCATGCATGCCTTGGTTGCTATCAGTGCAGCATAAGAGGTGGGGAATTGGGCCCCAGAGGCTAGAATGGGTGGATGACAATTATAATGTAGAAACGGGTCCAGCTAACAGCTAAACTGAGCCTACCGTTGACTTCACCGATTTTTGCAAATGGCTGAGTGATGAGAATATTTAGGTTTTGATTAGTGCTTTACAAACATGAACTGATTCTTCTGGGTAGATGGTAATTTACTTTCTGCAACTGCTGACATAGGCTGGCATGAGAGAGTCTGAAACTTATTCCTAATTCCCCTGTGCCATCCAGTCTCCCTACTTAATCATCTTCAGGCATAAAATATATAGCACAATTACACACAGTGTATCTGTATTTTCTTTTATGTAAATGGCATATTACGTAACCATTCAATAAAGCTTCACTGCCCTTTCTTACTGCTGCTTCCTGTTACGAGGTTAGTACTGAAATTTGTTCTAATAGCATGGGGCCCAGCAAAGCTCTGAATTACGGTTTCTGCCTGTAATGAGCACTTCCAAAGTTCTAGAAAGTGGACACTCATCATCTTTCTTCACTGTGATGATTTCCCACTTTCTAGATATGCTCTGTTTCCTCATCCTATCCTATCCTGGAATTTTAATATGGCCTAGTTTGTGACTGTATTTTTGTATTGTAGATTTTTACATAATCCAGGTATCTAGGTTACAGTATTCCCATCCCCAAATATTAAAAAAGCATGAGTCTGGTTTCCCCTCGTCCACCCAAAAAGCCCCATGAGACTGATTGGTTTAAAAAATTTAGTTTGGTTTTGGTTTTCTGTTTTTTAAAATAACACACTGGGTTCTTTTTATTTTCCTGCTGGTTTCTGAGCCTTTATGATGCACTTGCTTCATGTTTTCAAGCATTTCTCTGCAACTTACTATTTCTTAAAAATAAAAATGCAGATTGCCTTGTGATATTATTGTTCTAGAAGCTGGGACTCTAAGAAAAGACTACAAAAGTGAGACCAAAAAAACCCCAAACAAACAACAACAAAAAACAACTTAGTGGTGAAAATAAAACCTGAATATATATTAGCCTTCATTTGTGGCTTTAGCTACTGGTGTGTGCTGCAGTTTGTGAGCTGTTTCTATGGCAACTGTAGGTCAACATTAATTCCCCACAATACTGAATCTGTTGATCCGGCTAGGCCTATGGAAGGTTCATAACCGGGACCAGTTCTGGGTCCATCAAATACTTGAATGTATTATTGTCTGCGTGAATGGATGAAAGCCCCATATCATCCTCGTGCACATGGGTGAGTGGGCTCAAAGACATTTTATCTGGATCAGCCCAGTGGCTCTCTCGTCTTCATAGGGTTCTCTTGGGGACATTTCGTTACTTTTTTTTTTTCTTCTCTTTCTAGTAACTTCAAAATTAAGGAGTTACGATTTTTCACTTTGGCCGACACCTTAATTCTCTTCCTCATCCCTAAATTCTTACCCCGATGTGTTTAAGAGATTTGGATTATCTATGTGGCTTTTCACAAGCTTCTTTCTGCTCACAAGCTTACAGCCGTGTTCCAAAATATGCAGTCCTGACTGGCTAAACCAGAAATGAGAAAGGAGAAAGGTGGGGAAGGAAAAGGACACATTGTGGGTAGTGGGGGAAAGAGAGAGTTCTACATCCCAGGTGGTAGTGGTGTCCTCTGGTTTCCTGTCACTTTGGCCCAGTCTGTGCAGGACATCTCTCTGGATCAGGATGAAGAATGCTGGCGTCCCAGGAGATTGGGAGTGGCAGCCATGATAGCGAAGCTTACTCCAGTAGCCAATTTTTCTTTTCGAAGTCTCTCTATTTAAAAAAGGAGGAGTTGTGTGCAGAATAGCTTAGCCTCTTGTTATTTTGTCCACCAATTAGGCCTAGGGTTTATCTCCTATTAAAGAAACAGATTTTTTTCTTTTTTTTTCCTGAAGGCAAATAGAGAAGCACCATAGAATAATGAACTTGCAGCTCTTGTCAGCTGCATAGCTGCAGTGTGAGGAACTAGGTTTTGTAACTATGCCAGTACCGAGCTCTTCATGGGTTGATTCAGTCTCACTGAAGTCAATAAACTGTGAAGTCAAAAGTCAAAGTTTGACTTCAGTGCGCTTTGGATCAAGCCCCAGCTAACCACATGAGAAAGGCAAGGCAATCTGCAACGAAGACATTAGTGTTACTTCAGCAGGAAGATCTGGAGAGAGCAACTTCCAGGTAAGGTGAGTTCTGTACAGTTCAGGCTTTCTCTTGACTCCTATAGAGTTGCTGCCAATGGACAATGAGGACCCTTGTTCAGCTGTAGCAAAGAACGGGACTCCTGCACAATGAATCCAGCTTCTAAGACAGGGTCTCCACTATTGCCCCTATTTCAGGCAAGCACACAAACATCTACGTAAGAGCTTTGCTGAATAGGCGTGGAGTTAACCATGTGCTTATACGCTTGGTTGAGTCAGTGGACCGGCATCCAACTTTGCCTTCCAGATACACAGGTGCAACTCTCATTGGTGTTTATATTGGGCTCTTACCGACTAGGAGAAAATCAGCACATGCTGTGCATATATCACTGTAGCACATAGCCATAGATCCAGGCATATATTCTTTCAGGCTGGATTAATTTACTGTGAAGTTTGCATGATTTAACAAAGGCTATTTTATGTCACCGTTTTAAAATCTCCATAAGTTCAGTTTTTAGAGCATCAGGGTTAAAAAACCACCACCGTGAAGTCCCAAAAAAGCCCAGGGGTAATAACATCGGATAAAAAAGAAGCTCACCTCATCACTGCCAAAAAGAACAGAGGAGCTTGCACAGAAATCCAAGGGAAGGAGAAGCTTATCAATGCTGGCAGGCGTTATGCGGACTTTGGGTATGTTGTTTACTATTTATAGCAATGGAACAATTTTAAGCGAAGACAGCGAGTTTATGCAATGCCATGCTTGTTTTCTGGTTCAACTGGCAGTTCTGCAAAATGGCGTGTGTGAGAAGCCTTTTGGGTCAACCCCAAACCAAAATGTTTCTGAATTTTTGATGTTTGGTTTCAAGTTCACGCACTTTTTTAAGCAACAGAAGGAAAATTTTAGGAAAAAGGCTAGATTCACAAGAGGACTTACGCACCATTCACAAAATTGAGGACATTATGATGATAGTGGTGTCAACACCTTCACACCTGATCGCCCTTGGTTGGATTACATCTTCCATGAAACATCACCCTCTCTTCTTTTGGGGAGGGGAGGCAATGCCTCTTGGAGTCCTTGGCTGTGGCGCGTTATGGGAAATGTTGTCCTGTTGGGGAGCCTGGCCCATAGAGGAGGATGGGGACACGAGGTAAATGAAGTACAGCTTCCAAGAGGCTTTCCTAAATCCAAAATATTTTGGTTTTCAGCTGAAATATTTCAGTTTTTGGCTATTTGGTTTGGGGGAGAACTATGAAAATTCCATTTTTTGTTGGAAAGTGGACTCTGCTCACAAAAAAACCTTAATCAAAACTACAATTTTCAGTTGAAAATCTGTTTTGATGGAAAAATTTGATCAACTTGACTATGACTTGTGTGTCTATGTGTGCTGGAAGCCATTGTTACTTGCTACAATAGATGCTCTCATATTTCCAAACGCACCTTCATATTACCCTAGAATTCTACAGAGGGGGCTAAAAGTGGATGGAAATATAACCTACTTTAAGGCTGTTTTACATTGCCGGAGAGGTGGAAATAAGAATCAGGCCTTTTTTAAATAAAGCAAAAAATCAACCCCCTCTGATTTCACATCCCACTGTGTGGTAACTATTGGCAAATGTTGTCGGTTTCTTTTTAACTTGTATATTTTTTAAGTATGCTGCTTTATAAGAAGAAAATGGGAAAGTGAATTAACTGTCTTTTAGTAAGTCTCTGTTCTGTTGCATTTTACCAGTAGTGGGAGAGAATTTTTTCCCTTTCCTAGCTGATGCAGATTGAGAACACTCTAACAATGTCCATCATCTTCTTACCACATGTGCAACATGCCTCAGGTGGCATGTTACCGGGAACGGAGTCTAAGTAGTCCTTTTTCACTTGAACGTGTCCTTGTGAGGTGACATGCTTTGCAATCAACATAACTGGGAAGTAGAATTGTTCCATTTCAAACTGCTGCCAGCAGTATTCAGTTAGATGTAGGCATGATATATTTAACAATTGGGATACCTGATCCAAAACAAACAGACTTGACTTTTTTTACAGTTGTTGTTGTTGCTCTAAGGCTTTCCACAAGTTGGGAAGGGAACTAAAAAATAAAACAAACCCTTTATATATGATAGCACTAATTATGGTTGGTTGAATATTTTCATTTATTTTTCTGGGTAGATGTGGCAATTCAAATTATAAAGTGACTATTTTATCATGTTAAGGATTAAATCTTGACCTTTTTAATAGGGAGCTAATTGTAGGATGTTGGACTTTGTGTCTTATGTACCTACGCTTGAATTCAAGAATGCTTCCTTATTCAGGACAGCACATAAGCATGATCTTAACTTCAAGCATATGCTTAACTGCTTTGCTGAATTTGGCTTCAGATGAGTAACTTTTTATGTCCAAACAGCTTGCTTTAGCCCTTGAGTCAGAATGTTCGGAGATGTCTTTTTTCTCCAAAGCTAGGATAATGCATTGTTTGAGTCATTCAGTTATTAACATTAGTCAGGAATAAATATTTACATAGTTAACTTTAATTGGTAGAGAGAAATTTGAACGAAGGTGCTTCTAAATAGTACCAGTGCCAATCGTGTGTGCGTGAACCACTAGTGTAGCCACACAACTGAGAGATTTAAGTAGTACAATCCTCTTGTGCAGAAAACTTTTTGTTACGCTTATTATTGCTGCAGTAGTGGCAAGCGGCCCCACTCAGGGGTCGGGCTCTGTGTTGTAAACACATGCAATACAGTTGCACTATAAAGTAAAGAACCAAGAAACTAAGCCGCCTAACCACAAATCCCCTCTTCTCCACCACCTATGGGTATGCACATGACCATTACCGTACACAGTACTGACCACTCCAAATGTTCAAAAATCAGGAGTCAGGCCCCTCAAACTCCTGAAAATGGCTTTAAAAAAAAAATCATGATTTCATTTTGCTGGCTTCTTTTTATTTGCCCTTTGGTTTGTGAGCCTCTAGGGCACATTTGCTTCATTTTTCAAGCTTTTCTCTGAAAACACAAAGGCCAGAAACTTGCTATTAAAAAAAAAAAAAAAAGCTGGGATTCTCCAGCTGTCTGGGCTTTAAGAAAAACATCAAATATTGGAAAAGCCTCACCTGCATTTCTGCACTTACCCCTTTTGCTAAGCTCTCTCTCCTAATATCTGAAGAAAACTTGTCTCTCACCAACAGAAGTTGGTCCAATAAAAGATATTACCTCACCCACCTTGTTTCTCTAATGTCCTGGGACCAGTATGGTTACAGCACTGAATATCCCTCCTAACTCTGTAAGTTGCATATGTTTGGTGTAGTTTGTAGTAGCTCTGGTAAGGGACATGATGCAAGACAGTCTTCTTTAGTTACCCCTTTATAATTTATTTTAATCAGCCAGGTTTTGATTTTATGCATTTCCATTACATCCTCCACAAGCAAAAGTGAAATGTGACATTTTGCTGATGGGGGATTTATTTTCCTGCCACTATTATGGAAAATCCAAACCAAATCTAGGAGTCCAGCCTAACTTTGAAGCAGCAACATTTGGGACTCTGGGAATAGACTCTCAAACAGAAAGATGAACTGTATTTTAAGGCATACATTCAGCAAAAAGAAAGCTAACAAGGCTTCTCAAGGTCTAATTCTGTAATTTGTATTAAGAAACCTCTTTTCTAATTACTGAGTTATGTCAAAGATTTGTTACCTCTACAGTAATTTGAAGTCTCTTTCTGTGTCCCTTGAATTTGCTGCTGAGTTCTCTAATACTCCTTTATGCTCGTTCTTTCACGGAAACAGAAATGCAAATCAAAGAAGGAACTAAACCTAAAACAATTCCTTAGTGCCCCAGGCACAAAGAACCAGCCTCCTCCAATAGCAACCAGTTAAATGGCATATAAGTATGAGAAGTCTTAAGCAGCAGATCTGAAAATATGGGCAATGGTTTGTCAGCCAGAGATCTGAATGAACTCATCTGTATAAATAAAATAAATTTTAAAAAGAATGCCATGGGATCTTGATGTAAATAAGAATCGGACCCTCTTGCATCACTTTGCAAAAGGGCCTTTATGGTTAACACCTACTTTACACCCACTGTCAAACTCCTGGAGATTGATGTGAATGAGACTCAGACTCCTAGTGTTTGAATGAAACTGTTACGCCAAACTTGTTTATTTTCCTAAGAACAGGCTGGCTAAGCTCCTGCTAATATCACAGTAAAACATTGTTCCCTAGGAACTGTTTTTCAGTTTCTTGATGCTAATGCTTTTTTTCCCTGCTGGCTTTCTTCTGATTTATTTTATTATATTTTATTTCATTTTAATATATAATATATAAAAATATCAATAAATAAAAATGTGAGTGTGTTTTGGAACATTTCACAGTTCCTGTACTATATCCAGCATTTAATAAAATCACATTTTAAGAGTAAGAAAATAGATTTTCAAATATTTAAAATTCTTGGGATACTTTTTTCAAACATCTGGTGGTGAATTTTGGAAACCTCTTCTAGCATGTTTTATTAAAGGACAATCTCCCTATACCAGCAGCTTCATAACACGCGCCATTGAATAGCCATTAAAAATATAAATCGAACAGTTCCCCACTCCAAAAAAGAACCTGGTTGGTTCTACGAGAGATGGGACAGTGTGGTCTGGGCATAGGAGTGTCAGCTGGGAAACTAGCATGTTCTAATCTTGGATCTTATTGACTTGTAAAGCTATTGGGCTGCTTCTCTCCATGCCTTCTCCGTGCAATGAAGAGAATATCTGTCACAGGGCTGTTCCAAAACTTAAGTCTTCTGTGGCATTGCCATTGTCAGAAGACAGGCTATTGGGCTAGATGGACCATTGTTCTGACCTTGTATGGCTGTGCAAATAGGGGGCAGAAGTTAACTTGTAGGGCAATAGAGGAGGTAGTGCTCATACGTCTTTTTTTTTTTATAGCCGTCTTGCTCATTGATTTCTATATTTGCCTTTGTGTTGCTGACCTTTCCTTAGACCTAAGGAGACATTAAAGCTTGAATTTGAATGCACTCCAGTCGAGATAAAGCTATCATCTTCTTTTGTATATTTAAATAAAGAGCTTCAGGTTGCTATTTAATCTTACAAACATTACTGTTTACCAAGCATGGTAAAAGTCAGCATCAGTGCACCCAGTTATTATAGCTGTCAAACTTTTTTGATGAGAGCTTAGACACCGAAAACCGAGCCATCGCTCCTTCGCTATATTAGTATACGAAGAGCAGCAAAAAATACCGAGTGTATCACTTCCTCTAACTGAAGTGCAGTATTAAATTCCTTTTGAAATGATTTCATTTCAGTTATAATTGCATCTCCTTAGATTTAAGGAATTGCATAGTCATGCAGTACAGAGCTTTACAAGGAAGAGGTATTGTTCTTAATTTGCACAACAGTGGGCCTCAACTTGCTGCAAATGAGATTGGGACCTGATGGTGCAAGGTGTGGTACAGGCAGTTAAGAGACAGTCTCTTACCTGGAAAGCTTACAGGCCAAATAGACAAGACAAAGGGTGGGAAGCAAGGCAGTATTATCCCTGTTTTACAGGTGGGGAATACAAAGAGATTGAAGTGGGGTTTTCAGAAGATTTCAGCATTGATCTAACCCTGTTGTCACTGACTTAACATATTTCTAGAATTGGTGCTGCTGCTGACCTGCTGTGCAACCCGGGGTGAGTCACTTCACAGTGCTCAGCTTCACTTACCTCTTCTACTGGAGAGACAATACCCAGGGGTTTTGTGAGGCGTGGTTGGTTTGTTTGTAAAGAGCTTTGAGCACCTCAGATGGAAGGTGATAGACTCTAAGGTCAGAAGAAACCAGTATGAACATCTAGTCTGACCTCCTGCACAACACAGGCCACAGAACCTTACCTGCCCACTCCTGTAATAGACCCCTGACCTATGAGTGAGTTATTAAAGTCCTCAGATCATGGCTTAAAGACTTTAAGGTACAGAGAATCCACCAGCAAGGGAGCCGTGCCCTATGCTACTGAGGAAGGCAAACCCACCCCCACCACCGCCTAAAGCCTCTGCCGATTTGCCCTGGGGGAAAATTCCTTCCTGACCCCAAATATGGTGATCAGTTAAACCCTGAGCATATGGGCTAGACTGACCAGTCAGACACCCAAGAAAGAAATCTCTGTAATAATTCAGAACCCACCCCATCTAACATCCCGTCACAGGCCGGTGGTCTGTAATACACCCCAAGCAGTATCCCAGGGGAAGCTCTAGTAGCTTTCTTCCCCACTGTGATTTTCATCCAGACAGACTCTTATTAATTCCATCACTTCTATTGCCCGTTAGACTGGTATCTACACCACCCTTCCTCTTAATGTCCATGCTGCTCCCCACTGCGGTGTCCCTTCTTACTTCATTTTCCTCCCTCTTAATGCTAAAATCAGGGGTGGAGATGACCTGGGCATCTCCCCCAGCTCCCTAGTTTAAAGCTCTCTTAATCAGTTGTGCCAGTCTCCATCCTAGAAGTGCATTTCCCTCCCTACTCAGGTGAAGTCCATCCCAAGAGAACAGTCCTCTGTCCATGAATGCCTCCCAGTGACCAGACATCCCATAGCCCTCCTTATAGCACCACTGCCTGAGCCATCTGTTGATCATCAGAATCTTGTCACACCTTTGTTGTCCTCCTCTAGGGACAGGCAGAATCCCACTGAAGATCACCTGAGCCTCAATTTCCTTAAGTCTTCCCCAGCCTGGCATAGTCTCATTTGCTGAGTTCCAGCGAGAACCTAGCTATATCATTTGTACCCACATGAAGAACAATCAGTGAATTCCTTCCCACTCCTATTAGGATTCTCTGCAACTTCATGTCATCACCTTCTGTTCTCCAGATCAGCTTTGGTTACAGACCTATCTGTTCTTCTCAGCAGGGAGTCCCCAATCATGCAGACCTGCCTTTTCCTGGTAACAGTGTGATTCTCTGGTCTATCCCCTGTTCTTTCTGTCTGCAAGTCATCTCATCTACTATTCTCCTTTGCAATCCTCTGCAACTGTTCCTGTACCCTCCTGGGGCTCTTATTTGTGGTATCTCCATTGGCTCATCCACTCTTTCTAGAGGACTAGCTTCTCTTCTCCTCTTCCTCGCCCTCCCATGTTCAGCAACTATCTGCTGTGCCCCTTCCTCATTTTCCAACTCCGCAACTCTATTTCTGAACTCTTTCTCCTTCATTTGCCAGTCTTTTCCTCTGCTAGGTTCTCACAGTCACATACTTTGATTGGCCACTTTCTTCACCCAGCCTTCTCCCCTCAGAGTTTGTTTGTCCTGCTTCCATCTGCAGGTTTGGGTTTTTTCCTTCAGCCCCCTCATTCCTTTGCTCCATCATCTGCTCACACCCCCTTCTACACTCAACCAGAGTTTGCACCTGCATCTCCAACCCTCGAATCTTCTCTTCCATCAGCTCTATGAGGCGGCACTTCATACAAACAAAGCTCTTTTGAGGTACCCCCTCATGTACATCCTGCAGCTTCTACATCCAGTCGTCTTCATTGTCTCTTCTCCTGCTTGAGTGTCTACCACTACCACCCCTGTATTGGTCATAGCCTTTCCCTCTACTTCCTGTCAGTGAGAGACTCAAAAACAAAAAACCCACCAAAACAACTCCCCAATGAGCACTCCAACAATACCAGAACACTCTCCTGCCCCCAAACTCCCCTTGCAAATGCCCTCTCAAACTCTCCTGTTTTCAGTTCTGTTTGCTGGCTTTTGTGCCGTGGCAGCTGTGATAATGCTACTAATCTGGTCGGTCAGAGGAAGTAGATGTCAGACTTGAGGAAGGTTGATAGGGTTTTCGGCTTTGGACGTAGGGAAGCAGTGCACTTTTCCCATTACTGTTAGTGGAAGTTCGTGCCTAATTTTCCAGGTAAGGAAGAAAATGTGCAACTCTGCTTGTCCTCTGCTATATTTAAGCATCCACCCTGCTCTTTGCTTACGATGTGACCGTACTGCATCTCTGGGCTTCCAACCGTGACTTCCCAGGCCGTACAGATTGCTTTGTGATTAACAACTCATGCAGAGTCCCGTACTTAATCTTCACTCTCCCTCCGTATGTGATGGTCAGATGGGATATCCCGACAGGCTAAGAGTGTGTCTGCGCTGCAATTCAACACCTGCAACTGGCCTGTGTAGCTGACTGGGACTCATGGGGTTGTAAAAGTGCAAGGCAGACTTTCAGGCTTAGCTTCAGGAAATAAATGTGAAAAATGGAAATAGACAGGCACAATGAAATGTTAATGATGCAGTCCGGCAGCGGCAGCTTTGAGCAGCCGCGTTCTGCTTCTTCGTGGTGCAGTCAATTTAGAAATGACTTTGCTAGCGCATGGGACCTGCTGCGCCAGTCTTGTAATAATCCTGTCTCATTTGCGCGGAAGCCATCCTTACGGAGGAGCTCTCTCTTTCAGCGTCTTGCCCTTCTGTCCCGTATGCCTTTTTGCACTTTTAAAATTATTTGTCCTTGAGTAAGATGTTTGGTTCACTAAGAAGTGGAATAGGAACTGTACCCCACTAGTCTAGACTGACAATCTCCTAACAGGTTCCCTTTATGATCAGTATTAGCCCTTTTGAACAGGAGGCAAAGAAGTTAATTTATATGCTGTCTGGAATCTAGAAGCACGGATCTGGTGTGTAATACTTTTCCTGTGAAAGAGGAGTGATATTTTCTACCTACCCCATGTACATTTATTTTCTTGTGCCCTGTCTTCACTCTGCATTGGACTCTTGTGACCTTCCCTGCCCCTCTCTGAGATGGAGCGAAGATACACGTGCTGCCCCTAAATTAGAGGCTGACGTCATGCAGAAACTTGGCCTGCTTAGAAATGCAGTCTGCTCAATTGCGTCAATAGCAGCTTATTGGCATTCTCTTCTATGTGTTCCCTGTGATCAACATGCACCATGTGTCACCTCAGCGAGTATTTTTATCCTCCAAGTTTTAGCAGAATTATGTCTCCATCGTGGTGGTGATTTTTTTTTTTTATACCTCCCCTTTTTAAAATACCATTGCGTTTAGGCTGAACAGCTATGAAACACAGGATGCTGATGGATAATTTTTAATTGGCTCCTGTATTGCAAGCTAAATGATAAAATTTCATTGGCAGAAAAGGACGTACAGAGAAGCCATTGCAGCTCTGATGATCTCCCCCTTGGATGGAAACAGAGAGTTGGTTTTTTTTTTTTAAACATGTTGCTGAAATTTAATTAGGATTTACCCCGACTGTCCCTTTGTTTTCTGGAGCTTCTGTGTAGCCTTATGAAGCTACCTTAAACCTGCTGTGAACATATGGGTTGTTGAGTTAGCAGATAGCTTCATATTTACACTTGATCTTAGTTAATAATCATTTATCTCATGTCCGTCCTTTCTACTACAAAATGTGTAGGAGCATTTACTCTTGTTGAAAAGATAAATGAGGCAGACCAGCTTGTTTTCCTATTAGATGTTAGGAAGCTGAATAACAAGTTTTAAGCAGGGAAGGGTTACAAAGATGCAGTATCAGAAGGCTAGCTACATGTTCCCATTTAGGGCCAAATTTTTTCAAAGAGCTCAACACCTGAAACTAGGACCAGATTTTCAAATTCACCTTAATAAATGGCCATATTTAGCCATAAACATCACTATGGGAACTGCTGGGAGCCAAGCACTTTAAAATCTGGCCTCAAGCTCTTTTTGTGTGTGTTTTGTTTTTAAACTTGGCCCCATGCGTACAGAGGAATCGGTGGTGGTGATATACCATTGATTCCAGGGAAGTTACACCAGGAAAGAATTTGGTGCTATGAGTTCATTTTTTAGTCATTAGGGTTTTTGCTTGGGATAATTCTTCCTAGGCAACATATTCCAAAAACATGACCAGAAGGATTAGAGACCTGATTCTTAAGTGTCCATAAATATACTTGTTCTGAAAGCTTCTACGTATTGACCCTTATTGAACCAATAGGCTAAAGATATAGGAACCTTATCAGGATTTTAGTTGTGAAAATGATTAACTGACTCCCACACTGTCTTTGTAACTTGAATTGCTTTTGAGACCCTGGTATAACATCCTACTGCTTTGTTGTTTTGGCATTGCAATTTCCTTCCTCTGGCGTGCTGTAAAAGTAAAGCTCTCCCAGAGCAGCAAACAGCCCCATTAGAGGTAACATTAGTTTACAGACCGAGTGGAGCACTGTGGTATCCAGCCACTGTCTCTGGGCTAACGCTGCACATTGCAGTAACCTGCTTTTCTCTCCTCTGAAAGATACCCCTTTTGCAGTCTCTTTCTGTCACACAGCTTCTTCATTACCTAATTCCAGGCTCCTTGCCCCTGTCCACTGTTAAGGAATTTCCTTATTCCCTCTTCTTGTTTTATCTTCAGATTTCCTAGTGCTGTACAAATCAGTCCATGCTTTGATCAAGACAATGACATGATTAAAGAGTCTCCTCGGAAAGTCATGGTGCCAGGATGTATGTCGCTGCTTTGTGGTGTTGCCTAGAGCCAATTCTGGCATCCATCACATGAGCACAAACATGAAATAACTGCACTGAAGTCTAAAAGAGTTTGGATTTGTGCTGCTGCAAACGAGATCAGAACCAGGGTCCTCGACAGTAACATTTAGATGCTATCGACACAGATCCATTGGGCCTGTTGTGAGCGATGTCACTGCATGCTGGTTCCGGCTTGAGGACACAGGAGAATGGAAGGTAGCAGCTAAAATTTGTTAGCTATGCACTCTAACAAATTCATTTAGGCTGCCTATTTCTGTTCCCTTTTTAGAAGGGAAGCTTTCAGAGACAGGGACTGTCTTGCTACACAGCAGCTGGGTGAGGGTAGAATTTTCAGCTTGGGTCGATGCAAGTGGGGTAACTCCGCTGGCGCTGGTGCCTCCAGTGTGACCACAGCGTCTTCGAATCGGCTGCCTGAGTACAATCCTGCCTAGCCTTGGGCAGCTAACTTGAGCCACCAGCTGTGCCACCACAGGCGCGCAGCTATTTTTAGCTGCTAGCACAAGCGGAGTGAGAGTGCATGTGTCCACCTGAGCTGGGAAATTGCTGTGCAAACCTATGTGTTTGTCAGGGGTCTCTAGGCTGCAGAAATGATAATGACTGGTGGTAATAATCCGTTCAGCACAGTACTTTCAGGTTAGTTCCGATATCATGTTGTCTATAAACTTAACTGCCTTCTGTTTTCCTTTGTATACATTATTTCTCCCTAGGCTCATGTCGGTGAGCCTTTGATTCACGTGGCACTAAGCAGGCTCTCAGATTCACATGGTGAATTTTTATAGGTTGGCAACAGACAGAAAAGCCAAAGCAATGGGACCTAATTCAATTGGATGCAACCGTTCCTTGCACTTAATTGTAACTTTCAAAATGGACACTTAAGCCTTGTGATATGCTTCAAAAGATCTTCACTGAGCATTGCAAAATTGCAAGGCTACACGTTGTACCTTGGGATGCATTGTAAAGCCTTTTGCAAGATTTGGACTTTAAACCATATTTTTAGCTGCAGTTCAAACTTTATTGAACTGCAAATCTATTAGCTAGGGAGACAGTTTATTTTGAAGGCTGTGGCTTAACAGGCAAAGAATTGGATATGTGGTAGTGTAACTATTAACATGCCTTTGTGATGGATGACAGCCTCAAGAGGAGAACTCTCCTCAATAAAAAAAACCAAAGTTTTTATTAAATAACATTTTCGCATTAAACCACTCTTTCTAAGATCACTGAAGGATAAATTGGCTGACTTGTAGCAATGGAAGCAGCTGGAATGGGAGAGGGAACTTGTCAACAGCTTGTTTCAAATGTTGGTTAATTGGTCTTAAAAGACAGTGTTTAAAATTTGCAACAATCCTCTAACCGTGGGGATTTTAATAAAACAGTGCAGAAATTAATCATTTGATCTAAAGATGATTCCTCTGTTATAATTCTACTCACAGGAATGTGCTTGTGCCTTCCCCGCTGTCCCTCGATCTTCTCACTCATTCATTAATGTACAATATTCAATGCTTGTATCTGCTAGACGGAGCAATTTTGTGCAACACAGTTAAACGCTTCCTTTCACATACAGTGAGGTCTGGTCCACACTAAGAGGGTTTTGCCAGTATAATTATACTGGTGCAGCTGAACTTGCAAATCCCTTTAGTGTGGACCCAGGTATAATGGTATAAAGGTGCATATACTGGCATAGCTTACATTGGTTTGAGGAACAAGCATAAGGTATTCTGGTTTAAACAGTTGTTCTGTGTGCTAAAGTCAGGCCAGATGGCTACAAAACTGTGTACCAGGGCTGGTATGTGGGCCCTAGAATGTTCAAGGCCCTTTTCCTTCTGGCAGAGGTGGGGTTACTGCAGCTCAATTAGAGACACCTGGACCCAATTAAGGGCTACTCCAGGTGTACTTAAACCCTGCCTTCCCAAAAGGGCAGGGGGAACAAAGGGGAAGGAGCTGCCAGAAGGTTTGTGGTGGCCGGAGGAGAGACTCCCCCAGCCGAAGAGAGAGTGCTTTGCTCACCCAGAGAGATGAAAAACCCCGGCCCCAGCCTGAAGGAAGGACTGGGGTCTCTGACCCTCCAGGACTTTACCACCACCTGTACAGCCCGGAGAAGGAGCCACAGAAAGGTACCTCCCTGGGGCATATACACAGACTGGGACTACCTGCCCCTTCCCCGTGGGCTTAATGGATACTCCCCAGGCCTGAAATACGGCCTGCACCAAACGCTCCGCGAGAGAGGTGCTGAGGAGAAGAGCCAAAGGACTTGTCCGGGTTGGGACAGAGTTACCACAGGCCCTGCTGCCAAAGGAGACTGTTGCCCATAGGTGAGAGCAAGGGGGTTTGCTTTACTACAACTGTTGTACCCATCCACACTTGGACTTTGACTGGCATAGCTATGTTGGTGAAACACATCGCTCCCTAACCACCCAATAGTGTAGCTATGCCAATCAAACCTTTGCGCAGTGCATAGACCAGACCCGAGTCTGCTACCACTGCAGGTGTGTGCAGCCATAGTCTCAAACCAGGATCAAGCAAACATGGCCAGCCATTTGCATTGAGCCAGAAACCACATGCATCATGCCCTAACCCAGAGGAGCCCCCCAGGGATGGGTTCTAAAGTCATGCAGCAGCTCCAGCACGGTTGGCCGAGGAGAGGGATCTTGTTAGCTCCAGCAGGGGCTTTGAGCTGCAGCCAGGTGGCCTGTTGGAAACTCCTTCCTGTTTTAACTCCATCCTGAGGCTTGCATCCAAGACCTATCTGCAGCTATGTAGTCTTGGGGTGGGTGGGAGATCTCCTATCACTTACATCAGTTGCAGCAGCCGTCGCTATCACCCTGACTCGCGTCCTAATCAGGCTGAATGCAGGAACTGATGGGAGGCATCTGCAGTGTGGCCCGGCCAGGTACTGGCTGTGTGTCAGATCAGGAGCTTGCACGCTTATCTGTGAATGTTCCTTGTTTGGAAGGAAGAAGTGTGTCTCTACCAGAGAACATCCCTTTACGCTAAAGAGAATATCCTATGCCAGACCAGTGTGACTGGTGGTGAACTCCTTACACGCAGTCTAAACTTCCTTAGTTCTCCTTAATTCCCTGCAACTGGAATTGAAATACTAGGGGCCACCAAATTGATATATGCTTGTCCCCTGAGCTACTCTATTCCCATGTCACACACAAGGGTTGTCCAATCCTCTGTCACTTTAAGGAGCCCTCCTGCACAGGAATGTACTAGTAACAACACTGAGAACCTATCTGGCTGAGTGAGAAACCTGTTCTTACCTGATTTACCAGCCAGATTTTCAGGCCCTATCAGATTCAAATAAGCATCCAAGCTGAACCCCTAAAGCTTTTTGAGAGTCAGTCCCTTGCTGGTGTCTAGTTCACCTCACCTCTGGCCTGCTGATTGGCTGCAATAGTGCAATGCTTAGGAAGATGGCATATTTATTTTCTGTACCATGCTCTTTATTGCTCGTAGAGATCTTTTCAAAGTCATTCAAATTTTCTGCAAGTTAAACTTTCAAAGTAAAGTTGGAAGTACTCTGAGGTATAAAATGATGGATTGTGGGGGAAGGAAACTGATTTAGTAAGAGTCCCTAATCTTGTTGCTCTGTAGATTTTCTTTTTTTTTAAAGCCCTAAAATGAATAGGATGAAACTGATTGCATTATAAATTCTATCAAGGAGATGCTCCCTTTTGCAATATAAACCTTTTAATATGCTGACTCATCTATGTGTCTCAGTTAGTTAGCCACTAGGGGATGTGTGTGTCTTTGTCGTCTACACCATCCCTTCTAGGGAAAAGAGGGTTTTAGCTGGATGTGGCCATTGCAATCATATTTTGATGTGTGTACTTGGAGTTTCTGAAAGATGTACAACCAAGAAGTAGTAATTGCATCTAAAAGCTCTGGATTAGAAATGTGTCTGACCCAACGTGGGGTTTGAACTCAGGATCTTGGACCTCTATTGCATGAACAAAGGAATAATTCCACTCACTATGGGCTGTAGCAGACTTTTATCGTGTTATGTGAATCGAGCTGGGGGCGACGACAAAGACCTCTCTTTTCCTAATATGATTTACATAGTTTTGCTATGCTTTTACATTTATTTCTCCATATGCTGCTCCCATTATGATATGTTCAAAGTCACCTCCACCAGGTTTCTGTTTCACTCACCTGGTGCATCCTGCAGATTGTGAATTTCCTAGTGCAGGGACTGTCCTCTTTGCTACTTGTCTTAGCAAAATGGGGCTTGACTGGTGTTCCTACATGCTGTATACAATAATCGTATAGTAATCTTAGTCTCCTAGTCCTAATCTGTGTTCCAAAGAACCTATCTGAAACCTGGCTATAGGCATTCTTTTTGGGTTTTTTTGCTTTAAAATTATCATCTTACCATCATGTGTGTGTCAGAAAGAGAGACACTCAAGGATCACAGTGTAGTGAAGGTAGAGTGTCTTCAATAAAATTATTAGCTTGTGTGTTTTTAATCTTTAGAGGAGATGCAGGAATGAAAATTGACTGAGGATTTGATTAGAACAGCTCTAATACTTAGAAACAGTTAACTTCCATTGTTTTAAAAGACCCCCCCGCCAAAAAAAAACCAAAAAAAAACAACCTCCAATGAATCCTAAGTAATGTTATACTAGTGGCATTTTAAATGGATTGTGAAGTGGCAATGTAATATTGAGATATGAGAACACCCTGCATTTACATAGATCTTCTGATCAATACATATAAAAGTGCCTTACAGAAGCATTACAGTTTTCCCCATTTTACACCAGTTGAGGCAGAAGCATGGAGAAGTAAAGTGATTTGTCCCAGCTCCTACAGCAAGTAGGGGCGGTAGAGCTGGGAGTAGAATTCAGGTTTTCTGTGAACCAGACTGGTGCCCTGTGAGGTCCAGAGTGAATCATATATTCAGAATAAAAGCCAGTTTTGTAAACAAACCCCATCAGAATGGGCCGGAGCCAGAGCAGCCAGACCCTCCCTCCCCTCAGTTATGATGGTTAGGGAAATTAGGAACAGATCCAGTCTTAACGTTTAGATTGCAAATTCTGCAGGACAGAGCGCATCTGCACCTCTGCGCTGTGCCTGGCATCAGAGGGCCCTGATCTTGGTCTTTATACAGTAATTGGCCCCGATATAGTAATGTAATCGGCATGATTAATAATCATCATAAAAAAGCCAAACATTGTGGTTCCTGCTAAGCGGAGGTGGTTTGTCATTTTGTTAACAGCTCTATAAAAGCACAACAGCCATTCCAAGTCAGACCAATGGTCCATCTAGCCCCGTGTCTTTTTTCCACACAGCCAGGTGCTCCAGAGGGATTGAACAGAACAGGCAGTCATCAAGTGATCCATTTCCTGTTGTCCACTGTCAGCATCTGGCAAACAGAGGGTAGGGGCACTTAAAGCATGGTGTTGCTCAGTCACTTGGTTCTTCAATCCATTCAGTACTCGAGGATGTGTGCATCCAGTCCCAGGGACTTGTTGGTCTTTAATGTATCATTTGGTTCAAACCTGCCTTTCCTCTTGCAGGTGTCCTGCTTCTGTTACATTCAAAGTATTCCTTGTTAGTTTATTTGTTACCTCTGTTTCTGTGAGCCGCAGAGCAGCTGGCATTTGCCCAAGGTCACACAATGAGTCAGAAGCATAGTCCAGAATGGAACGGTGGTCTACTGACACCCAGCCCAGTTTCCTTATCTTTGGTACAACGCGGTCTTCTAAAGAACACAAGCATCCTGGATCCTGCACGTATTTTGATTTCAGAATGTTAACATTTAAATGGGTCCTCTCTTTAAAAACAATGGGCCCAAGGAAGGGTCTGCTTTTGAACGGACTCCTTGTGACCCAAGTTGCACATACTCCTGTTGCTAAGTTAAGCACTAGAAAACAAGAGCTACCTAGATGGAATCCCAGCTTTAGCATCGCCAACTTCCTGTCTGCTGAACTTGCTCAAAGCCTTGTTTTCCCAAACCAATTTAGGCCCTACTTGGTTGATAGCATGAATGTTGATTTATAGGGGGGGGAAAGGTCTATTTCCCTTGATTTTTACTGATTTTTCTGTTGCTCTTACAGTGCTCCTTTAGGTGCTTTCTAATCCGTTCCTGTAGAGAGCTAGTGTTCGAAGTGATGAATAACAAGAGATCTGCATGGTTGCTTAAGTAATGAGCCTAACTTAATCAGGAGGTCTGATAATTGAATATACAGTGATCAGCTAAATTGTCATTGTGTATATGGGGAAAATAACCCTCCTATGTTTTCAGCATGGCATAACTTAATACAATTTCCACCTTTTATGGCTTACCATTGGACTGATGGTGAAACCAGTCAGGCTTGATGCTGGACATGAATACATTTCACACACTTAGATGAAAACCAGATTAAAAAAGTGACACGTACTAAACATGAACTGTACAGAAAAGAAAAATGCTGTTGTGGGGAAGGCATTAGACTGGGATTTGGGGGATCTGGTTTTGATTCTTGGCTGTGTCATGAAGGCTATGTCTATACTGACGGCGGGCAATGCACTGCCGTCAGATCGATTTACCGAGATCAGTTGAGCAGAAGTGGAGACCTGCTCGATCGACTCAGAAATTGACGCCTCTAATCCACCCCTGCCAGGCGGAGGAGCGTTGCATTGACAGGAGGACATTTCCCTTCGGCACAGCGTGGTAAGTAGAAGTTAGGAAGTTGATGGGAGATAACACACGCTACTCTCTGTAGCTTGTGTATGTTCCGTTGACTGCTGCCGAATTTGGTGGCAACTGTAGACATAGCCTAAGTCTTTCTGGGTATGACTATACTGCAGCTGGGAACAAGCCTTCCAGCTAGAGTAGACAGATTCGTGCTAGTGAGGCTTGCATTCTCAAGCCAGCAAGTCCAGTCAGCTTGAAAGTTCAAGCCCAAGTGTCAACGTCGACACAGATGTTTTTAGCCCGTTAGCTTCTTCAGCCTGGCTAGCATGAGTCTACCTGCTCAGGCTGGGAAGCTTGCTTGAAGATGCAGTATAGACTTACCCTGCGTGTCTCATTTTCCCATCTATAACATGAGGATAATAATTAGACTGTTTAGAAAATGGATTTTCCATCCTGCAAACAATTTGAGTTCAATTTTTTTTGTGTCCCCCCCATTGGGATGAATAGCCAACCTTTTGAAACTTTTCACAACATGAATTTCTAAAAAGCTTTGGGTTGGTCAGAATGCTTTGTTTTGAAATGCAACCCTTTTAAATTTCTAAAAAGAAAGGAAATTTTGAAATGAAAAGTGTGTTTTTTAAACTGAAAAAACACCCAAAACATTTCATTATGAAATTGTTGGTTCGAAACAACATTTGGATTTTTTGGGGGGATCTTTTCCAGAACAAATAATTTGGTGAAACTGAAACAAATTCAGGAAAATGTGTTGCTGAGTGTTTTTTTCCTGAAAAGTTTTGCCTAGCTCTTGTGCAGAGAGTTCCTAATTTCCCCTGTGTGAAGTCAACACAAAATGAGGGGGCATCTTTGCAGGATGGGGCCCTGGAAGAAAAATCCCAAAGTCTAACTAGTATGTAAGGGGCACTGTCAGGCTAAAGGGGTTGAATTTACCTGTGCTACAGAGCCAGTGCATTCTAATGGAGACTTCTGCCCCATCTGCTACACAGGAAATGCAGCCCAATCATGCATAAAGGGTCCAATCCTGCTCCCATTGAAACTGATGGCAAAACTCCCAGTGTCTTCAGTGGAACTGTAGTGATGGTTTAAGTCTCAAGTCGAGTGGTTTTTGTCTTTGTTTTTTTTTTGTTTGTTTAAAAAGGGGGGAAAGCCCTAATGAATTTACTTTTGTTTGTATTGCATTAGTGCCTAAGAGACCCAAGGTGCTGTACAAACCCTGCCCCAAAGAACTAACAACTTTTAGTTAGATTAATAGAAAGTTAAAAAAAAAAAAAAAAAGCAAACTCCAGTGTCAAGTTATTTTTTGGATTTAAACACTTCACAGCCGAAAGGAAGAGGACTGTGCTAGCACAGGAGTCTCGATGGTCAAATTGCTCCATCGAGTTTTAATGTCCCAATTGAATGCGATAGCGTAAATGGCGAAAACGTCGTTTGGTAGTCTGGGCACAGGATGGAGCCAGGACCTCCTGATAGCCAGCCCTAGCTATTCTACAGGCTCCTTGTGTGAGCTTGGGCAGAGGACTTAACCTTGCTGTGTAATAGCATTTTTTTATCGGCAGAACGGGATTATGTGATTTAGCTAACTTTGTGACAAGATAACCCTTTCCAGGCTGCAGCACCTTCCTCAGAGCCTGGCTACATGGCTGCTCAAAGCAGAGTATAAAAGGGAAGGGAAGCTGGGTTAGAAGGATGTGTTCTCTTCATGGCTGGCTGAAGCTGGGAAAGCTGATGGGAATTATTACATCGTGTGGTCAGTTGATTTGCTTGTGTGTTGTGGATAACAAAACAAGTTCTGAGGAAAGGGCCTTAAAACAAACTCTGGTTTGGAGTTTTATTTCTCTTCTCCGTCTGGTGAAACTGCCCACCCTCTTACACTCGTACAGATTGTAAGCTCTTGGAGGCAGGGATTGCTTCTCTCGTCTGTGTCTGTGTCTGTGTCTCTGTGTCTCTGTCTCTCCACTGCAGCTGGGACAGTGCTTTCCCCTGTGGGTAGACAGTGCACTAAAAATAGCAGTGGGGACACAGTGCCACAGACTAGCTGCCCAAGAACAAACCTGCCTACCCCGCTGATTGCCCCCTGGGTAGCTAGCTCATGCTGCCATAGCCACACTGTTATTTTTAGCTTTCTTTAGCACGTGCTAACCCTAGCATGTGTCTGCCTACCCATGCTTGGAAGCACCCTTCTAGCAGCTGTGTCGTCATACCGTGTGTGTCCAGTGCAGAGCTCAGTGGGGCTGCTCCTTGATTTGGAGCGACTGCAGTGCAAACAACCGTCATCTCTGATACTATCATGTGAAAACGGCTGCAGGATGCAGACTCTTTAAACGGTGACCGTTGTAGTGAGTGCTGCTATTCACAAACACTTGGCTGGGAAAGTGGATATGTGTTTGTTGTCCCCCGCCACCGCCCTGGATCCTACGCAGGATGGTGATTTGTTGGCATGGGTGAAACTCTCATTTTGGATGTAGGAGGCAGATCCGGGGCACGAGACCTTGGAGGGCACCAGTGGGGCTGTGCCAACAGGCTGCATGATGCCAAGGTGTTCTGGAGATTTGGTGCTTTCAAATTTGGTCAAGCTGGGACTTTGTTCCTACCTACCAATATGCACGTCAATGGGATGTCTGCCCACAGTTCAGCTTGGGTACCTTAAAATATCTGTTACTACCCTGGCTCATGAAACCTGCTATGTGAGTACATGGTAGAAGAAGGTGTAATTATGCACGGATCAGTTGCAGGACGGTGGTAGAATAAGCATTTGCCAACGGAAGGCAGGAGGGTGCTGCCTGAAAAGCCATTTGGACAGCAGTCTGCACAATGCCATTTGTGGTGTTGGGTCATGTTGCACATGACACAACAAATGCAATGATGAGGGAGAGTACTTCCGAGCAGGAGTCAGTCAATGCCTATGCTGGCCTCTGAGCAGACAACCTACAAATGCATCTCTAATAACTGGGGCCTGGTCTTGGAGAGTGAAGGCATGGGTGCCTTGAGTAGCCACATGATCCTTGATTGGAAGGAGAAGGTGATTAAAATGGAATAATGGGGTTGTGGTAATGGATGGTTTGAGCACAACTCTGGTGCTTTGTGTCCACTTACCTGTGAGAGAATGGATTTCATGTAATTGTTCATTGGAAATCTCATCCAAAGCTTTGCTTTCAAATTCCTCTCCCCCCCCCACCCCTGCCCCCTCTCATTTCCCAAGTGTTTCACGCCAAAGGATTGGAGAGGAAAGCAAGTTACTAAACATCAGGAGCCACAAACAAAGAAAGTGCCAAGAAATCAAAACAAAGCAATTAAAGCTAAAGTGCCACGTCCCTTGGAATGGAATTGCACAGCATCAGTGCACTTCTTCTCTTCCCCCGGCCCCATGGATACATAGAGGTGGCATGCACTGGGCCCATCTGCTCACATGCACTTCCATTCATGGGCTACATCGATTGGCTCATTTATCCACTGGAACTGTCTAGTGGCTACAGGATCTGGTAGAGCGGAGGGGAGGCCATGGAGCAGGGTGTGGGCTGGCATGCTCCGCTGGCCGTCATGCCAAGAGGCTGTCCCCATCGTTCCCTCTGCTGCCGATCCCGCTCCCTCATTGCCCGGTTGTGAGTGGTGGAGCCTGCTGCTCTCTCTTTCTCCGGCACGGCACGGGCTGCAGCCTGGTTCTGCTGGCCCTGCTCCAACGTCCCCCTCCGCACTTTCAAGAGCTGGTTCCAACTTGCTGGCAAAGCCCTTCTGCCTCTCCTGCAGCAGCTCATCCCACTGCCTCTTTCTTTTCTCCCGGAAGTGCAGGACCCTCTTGCTGAGGGTCAGTCTCCTGGGTAGATGCTTTTGCTCGCCTGGCCTGAAAAGCAGTGAAATAGCCCATTGTATTTCTGTCAAGGGGCGGAAAAAGTTTCTTTTCTTTAACTTTCTGCCTCACAGCAAGAAAAAAGCTGCAACTTGGATCTCCTGGACCTGCTTTCTCCCGCTCTGCAGCTGCATCCCAGGGTACCTGCCCACCAAGGCCACGGCAAGTGTTTATATATAGCGTAAATATATAGATGGGCTTTTTGTGGGTCGGGCACGTGGGAGGACAGGCAGGGATCATTTACTAGTGATGGCTTTAATTATGGCGGCACAGGAATAAGACCCATTCCTTTTGCGATTCCTTAAAACGTAATGCCTAGGTTGTGACAGTCCTGTTTGCTTGCAGGCTCAAACTCACTGATTCAGGGCTTGTGATTTAGCTCTGTTAGGTTATTAGTCAGTGGGACTGCTCCTATGAGTGAGAGGGTCACAGTCTGGTTTGACTCATCTCTCTGGATTCCATTCCTTTTAAAATCCCTAATACATGTAGGCTGAAAGATTTCAAAATTGCCTAAGGGATTTGAAATTAATCCCCTAGGTGGCTTGGCAAAAATCTCCTACTGTACATTTTCTTTACAACTGTCCCTGAGGGATTTCAAAGGGGATTTCAAACTATCAATATGCTAGGTAGGCCGAGACTTTTATCTCACTCAGGGTAAGTCTAGGGGGTGACTTTTTGTATCTGAAGGGCAAGGGGCTTTGTAAGACCTTTTGCAAATGGTAGATTTGGGTGTCTGGATACGAAGGTGCATAAAAACCAAACGTTTTAGAAAGTCATGAGTGAAACAAATCCCAAGTGGCCTAAGTGAAATCTACAGTTTCTCCCTGTGAAGCAGCACAAACTGAGTAATTACACAGTCCCAGCTTTGAGAAATCCCAGGGTTAAGAGTGGATAATTAAAATGATTTGGGAAGCTCTTAGCAACGTAGTTGATGTACATGGGCTGCATGGTGGGGAGAGCTTTTCACACTGCTATAATTTACTTGTATATGGAGCTCTGATCATGCTTCCTCTCCCCTTACCCTCGATATCCATGACTAGTCTATCATTGGCTTGTTTGTTTGCAAACTAGCATTGGGACACCTCGTGCAAACATCAGTCATCCTGCTGTAGTTCTTAATCCTTTGATTAAGCGTGCGGCTCATCAAAGTCCATTTTAAACATATCTGAGCATTCTGTGAACTGGTCTGTTCCACTCCCCCTCCCCCCCTTATGGTGGCTGTGTTTTCTCCTATAGCTTTTTTGCTTGGTGCTCTGAAGAGCTTTCCTATTACACCACTCTTCATTCTACTCACTGATGAATCACTTTTATGCAGACAATAATTCTATTTTTACCCAGGCCCTTTAAGCCTTTGCTCTTCCTAAATTCCTTCAAAGGTGACGGCAATGGGCATCCAAATGGTTTAAGTGTCTTTGAAAATAACCACTGTAGAGCTGGAGCCATTCTTCAATTTACTTATATTTCATTTCTTTTCACAAATGCTTTGATGGCACTAATGAAACTACAGAAACTCAACAATGCAGGGTTAGAGGGAAAAGGTAGCTGCTTGTCAAGGCAGAAGACTTTTACTGTGGACCTACTGCACCGTTGCATGGGCTGATGGTACAGTAGCATTTAGCTGTGCCATTTGATCTTGCCTTGGGGACTGGCCTAGTGCAGAAGGATGTGTGCTGAAGCTAGCATGGGCCACAGATGGGTTTGTGCTTCCATTCATTCTCCCTTGGCCCTGTCTGGGTAAAATCCTCTTCATTAATGTGCACAGAATATGCCTAACATTTAAACCACAGGCTTCTCTACATGCTAACGTTGGTCTTTCTGTAGTCCCCAACAGTTTTGCAAAAATATACCTAGTCATGGTAACGGGCTAACTGTGTGTATTTGTATTTAGTTCTGTAAGGAATTTTGCATTTGTCTGTTAAGGTCCTCGCCTCTGCTTCCTAGCTTGTAGCAACGGATGCAGGGGGCCTCGCTGTAGAAGGTGCAAGTTGTCAATTACTAGGTTGGGATTGTAGCTTTAGTTCTTAATGCTAAACGCAGGGCCCAAGTCTCCTTGACTCTGTGTGATGTCCTATCCAGCTGCTACTTCACTAAGCAGTCAATCTGGAAAGGGCAGAGGAGCCCCTCCCTCTGGTCCCCAAAGTCTCATATCTGCTGTTTTGAGAGAGGAGGACGAGAACCCAACTGTTTGGGGGCCAGGAGGGGAAGCCAGAGGGAGAGATGTCAGGACTAGGTGGTGCTTCTGCAGAATAGCACCGCTAAGCAGAGAAAATCCTCTTCTTTTAGCCTCTGCTCAGCACTGCTAGGGGCTGCCTTCTGTGCTGGCAGCTCACCTCTCAAAATTGCATATGCCCCTGCTGGAATAAGAGCAGGCAAGGGCAGCTGCTTGTTGTTGCTGGTCAAGGGAAATACCTGCTGCCTCCTGTGCTCTTCTGACAAAGCCTCCTTTAATCATTAGTGTCTTGTGGAATTACGTTTAGAACATCTTCCTCCAGGAGATGAGATGTCAGGTCTGTCTTCAGAGGAAAAGATCCATTTCCTCTCTAGTGCATGGGTCAGAAGCACTTAACAGTCAGGCTTAGTACACACTAATTCGGCGGCAATCGGCGGGAGTTATGTAAGCTACGCAGAGTAGTTTGTGTCTCTCCCATCGACTCGCTAACTTCCCTTTCGTGCCCCATGTCCACTGCACTGCGCCGACGGGAAATACGTTCCCGACGACGCAGCCCTACGCCTTTTAGTGGTTTAATTGAATCGACTTCTGGATCGATTGAGCAGGTCTTCACTGCCACTCAATTGATCTGGATAGCTCGATCTGAAGGGGGTGAATTTGCTGCCGTCAGTGTATACATATCTTTAGTAGTTGCTTTTTGTTCTTTCCGGGACACATGGCACAACCTTGAAAAGTAACTTGTTTCAAATCTCTGTTATAATGACGGTCTCATTCCTCTTTGGGTGGGGCTAAGGGATCTTGTTCTGTAGACTAAATTGATGAAGAAATGAGTGGAAGCCCAAAGAAACCAACAAATGTGACTTACGTTCTGAATGGCTGGAATCTTGTTACATCCCCATGGCGTAAGTGCTCAGTGAAAGCTCACTCTGACAGCTTTCTGGACATATCTGTAAGAGTTGTGCCTTTCTCCTTTGCCAAAAAGCCTTGAGAATGAAAGGCACGCACATGTTCCTTGAGCATTCTATCATGTTTGATGCCTGTTGGGATGCGGAGTGCGTGTCCATTTACAGGCTTCCAAACCCTGAGATTTACATCTTATGTTCTTATCGGAGACACATTTAAAATCACACTGTGACTTTCTTATTTGACTCATGTCTGTGAGCTTTGCATATATAGCTTAAGGCTGAGATGTCTGAAAACTGATGATTTAAAGTCCCTATTCCCATTTAATGAAACTTGGGCATCCAAATCTCTTAGCTGGCTTTGAAAATCTAAATTTAAGAAGCTGCTTTTCCAGTTACATGTCCTCACTGCCCTTGTACCAGTCTCACCTTAGCCACACGTTTTGCAGGTGCAGCTTTGAAATACTTAGTTAGAAAACAATACCCTGTCTCCTCTTGCAATCTGAAAATGAATTGTCTGTTTCTGATCAGGGGATCAGTAACAAGTATTGAAAGTGGAAGGAAGAAACTTGCCGCAGCTTTCTAGCCTTTCCTTTTTTCAATCAAAATCCTGTTTAACCTGATCTCCGTGAGGGTGAACTCTTATCACTTACACTGGAGCTGAGTAGGCTATACTTTCCGTATTAGAGATCTATATGAAGACGAAAGGACGGCCTTTTCATTAAGGCGTTGGACTGATACACTGGATATAGGATCAACTCTGAGCTTGACCAAACTCCGTTCGTGACCTTGGACAAGTCACCTCATTTCTTTGTTCCTGAGTTTTCCGTCAGTAAAATAGTTGATAACACTTCCTTGCTTCCACCTTTTGTTTGCTTTAACTGTTCAGTGTCTGATCTGGAGCCCATTGAAGTCAATGGTAGAACTCGCACTGATCTCCCTGGGCCTTGGATCAGGCTCTTAAACTATAAGGTCTTTGGGGCAGGGACTGTCTGCACCTGTCTTTATAGAGCCTAGCGCAATGGGGCTCTGATTTCAGCTGAGGTTGTATTCATTTATCTTCATTTATATTATAAACACAGTAGGAATGGAGGAGCTTTGCAGGCCTGAGTCTCCTGGTTACCCAAAATCCCACTTTTTTATAGACTTAAATATTGTGCAAAGCCTTCTTTGAAATTGGAGTTTACCTGCATGCATTTTGTAGGCCTATAGAAATAGCAGTTGGAATGGATTGAGGTGAAATTCACATTAAGCATAAAGAGGTCAATTACTGGTGACTTACTATGGTTTTCTGAGTATATAACCTCTTATCAGCTGCCTTAAAAAGGCTGTAATTAGATGTTCTTGGGATGTAAATTACTGTCTACTTCAGCTGGTGCTGCCTATCTGTGGGGACTGAGGTCCATGATATCTAATGTCTAATCTAATGATATCTAATAATGCATTTTATTTGGGAAGAGAGAGATCTGTTTGAAGTAAGTCCTAGAGAAAGAAACACCGAAACCATTGCCTTTTAAGAAAATTGTTTCACAAATTTCCCTGAGGTTTAGTCTGACCTACAGACCTGAGTGTTCGATCCCATGATGATAGAACATTGGAAATGATTCCTTTAAAGAAAATAAGAAAGAACTTTAAGATTTGAAGAAGTGAGGATTTTTGGAGGAAAATATGCTAAGTACTTGATTTAAAATAAGGGGGAAGTGTCAGAAAATGTGGGTATCTCTTTCTGATTGTTTGTTTTGTTTTGGCTGCTTTATAAGTATTGGTTATCAATCCTACATAAGAATGGCCATGCTGGGTCAGACCAATGGTCTATTTAGCCAGTATCTTATCTTCTGGGGCAGTATATTTACTGTCTTTATTATCTTCCCTTTCCTAATGATTCGCAACATTCTGTTAGCTCTTTTTACTGCTGATTCACACTGAGTGGATGTTTTGAGAGAACTATGCACAATGACTCCAAGATCTTCCTTGAGTGGCAACAGCTAATTTAGACCCCATCATTTTTTATGTATCGTTAGGATTATGTTTTCCAGTGTGCATTACTTTGCATTTATCAACACTGAATTGCATCTGTCATTTTGTTGCCCAGTCACCCAGCTTAATGAGATCCCTTTGTCACTCTTCGCAGTCAGCTTTGGACCTAACTTTCTCGAGTAATTATGTATCATCTGCAAACTTTGCCACCTTGCCAATTTACCTCTTTTTTTCCAGATCATTTATGAATATCTCCTGCAACTTGATGTGTACAAAAAGACCCTGGGACCCTTGTGGAGTCCCACTGACTTCACCAAATAACCTAGGTTCCCCAAATTCTCAGGGACTCAAAATCAGCCCATTACAGAGGGAGATTTGAGTTCTGAACTTCAGACACATGCTTTGGTTCAAGGTCCTCTCCACAGGAAAGCATGTCGCATTCAGTCCATGTGTTCCCTGGGGTTGAATCAATAAGCAGGGCAGAACTTTCCCCAATGACTTTAGTTTGTGTGTAATCTTGAAATTGAAAATATGGAGCTTCCTCTTTGGTGGCTCTGTCACAAGTGCTTGTGCAAACTCATCATGGGTCAGGGAATTGTGGGTAAGAGGCTATGTTTAAGGACCCAGGAAGGACATGTGCATCCTGGAGATGAATGCATGGCTTCCTTGACCATGAGATGCTGTTCCAGGAAGAAGAGCTGCTGGGAAGAGAAGGGGTCCATTTGACTAAGAAGGGGAAGAGAATCTTATACACTGACTCACCAACATAGCAAGGAGGACTTTAAGCTAGGTTCAAAGGGGGCAGGTGATAAAAGCCCAAAGATAAGCACAAAAAAGTGACTTAAGAGAGAGCTAGATGGTGGTGCAATGGGGGAATCTGCTCAACATCTTAGATGTCCATACACAAACACAAAGATATGGAGAACAAATAGGAGGAACTGGAAATATTACTCCGTAAAATAAAGTATGACTTAATTGGCCTCATGGATTGGTGGGGTAAGTTGCATGACTGGAATATTGGCACAAAAGGGTACAGATTGTTCAGGAAAGATTGGCAGAATAAAAATGTGGAGAGGTGTTGCATTATATGTCAAGAATATATACACTTGTTCTGGAACAAGGTGAGAGGCAGACCTGTTGAAAGTCTCTAGGTAAAGATAAAAGGGGTAAACAACAGGGGTAATATCAAGGTAAGGGTCTACAAAGGCCACCAAATCAGGAAGAGGAGATGAATGAGACATTTCTAGAAAAAATAACAGAAATATCCAAAACACAAGACCTGGTAGTAAAGGGGGAATTTAATTACCCAGACATGTGTTGAAAAAGTGATTCTGCAAAACACAAAATTTCCAGTAAGGTCTTGGAACGTATTGGGAACAATTTCTTGTTTTAGAAAGTGGAAGAAGTAATCAGGGGGACAGACATTTTAGCCTGGATTCTGATCACCAGGGCGGAATTGGTAGGTAATCTGAAGTTGAAAGGTAATTTGAGTGAAAGTGATCATGAAATGATAGATTTTATGATTCTAAGGAAAGGAAGGAGTGAGAGCAGCAAAATAAGACAGTGGACTTAAAAAAAAGCAGACTTTAAGAAACTCAGAAAACTGGAAGGTAAGGTCCCATGGGAAGAAAATCTCAGGGAAAAAAGAGTTCAGATGAGCAGGCAATTTCCCAGTGAGACATCATTAAAGTACCATTACAAACTATTCCAATGCAAATGAAAGTCATATTGGCCTCCTACTATTTTTCCTAAAAGGAGCTCTTTAATGACCTGATCTGGGGTGACTGGTTCACAAATTGCATGCGTGTCAACAAAGTATGCAGCTGTGAAAAAGGCTAATATTCTCTGGTGTATTAACAGGAGTGTTGTATGTATGAAATAGGAGGTAATTGTCCCGTTTTATCTGGCCTCTGCTGAAGTGCTGTGTCCAATTCTAGGTGCCACACTTGAGGAAAGATGTGGACAAATTGGAAGAGTGTCCAGAGGAGAGCAACAAAAATGATAAAAGGATTTGAAAACCTGACCTGTGAGGACTGATTAAAAAACCTGGGAGTGTTTGGTCTTGCAAAGAGAGAACTGAGGGGGTATCTGATAAGTCTTCAAATATGTTAAATGATGTTACAAAGAGGATGGTGACCCATTGTCTCCCTGTCCACTGAAGGTAGGACAAGAAGTAGTGGGCTTAATCTGCAGCAAGGGTGATTTAGATTAGAGATTAGGAAAATACTTTCTAACTACATAAATAATTAAGCACTGGGTTAGGCTTCCAAGGGACAGTGTGGAATCCCTATCATTGGAGTTTTTAAGAACTGGTTGGACAAACACTTGTCAGGCACAAGGGGCTGGATTTGATTGCTTGAGGTCCCCCCCCACGTTTCTGTGTTTAAACAATTGCAGGGCTTGCCTTACCAGTGCGTTGTTAATTACACATTTACAAGTCACTTTCATCAGTGGTCTTATTTAGATAATATTGATAACTTTCTTTATCTCAAACATGGCCAGCAGTCAAATGGAAAAAAATTTAACACCTGCCCTCCCCCAGTATTTTCCATTTGTATTCAGTAGCCACTACCATTGGAAGCAATTGCATTGTTGCATATTTCATGTGTAATAAGCATGAAAGAGCCATTATCATGAGGCTCTATCGCCTGAATTCTGAAGCGCACAGAATCTGAAGGTCCTGCGATGAGGGTGATATGAAAACCTATTTGTGTGAATGGGAGAGGATAGGATGTGATTTGCTGTTCCTCAAAGATGAGGGAGAAACAAGCAAAGCATGAATGTGCCATGGGTTCTTTACTAATAGCTGCCAGTACTACCTTGGCTATTAATAATTGACTATGTGCATGTTTAAAATGAAGCATGTGCTTTTAGTGCTTTGCAGATTTGGAGACCTCAATTCCTGTGGTGCAAGCACTTAAATCCATTGTTTATAGAAGTCTATTTCTATTAAATCGTTCTTAATATTGCGCTAACATACTATCAAATTATGAATGTCAGAAGCTGGTGGAAAAGCTATTCATCAGCACTGGAATCAAACAAGTGCGCTATGTGCTTTGAGATTGAGTTCTGGGTCTCAACTGCCTATACATCCGTTTATTTCCATTTTGGTACCTATACGTTGTTCTGACTACAGAAAAATTACTCTGGCTTTCACTGAGTGCCTGCTTGGAATAACTGTAGTGAGCAAATCAACATGGGCTACTGCAGTAGAATTTGCCAGTCGTGAATTTATTAAAGCTTTTCTTCTCCTTGTGCAAATCTATGAATTTACAGAGCATGGGTCTTTGTTTTGAAGTATTATGCAGTATTCTTTCTCTTGAGGAAGAGGAGTAAATAAGCTTAGTTCTTTTGGCTTCTTGTCACTATCCAGATTTATACCAGATTAGGAATTTTGCGGTAATACTTCATGATAATGAATGAAGCAGGTCGGCAAGTGGTAAATATCTTCTGCAAGAAGTCTCAGAAGACACAAGAACTTTTGTGAGTGTTCTTTTCAAAAAAAGTTTCAGGAAAATCTTTGTTTTTCAATTGAGAACTGAAATTCTTGGTCGTCTTCTTTTTTTTTTTTTTTCAAATATGGCTTCTGTTTTTTCAGTGGAATGCTGGAAAACTTTAATCTTTTCAGATTCACCCCACTTCACCCCCATATTTATGCTCTAATAACAAAGTATTCTTTGGGATGCTCCTTGAAGGAAAAGAAACAACCTTCAAAGTCTGACTGATATCTACAACGCAAGCGCATTTAAGAGTGAATGCTAAAATATGGGATTGACCTGATTCTTCTTCGTGAAAGAGACAGAAGAGACACAGAAACAGACAATGGAGTAAATTAATTCTTTTTGTGTCCAATAGCCAACTCAGCCTTGATATAATGAGACATGTGCTTATCTCCCCCCTTTCTTCTCCTTCCCTCTATATCTGCCTACAGTTCCATCCTCGGTGTGCAATCTTTGTGACTGACTTTGTTTTGTTCATTTCTCCTCCTATCCAGGGTGATATTAAATTGTGGCAATTGATTATCTCTCAGCCTGTACCACAGCCATCAAGGGGAGTCTTCCCACTGACTTCAGTGGGTTTTGAATCAGGCCCTATGACATCCTCTCAGTTCTTGCTGCTAAAATCCATTGGTCCATGCTCTGGTCATTTCCCTTTTTGGCAAATACAACCTCCGTGATTCTCATGTTACAAGCCTGAAATCTATCCAACATCCTAATTTATCCTAAATAAATGACTCTTTCTCGCCACTGCGCTCACCCTGACAAGCATCTCCCCATACCCTCTTGACTGATTCTCCATCTTTTCCTGTAGAGCATTCAGAATCCTCTCCCTTTTATCTTTAGAGCTTTGCACAGCTCCATCACTGCCTCCATCTTGTTTGGACAAACGCTATACTCTGCAAATTCAACTCATCTTTCTCTCCCCTCGTTTACTTTACCCTCCAGCATCTGTCCTTACCTCCCCCCTTACACCTCTTCCTGTCCTTTTTAATGTTACATGGTTCACAAGATGTTGCCTCTTCTATATCTTTCATTTAAAACTCCTTTTCATTTACCATTTCCCTGACAAAGAAGTGTTGTTACGAGGCACACAGCAGTCATATCATCTCAGAACATTCACTACTGAAACTTTTCAGTCTACATATTCCACCTTCACACGTACATGTGCTTTCCCCATCCAGTGTGTTTTCCCTTGCTTGCTCCTAGTTTTGGATTGTAAACGGCTCAGGACAGGGATCTTCTCATTTGTTTGATGTATTATTTGTCTGTGAAGCAGCAGGCTCATCTCCTATGTAGCTAGGGAGAAGGAAAGAACTACTAGCAGTTAGGAAGTCTTAACAGTACTTTGTTTACTGAATCAATGAATCATAGCAAATGGATGATCATCATAATCCAGAATGAGTCCTCAATGAATCATACTTACTGTATTGGGGTGAATGAATAATTGGGCAATTATTCAAGTGGATGCTTGATAAAATATGCAGGAAAGATTCAGGAACTAGTGAGCAAAGAATTGCATTGGTTGAATAGGGTTTTTTGGCCTATCTAGTTACCATGTCTTCAAATGCAGCCATCACTTGTGGAATGTAGCATCCTCTTTAGTTCTCTAACTCACCCATCTATGTGATGAAGGTCCCAATCTCATAATTATTTTTAAACACTTGATGTAGCACTTACTCACTGGTTTCAATTGGTCTGCAGAATTAATTGTTTGCTTTGGAGTAGCGCCAAGGAGCCCTAATCATGGGCCAAGACCCGGTTTGCTAGGCTCTGTACAATCACAGAACAAAGCACAGTCCCTGCCCTAAAAAGTTTGCAATCTAAGTCATTTCCTCCCCTTCCCAGGACTTTCATAGTGTTAGGACTTATTTATAATAAAGGCTGCAATTTGGGCTAACTGGTCTTTGCAATGAATACTGTAACCCAGACACTTAAGGAATGGGAGTGAAGGCAAGAAGCTATACTCAGTGGTGATTATATTCTTCATTGTAAGTTTCCAAAAATTTGAAATATGCTGTAAGAATATTCTACTTACTTTTGTCTGACTGATATCCTAATGCTCAAACTTAATTATAATACATATATAGCAGAAGGTTTGCTCCTGACTACCCCCTCCAGTTCCCCCCCCCCCCGGCCCAGATCAATGGGAACATTGCCGTTAATTACATTGGAGAAGGAGAATGCACGGATACTGTATATTCACATGAAAGTTGCTCTTGAAAGCAGCCACTTGAGAATAGTTTGTTATAAAGTGCCCTTTTCAGTAGATACTCATCTTCAGAGCGTTACATTTTTAACTGGTGAACCATGTCTTCATTTTCTTGACAGGCAATTTAAAAGTCATACTTCCTTATGTTATCACAGTGACACTGGCTCGGAAATATGAGGATCTTAAAATCATTTTAGACTGTTGCACAGATTTAATTTTATATAATGCAAAGAAAGTTCTTTTCTTTGTGCACCCCTTATACAGAAAAATAGGCAATGGATCAATAATTGAAATAAACGCTTTCTAAATACCCTCACCTCAGTTGCAAGAGACAAATTTCTTGGGCTTTTGCTAGCATGTAGCCTCTCTAATGAGACTGTCATACATGACTTCTCTAACAACAGTGTGGACCCTGCATGATATGTACCCTGCAAAGATTAAAGTGCGATCATCCATATTCTATAATTACTCGGAGTAGGGTGGCCTTGGAGTTATGCGTCATTCAAAGAGGAAGGCTGTTTTCTGCTTTGTGAAGATGAGTACATTTGTAGCATCTAAGAAATTTAATCATAGATATCAGCCATGCGGGCACTCGCTCACGGTAATCTGCAGCTGACTAACGTGCTGCTGTCTGGCCCTGAGGTAGTGGGACAATGCAAATAAGTCAGTCTAATAAGATAGTAGAGGTGAGTGAACAATGCTATCCAAACACACTTTTTGTGACTCTGGTTATCCACGTCAGTATTTTGTGGGGTTCCTTAAAAGTTCTTGCATTCACATTTACAATTAAACATATTCTTTCTCTGCTTTTTAGCTCCCCTTGGTAGAAGTGGTACATCTTGTAGTTCATGATGCATATGACATCAAAAGAAACCTGAAGGATGGCCAGGCTAAGATAGGCATTTGAGCACGTGAGGCCTCGTTTCCCATGCCTAATAGCCCAGTGCAGTAAAACACTTTAACCTGTATTTCATTGTGGGCTTTCAAGTGTGAGATTTGGACATCATGTGGAAGCATGTGTATTTGAAAACTGGATGCCCTGTGTAACTGAGACAAGGAGAAGTTGGAATTAATAGGGACATTGAAGTCTTGCCTGCAGGAGAAAATTGTACCAATTTAACTAAATCTGTTCAGAAGCTTATTTCGTTAAACTGATGCAACCTCCTCATGTGAAGACTTGTATTTCAGTCTGAGTGTCCACAGGAGGAAGGTGTGGTACCTAAGGCACTGATCTGCCCTGTGGGACACCTGCGTTCACCGCCCTCCTCTGCCACAGACATTCTGTGTGAGACTGGGTAGGTCACTTGGGCTGTGGCAACACTGCAATCCAGAGATGTGATTGCAGCACATGTAGACGTACCGAAGCTAGCATTGACCTAGCTAGATCAAAGCTAGCTCAAGTAACAATAACAGTGAAGCTGTGGCATCACAGGTTTTGATCATAGCTAGTTTGGGTACGTCCACACTTGCTGTAATCACACCTCCTTATTGCAGTGTAGACAAACCTAAATCCTATATCTGCCTCAGTTCCTTATCTATAACGATGGGGATAATAGACTTCCCTATTTCATAGGGGTGTCGTGAGGATAAAGGTATAAAGATTGTGAGGGCCATGAAAGAAACTAAGATTGTTTCCAAAACAAATTATGCAGTTATTTGAAAACACCTACTCAACTTTTTTTGACTACTGCTGAACATTGAGTGTTTAGGAATCATTTAAAAAGGGATAGATAAGAAGATAGACAATATCATAATGACACTATAGAAATCCATGGTATACCCACACCTTGAATACTGCATGCAGTTCTGGTCACCCCATCTCAAAAAAGATTTTAGAAGAGGTAAAGGTACAGAGATGGGCAACCAAAATGATGAGGGGTATGGAACAACTTCCGTAGGAGAAGAGATTAAAAAGACTGGAACTATTCTGCCTAGAAAAGAGATGACTACAAGTGGATATCATAGAGGTCTATAAAATCATGAATGATGTGGAGAAAGTGAATTAGGGATTTATCCCTTCAGATGATACAAGAACCAGGGTTCACCCAGTGAAATTAATAGGCAGCAAAAGGAAATACTTCTTCATAGAATGCACAGCCAACCTATGGAACTCATTGGCACAGGATGTTGTGAAGGCTGGGTTAAAAAAATAATTAGATAAGTTCATGGAGGATAGGTCCATCAATAGTCAAGATGGTCAGGGACGCAACCTCATTCTCTGGGTGACCCTAAACTTCTGGCTCCCAGATGCTGGGGCTGGATGACGGGATGGATCGCTTGATAATTGCCCTGTTCTGTTCATTTTTTCTGAAGAATCTATCACCAGCAGCTGTCAGAAGACAGCATACTGGGCTAGATGGATTAACCAAGTCTATGTAGATGGGCTTAGAAGTATGACCATGTTTATGTTCAAAATCTGAATAATGCAGTGGCAAATTGCAAATGAGTCTTGCCTTTTAAAAAAACAGAACAAAATCCCTTTAGAGACATGAACAATTTTTCCCTGCTCCAATTGCCAGAGTTCCTATTCCACATTCCATTGAGGATTTTCTAGGAGAGTTGTTACTGAGGATGTGCAAAGCTGAATGACTTATAACCAAGGATAAAGAAGAGCTTTAGCAAGGTGAGCTGAAAGTAAAATTTGTGAACAGCATCTGTTGCAAAACAATTAATCAGGAAAGCTGTTTTTTCCTCCCTAGAAAATTGTTACCTTAAAATGCAAATTAGCCCTTGAAATTCTGTTGAAGGCCCCCTGATTTGAAAACTTACATTAACATGTTGTGATATTAGGAGCTGTGGTGGCAACATAGAGGAGTCTAAAAGAGACAAGCTTAGATGGAAAAAAATAGCATGGTTGCTAATTATATGTAGCATATAATTGCAGAGGTTTTCAGTGCTGAAATCATTATGGTGGCTGTCAGTTTTGATACAATAGGAAAGAAGCGTTTTTATTTAGAAGGGTATTATGTAAGTGAAGTTCACATTAAATGCCATAGAGATGCACTAATGCTTACTGACTACTGGGAGACCCATTGAATTATGGAATTTTCAAAATTATCAAGTGTGGTGAAATGTATTATAGTCATGTTTTAGTCATGTGGGCCAGTGGATAGGGCACTAGACAGTGAACCACAACACCTAAGTTCTGTTCCTGGCTCTGCCTCTTGACTTGGTATGTGATCTTGGTCGAGTCACTTAACTTGTTTCCCTACCTGTCAAATGGAGTTTCCTTCTTTCTAAAGATCTGTATTGATGAAAATGACTGATCTCAGTCCTGGTGTTGCTTCATATCAATTGCACTATGTTATACAGCCATCTACTCAATTGATGGCTGTTACTAATAAGTTTCAGTGTAATGCTTTCTTATGCATGGGAATCGTGACTACATTTCCCTTCAGCACAGTATCATGGTATCTTAGGGCTGCTTCTAAGCCCGTTGGAGTCAATGGTCATCTTTCCACTGACTCTAATGAGCTTTGGGTCAGGCTCTTGATACTTTTCATTCTTTGGAACAGGAGTGCAGCTCTTAGGCCACTTACTGTGCTGATGAATATACGATCCTGGCACCAGCAGTTCCAATAACTTCTGTAAAAGTCTGCCCTGGCTGAAGATGGATGCTTGACCTCAAAGACTTTATGAGAATGTGCCATCCTCACCCATGGTGTCCTCAGTCTGAATAAGAAGAATGAATCTGAGAGCTCTGCTGTCGGTACAGTAGATTTTAGTTTGCGTATTGGTAATGTATAATCCTCAGTAGGCTCTGAGAATATAAGAGAGCCAAAATGGGCAAAATGAGTGTGATGGCCAACATTGGAAATTGAACCAATGGCCCCATGACTACATACATGAGTTTCTACAGTATGAGCTAAAGAACTAGACCATGTAGCTAGGAGCTGTAATGTCCACTTATTCTCTGTGGACCAGGCAAGAGTGAAACATGTCATACATGCTGATCAGTGGACTGCTGGCGCATACAGGATCTGATCCTGAGTGGGGGCCAAAGGTCCTCAACTTCCACTGATGTCTATGGACACTCAGTGGAGAACACTCAGGGTGGTGCAGAATTGGGTCCCGGCTGCTCATTTCTCCTTTACAGAGCTGTTACATTAATTTGGAATCACGGTTCAATAAAGCAGGGTGCTTCCTGGCAGACATTACAGATAGACCTTATCTCTGGTGTAATTCCATTGTGTTCGGTAGAGTTACAACAGGGATGCATTTGACTAAAATAGCCTGTCTTCATTAAAATGAGGTGTCTTTGAAAGAGGTCTTCAAAACGGAGGTCTATAGATCTCTAGATAGATAGTGTGCCAGTAGATGGTGCTGAAGATTATGAAGCATGATTCATTGGTAGAGCTGTATGAAAGTTTTCGTCTGAAATATTTTTTCTGTGAAAAAAGCAGATGTAGAGACATTGAAACATTTAGTGAATTCATAATGATTTTCCAAATTATTTAAGAGGAGGGAGACAGCCTGAAAAACTGAAATGTTTTTTGTTCTGATACTTTGAAAACAAAATGTTTGGATTTTTTTTCAGGTTGAAATGACTTCCTGCTTCAAAACTTCCTTTTAATTTAATTTTTAAAAACAATCAAAAATCATTTAAAAAAGAATCTAAAACCACATAACCTGATGCATGTAGATGGCTTTTCATCACTCATTGCACGCATGACAGCTCCTTTTGGAGACTGATTGTGTAAAGTTGTATGTCCAAAGCAGACAAAATAAACATTCTGTCTCTGGAATATATAGCCTATGATGTCATTCCTGTGGCAGTTTACACATCTAAAGAAGGGACTTTGTCAACTAGCTTAAGGCCATATGTTTAGATTTTGTTTAACAAGCTTTGCAAAACCTATTGTAACATGATTAGAAATATTGTGATGTGCATGTTTAGGTCTGATTTGATAAATACATTAACTTTAAATAGATATTTCCATAAAGTGTGTGAAACCCATACAATATTATGGTGTTGCACGGGAACTGGGAAATGAAACCTTCAAGACAACCAAATATCAAACTGACAACATAGCATTAGCTGTTGCTGAAGTTTTTTCACTGAAAATTTTACAGTGAAAAATGTAGTTCCACTTAAACCTTGTTCAGCAGAAACAGTTTTTGGTTTTGATTAAATTTTTGAATGAACAAAATTGAAATGAAATTAAATGCATCTTTTGTCTTTGAATCACAATTTCATTGTTTTTTAATGAAAAAATTATCGTTTTAAATTTTTTTTAAAAATTCCCTTATCCATCCTCTCTTCCCCCCATCGCTCCCATCTCTTTTTTCCTCAGGAAAAGTTAGTAAAAGTGAAAAATTGGTGGGGAAAACATATCCTTTCCTTCCCCTAAACACTTTCTCTTCCTTCTTTTGTTACTTAAATAGAACTTTTTTGGTCAGGGACAGCATACTGACTGTTTTCACCATACCAGCTCTACCAGAGATGAGTGAAATGCAGAAACATAAACAAATAAAGGGGGTGAAATAAATTGAAGTGTGTAGATCTTAAAATTCAATGATTTAAAAAAAAAAGTTTAATACATTTGAACGCACAACAGATGGATTCCACCCAATGCAGAAGGCCAGCATAAGTTCTGTGCATCACAGGTAAGTGGAGCATAGATTTGGCACTGTTCCTCTGCATAGTGGGAAATTTCACCCTTAGTGGGTAACTCAGTTTTTTGGTGAACAGCCCAGTTCTAAGAACAGCCCAGTGGAAGTGTAATGACACCTGGTAGAGCTTTTCCTTTTATCATAAGGAGACCAAACCCTTTTCGTATGAAAGATCATGCCTCCAAGTTCGTGTAGGGAGTTGGACTTATTGTTGCAAGCTCTCTGGGGTAGCAAAACCCCAGGGGCTATCTAACGTCAAGTGAGTCTTAGCGATAAGCTTGGCGGTGTCTGGAATAATTGCAAGTGAAGCGAAGGTGAGTCGCTGAGCCAGGAGAGTTGAGAGGCAGCATGAAACAGATGATTGGATTGTTTTGTGAATCTGAATTAGGTTGCTGCAGTGCTTGGAAAGAAGAAATGACAGGACTATTTAAGATTGATGAGCGACAGTAATGCCTCTGTGTCCTCATCTATCCATTCCAGCAGGTGTTTTCTTGTCTCCAGTGTAAGGAAGCAAGGGAACTTTGTGAATAATTCAAAGGGCAAACATGGCTTTGCATTAATTATACTAGAAATGAGCTGCTTTTTTTTTTTTTATAATTAAAAAAAATAAAATTGAAAGAATATTCTGAAGATTTGAAAGATGCTTTTTGTCGTTCCTGGCTCTTCTTAGATTGTTGCAATCTGACCAGGACCAAGGATCAGAAAATGAGATGATCCGTGTTCATGCTTAACTCTCAAGAACCAGAAGGCAGTGCTTAATGAAGAGGTGTAGTTTGACTATAGAGCCTTCTTAGATTTCATGCCTTGAAGGCATTGAGTTGGTGTGGAGAGGGCTGTGAACATCAGACGCACTTGGCCAAACAGGATGCACAATCTCCACATCTGGAGTGGGGAATGGCCATAAAAATAAAGGGTCAGATCCTCAGCTGGTATAAATGATGCAACTCCATTGGAGCTATGCTGTTTTACATAGATCTGGCCTAGAACATTTACACAGCTTTGCAAAGTGATGTTCCAAGTGCGTAACAGGGAAGGTGAAAAGATTTTGCCCTTCATCTTCTCAAGAATGTGAGCCCTGATCTACACTCACCTGGCGATTCAGCAGCAACGGGAGCTAGGCAAACTATGCAGAGTCCTGTCGACTGCTGTGCTTCTGTTCTGCGCGGTGTCTTCACTGCACTGCGCTGACGGAAACTGCATTCCTGTTGACGCAGCACTACACCACTTGAGGAGGTGGCTTAACTAGGTCGACTTCTGGATCGATTGAATGGGTCTTCACTGACCGCTCAGTCGATCCAGAAAGGTCAAGCTGATGGCAGTGGCTTTGCCGCTGTCAGTATAGACACACCCTGAGTGTGTGTGTGTGATCTTTCTCCAAATGCTTTCCCCTATCTACAAGTTTCTGGCAAGCTGAGACATTAAGAATGAATTTTTGTTTTCACCCTTTTGCTATTGAGGGTCTGAAGGTTTAAAAGGCTCCTAGCTTCTTGCATGAAGATCGAAATTATGCTTCTTGCAGTCTGTTGTTCTGATGGTAGCCATTCCCTAGGTACTGTGTGGCAGAATTGACAGATTTCCTAGAGGGAATACATGGGAAGGACCAAAATCCTTGTGGTTTGAGAATAAACTTGGAATTAGTGAGTCAGCTTTATTTTTTTAAATTGGTTTTTACATGCAGCATAGGGAGAAACAGCCATCGTCTGAGTATGGCTTGATCATTTCCAAGAGGCAAAGGACCAGGTTTTCGTCTGGCATCAATTGGCTTAGCTCTGTATAAGTCACTGCTTTATACCAGCTGAGGAGCTAACCCATGCTGTCTGACACTCACACTGGTAAGAAGCAAACAGTAGCAAAGGCTGCTTTCAGGAACGGCTGCAATGAAGCTAGGTGGAGAAATATCCCTTTTGATTAGTTAAGGTCTGCTGACTTGTTTTTCCGATGCTTTCCAAAGGAAGAGAAGAACTTAAGGCATCACTCGTAGTGACCAAACCTTTGTTTTTCTCTAAATCTTTAATGCTGACAGTCGTCATGTTTAGCTTTCCAGTTGCGCTGGTGTTGATGTAAAGAGAGTGAGCGACCTTCATGGTTGATCAGTACCAGGATTCTGCCCAATAACAGAAGGGTCATTGTTAGAGTTGGTCATAAAATGGTTAGGTTCCCACCTGCTAGTAGGAAACTTTGGTATGTGAGGTTCCTGTACCCCCTCCCTCCCTATTTGGTTTATGGACAAGTGAAAATTCTTGACCAAAAAGCAAATTTTTTTTCCTGAGAACTTAAAAATTTTCGAGGCAATTTTTCTATGGTAAAAAATTTAGTTCTCTATTAAGGGGGAAAGAGGTTCAATGGAAAAATTTCAACCAGCCTGATTCATAGTAACATCCTCTAAATGTTTTGTGTTGGCCTCCATTTCTCAGTCCTTGTTGCCACCCATGCACTGCCCTTTTGGTAGTCGTATACGCTTGTGGCAGGATTATACAAACAAGCTGCCAATCAACAGCATCTGTGCTTGATAACCTTAGTACAGGTACTTGTTTCCTTTTCCCTTTTTATTTCCTATAGAGTGAACTGCTGCCAAGGACATCCCTCATTTGATGGATTTATCTCCATCAGTGCAGTTTGTCTGTTTCCCACTGAAAGCTTTGGTTGAGATTTTTCCAAATTGCTTGAAGAATTTGGGCACCTAATTCCCGTTTGAATTTGGATGTCAACATCCCCTCGGTGGCTCCTGGAGTGAAAACGCATTCCTTGATCATAACCTTTCTGTATAACTAAATCATCGATGGCCAGTTCTCTCCGAAAATCCTCCATCTATTAACGTGGGCTCCCTTTTGATTCCTTTGCTGTTGGCCATGCTAAGGTATATCTACACTGGAGCCGAAGGTATAATTTCCAGCTTGGCTAAACATATCCATGCTATCTTTGATTGAACTAGAGTGCTAAAACTAATAGTGAAGCCACTGTTGTACAGGTTGTGGGATGAAATAGCTGCCCCTAATACATATTAGGGCTTAAGATGGGACTTGACTTGGGTGGCTAGCAATTACGATGCTATTTTTATTGCCCTAGCTCAACTGGCTATATCTACTTGAGCCAGCAATTAAACCTCCAGCTCCAGTGCAGACGTATCCTAAGCTGTTGTGAATTCAGACAGCTGAAACAAATTCACTCAAATCATCTCATTTGGAGGTGGAGGAGCAGAACCACTGAGAACAATGGCATGTTCTAGAAGGGATCAAACTGTTTGTAAATGAACCGCATAGCACCCAGCAATCCAAACTGGTGATCTATGATTTCTGAAGCTTTTCTGTTTGTCTTCTACTCCTACATCATTTGTGTACTGCTTGTTGTTTCAAGCCCCAACCTTGCAATCAGATCTGTGTGAATGTGCCCTTGCAGAGCCTCATCGTGGGCAGGCTGTGCAGATATAAAAGTCTACCTGCATGGATCCAATTCAGGCAATCCAATAACCCTACAAATTATAAACTCTTTGGTGTCTATGCCTACCTTTGTTTTCATACCTAGCACAAAATTATCCTGATCATGACCGAAGCTTCTGAAAACGACTTTAATAAAAATATTACTTTACTTTAAAAGAGCATTAAGGTTGCAAAGTAAAGCCCTCAAAAGCTAGGAGTTGCCAGAATTAAGTCTGTCTCTGCAACTTTAACCTGCAAGCAACATTAGGGGACAAAACCCCAGCATGGAAAATTTCAGACAGACAGTTTAAAATTTGGCAAATTTGTACGGGTCTTATAACGGACAGCATTAGGCAACCTTATACTTGGTGTTGCTACCAGTTTTGCCTATAATAAGAACTTGAGTTTCTTTAAAACCTAAGTACACACAGAAAATACATCTCTTGATACAATGGGTCTTTCATGAAGATTCTCAAAGCCTTCTATGCTCCATGGGAGGGAGAAATAGGGGTCAGAATGCTTAGAGGCTTGATCCAAAGCCCATTGAGACCAATGGAAGTCCTGCCCATTAACTTTGATAGGCTCTGAATTGGGCCCCAAATGCTTCTTTTAATGGCAACAATATGAAAAATGAAAATGACCAACTTGGTAAATGCGTGTTTCTGTGCTGCTCCTGGCAGCAAGCACAACTCTCAGAGAACAAGGTCGCTAAGTAAATACTCTATAGAAGCCCTGCTCCTTTTCCTCTTGCAGCGTTCTAGCAAGAGATTGCAGCATCAGAATGGTCTCACGTAAAGATGACAGCAGAAATTGATCAGGGGAGGGGCTTCCCATATGAAAGATGACATCGTCAGTTCTGTTTGCCTTTCAACCAAGCTCTCCTTGGTTTGTATGGATCTCTGTGAGCCTGATGGAAGCTGTACATTTTCAGTGCTTGATTGGTTCTTTAACAATTAGTCTGTCCCCACCCCACAACCAACGTTACTTCTGTCACGTGAAGCCTCTCTGGCCTGTTGCTCTGGTACAGTCTGTTGGTGGCGGTGCTTCCTTTGGCTCCCTAAATCCCTCCATTCTGCCATGTGAACTTCAGCTTCTTGTGTTCTGCCACATGGATCGGCGTCCCCTCACTGCACAGAGCTGCTCAGAGCAGCAAAGCATGGAAAAATTTTAATCTCAGTGCTGAGGAAGGTTTTCTTAGTATGTCCTCTTTTGGGGTGCTTCCCTCCCTTCCCCTTACTGTTCTTCATTGTTTTCATCTTCCATGCCCTTTTAAATTGTTTGCTTTAATGCCCCTTGTCCTCTTTCCCTCCATCTTCTCCTATCACCTTGGATTTTTTTAAATAAAAATAAATATTGCTCCCATTTTGCCTCTTTGTTCTTCCCAGTGAAATGGTTTCCCAGCTAAATTAAAATTAAAACCTTGGTCCTTTCTCTCTCTTTTTTATAAAAGGTCTTTTGCAGCTGATTAATTTCAATGAATCAATGGGGGTGGCGGATGTGCGGTGCTTGGAAGGGTTGCCAGCCTAGGTTCTGTGTAATTAAAAAAATAACCTGTCAGTTTGCCATTGTTTATAACTTACGAATTTAAACATCATTTGTTTGCCATAGATTTTTGTTGAGTAACTGCAACAGATGAATGAAATCATTCTTTCCCTTCCCCCCACTTTTTTAATAATTAGAAAATAGTGAAACCTCCTTGACAGAGTGCATTACTGATTGATGCTTTTGTCCTCCTCAGAATATTTAATAGAACTGCAGTGACTAGGAGTTGAAAGAGCCAGTTATCAGCAGTCAGATGTATGCTGAATGCCACTTGTTCTCGTTCTATCTACAGACCTGTATCTTGCCAGCGGTATCTGCCAACCAGCAGACTGTAACCTTTTTTTTGCAAGAGACATTACTCAGCAGAGGACCTGTTTTACAGCTGTAAGCCATAAATTTTAGATTGATTGTGCTATCTATAAACCTGGATGAACTGAATATACAAAAACGGTAACAGGAATTTTGTGGTTTGGATTAATCATCATCATTTCAATGTGAAAACCTAAGACAACTGGTAACATTTTCAAAGGCACCCAAGCCCCAGGGGACATAGGCTTCTGAGTCAGGTAACGGCTCTTGAAAATTCTGCCCTAAATCTTAAACATTTGAAATATAGTTTGAGGCAGTGTGGTTCAGTGGATAGAGCACTAAACTAGGACTCTGGAGACCTGACTTCTATTCCTAGCTATTCTGCATTCCTGCTGAGTGACCTTTGGCAAGTCGCTTCAACTCTCTCTGTCTCAGTTTCCACATCAGTTAAATGAGAATAGAGATACTCCCTCTCTTCTTTATAAAAGTGCTTTGAGATCTACTGATGAAGAGTGTTCTAAGAGAGCCAGGAGGTGCCATTATTAAGTTCATTTCTAGGTCAGTGAGTTTCCAAGTGTGAGGCACTGGCTTAGGAAGACAAAAAATGTATAATGTTACAGAGGAATAAAAAACGCAAGTGCACCAGGAACAGGTAGCAAACATCATGCTGCAGCATCCCATCTTCAGCTCTCTCTTGAGTTTGCTATTTAACTCCTGAATACTGTGGCCTACATTTTCAAAAGGGTCTATCTAGGAATTGTGGGAGTTCAATTCTGTGGAATCTAACTCAGTGACACTGTAAAAGAGGCCTGATTTTCAGGAATTAAGTACTCAGCACTTTCTGAAAATTGAACACCTTTTAAATTGGGCACCCAACAACATGAGACACTTTAAAAAATGTAGGCCTGTGTATCTCTTTAGTTTGCCTGTTGCTAAATATAGATATAATCTTAAATGGCTCCTTGCTTCCTACCTCAATGGTCTCTCTTGCTTTATTATCAACATTTTAATTGCTTGTTAGCAAATCAGTGTGATTTTTTTTCATTGTTTGCATCCCCACCACCACAATTAATTCACAACAAGTGGCATTCAAATGATTTGACGGTATTTTGCAACCAGTCACAACGTTCTGAATTTGCCCAAGCTCATAGGCATATGATAGGGAAACAATTACATAGTGCAACCATAAGATGTTAAATGTACAAAGAGATGCCTCTGGTAATCTCTAGCTAAATCCTTGTGTAATGCTTTGAAAATGTTGACACTAATCCAGCCAAACATACAGCAATATACAGATACAGCATTTTTGCAAGGATAACTAAAAGGATGCATTTTACTCAAAACAATGTTTGGAATAGCAATGGGTCATTTTAAGTACATGCAAAGAAGCTTGAGATGCTCTTTTATTGATGTTTCTACCCTAAGGTGTTCTCATGTTTTTGTTTTTCAAGTACTCCAACCTTTTTGGGGTATATAGCTGTAAAATTGTGGTGCCTTTTTGTTTTCTGTTTATTGAACCTTTTAAAAATCCTAAGAATTATTTTGGTATAGAGAGAGCACCATTTTGCTCTGAAAGATAGAATTCTGATTAAGATTTTTATTTTTTTAATCCTTTCTTTGTGGTGTTTCTTCTTACCCTCAAATAAGCCATGTTAGGCAGGCTGAAAGTATTTGGTAGCTCTCTGAGTATGGAAAAGCATAACAATATCCTTATTTCTATAGGGAATTTGTACACGGTAGGCTTTGTCTTGTTCAGTAGTTTTCTTTTTAACTGAAGCTCCCATGTGGAAGGTATTGGCTACTTCATTGTGTTCTGGGTATCTTTGTTTGCCCTGGGGTTCAACATACCCTCTTTTACCATTCAACGTCTTCTGTAGTGTATGGGAATAGGGTAGTATCTGTTTAAATAGCTTGTGAGCCCTCTAGGGGTGCTCTGCATGTTATGTTTTTGAATCCTTCAGAAATCAGTCAGAGCAACAGTGCTGTGTGAAGAACAAAAGATATAATATCTCTCTGCACCAGGTCCCAGCTTCATATTGCGTCCTTGCCCCCAGCCCTTCCCAATATTTGATCCCTTCCCTCCAAATTAACGAGCAGTTAACGCGGGCAGTAAACAAGCAGATGACTGAGGCCCCATCCTGGAAAAGCCTCTGTTTAAGCTGCTCTTTTACCATTGATTTTCCATCATTTAATTAGCATCAACGGGGTATCTCAGTGGTGCAGGGGGAACTGGCCATCTTTAATTACTGTTTGCTGGGGCTGTGTAGCTGCACTGAAAAGATGGAAAAGCTGCTCCATTTGAAAAACTACTGTTCCCGAGGGGGTGTCTTTCCAGTACTGACATTTTTGAGTGCTGTAATTTTAGAGCAGCATATACTGCAGATTATTGATTTGGTATAAAACTGTTCCCAAGGATCACAGTTGAACTTCAGATACTGAAAACAATAAAACATTAACCTTCATCTGTCAAACACCTTTATTTCTGTATGGAAAGCTTTAGTTAAATGGTTTGCTCTTGTTTATAGAGTTGTGATAACCAAGGAACAATATAAGAAGAAAAATTTTCCTAAAGAGAAACAAGTTATATATATATATTTTTAAATTAGCAAAAACTATGGATCTTTGCTGTTTATGGGGGACAATTTTCAAGCAGAGAGGAAGGATGGCCAGTGGGTTAGGGCACTAGTCTCAGATATGAAGTCTTGGGCTCAGTTCCTGCTCTTGTGTTCTTGGACAAGCCACTTAGACTTTCTGTGCCTCGATTTCCCATCTGTAAAATGGGGATTTGATAACCCTGCCCTGCCTCACAGGGTCATGGGGATAAATCCATTAAAGATGTATGGCTCAGAAAAGAGGCTTGCATTACCATAAGATGCTGTTTTTACTGAACTGTAGGACTGATGTACATATTTCAGCTGGATAAGCTTGTCTGACCAGCAGATTTTGGTAAACCAGGGCCAGGGTTATGCAGAGGTTTTCTGGAGGTACATCAACGCATCTAGATATTTGCCTAGTTTTACAGCAGGCTACATAAAAAGCACTAATGGAGTCTGTACAAACGAAAATCTCATAGACAGTAACTTGTTTATACTGCTCTATGCACTGAAATATAAGTACAATATTTATACTCCCGTTGATTTATTTTATAATTTATATGGTAAAAATGAAAAAGTAAGCAAGTTTTCAGTAGTAGTGTGCTGTGACACTTTCGAATTTTTATGTCTGGGTTTTGTAAGCAAGTGATTTTTAGGTGAGGTGAAACGTAAGACAAATCAGACTCCTGAAAGGAGTACAGTAGTCTGGAAAGGTTGAGAGCCACTGTGGTAAACTACATAGCAGTGGGGTAGTTAATATTTTAAAAGATCACTTGGACTTTAAGGCCCTGGACATCTTGCTGGATATTTGTTGTGTTTCAGGGCCAAACTGCTAGGCTGGACTCAGTAGTTCTGAAAAAGGCCATTGACAGCTGTAGCAATGTTTGGCTTCTTTCTCTTTAGCTCCTTCAATAAAATGCAAGTCAGATTATTTCTGCGCACAGCACCAAGTGATTTCTTGAATGGAACATTGATTTCTTTGCCGTGTTGCCAGGAGGCTTCATTGAGAAGCACGTTCTATATTTAGCCTAGTTTAGTTCAGTTCTGTGAGGCTTTCCTTTTGCACAAAGAGCAAAGCTGTGTAGTTCTCAGCTTTGGATGGCTTTTCATTTCCGATTCAGAAAACAACAGAAGGAGAACCAACATTGTTTCCATGAAGCAGGGATGAGCGCAGTGTGATACTCTGAGCAATGTTCTGCCACTGAACTGACAGAGCTGACTCCATTCCTTATGCTGGTGCAGCTGCATTGGCCAAAAGGAATGGAGAATCAGGCCCTCTATTGAATAGCGTTTCACTGGTGTGAAAGAGATGCTAAATCGGACCCTCTTGCAAATAGCTGCTTCCTCTGCAACTGGATGTGGGAACTCCTCTACATTTTAAGGTGAAGTATACAGAAGACAGAATCTCTTCTGTTTTCAGTTTCAAAGCTGTCCCCTTAAAGTCCATATTAATGTAGAATAGGTCAGCCTTCTCACGGGGGTTGCTCAGACATGGTGGTGAGAATCAATTAAAATAGTCTGAGTTTTTGCCCCAATCTAGGATATGCTGTTTATCTTGGAAGATTATTTTTTGTTAGAGAGATCATTCTAGCTCTTAAGCAGTGAGACACTTATATAGGCACAGAGAGGATGTTAAAAACTCAGGTCTCACTGGCTCAAGTTCCTGCAGGTGCCCTCTGTACTGGGAATAGGGAGTCACAAACCACAGTTGTCAGATCTGTAATGTGGGCCTGGTTTCCCTCTCACATGGGAATAATTTGGGAGTAACTCCATTGGCATCAGTAAAACTGTCGTAATGAAGTGGACCTGCTGTTTTTAATGTCATCCCCTGTATTGGTGATAAGGGTGTAGAATTTTGGAGAAATGGTCTTACTCTTGTCAGATACGGAACAATCTGCTAAAAAGTCAGTGACAGTACACTTGAGCGGAACAAGCAAGACTGTCAAAGGCTATGTCTAAGCTGCAATTGGAGGGTGTAATTGCAGTTTATGTAGATGTACTTGAGTTAACTTTAGCCTAGCTAGTTTGAGTACTAATAGCAGCAAAGCTGTGGCAGCTGTGAACTTCAGCATGGGTTAGTAGCTCAAGTAATTACCAGGGTTCCAGGCAGGCTTGCTGCTATACAGCCTGCATTGTCACAGCTTTATGGCTATCACTATCCTAGCTAGCTAGATTTAAAGCTACCTTGAAGACCTTACAATTTAAACAGACAGAGGTTGGGGGAAAACACTCAGAGTGGTTTTGCATGTCATCTTAGTGTCTTGATTTAAAAAAAAAATTATTTGGGGTGGTGATTGTTAGGAGGGGATTTGCTAAATGGAAAGACAAGGGAATGTAGCATGAAGGGCAGGGAAAAATGGGAGGATAGGAAGCCGGGGTATGTGATGTGTGGGTATGCCAGTGACACTAATGCTTGACTTTTTGCTGAACAATTAAGAATCCCAATGGTAGCAATTACTGTGTTGAACAATTCAGTGGCGATATAACAACTGACTCGTGCCATCTTATCATATTGGTCTTGACAAATATAATTAAAAATGGTGACCCCCTTAGAATGTCATGACAGATCTTTTCCTTGTTTATTTTGAAAGAAATTGCTTCTGTCCCTAATAAGGGATTAATACGCATCTTCCCAAAATAGTACTACTTTTTTTAAAATGATGTGTTTGCAAGTTATGGTGCAGTAGATGATAAAAACAAACAGCAAGATCGACATAAACATTCTTCCCTTGCTGCTGGATTTCAAGGCTGAGATTAAAAAGTCATAAGAGCTGAAATCTAGCCTCCGAAATATGTATGTAGGCTCTTAAATGTGTAGTTTGATTTTCCCAAACTCAGTCAGTAGCTCCTACTGGCCTACATTTTCTAAAGTGTCTACTGACTTTGCATACCTTAGCTTTCTTGGTGCCTAACTGTAGACATTTAAAGTAGCTTCCTTTTCAGAAGCGTTGTGCATCCACCCTTTGAAAATCAGGCCCCTCTAAGCCATCTTAAAGTTAGACACCCAAAATTGCTAGTCTCTTTCGAAAATGTAGGCCATTGGCTTTTCTGATGGTGTAGGATGCTCAATGTTTTGGAAAATTAGGTTCCTTACTTATTCTTAAATCCATAGTTAGGCACCTAATTTTAACCATCTTTTTTTTTTTAAAATCTTGACCAAGACTTCTCAATGTGAAATGCATTGTGTTAATTGTGGGAGCTTCTGAATTCCTAGGCCCCGCAAGCCATAAGGGGGTGTGTGACACCATGATGGCAAAATGTCACCATGTGCTAACGGCAAAGCCTTTTTGTCTCAGTTTGAATGCTGCAGCTCTTCTATAAATAGTCAAAGCACAAACATTCAGCTTCAGTCAGTTATTTGATTACCAAGACAGGTGAGCCAAGAACTGGAGCTTACTCTGCAGAAACCTAGAGAAAACCCTGGAGATCATCTGAACTGAGTCCTTCGTCGTCTTGTTATATTTCTCTCTCTGATCTCTCATGCTCCTTTGGGTTTTGCTGTCACGTAGCATGCTCCACCTATTAGTCCTAAATTAGTCCCCATCCCATTACCTTTTCACTCTGTGTATTCATAGATGGTGAAGGCCAGAAAGGACAATTATGAATATCTAGTCTGGTCATCTGCATAACACAGGCCAGAGAATTCTACCCAGTAATTCCTACATCAGACCTAGAAGCATAATTGCATCATGTTTTTCTGCTCTCCTTGATGTCTCATCACCATTTCCAAATGTGGGTCAGATTTTTTTCCTGCCTTTTTGAAAGATGGCTCGGGTGTACCCAAAGGCAGAATTTGTCTCAAGTTAACCGTATCCCTTCTCTGGTTCTGTCACTGTTGAAAACTCCATCATCCTTCCTGTTCTTCAAGCTTACAGCTTGAAATACACCTCTTTAAAAATTCCTTCTCTCCTCCCCTCTGATCCAGGTCCTTGACAAATGCTGACCCTCCTTTCCCCACAGCATTAGCAACAGTTTTCTTTCCTCCACTGGTGTGATAACTCTTAGGATGCTGTGGGTATTTTGGGAGGTCACTCAGTAACTCTTTGGCAAAGAATTCCAGTCCGGACCAGTTGTATCCAGTTTGCAATTCCTTCCCATTAGCTTGATGTGCTAGTAAGTGTAATGATCTCCATGCATATTTTGGTAGCAGCACAAATTTCCCTGGGTGGTTTCCAACTATACACTGTACTGTAGTAATGAACCAGTAATGATAACCAGTTAGTTTTTTTTTTAAAACTATTATGGTTAGCTGAACTTCTGCTGTATAACCCATTATAATCTGCTTCCTCCTTCTACCTCCTCTCATTCATGTTGGGTTTTTTAATTCATCTGTAAATAGCATAAAAGAGCAAAAGGATGTTTTTTTTTTCTCCCTCGGATACTTTAAGTTCCTTCTGAATGTGCCTTATATTATTGGTGAAGACAAGATGCTGTTGTGGGCTGGGACCCAGAAGATTGGAGTTAAATTTCCAGTTCCCTTATGTGACACTTCCTCTTTGTGTCTTAGTTCCCCATCTGTAAAATGGAGACAATGACAGTACTCCTCCCGTTTGTTTTATCTATTTAGATTACAAGATCTTCTGGGTAGGGACTCTTACGACTCGCCTGTAAAATACTTAGCACAATGAAGCCTCAATCTTCATTAGGGACTTGAGGCACTATTGTCATACAAACAATTAACTGTAATTCTTCCTTTATCTCGTATGGGGCTTGATTCAAAGCTAAGCTACTGAAGCTATCCAAGCTGTCAAAAGTCATTTGGGAGTCTTTCCTTTGGCTTCAACAGTCTTAGGGTCAGGCCCAAAATGCCATGGGATGATTCAGAGCGTTGTTTTCTTAGGCCTTTTCTACACAAGACAATTATACTTGATTAAACTAAATCAGATTAGTTACATTAGTCAAACCAGTTGTGTGGATTTTCTTGAAAAGAAATGAAAGTGGAAGGGGGTTGCACTTGCTTTAGTTAAATCCGTTTCTGTGCTGGTTTAGTTTAATCAGTACAATTTTAATTTCAAGTCAGACAAGGCCTTGGAAATCATGGAAACAGGGTTAATTACATGGTCTCAGCACCTCCTTTTAAAAAAATTAAACTTTGTGCAGACTTAGAGCCTGATTCTGCTACCTTTACTCACATTGCGTAGCACACACTAGGTGAGAGTGGTTCCCAACTTGTGGCCCAGGGGCCAAAAGTGGCCCACAGGGTCTTTCAAAGTGGCCCGTCACTCCCCTCCAGCTGGCTGCAGGAGGGCGCTGCTGCCTAAGGACACAGGCAAAGCGCATTTCCACCGGCCTGCAAGACCAGTGCGTGTTCCTTGCTGCAGCCAATGGGACAGGAGATCAGTGCTCCCCTCTCCTTGGCTGTAGCAGGGAGCGTGGCAAAACGCTCTGCCTGGGTCCATAGGTGCCAGGGTCCCTGCTATAGCTAGAGGGAGGGGAGCACTGATCTCAAGTCCCCCTGGTAGTGGCTGCAGAAGGGAGTTACTGCCCAGGGACCCAGTTGGAACACACAGGGCTACAGGATACATGCGGTTTCCTTGCTGCAGCCAAGGGGATGGGAGATCAGCAAGGAGGCAGCTTCCCCGCTGAACACCTTCTGTTGGGCTGAGTGGTGGTGTTTGGGGGGAGGCTGCTGGCAGGGATTGGTGGCCCTTCAGGGCTGTAAAAATACCTGTGGCCCTCGAGCCAAAAAGGTTGGAAACCAAGTGGTTCCATTGGAGTAACGCAAAATTGTGTCCTTCTGGAAATCAGTGGGACTCTTTTTGTGAAGTGAGGCATTATTTGTGAGTAATTGGTGACAGAATCTGCTTGTTCGAGATAAAGTAATAGTTGAAAAGCAGAGGACAGCTGGCCTCAAGTGCACTTCTATTCCCTTTCAAAGAGCAGTGATTTGATTTCTCTGAAGACTTATCAAGGCAAGTTAAACAAAACCTTGTCCTTGAGATACACATTAAAAGGCATGTAAAACTACAGATACATGGGAACAGAATGCCAGCCAAGTTTAGACAGGTTCTGCCCTTCATAAAAAATTTATATATCTGGCTCCAAGTTATGAAGTAACTTAGTGCATTCAAGGTCAAGAAGTTTTGTGTCTTAGTGTTGTCAAATGTTCTGGGCTGTGAATTGTTAGTTTAATACGAAAGGCTTGTAGTCTGTCATTTTGAAAACAGATGGGGATATTCAAAATAACAGGACAGAAGAGTGTTATTTTCTCTACTTTGAATTATCAGTCACTGATTTGAAATAAACATTTACCTTGTATGGCCTTGGATTCAGAGCTGCTTGAAGTATAGCGGCCTGCTAACAGCTAAGCAAGTAATTACCTCAGAATGAATGCTGAAGGAAGGGCAGGAGTCTGTGTAAAACCAAGTTTATGGGAGAGAAAAGCCCCCAGAGTTTGTGAGCTTTTAAGACAGACACTTACTCACGTTATCTTCCTGAAAGTTTGCCTTAAGTGATTAATGCAACAGTTGGACCAGATCCCCAGCAGGTGTATATCTGTGTGGCTCCATTAACTTCAACAGAGATATCTACAACTAGCTAAGGATTTGGCCCATTGATCCTACATTTCTCTAAAGGTCTCTTCCAGTAGAATCCTAAAGAGTTCAAGCTATGTTCAGGAATAACTTTGCCTGCCATGAAGATGTAACCTCTTTTGGGTCAAGATTTGGCACATGAGGGAAGAAAAGATTGAGGTGACTTGTGCATGATCTACAAGTAGATAACTGGGGGCTATCTCATGGAATGCGGTAACTCTGAAAAAGACATAGGGGACATGGTAGGTAACCAAACGAACATGAGTCGAGTCCTGCCAATCTGTGTCCCCATAACTCTCCAATTAGGGTGCCTTTTATACTGCTTTGCTGTGAGAACAATTACTCCTAGTCTGTTTACACACAGCTTCTATCATGCAAAATGACTCCAGCTGATTTATATGCCTAGTTTTGACTGAGTGCTTAAATCCCATTGAAGTTCAATGTAGACTCTCCCATTGAAGTCAATAGGATTTAAGCACGTGCTTAACTTTAAATATGTGCTTAAGGGCTTTGCTGAATAGGAATGGGCTGCAGTATTCAGTACTTGTGTACAGTTAACTAATTAACTCAGCCAGCCAGTAAATCAAAGCAATAGAAAGGACCTTCCCTTCCCTTGGCCCCAGCAACTTATGCTCCATCGTCTCTCAAAAGCCTGGTGGGTGGGTGGGTGGTACACAATATACATAGAGAGTTATCATTGTTAATAGGTATATAAACAATACTTTGATCAGTTTTGTTTTAGTTGGAGACTTCTTCATCACTAATGATTGCCTAAATTGAATAGCTGAGTCCACTCTAAAATCTCCTGCCAGTTGGAACAGCAAGATCACAAAGCCCATGGAGTCCTGCTGCAGCCAGTAAAAATTACCATTTATAGTATGTTATGGGATATCTTGAATCATGACCTTAAGATGATTGTTGCCTTGGTTCACTGAGATTGGAGAGGGCTTGTGTTGGCTTAGTACAGACCTTGCTGTTCCTTACTGGGGCTGAGATCAAAAGCAAGGAAGAAAGCAATTTATCACATCGGAAAATGTAGCATTCCTGCAAGAGAGAGGAAGAGCGGCAGCCATTAGTCATTTAGGTAACTCATGTGCTGTGCCTGTCATTTGTCCAGTGGAGAAATGATGTTAAGACCACAGAGAAAATAATGACATTTACTTTGACCAGTAAAGCATTATGTTTAGAAAGGGCATGTGTACTGTGTTCAGTATATACATGTTTTAAAATGAGAGCATTTCCTTCCTTCAAAGTGTGTGAAACATGGCAACTGAATATGTGATGGGTAATGTGAGATAGTGAAGTATCTCACTCTGCCTAGAGAGCCTTGGACTGAACTCACAGGGAAGGGATGGGAGAAGTGATGGATAGTTCTTTTTCATGTCCCTTGTGGTCTGCTCTTACTCCACCTGCTGCTGTAGTTTAGTCTCGGAAAAGCCTGTCTTGGAGAAAGAAATTAAAATATTTTTGAAGCTGTATTTTCAAAAAGGTGGGATTCGTTAGACCAACACTTTATGTATTCAGCCTTCACATCTAAACTCATAATGGATTTATCTTAGTATTTTAGACGTGTCGTGCTAGAAGGAGGTTCTGGATTGACAACCCTGCAAACTGAAGGCCAGATCCTCCGCTGGTGTAAATCGGCATAGCTCCACTGAAGTCGCTGATTTTATGCCCACAAGTCCTCCACAGAGTATATCTAACATGGGCAGCAGTAGTTGTAGTATAACCTTTTCTTATGTCACCCTCTCAACATGCCTCTGGAGAGAACATCTGTACAGGCTAGAAGGGAGTTCTGCCTTCAAGGACCATTAATAGTCTTTTTGTAGTTTGCCAGCCCATGCCAGTTGTGCCTGGTGGTTTAGGGATACAGACAATCGCCAACTTGTTTCAACAACTCTCTTGAACACTGCTGGCCAGTGACAGATCTGAAGTGGTGACCTTTCTGTGAATGCTTCCACAGTGCCTTTTCCAGCTTCTCAGTAAGGGCCTCACCTGCCAGGTGCTAAGCGCCCTGAACTCTGTATGGCCTCATTGGGATTGAGAGCACTCAGCACCTTGTGGAAGTCTCAGCATTGCTGCGGGATTGTTCCTTACGCATGAAATTAACCTGAATACCAGCTAGGTGTCAATCATCCCCACTATTTTTAGTGTATTGTTGATCAAAAGAGAGTGCATCTTTAAATATAAAACATTTTGCACCATAAGTATTTTATTTAACAGCGCTGAACAGGATCTTGTTATATAATTTGCTGTTAGTTTGCACTGATTGTTGGGGATGTGCAGAAGAGTTATAAATGGGCTACTTTTTTTTTTTTTTGAAAGTCAGCTTGCATGTGTTTTTTCTCAGTAACATAGAGACAAACCAACAAGCAGCTGATGTCTGAATTTATTTATGTCTCTGCTGTTAGTCAGATACCTCAGCTTTGTTGTATTCAGTTGATTAGCACAACTTAATTAATAGCTAACTCTCCAGCAAGCTCTTGTTGCTGGTATTTATCCTTGGCTCTTAATTATAAGGCCTGCCAAAAAATGTTATATTGAAACTAATTTTTGACACCCCTCCCCCAAAAAATTAATTTTAGACTAAACAAGTATGTTCTCTTTTTGGTCAGTTTCTTATGGAAACTTTTGATTTTTTTTTTCCTCATCAAAACCCCAGATGCATGAAATAGTTTGATTTGGATATCTTCCTGCGGTGCTTCATGGGAGTTGTAATTTGATTTCCTTGTGTTCCCATTTTTCTCTCGGAGCTGGAATCCCCAACTGCACTACATCTTCTATGGTGGACCACAGCCTGGGATTCTCACGATGCAGCCACTTCTCAGCACCATGGTGCGTCATGGATGATGTAGTCCAGCCAGGGAGGATAGCCGATACAGGAGAATGGGAGTTTGAGGCACCCAAACTACAGCTCCTATGAGACACTGTAGCAACATTTCTGAATTGGAATATTTCAGGTTTTAATTTTTCACCAAAAAGTAGAATTTTTCTATGGAAAATTTTTTTGTCAAAATTTTCATCGGGCGAGGTGGAAAGCCATTTTTCCAGTCAGCTCTACTCCAATATCTTGACCAACTTTTTGTTTCTTTCAATAATCTGAGTCATTCTACAGATGTAACTATAGATCCAAACTCTTAGAGCATTGAAACTTGATTCCAAGTTTAGCAACTGGACCTAATATTCCAAATGGTCTGAAACAAAACCCTGAATCCACACACCCTTGAAATTTAGCACTTTAAAAAATCTGGACCTGAGTTTCCTTGCCTGGATCCATTTAAGTGTCATCGTATGATAATTTATGATGTCTGTCACCTGGATAGCAATAAAGCACTACATTTATTGGGTGAGGAAGCAGTGCTGTAACAGATCTTATAAGAGGTTTCCTTATAATTGATGGCCTTTCGCTTGTTTTCCCATAACAGCTGAAAATTAACACTCGTTTTTCTATTGGTGCCTATTGATTTGGCCCAGATCTCTCTTGGTGCAAAGCAGAAATAAAGAGGGCAGTCATATAGCTTGCAATACACTGCATTTTTACATTGATTGGTGTCACCACGTAGAAAAAGCTGAAATTGAGCAAAGCTTTCCTCTGTGCCCTTAAAGGACTTAATCAAAATCTTAATCAAATCTTTTCTTTCTAATTTTCCTTTAAAAGCTAGGCAAAAGGAATAAATTAGAGATAGGACCAAAGCTGCAAATTCTGGATCTGTAGTCAAATGCCTCCTCTTCCTCTCCGCCCACAGGGCTTGGGATGAGTTCAGAGCTGGGGCGTTGGTTCTGTTTTATTTCCAGAGTGAATTATATTGACAATGGACTTCTTCTTGCATGAAATGCACAATTCCAAACATTTTCATTTAGGAAGTGAATATAAATTCTAAAAGATTGTATCAGATTAGAGAAATTAGAGTTACAAAAGGACCTCCCCTGTTGCAATAGTTAATAATATTTAGCCCTTATGTGACTAATATTTAGCTCTTAAGTGACTAATATTTTGCTCTTAATAATTAGTTGTTGTTTCATTTAGAGATTGAGGTTGGGACATTTGGATGGAAAGATTATTTTCCATGATTGTTAATGGAAACCAGAAAACACACCTTAAGAGGAGCGAGATTGTAAATGGATGAAACAAAAACATTATCAGGAGAATACTATTAATTGGTGTTAGTTATAATGAAGATTAATATTTCTCAATATGAAACTAGGAAAAATGGGCCACCATTTGTTAAGAATTACTGCATAGTGTGTTTGAGATACCATATTTCCACTCACCCCCCCCATACCAGTAACTATGGTAACCCTGTGGGCAAATGTTGACTTCTTACTCATGATCATTGTATTTACTACAGTAAGTGATCCTTATTCAGGCAACTTAAACTGGGCCTCCTACAGTGATCCTGTTGGAGTGCCAAAATATGGCGGGGGCAGTGGATAGCTTTCAGAATAATGATGGGAAACAAGAAACAGGCAGTGTTTACTGACAACCTCTTAATTCATATTAAAAGGCTGAACTTTGCTGCTGGGATAAACATATTGATATTAATCCACTTCAGCCAGTTTCAAAAACAGGAGACAATGCTGCTATTGGAAAGAATCCCAAGAGGGTTAACGAGAGAAATTAGATTTTTTTGGCCAGGTCTGTATTGGTAAACAATGCAATACAGTAGCAATGAAAGTAACTAACTGCTGCTTTAACGTATGAGCCATTGATTATATCCCAGGCTTTCTTCTCTGGTCCCACACTTGTCACACTGTCTTCCTATTTATAGTAGGAGAAAGGGTTATCGCTGCATGCTGTTAATGTTGATGAACCAGATGGGTGGCTCTGGCAGCAATTAACAGGATGAATTGCTGAAATGCACAGATACTGAAAAGAAAGGGGAAAAAAAATCTCTGTCTTGCTTCCATTTCTGAGTGGCTGAGACGCCATCTAATTATACTATAGGGCTTTTGACTTGTATCTGTGTGAATGAAAAGACACCACTTTATGATTGTGCAAAGGCTGGGGATTGAGAAATAAACTATTTTTGATTCGTGATCCCAGTTGAGCACTTTCATGCTGGCAAACATTTTCGCTCTAACACCAGGGTAATAAAGGCAAATGTTGAGAGAGGCAGCAGAGGAATTTAATGAGTTGATGAGATCCTGGGATTGGATTATTTTTTCTTTTTCGCTTGTATAAAAGCAATGTAATGTTCTTTTCTGATAGTGTTACCCTGCAATGCAAGAGCATAACATAAGTAAAATGGATGGTCTCTTAATCTCAATATTAATACAGCACCATCAATTTACAGAGCTCTTGACATGGAGCCTAATCTTGATAAATGTAAAGTCTAATCTTGCAAGCACGTACAACCTGACATTGGGTCAAATCCTCTGTGAGGATAAATTGGTGCAGCTCCATTGACTTGAATGGAGATGTGCCAATTTACTCCAGCTGTGAATTTGACACAATAGTGCATACTACTAATTATAGCTTTATTCGTTTAAATGGTTTTATTACATGCTAGCTAGTACTACACCTGGTAGTAGAAGTTTGCAAGATTGGACCCTTGATTGAGTTGTAATACCTACTTTAAAGAGGTGAGGATATGCTAGACAAGACAAAGAACCATGAGACAAAATGTAGAATAGTCGATCCGGAAAAAGAAGGCTGTGGAGGGTTTATCTGAGAAGAAGTTAGGAATGGTTTTTAAGGAGGGATGGTTTAAGGAGGGATTTGAAGGACATTGCTTGGTGGAGAAGTGGGAGGCTGGGTGGGTATAGGATGTGCATGGGATACCGGAGGTCTGGATTCTGTGAAGCTCATGGTTCATGTTGAACAGTAGGGGAGAGATGGAATACTGAGAATAGACAGGAACTTTCCATCAGGGGCTTTTCAATAGAAAATGCAGTTTCCATAATTAACATTTTCTGTGATGAAAAATTTCAATATGCCATAGTGTTTCAGTTTGCTGCTGGGGAAAAATTAAGCTTTGGAGCTTGTGGTCTCTCACCAATAGATATTGGTCCAATTAAACGTATTTCCTCACCGCCCCCCCCCTTGTCTCTAATTTCACTGTGGGTCAGTTTGGCATTTATCTGTGTTGGCCTGAGCTGCCATGGTAGCTCATGGGAATTGTGGTTTGGGTGCTTCATTTCAGTCCCCTCTCTGTGTTCTCCTGTATGGACTAGGCTCTGGGCCTGGACTACATCTCCCAAGAAGCATTGCAGTATCTCCTGTAATTGAATTGATGTGAGGTATCATGGGAGCCATGTGACCATGGTGCCTCATGGAAAGGGTAGCTAGTCGAGGGAGCCCACCTTATGAAGTTTTGGTGCTTCATGCTCCCATCCAATTCCCATGAGGTGCTGCAGCAGCTTGGGAAGATGAAGATTAATGTTAAACCAAGACAAAGTGAAATATTTCAATTAGTTCAATCAATGAAAGAAAATATTTGAATTTGAGAATGCTGAAATGTTTCAATTCGAAATGTATAAAGTGTTTCTGAACTGATATTTTTTTTAATTTTCTGGTCTGTGGAAAATGTTTATATTTTGACTTCTCATCCCAGTTTGGAACAATTTAAAAAAAAAATCAGAATTTCCTATGGGATGGAAATTCCCATTTTCAGAGTTCTGGTTTGTGGGTATGCTGAAAAGAAGCGTAATGCAAAGATTCAATTTTTGGACATGGTCAGTCGGATCCTCCAAAGGGCTTGGGATTTGCTCATTGTTTATGTGTTTCTTAAATCAACCGGGAACATGCCCATTTAGATAATAAAATAAACTGCAGCAGTGATGTTAGAGATCCTGGTGCCTGAGTTAATTATAACACTTTCACATTTTAAATGTAAATGTAAAGGCTTTAAACAGTCCTTTACCTTAAAATGAAGATGGAAAATAACTCGTCCTTCAGGCATCTTGCTATGCACTGTGCAGGGACTCAAAGTGAGTCATAAACATTTGTACTAATCAGACACAGCACTCAATTAACTCTTGCTTTGGAGGTTTTCCAGTTCAATATAAAGGGAGCACTGGTTGTCTGGGAGCACTTCAGCATAAATGGGTGCTATTTAATAGGAAACAATGTTCGTATTCCTTGTGTTCTGGCATAGTAGTCTAAATTATCAAGGTGTTACTCCATGGATGCCATTTTCATTAGCAGTAATAGGACACAATATGTTTATGCACATTACATTAAGAACACAGCCTGTTGCGCCGATCAGATTGGATCAATTAAAGTAATAGTAGTACCATGAACAGTGACAGAATGAATATTGTTTAGGTTCCAGGATAAATTTGCCCCTACCATTTATTAATCACAGTTTTTCCACATCGACAAGGTGAATCAGAGGAAATATATTCGTCTCTTCTATGTCTAATCTCTGTGATTCTGTTAGATCATCCATTCCTCCAAGGTCTGCACTTCTATGGAGGTTGTCTTTTCTGCTTCTTTGTTAGAGGGTAGCAGAGTAGGCTGGAGGAGTCTGTAGAGCAGCCTCTCATTATGGGTCAGCTGTAGAGAATCATATTTGTAGGGTTTAGGGTGTTGACAGTGTCCTGACCTGGTATAAACAGCCTTATATTTCGGCATGCTCTGACAGACGAGGGACTGTTTCAAGGCAGGAGATTTTGAGAATCACAAGGTTAAAAACTAAGGGCTATGCCCGCAACAGAGCCCAAATTCTGTCTGCCAGGAACTATTAAGCTGTAGGGACACCTCTTTTTCCCCACACACTGGCACTACAGTGGAGGAGACATGGGGATGGCACAGGAGCTGCTGCGATTGCCATGGCCACAAAAAGGGTTCCCCAGTGCAAGATTCCCCTTAAAGAAGTCTTGCGCCTGGAGTCGTGCCCAAAGCAGCCTTAATGGACCTGAGCACCATACACTGTCAGAAAGCTGAGAGCCCCACAGTTCCAGGCATGTAGACCAGTTTTATTCCAGCTTTGATGGCTCACAAGATGCCAGATGTTAAAAACTCGTTATTTTGATTATGCATTTCATATTTACTGAATGCTTATCAAATAGCATCCTGGCCTACAAGGTGTCCGGATGTCCCTATTTTATAGGGACAGTCCTGATATTTGGGGCTTTTTCTGATATAGGCACCTATTGCCCCCCATCTCCTGTCCTGATTTTTCACACTTGCTATCTGGTCACCATTCTGGCCTGTGACTCAACCCATCTACCCCTGTTGGGTGAATGCACAGCAAAAGCCTTCTTTTGTTATGAAGCAAGACTCTTAGATCAGTATTTCTCAGCTTCTTCAGCCTGGAGACCCCTTAGTCTAAACAAAAAATGTTGATGTCTCTCTGACATATACTATAAATGTCAATGAGGACAGTGGTAAGTCTGTACAATTTATATGCATGCCTGTGTGTTTTGAGAGGTTGACGGAGGGTACTTAAACGGTAAACGTGTGCAGGCAATGATGGAGTGAGGAGTTCTTTGCTTTAGATTGTAATCAAACTTCTGATGCTTCACAACTCCCGTGATCATCATCTGGGGGTTGTGACCCACTGGTTGAGAAACACTGCCCTGGGGGGTGAGTATGCATGAGTGAGAGTGAGGTAGGCTTTTAGGCTATGTAAATGTATACCGAGGCAAGCTGTAGTGTAATGGCGTTCAGGGGTGTGAGCGACGTAAGTTACGCCGACCTAACCAGCAGTGTGGACAGCGCCCTGTCGGCAGGAGTGCTTCTCCCACCGACATAGCTACAGCCTCTCAGGGAGGCTGGAATAATTAAGGCGAGAGGAGAGCTCTCGCGTGTCGTTTTAAATTTCTGCACTAGCAGTGTTTCAGTGGCACAGCTGTGTCAGTGCAGCGACAGGCTCCATAGAGTAGCCATAACCTTAGTTGATTCAGACCTGAGAGAGAGAATCCCAGGCCTGTGTAGGTTTGTCCTGAGAATGCTGTCTACAATAATACAATTTCACTTTGGCTTCTGATATTTCACAGATCAAAATTCCTTGGCAAAATTCTCACCATGGGGAAAAGTGTGACTTCACTCCGCTCTAAAACCAATCATAGACTATCTCAGCTCTATAAAAGCACTCTGGGTCATAATGAATATCAACCTGTAGAACTCTGCAGCCCCTTCCGTTTTATATTCTCATTGCAGGTGTGCTTAGCGATCCTAAACAAGGGTCCAAGCTCTGCTGCCTCAGACAACTCTCAGTCTAGGATTTATTCATCTGTGGTGTGTTGTTTAAAAAAGGACCAGGGAATAGTAGAGTCATATGTGATTACTTAACTTGGCAGTCACAGGTGTTTTCCAGGCTTAGTAAATGTACATTTGAAACTTTCGTTCTAGTGCAGAAACCTGGCTGTTATTTTTGAAATTCAAGTCCAAAACAAACGTTCTCTTATGCCAAAATTCAGCCCAGAGAGACTAATCAGAGCCAAGATGGAAACCCCCTGAAGATGATAAAGGCTTACAATGGGAGTTCTGACACAGCCAGGTGTGAATGAACTACTATAACAAACATTTTCATTTACAGCAAATCTTTTAGCACTCCTAATCCCTATGTGTACCTCAGTGAGAGGTTTACATAGCTATTAGGCAGCTGCTTAATGAAAGAGCAGTTTGGAAACATCAGCACATCCCATTAGTACAGACGCTGTTTTTCCTCTTTTGGGTTCCAGAAGGAAGACTAGACACTTTCTAGTAAAATCATCACAGTATCTCTTCCATTTCAGTTTTCTCAGTGTGAGATAGGTAGGTAAAACATCTTTAGAGCTCTCTTTGTCAAACTAGATTCCATAATCTGAGCAGAAATGTACATGGGAAGCTTCTCTGTTTAAACAGAGGGGTGGTCAGGTCAAATATTAAGGCCGGATTCTGCTACTACCTTCATAAACAATAGCACTGAAACAGGCTTACCTGTGCAGCAAAGTGCTTCTCAGCAGAGCTGGGCAAATAACTGATTTTTCAGTTTGGTGGCAATTCTGAAAAATAAAATAAAAATCAGTTTGACCCAAACCAAAATCTTTTAAAAGTTCAGAATTTTTGACAATTTGAGAAAGGCAACAAAAATTTTAGGCCAGATGAAATGAAACCATTTGACCCCCCAAAAATGTTTTTTTAGGTGTGGACATTTAAAATCATTATAAACAAAAGTAAAGGGAAATAAAGGGAATTGATGCCCTCATTTTACCCAATAGCTCAGTGGTGAGAGCACTCACCTGGGATGTGGGAGACCAAGGTTCGAATCCTTGCTTCAGAGTCAAGATGAGCTTTCTATGTAATACAATTCCTGCAATGTTCCTCCGTGTGTCACTCTGAAGTCTACAATTTCTGTTGAGTCAGCAATGGAAGCAGCTACAAACACAGTGACGGAGCTTTGTTCAGACTATCACCGCGCTGAATCATCACTGGGCTTCTGCACCATCCAATTTTTAAGTTCTCAGCCATGTGGTTTTAGTTACTGAGGGGTAAACTCCATGTTTGTGAATGGCACTGAGGCCCCTTGAAAATTTAACCTGAAAAGAAGTGTGTTTCTGTTCAAAACTATTCAGTGAATTCATGTCAAATTCATAGGTAGTTTTGGTCAACCTGAAACTGCATTTTTCAACAAATAAAATTACTTATCTGAAAAGTTTTGCCCAGGTCTACTGCTCAGTATATAAAAGGAAATCACGATCTGACCCTTTGGTTTTACAAACAAGTTTGTCCAAAGCCCAAGCCTTTTAGAAATGTTTGAGTAATTTATTTTTTATTCTACTGGGAACACTAGTTTAAAAACAAATAAACATTCTCCCTCAGTGATGGTAACCATAGTCTTGGACTACTTCATCAAAACACTCCTCGTTTGTCTATTTCCTGTTTCCAACGTCAGTGAAATGCAGAATTAACTGCAGATGGCACATGTAGCATGAAGTACAGTTATATCTACTTTGATATAAGGCAGTGTTTCTCAACAGGTAGGTTGCAATCCCCCGGGAGTGTCATTAAAAACAATTGAGGGTTGTGAGGCACTGAAAATTTGTTACAGACTAAAGCAAAAAAGCTTCTCTCTCTGCAGTCCCCTGTCTTTCAAGGTCAGGTATTCTCTGTCAATCTCTTGAAACACAATTACATTGTATAGCAGGGTTGGCCACATTTACTGACACCCCCTCTCCCCTCCGAGATCCCACTCCCAGTGGGGCAGAGTCCTCTAGCCCCACCACACTGCCGTGGGGCAGAAACTCCAAGCTCTCTCCTCCCCCCGCCAGTCTGGTAGGCGGATAAGAGCTCTGTACAAGAGCCATATGCAGCCCATGAGCCACGATTTGGATGTCCCTATTATATAGGCTTATCGTTGTTATAGGCATGAAGGGATCCTGTTTTCTGGCCAGCTCGAATGATTTGTAATTTGATAGTGTCCACTGTAACAGGGCACTTGCCTGGCATGGCACATGGTAACTATGACTGAAGGAAGGGAGGTTTATATCCAGATGAGAGAGACGCATTTGTGTTAATTGTGACTTACTCATTGACTGAGGGGTAAGTCTACACTACAAAGTTACATTGACATGACTGCATGCCGCCGTAGCACATCTGGTGAAGACATTCTAAGCTGATGGGAGGCTGTAGCTATGTCGGCAGGAAAAGCTCTCCTAGCCCTATCTACATGGGGGGGTTAAGGTAGGTGTAACTATGTAGCTTAGAGATGTGGATTTTTCATGCCCCTGAGTGACGTACTTACGTCAGTATAATTACATACTGTAGACCAAGCCTAAGTGTGATTGAAAACTTGCTGTTGAATGGCTGCTTCCCTAAAAGAGATGGAGCAAACCATTAAGGCTCTGAGGTGCATTGTCTTAGAAGGGATCTGAAGAACAAGTACTCTTCCCTGTACATCCCAGTGCCTTCAGTGCATTGGAAATTGTTTCGCGGCAGTTTGACGGACACAGAGCAAATGATGCAGTGTGCCATGCTGCCATTTGTGCATCATGTCTACTGTAATTTTGAGATGTTCAATTGTATGAACTTTGAACTCCTCAGTTAGTTTGTTAAATACGGGTTCTACTCTGTGTGTGAGGAGAAAAAACAAAAAATTGGGTTTAGAATCTATTACTATAAATTCCTTCATGCTATTCATGAAGTAAACTCCCAGCAAAAGTCCTGCAATGAGATTACAGTACTGAATCATTCCTCTTGCTTTCAAGCACTTACATTGGGTCAGTGTCAATGATGTTACTGACTTGTATTAAAGTGAAATAGACAAAGGTCTATTCTGGGAGGGCTTGTTAACAGCAAGGTGGGTTATTGATTCTGGCCACATAGAAATGAAGATAGCCCAAAGCTTAAAATGCTTAGTTGTTGCTTAGGCATTTGCTAATTGGGTAGCTCTGCTCTTACACTGTTATACAATGAAAACACACATCTTGGTGACTGCGGATTTCTCGAAGGAGTCCAAAGTCTTCAGCTTTATCAGGGCATGTCAGTTGTTGCTAATGAACACCAGAAAGTGGTCGGCTAGAAGATGGACAGAGTTTAGATTAAGAGCCAAATGCTGTGGCTGGCCCAATCTATCAAGGGCCATACTAAAATGCTAGGTGGGGAAACGGCTCGGTTTGGCTATTATATCCCCACCATATCATTTAACACCAGGGTGGTGTCTCTTCCTCTTTGTGGCCTTCTGAGTTGCTGGTTGGGGGGGAGGGAAGAACAGCCAAGGAGGGAGAAAGGGTTCTAGACATTGAAAGGCTGCATGGTCCATTTGAACAGGGTGCTAGACTATGACTTGGGGTGGGTGGGGTTCTTTCCCCGGCTCTGACATTGGTTAGCTGGGTGACTCTGAGTGAGCTGATTCTCCAATCTGTGCCTCCATCTTTCTATTTGTAAAATAGGGATAGTGATGCTGGCCTCCTTTGTAATGCAGGTTGAGGTCTATGGATGAAGAGCTCTATGACAAAAGGGAAGTCTTATTACGAGGCCCTCCGTTCGCCAGAAGGTCTCCATATTAGGATGGGCCAATTGGCATTTGCCAACATAGGTTGAATCCACCTCTTTTTATGGCTCATTAAGTGAATAAAATCTAGGGGGCTGTTTTGATTGGCCAGGGCCATCTTCTGGAAAGATTTTAGAACTAAAACGTTAAGGATGGCTTCTCATTGGTTTGAAGGGGGGGTTGCAATACAGCCTTTCATTTGCAGAAATGAAACACAGCCTGTGTATATGAATGCACAAAATGGAATGAAAATTGCAGCAATGTTAGCCCAGGAAAGTGCTGGCCAAATTCTAGCTTTCTCCCTAGCTATGTATCTCCCTGCACGTTTTGGTTCTTACAGACATTCTTTACATCCTGTCCTAAAGTGCTGTGCAGTCCTGTCGTACACAGATACCATACACCATCACATTTGAGGAATGGATGACGTGAACTGCGCATATAGCTTCATGTTTTCATATCAGCGTAAGGTTGTATAATATGTCTGAGCTATATGCTCTACCTTCAAATATCAAGCTTCTGTCAAAAGCTACAGGAACATTTATGTTAACATCGAAAACAAAGCTCTTTGATGTTCATTTGAGGAAGTCACTCAATAAGTGGGGAATTCAGTATGTTGCATGCACATCTGCACGCCAAACAGAAGGGTGCATCTTCATAAGAGCTATGGAAGAAATTCAGTTCAAATGTGAGCCATTCCACTGTTCTTAGGAAATGCTTCTTTCTGCCTTTAGAAGTTTTTGTACAGCTCGAGGGCAAGCATGGAATCTAATGGTCTGACAAGTTCAGCTGGGTGGAATATTTCTTTGTCTCTTAAGTCACTGCATTAGGTGAAAGCATTGCTTGCTGAACTTGAACAAAGGGTTTGCTTTAATCTTTCCAATTCAGATGATTTTGTAGAAGGTATAATTTTTGCTGTCATTCACACGTTCTGAGTGGCCCTCTTGTTAGATTACAGAACGTGAAGTGGCCAAAATGAGCCTCTCAAACAATTTACGAGGACTTAGACATTTTATTTTTTTTAAATGCGTGGCGAGCAGATCATCATGCTACTCTGTTAATGTGAATCTGTCTTTATTTCCAGCTGGTTCGCGCAGATTCAGTGGTGCTCAGTGGCATATGCAGAATATCATTAATGACTCTGTGGAGAGCTCCGACGATGAATTCTTTGATGCACGAGGTTTGTACAGTATTTTTTTCCCTCCAGAGTTTTATGGCAGCAACATATGTAACTACATTTAGATTTGCTCTTTAATCTTCCACCTGCCAGGTCAAGTTTTATACACTTAAAGCCTCTCTCCTGTGAAATCTTATGCATGTGTTTAAATTGCACACTGTGTGTACTCCAACTGGAATCGGTGAGGGCACCCACAGTATGTGAAGTGAAGCATACATATGAATCTTTGGAGGATTGGAACCTAAAGGCCAAATTCTGAGGGCCTTGATTATCTAGCCTGTCCATTAATCATCTCTATATATGTCACCCATTACCAGAGTATCAGAAGTATTTGGCACACACGGCTCCTAATCAAGTCCATGGGAGCCGCAGGTGCTCAGCCCCTTTGAAAATCAGCCCCTCAATCTTTACTCTGGCAAAACTCTCACTGAGGTTTGTATGAGTTTTGTGAATGAGTGAAAACTGCCTAAATGTTGCTTCAGGGTATGAGCCATAATGAATGTACCCAGTTAATCTAAAGTGCTAATTTCTTTCTGTAACTGCCTGGGGCACTCTAAAACAGACCATGAACAACTTTTATTATGGAATACCGGGCTGTCTTCCTTAATGTGCTGGGGAGTTTCTGGACTGGGGCAGATGTAGTTTTGCCTACAGGAAACTTAAAGTGCTAACAACTAAACTGCAGGCTTCCCTTGGGTATTTTATTTATATATATATATATATATATAGTATATTTTATATACTTCTGCCTGAAGTAGAATCACCCCACAGGAGATGATTGATTGACTGTTAAGAAATCCAGTTGTAGTAATTTTGTAACGTGGACTGTTGAGGTGGAATAAGATTCTTTTACATCCCAATAGATACAACCTCAAGTTGCACTGGGTGCCTGAACTTGAGGAGTGAAAAGGAGTAGAATAAGATTGCTGAACTCTGAATTTGTAGCACATGGTGATTTTAAAGGGCACAGCAATCTGTCTGGTCAGAATAAGGTGACCAGATAGCAAATGTGAAAAATCGGGACGGGGGTGGAGAGTAATAGGCACATATATATGAAAAAGCCCTGTAAAATCGGTCACCTTAGGTCAGAAGCAACCCCCCAAGTGGTTGATTATGGGGTGTATGCATGCACGTGTATATGTGTGTTTGAATAATGAAGAAACTACAGCTCCACAGGCCAAAGCTAAAATGCCCAGGTGCTGGTTGGAAAGCACATGAATTTTTCAGTGTGATTGCTTTGGGTAATGGCATATTCATTAGGCTTCCTTGGATGACTTCTTTTTGCAAAAACATTCAATGCTTAACAAAGAAAATGGATATTTTATTTCTAATGGCTGAGACTGTTGTTAAATTTTTCCATCTGTTGATATTTATAGGACAGAGCTGACATTTTCCAAATGCTTCCACTCTTTGTCTGAGCATGGCTACTTTTGAGCAGATAGAATTAATTTTAGGAATTTTCTAATCTCTAGCCTTGTTATTGTGTGACACTTGGATGTCTGAGGATGTTTGATGGTGCTACAAAAGGTAACTGGTGCCTTTAGGCATTATCCAGGCATGCATGTTGGACTGCTTTGTCTACTGTCTTGCAATAACATTTTATAGTTTAAAATGGTTTTTCTTTTCCTTGGTGGGGTTGTTGGAGAACCAGCCTGCATTCATTAGAGAACCACCTGCTGAGTTTTTGCACTAACATATGTTTGAGTTGAAAGTCAGTGTGAAGGAGACATTTTGTCAGTTGTTTTTTGGTTGCTTGCAAAATGTAAGGAGGGGGGAGGAGAAAATGAAACCACTATCACAAAGAAGATGACAGTGCAAACATGGAAATCTGCAGTAAAGTTGAGTAGTGTAATGGGGTAGGCAATTTGGCAAATTTAGGAAGAGGAAAACCCAAGCACTTTTTTTGTTTGAATGATGAGTAGTGTAAATTTGGAGGAGACATGGTCACTGCGTTAGATTCTGATCCCATTTCCTCTGGTGATAAATCCAGAGTAGTTGAACTGACCTCAATGGAGCTGTTCTGATCTCAGTTATGGGAACACAAATCAGGAATGTCCTTCTCCTGACCAAAGGCTGTTTCATTATATATGTATGATTAGTACAATTGATATTGCCAGGGGAGAAGTGTGCCTTGGTGGTCTGTGCACAGAATGGGGAGCCAGGAACTCTTGAATTCTCTCCCTGGCTCCGACAGTGGTTCCCTCTATGGCTTTGAACAAATTGGTTAGCCTTTCCCTTTCCATTTTGCTCTTTGTAAATCACATATGGTAGCTGTAAAATTAATGCTACCTTGATACTTGGAAGACAAGGTTTCTGCTTGAAAGCTGTATTTTTCCAGTGTTGAAAACTGCAAACTCTTGATTTCTAAATCAAATAAATAAAAATTTTTGTTTAAAATATAATTTTATCTTGAAATTTGGGGCATAATTCTTTTCTTGTTCACGCCATAGGGTATGTGGGGCAGAGGAGGGCTGCAAATGGGTATGTGAGCGTATTCGAATGGATGCCTTTCTGTGCAGCGTTGTAGCTGTGTTGGTTCCAGGATATTAGAAAGAGAAGATGGGTGCGGTAATATTGGTCCGACTTCTGTTACTGGAGAGACAAGCTTTTGAGCTTACATGGAGCTCTTTCGCAGGATGCCTTTCTGGAAGATGTGCTTTTGGTAAACATAAATTATTGGGCTGAATGAAATTGATTAGGATCTCTGTTTCCATTACTCTCAAATGAAACTTGTTCACATCTCATGGATTCACAGAAGATTGAACTGTGCCCCCAGTTGCACAAATAAGTTATAGCTATACTCAGACAAGGTGTTGCCAATGTTCTTTGCAATTTTATCTAGAGGGACACGTCTGTCATTTATTTGAAGCACAAATATTCTGAAATGAAATTCTTTATCCATGACCTATGTGTAATATTAATATTATTGTAGCGCTAATGAGAGCAAGCTGTTTGGAGTCTTTCCTGACTCCAAGAAAGGCACATAGTGTTGCAGGTTTCGTTGGTAAATTAGATTTTCAATATTTTACTTGGCTGTTATATAGGGCCTTCCATCTGAAAATCCTCAAGCAGTTTACAAATAATGAATGAATTAAGTTGCACAACACCTCTGAAAGGCAGATAAATATTATATGTGTAAAGTGAGGTACAGAGCGATAAGTGACTTGCCGGAGGTCACATGGCACACTTCTGCCAGAGCTGGGGCTAGAACCCAGCTCACCTGATTTTCAGCCATGCTTTAGCTGCACAACTATTCTTTAAAGAGAAATCTGAGTGTTATTAATCAATAACTGGTTTTTTGCATTTTTCAGAAAATAAATTGCTTGGCAGACAGATGGAAGTTGAAAGAGCATACAGTTGCTTTTTCCTCGTGGATGATGATGATTTATACATTTGGTGCGTTAGTGCCACTTTACATAAATCAGAGAGAATATTTAGTATACATGGATATCAGTTGCCTACTCTAACAGTCTGTGATCAATTAACTTGTGTACCTCAGTGTTATTTCCCTCCCTCTTTCTAGTGGCTTAATGCCAGTACTTCAGCACAAAGGGGTGGCTAATAGAAGAGTTTCAGCCTATATCATATATATTTATTATATTGTATTAGAAATTTGTACCTAGCCTGTAAGCATGGCAGCTCAACCCCTCATTCCCACCCCCGCTACACCCCCCAAATGTGAAAACAAACCTTACGATATTTGAAACACCTCACCGAGCACCTCATTTAAATCCATGATGTTTGTGTGTGTCTGGAGACGAATTGGTCCTTGATGGTAACTAATAAACAGTACACTAACTGAAATCTCTGTTCTACAAAAAGGCTTTGCCATTTAGATGATCACAGTTGAGCTCGCTTGGCTCCTCAAATGGAGCTTGCTCTGTAAAAGACAGCCTTCTACAGTGCTGACTTCCAGATCTCAGCTGCTGCAGTGGCATCTTGTGCAGAATAGGTCACTGCTAGTATATGAAAACAAATTCAAGTGGATAGAACATTGCTCAGTTGCCTGAGGTGGAACCAAAGTAATTTGCATTATGCAAAGCTACTGTTGTAGGGAGGCTACCTGTTGTTAAGTTAAAGTAGATAGTGACCTATGGCTCACTGTAATGCATTCCATCTTCCCCAATACTTTATCCAGTGACTGGCTATGGACAGCTAAGAGTGGACATCGTTTGCTAAAAAGCTGCAGCCAAGTTTGCAGGAACTTGCATGCACACTTCTGCACAATCCTCTTTGAGCCTGGCTCAGAGCCCATTAAAATGAATTGAAGAAGTCCCATTGACTTCAGTGGGCTTTGGATCATGCAAAGAGAAGAATGAGGGGGGATTTGATAGCAGCCTTTAACTACCTGAAAGGGGATTCCAGGGAGGATGGAGCTAGGCTGTTCTCAGTGGTGGCAGATGACAGAACAATGAGCAACGGTCTCAAGTTGCAGTGTGGGAGGTCTAGGTAGGACATTAGGAAAAAGTTTTTTTCACGAGGAGGGTGGTGAAGCACTAGAATGGGTTTCCTAGGGAACCTCCATCTTTAGAGGTTTTTAAGCTGCGGCTTGACAAAGCCTTGGCTGGGATGATTTAGCTGAGGTTAGTCCTGCTTTGAGCAGGGGGTTGGACTAGATGACTTCCTGAGGTCTCTTCCAACTCTAATATTCTGTGATTCTATGCACATGCATGAAACTTTGTACGCATGTCAACCTGACTTTTGTGGTAGTTGGTAAGTGCATACCCAAGCCGCATTATTCATGTGAATATTTTGCGTTAAAAGCATGCAAGAATTTGGTGCTTCTTAGAAGTGGCACATGTTCTTAGCCAGAGTGATTTTGCTAACTTGGAAAAATATTTTTCCAACTAGAGTGACAACTTGGTGCTTTCATGAGTACGTGGGGCTCACTTTTCAGCAGTATGCGAGTAATGTAGTGAATCAGAGCTGTGCCAGCAACAATCATGTTTAAACAAGGTTGTTGCTAGAAGAATATTAGCCATAAAATCCCTGTACATATTTGTCAGGGAAACCATGCTAACAATTGTGTTAGAACACGATTAAAAAAGAGTGCCGCAGGATGGGTGACTTTATATGGTACAGGCTGTGTAGGATGGCCTTTAGAAGAAATCATTCCTGACAAATGCAGATTTCAAAGCAGGGACAGTCTTATCACATAAGGAAATGGGGGCGGGGGTGGAAATCAAAATGTGTATCTCAAACTTTTTCTTAAATATTTGAAATATATTTTCTCAAGTATCTCAAATCCCTTTTCCTAGGATCTCACTAATGAAAGGGAGGGTTGGAGGGATGTGGATGATGAGATGTAGAAAGAAGAGGATTCCGAGTGTGCAGTGGAATGTAAGGCCACCTCTTCAGCTGCTGTATATCCACATAGTTCTGTTGAAGTGAATGGCGATATGCCAATTCACATCAGCTGATGATCTGGCCTGAATTGTTTAACTGTGTATATTGTTTTCAGTTATCAGCCAGGAGAATGTAAAATACACATTTAATTGTCAAACAGTGAGCCTTATTTTCTTCTTATACCGGTGTAAATCAGGGGTAACTTCAGTTAAATCAATGGAGTCAAACTGATATAAGTAATGTCTGGTCTACCCTAGAAGATTAGGTCAGTTTAACTATATTGGTCAGGGGTGTGAAAAATCCCTACCACCCAACAGCCTCCTTGATCCAACCTAAGTCCCTGTATAGGCAGCGCTAGGTCGACAAAAGAATTCTTCCATCGACGTAGCTACTGCCTCTCAAGGAGGTGAATTAAACACACTCCAGCTGCCTTTTCCTAGCTTGGGTATCAAAGCCATGCAGCTATGGCAGTGCAGGCTTCCACGCAGGTTGTACAAGTCTGTCTCGGCCCTTAACTAATTACTTGATCAGCTAGCCTACCCCTGAAGAACATGATGTCACTGCTTCTGGTACCAAAGCTAGGTACAATAAAGCTAGGTTGAGCATGTCGACATGTTGTGCAGTCATCTCCCCTGTTGTAGTGTAGTCAGACTATAGTTAAACACACATGCCTAGATGAATATTCCTGGAAAGCCCTTGCTGGACTGGCACTTGCCTCAGTTACAAAATCTGGCAAGTTCATCTGGATTTACAGCATGGTAGAGGCTTGCGTCAGGCTTCTGAGAGAAGAGGCCATAGAGAAATTGTGCTGCAGTCCTCACATTTCCTTAAAAGAAACATCCCTCTTCCAGGTGGAAACTGCTGCCTTTGGAGAAGGGGGTGACATCACTGCTGTGAGAGCCTGTTCCTTAACCCTGCATATTTTCGTTGATTTAGCTTCTGACACCCATTTAACCAAATGATGTCTCTTCTTGTTGTACACATCTCCTGTGACCGACATATTCATTTTCCCACAGCTTGCATACAAGTCCATTAGCTGCTCTTCTGTAAAGTTAATGACTCTGCACAATACTTTGATTAGTAGTACATTACCATGCAAATGGAATCATTCCCTCTGTATGCAGCCTTGCTCCAGATAAGGAAATATATTTTGAGGCGTATGGATTCAGAATACCAACGATAAAAATCACGGGTATCTCATAACAGGTGCAATTCATACCAGGAAGTCTGGGCACAGGTTCATAGGACTACAGCCCTAGCTCTCAAAAAGGATGAGTGATTTTGAGTGCACAGCTTGAGGTGCCTGGTTTTTAGAGGGAGGGAAGTCAGCATTTCCTGAAAATCAGGCCCTTCTCAGAGGTCTCAGGATGTGGGACACCAAAAAACAAACATCCAAAAGTCACTAGCCACTTTTGAAAATCTTGGATCACGTTCTTGAAATTGGATGATGTTATATACTGACAGTGTGACAGACGCCATCTTGACTATCACCAGGGATTAAACATGAGGACCTCTAGTGCTAAATGCATGAGTCTTGAGAGCCCGAGTTAAAGAATCAGCCTCTGTAGCTGTGGCTGTAACAGACTCGCATCCTCTGTGGAGTTGACACAGAGGGGGACATGTAACACATGCTGAGTAGTGGCTGCATAGGTAACTTGTAGCCGACAGTAATGGGAATTGGACATCAAAATCCTCTAGGCAGCTATGAAAATCTTAACCAATATCCTTTTTGTAACAGGCAGGTGCTGCTGATATTCAGCTGAAGAAGGCCAAGGCCAGTGGATTCAAGTGGCGTGAAATAGGGTTTTCTAACCATTGTACAAAGTCATAATTAGACCCAGCATAGGGCATACTGTTCAGTATTGGATGCCTTACAACATCACGTAGGATGTGCAAATCCTGGGGAAGGTCCAGAGAAGAACTACCAAATTGATCAAAGAGAGAGGAGGGCTCTTGGATAAGTTGGTGATAACTGGATTGCATAACAATAATGGTGCCATGCACTGTAGATACTGCAGTGGGTGGCACCTGGTAAATACATGAGAGAGGTGGAATTTATATAGCTCATCTCATCCGACGATACCAAAGTTCTAGAATGGAGAAGAGAAAGCCATGTGAGTAGGAGCTCTTGTTTTCATATAAAAATGCTAAGACAGGATCACAGAAACATATGTAAGGATCTTTTTGAACTAAGCAGCAATAGCGCTGGAGGGGGCAGAGGGAGGGAGAAGCCTGTGGACGCTATGAAAATGTAGTAAGAATGAACATCCAGCTCTTAAGATTGGGTGCACGTATCCCTTGGTATCCATTTCCTGCAGTTGCAGTGGGCTGGGTGGATCTCTGTCCTTGTGACCAGCTTCTATTTCCGACTGATGTAATTAATGTGATAGAATGCATGTTATGCCACCTGAAATAAACATTACAAAACTGTCACCGTTCCAGTTCAAACCACTCTCTCCAGAGCTGATGAGAAGAGGACCAGACTGCCGTGCGTGGCGAGGGATGCTGGCCTGTCTCCTCCAGCCCAGGAAAGACTGACACCAGGCCCAAAGTCTGTTCAGTCCCTTCTTTCAGGGCAGGTCTTCTAACACAAAAAACAGTTCCATGTATGAACCTGGGCTTTCACTCGACTTGGGGGTCTTCTTCAGGAGCACAGTGGTATTTCCCCTTGTCTCTTCTTCTATTGTATCACGTCCAGGCACGGGATCCACCTTAACTTCCTGAAGCTCTTCACCAACTGTGCTCTTTCAGGCCTTTTGACGAATCACCTGATCCCTTCGCAGCTGGGTCTGAATTCCTATCCTATGTTTAGGGGAAAAAGCTCTTTTCAAACTGTGCTGATTGACTGCTGGCCCCCTCTGTCCTACTGGGGCAGATCACCTTGTTACACAGGCCATAGCCTCAAAGCAGATCCATTTATTGTCTCAAACCTTTGAATTGGTTGTTTCTGCCTTTTGTAGTAGGGACGTGGCATGAAAGGTCTGAGTGTTTTTTCAGGTGCTTCATTATACTTGCATATTTTCAAATCACCTTTGATTAAGCCTATGGCCAAAGCTGAAGAGGAGAGGAGGTTCTGTGACTGCACTGGGAATATTGTGCCTCGAGGGAGGTTGATGGATCAGGACCTACGTATTGGATATGAATACACAGACAACGAGTGTGGCATTGCCTAAAAAGCCAAAGGCCTTTGGTGGGGCATGATTTCTAGTATGAGCTTCGATAACTTTTTATGATTAGGATAGTAATGAGTTGTATGGGGTTTCTTTAAAAAAAAAATTCTTGAATGTCTTGAATTTCTTTTTCTGAGTCATCCTCAGAAAGTTACTATTGGAGTTCTTTGCCCTTAGAGCTTCTTGCAATAACACCAGCTGCTGATGGATTCTTTCAGAGAGAGTTGACAAAGGAATATGTTGAAGTGAGATTGAAGTATCTAGAGGGTGAGAAAAGCGGTTAGAATTGCTCATGTATCGTACATACTCTTTTAGCTGGGAACAGCACTCCACCACATTCATCATAGCTGGGGGAAGCAGAAACATATTTTTCTATCTGTTGGCCTTGGTACAGCATACAGAGCCACAAACAAAGTAGTGAATAAATGAAGTGTCCTTTCAAACACTATTGTGACACAGCTAAAGCAATCGTGTGTGTGGTAAGGTTGTAGAAACAGCAAAACAGATCTTTTGCAGCTAAATGAAGCTGTTCATGTCTAGTGATTGCCTTTCATTTCCACACACGCATCCTGGTGAGTAAAAGAAATGGTGATTGCTGTTCGTTTGTACTGCAGTGGCATCGAAGGACTGCAGTTATAGACCAGACAGCCATTGAGCTAGGCCTGGTACAAACACCTTAGCAAAGAGAGAGACAATTCTGGCTCCAAGGAGGTTGCAGTCTAAGGTGATACAAATGATGAATGCGACACACAGACAGGAGAGCACAAGTTGATGATGAGATTAAAGTCGTCAGCATGAAATGCAGTGGTCGCATTTTGTTTTGGGAAGCTCACAGGGGAGGGAGAGAGAGAGAGAGAGAGCGTGCGTATGTGTGCACGCGCACATGGCGGGGCAGAGGTTTCTCAAAGGCACGATTTGGAGTTCAGTCACCCAGATCAGGTTGGCTTTCAGTTGGAGTTGGGTGCCTGTGTAAATCTCCCCTGGGGTGTATTACTAGCAGGTATATAGAAAGAACTTGGGTTTTTTGTTGGTTTTTTTTTTGCACAGTTTAATCAGCAACTGACCTCAGGGGTGCCCTGGGTGAGTACAGTGGTGTCTGGCTACTGTTACACTCCTGTGTCTTCATCACTGGTTGCACTGCCGAGGGATGGTGGGGCAGCAGCTTCCATGGGGCAGCTACTCTTCTTGCATGGGTGGTGGGTAGAACCTTGGCTTCATCCTTTCTGCCGCACTCGTCCGTGCAGATGTCGTGTTGCAGACTGCTTCTTTCCCATTGGGACCCAGATTGTAGCTCGAATACATGATGATTCCTGATCTGCTGCTGGGGTCAGCACCTCTCTCCAGGTTGCTTCTTACTCAGAGCTTGTGGCAAAGCCACAATTTGGGGGAAGTCAGGGGAGCTGGTTAAGAGAACTTATTCTCTATTTAGAACTTCTTAATGCAGTCCAGCATTTTTGATGCAAAATCTTCAAGACGTCTGTGATCTTGGTATAATGGCTTCAAACTAGGGAGTTCTAGGCAAATATGGTGGGAGCTAAAGGTGCTGGTGCAGGGAGAGGCTAAAAATGTTAATCATTGACCTGCATATTGAGTCGTCTTGCTCTCTTTCTGCCTTCCCCTCCCCCTCTGGGATTTTTCCCTGGAGATGAGTACTTATCTTAGCATAATTATAGCTGGGGCAGACACACAAAGCAAAGGTGCAGGGGATAGATTATATTTAATGCCCATCAGTAGCAACTGAAAGGAATCACAAAGGACAAACTGAAATCAATTTACTGTTCATAATTAGCCATTGTTTAAAGCTCTCGTAAAGTTCCTCACTGCATTAGCACTTTGGACTTGCTGCATGTCTGTGCTTTGAGTCCTGCACAACTGAACGGTTCTACCAATTTTCTCATGCATCATGGCTTGGAAAAACTACACTGAGTTTCACCTCACTCCATGGCTGGTCGGCAAGGGAGAACTCAAGCTTTTGAAGAATATTGTAAACCATGAACTCTCTGGCACTTGCTGTTCAATGGGACAGCAAACCCTATAAATGGAATCCTGTTTTTGCCTTTAGGCAGCCCCGTAAGTCATCCTGCCTCATATTGTTCTGTTAAAAGACCCGAATGGGTTCTATAAACTAAGAAGCAACACATAGTAAAAATGGAAGAGAACTGTGCCATGCACCCACTTTTCCTGGCGTGTTTTATCAGCTGGATGAAGACTATTGAGTTTTAAATCCTTTTAATAGGTTGGGCCTCAGTTATAAGGCCTGTGACATACAGGGGAGTATGAACCCTGAATGGGCTATCCAGTTGCCTATGCAGGGTTGAGAGTACCCACGGGCCTCTTATGGGTGAAGAATGGGTAGGCAAGGGCAAAGTGTAGAAGGGTAAGTAAAATGTGATGAGATTTAGGAAAGCACTGAAGCATGTGCTGAAGTCCCACTGATATGACATAAGCATAAACTTAAGCTATTTAGGAATAAATGCTTTACTGAATCGGGGCTGTAATGGAGAATTTGCCACTGAAATGATCATATGAAAACAGACTCTGCTGTCATACACTTAGGGTTATCATTTTTCTATAGGAACAGCTAGAAAGAGGAACTGAGCTGGAAGGAAACGCATATATGCTAATATTTTAATCTTCCAAAATTGGGGGAAATCTGAGAATAATAAAATGAAGACGAGAGAATAAACACCATATGACACACTGCGTAACACACTCCTGGAAGGCACTCAGAGCATAGTATAAGAATCTATATAGACTAGAATAGGATGCACAATATTTGTTTAATGAACATGCTTTCCTTGAGTGCCTTAATTCTAGAAATCCTCTTTAGAAGATGATCTTCATTGTCATTTTTCTTTCTCACTGATACCGAATTCTCTGTGTGGTTAGTTATCCTGGAACGATGAATGCAATAATAACAACCATTATACAAATCCCATGACAACTAGTGATCATTGCCATTAGAACGTATTGATTAAAGTGTGGCATGTTTACCACTCTCTAAATCTCTTAGGGTTTATAGTCTGGTCAGATGAAATCATTGCTAAAGCAAAACTTGACCTTTCCAGCAGGGGATCTAACCACTGCAATGATGATAGAAAATTGGCCAACACAGAACCACAGGAGTTGCCTCTGAAATAAATAATTATGGAAGTTGCTAGTGCTCTTTGTACATAGGGAATAAGCTTGGTGCACAAATGAGCATGTAAAGTCTGAACATGAACCTGGGAGTTAACATCTAAACTTGTTTGCACACTAGGGGATCTCTGATCTGGCCAGCTCTGAATATGAAGTGTCTGTTGAAGTCCATGTGAGTTCATATGCAGGGAGTTGCCAGGGTCAGGCGCAGTATCTTACTCTTTAGTACCGTTATGACAGCAGTATAGATTTCACTGAAGTTATTTTTTAACAGGAGATGCTTCAGAGAGAGTAATTTTATGCAAGCCTTTTAAAGTAATATTTTGTTATTAAATGTCAAAGAAAACCCACAAATTGACAGTACAAAAGGATAAATGTGGAGTTAATTATTCCATTGAGCATATATCAGGAATGCTATATTGTCATCAGACTTTTACAGAGGCTGATTAAGTTTTACTTTCAGAATCTTGTTTGATACAGACTCTTTAGGGTCTTTTTTTTCCTTCCCTGCTGCAAAATAATCTTGGTTAGCTGGAAATCAAGCTTTGTAATTTAGAAAACAAGAAAAACCTTTTATGGAAGGGTATAATTCAGTTTGTTCCAGTTTTTAAGCTGTACCACAGGCAATTAGTTATAGATCTCCAGAAGAGTAAATCCCTTTTCAAGTACCTTGAAATATTTAGAACCCTTTTAGAATTTGTTGACAATACAGTGGTTTGCTCCAGCGGCCTTGGATATTTTAAAATAGAAATGTGTATCCTCAAGCAAGCTAGCTCTGCTGAAGAAAAAAAAATAGCATAGTTTGAGAATCCCCCGCAAAATAACTAAGGATAGTGTTTTTTACTAGGAAAGTTCAGATATAAGAGACCGACAATGCATCCACTCACGATCTCAGTATATAGAGAATGGTAACTTATGCCAGGGTATGACTTGCACCAGCTTGCTGCACAGTAATGTTCCATGTGGATGGTACTGCAGCTGCTCTCCAGGTTTTCAGTGTGCTGTCACAATGTCCACATGGGACACCATGACCCCCAATCCCTTTTCAGGGTCACTGCTTCTGAGGATTGTCCCCCCTCCCTCTCCTGTTAGTATTCTTTGTTCCTAGAAGTATGACTTGACTTGACCATATTGAAATGCATAATATTTGCTTGTGCCCACCTTACCAAATAATGCAGAGATCACACTATATCTGTGACCTATGCAGTTCATTATTTACCACTCCTCCAATCTTTATGTTAATGGAAAACTCTATCAGTAATTATTTTGTGTTCTTCCAGGTCAACTGCTGGAAATGTTAAATGGTGTAGGACACACTAGAAACACACCTGCTTGATCATGATTCCCCATTTACAACTACATTTTGAGACCTATGAGTTCCCCAGTTTTTAATTTATTTAACTTGTGCTATATAGATTTTGTGTCATTGTAGCTTTCTAATCAAGGGGTCATGTACTTTGACAAGATCTGTTTTCCATAAACCCATGTTGATGATGTTAGGTATTAGTCTTCTTTCATTTTTTTTTTAAATTGAGTCCTATGTCAATGCTCTATTATTTTGCCCTGGATTATTGATAAACTGACAGACCTGTAATTACCTGGGTCATCCAGTTTACCCTTTTAAAAATATTGGCACAACATTAGCTTTCTTCTGGTCTTCTGGCACTTCCATGGTGTTCACAGGCTTACTGAAAATCAACATTAACAGTCCCAGGAAACTTCAAAAATGACCTGTAGAGCCTGTCAGAAATTTTCCAGCTGGACGTTTTTCCATCAGAAAATGCCAGTTTGTAAAAAGCAAAAATTTTTGGCAGAAACATGTAGATTGTTATTGAAGTTTTGTTTTGAGAGGAAAATTGAAAAAAGCATTTAAAAAAGGTTGATTTCAATTTTTCGTTTTGACACAGCTTTTCACTTCAATTTTTATATTTTTATACAATATAATCAAAATTGGAAAGAAATAGTTTGATTTTATGTAAATAATGTGTTTCAATCCACCCAAAACTTAATTTTAGTGTCATTTAGTGGGAATCTTTTTTTTGCTTTCATTCTGTTTCAGAATGGTTCATCATCCCCCTCACTCCCCCGTAGCTCTGTATTGTCATATCTCAAGTTCCACAGATAACTTTTACCTCTTCAGTACCAACCGGAGGCTATAGACAGCCAAATTTAGTTGTCTGATGTGCAAGCACAACTCCCATTGAGGAACAACTGGAATTGTGTGCACAGAACTGGGCTCCATGTCTCATCTCAGCTTCTTAGTTTTCTTGGTTAAACATCTTAAACAGATATTCAACTTTTGTCTAGAGTATTTCCACTCTGGTGTGCATTTACGGCCTGAGGCAAAGCCATGAAGTTAATGGAAAGACTCCCACTGACTGACGGGCTTTGGCTTGGGGCATTAGATGAGAAAATGTTTACTTCAAAATATTACTGATATCAAGACACTAAATCGTGTGGAAATGACTATTTGGTGGCACTATTACAAAGGCTGAGACTCGGATTTCCAAAGCAATCTAAAGGGAGTTACGCTCCTTTGAACATCTTAGCCTAGATTCTTAACCAATTGGGTTAACTTTATGTGAATACAAGAAGCCGCATTATGAGACATGACACCATATTCAGTAATGTCTTCTTTGTGTAGCAAAGTGAATATACAAGGCTTGGTGTACCAATTTATGTAAGTTTTTATGTTAACAGCAGAAAAAATATTAGGACTTCTAAACCTCCTGGTTAGCTAGCTTTCCCAGACTTCTGTGTTCTGGGCAAACTGACAACTTTTCAGGCCCTGTGTTTCATCTTCAAAGGAGCTTTTCCTGTCTCTGTGGTTAGACTCATATTTTCATACGAGCAGAATTGATGTCTTTCCCCATGCAGAGATTCTTCTGCATCCCAAAATAACTTTGGGGCTGACACGGCATCACCCTCTTGCCTCTCACAGCAGCGTCTCAAAGTGATTCAACCGTGGTTCTGAATCTTGGATGCATAATCTCATGGCAGAGGAGACCCAGGTTGACTGGAGGGTTCTTTGCTGAAGTCATCGTCTCTCTTTGAGTTAAAATTCAAAAGTGCCAGCTCTGTCTCTCTTCCGCATAGCTGCCAGGTACTTGTCTCCTCTCTACTCCCCTCCCATAGTGAGATGCTTTTCTCTCTCTGCTCCAGACCCTCTTCTAATCTTGCTGCTGGACTTGCTATGTGAGTCGCCTTTTGCTACTGCTATCCTCTATTGTTCCTTCAAATGCTCCCAACAGCACCTGGATGAAATTCCCCCTCCCTCTTCCCCCACACCCCACTTCTTGAGCAAAGAGCTGGTTTTAGATAGCGGGAGCATTCTTATTTGTATTATGATAGTGCTTAAAGGCACTAATTAAAGTCCATGTCCAGGATGCCATCTGTGTTTTGTGTGGTTGGTGGGGAGAGAATCGCCTTACTGCCTTTTCTCTAATTTTAAGGTAACTGCGTGTTTGTGTTTTTGGGGTGAGTGTGGAAGGGGTAAACTGATATCAGCCCCAGTATGGAGTCCTGTCATGTAGCTAGATGGCATCCATTTCAGTTAGACTTTTCCTAAAATGTCAATAGGTTATGTTGTAGTAATGCTGCAAAAACCACTTAATGCCAAGGGATACATCTTTGCCTTCCTATAATATTATTTTTCCCCCTGGCTAATGAGGTTCTTTGTTTTATTGGAACCCATTTCTATAAATACATCATTTTGTTTTATTTTACGTTAGTTCTTGAATCTTAAGTGAGAAGAAATTGCTAAACTCCCAACATATGTTTATCATATTTACAGAAGGATGGATGAGGATTTGTGTTTATTATCAGGTGCTATCTAAATCTGCTATTATGGCTCTGGCGTTGTTTTATTCCTTAAGTTTAATTGTGTTTCGGAATATAATAAATCCATGGAGAAGAATCTCTGCTCTGTTTATATTTCTGATTTCCGTCTCCCCCTCTTTGTTTAATGGATTTTTCTATTGCAGGAGATGTGCCGTGATTACACATTCTAGATATTTCTGTACAGAATGCATTCAAGATGTTCAAGTGCTTCCTGTTCATAAATCTTTTGAGCTGTTGCTTAAAAATGAATAGAAGCTATTTCTGGTTTCCCACAGTTAGCTCTATAAATGAAAGCCAATACAGCATCTTTCATGAGACAGTGGCTTTAACATTTGAGTTGAGTTGCCTCATAGCAACTAAAATACATTGTGACAATAACAGTTTCAATATTTTGATGCTAATAGACTTTTTTATTTAAAATATTTTTACAGTTCATCAGTGAGCAGCACAATGACTTTACACAGACAATAGTCGCTTATCTATTCTTGGATGGTATTCCATTCTATTTAGTGCAGATGTTATCAATATATCCGTAATAAGTTCTATAGCACCGTTAGTTTACACAGTACAAACCTAAGGGGTAGATAGATGCATTCCCTGCCCTGAAAAACTGACAATGGCTTACAAGAACTTGATGACTGACTGGAGCTACCCTAGACTTTGGGGAAAACTATCCAATTAAAAAACAATGGGAAGACGTCTACATTTTTTAAAGTCACTAGTGATTTTAAGTGCCTAACTTTTTGGGTGCCCAATTTTGAGGCACCTTTTAAAGGTGGTTTACAGAAAGTGGTGAGCACTTGTCTTCTGCAAACCAAGCTCACTGAAGGTATTTCCAGTTGAGCCCCCAAAAAGCAGAGGTATCAAAAATCTCTCAACTGATTTTTCATCATTGAGTCCTAGTCTGTTCTCTTCTTCGTATTTGTTAAGGAAATCTTTAAAAGAGTACCTTCGTGTGCAAGTGAATTTCCTGCTGATGCTTATTCCCCACTGACTCAGCTGTTGTGGTGTGATTATTTCCAAAGCCACAGTTGTGAGCTGTGGTTAGACTAGCGCATGCGCGCGCGGTTTATTTTTTTTAAAAGCCTGGTGGCAAACTGAAGCCTCTCTCTGAGGAATTCCTCAAGCGGCTGAAACCCTGATTGCTGTGTAAACCTCTCAGTCTTTGTCCTCTGGGCTCACGGCTTGCTCTTGTGCCACTTATTTTGGATGTTTCATGGCAGGCAAGGAACTCTCGGTCCTGGAGACAACAGTGTAATGCAAAGATCATAGTGCCAGGAACTCTTTTGGAGAGAGGCATGGGTGGTCGTGTAGCTAAATAACCAGACTGGAATGTTATTAATTCCAAAATTGCTACAGATTTCTCTTGTCTCTGGTAAGTCATTTAACCCCGTTACTCAACGTTTTCCCCCAGTGTACAATTGGTACAGTAATACTTCCCTACCTTACAGGACTGTTGAGAGCCTTGATTTATTTCATATTAACAAGGGGCTGTGAGATCCTCTTTTGAAAAGCTCTGTGGAAATTCTGAGTATTATTCATGCTGTGTACATACACAACACCTTAGCCAATACAATAGCATATTGTTTCGTTACTTCAGAATTCTGTACTATTCTGCATAATCTGTAGGGTAAATAATGTAGAGGGCTGTGTGTGTGTGTTTGGCCTTCATTATGACAGAATCACAATTGGCTTGGGTGACTGATACAGGAATAGTGTAAATCGAAGACTAATAATATAAATGTTTACATAGAGAATAGAATAGATCTCACATCACTCTGTAAAAGTGGGTGATGAGCATTATCCAAATCCTTTCTGTATAGCCCATACCACAATGGGCTCCTTGCTTATGAGTGGGTCTCCTAGGTGCTATCACAATACATATACATATATATAATACAAATCTAAATTAATATTTTAGATTATGATTACGCATGTTTATTACAGTAGTTGCCTAAGGACCACCCAAGGCTTGGCCTCATTGTGCCAGGAGCTGCTCAAACACAGAATAATCGATGGTCCCTGTCCTGAAGAGTGTACAGTCTAAATAGACAAGCCAGACACTGGGTGGGGGAAAGGGATGTAACACACAAGCAGAATGAAGAATGCCATGACAGCAAGTGGCATGTTAGTTATACATTTTTTGGAGGGGTGGTTTAGTTTCCAGCTAACTGGAAAATGTAGGGAAGAAAAGTGAAGGGAGAGGGAATATGAAGGGCAGTAAGAGGGATAAGGCAGAAGAGAGGAAGGTTAAGGGAGGCAGGTATGAAGGGAAGTTATCAAATAATTTCTTAGATGTACAAAAATTGAGGCATTGTAGGTTCATGGGAGTTGCATAGGCCAAGGTATGTCCAATGTACGTGGTCTGATGAAAATAGGCCTGGTGGGGGTGGGGAAAAATTATACTGGGACAGATCCAATTTCAGCGGAAAGGCTTTCATTGACTTCATTAGGAATGGAATTGGGCCTATTTTGAGGTACTTTGCTTTTGTTGTAGCTTTGTGATCCAACAACCAGGGTTACGAGTCAGAGAGCTGATTCTAGTCCTAGTTCTTTCATTTATGTTCTGAATAAGGTAAAGAAAAATAGGGAACTTTAATATCTTTGGGCTATTCCTGCCATTCCTATATTCGGCAAAATTCCTCTTGACATTAGTGGGAGTTTTGCCTACATTATGACTAAAGGAACTGACCCATAACATCATTTAGGCTTAACAGTTGTTTCCAAGAAAGATGTCTAATAATTGGCAGTAAAACACATAAGCAGATATTCTTTTTAAAAACATTGTTGGTTGCAAGTTGGCTTTTTCTGCTATCTTTGAGAACCAACATCAGGTGGTCTTTAATGCCAAGGAGTTTTTGCCCATAGCGCCAAAGGAATTGGAATTTTGTCCTTTGATCTGTGCAACAAACCTAAAACTCAGAGCTAAAAGCAGATCTTAATATGCCTAAAAGCATGTGTGTGCGCGCATTTAAAAGATGAAGGAAATACTAAGTCAAGCAAAAAATTCTTGAGCCCTAAATAATGCAGAATCTGTCCAGGATCGCTACTGGCACATGTTTTCTCTAGCATTTATTGCTTTCTGTTTATATTCTGTCTGTAGTATCTACCCAGTTTTGTCTCTTTCTGTCTAGTCACTTGCTTACCTGATGCCCATGACTGTAGTACTAGACCAGTTGCTGTCTGTGAGCACACTGAAGTAAATGGAAAGACCTCAAAGACCTTTAGCTCAGGCCCTATATTAGTAAGGGTATGTCTACACCTAAAGTGCTAAACCTGTGCCTCTTCAGTGTAGATATTCACTGTGGTGATAGGAGGGGTTCTCTCATCACTATCATTAATCTGTCCCTCCCCCCCCAACTGAAAAGGTTCCTATAAATTTACAGTAAATATTTCAAGATGTAGGCTTTTTCTATAACATTTAGGTTGAAAAACATAGGTGAAATCCTGGCCTCATTGACGTCAAAGTGAATATCTAAGTGCCTGTGCCATGCATATGTAAAAGCCCTTATTCTCCAAAGTTAGCAAATCCAGCATCTTTAATATGCACTAAATTCATATGAGAAATTTTAAAACTTGGGAGATGTGTATGTGTTTTGCATAACTATATATTAGGGGGAAATTCCATAATACACCCAACTATTGCAGGCTGACTACTATGTATCTGGTGTATTGACTTTACATAGCATTTATTCAATAGCTGCTTTTTAATAATCCGTTGTCTACTATTGGAAGTAGTCTGCTTTAGGAAGGTGTACAGAAAGAGATGCCTCTAATAGCAAATTCTTTTTCATAAGCTGTTTAAAATAAAATGTTCCTGTGGTATGTAGATAATTGATTACATCGGTTGTAGTTGTTAATCCTCTAATAATAGGCTTGTAATAAAAGATTATAATTTGATTAATATTTAGTAAACTGCTTCTATGAATCAAAATTAAATGAGATATTTTAGGATGGAATTTTCCAAGGAGCCGATAGGCATTAGGCACTTAATTCCTACTGAAATTCAATGGGAATTGGATGCCTAACTTCTTTAGAGTCCTTTGAAATCTCAACCTTAATTGAGGGGGAGATTTTCAGAAGGAATAAATGGGAGTTAGGAGCCAAACTCCCACTGATTTTCATCTGCCTGCCTCCTTTGTGCCTTTGGAAGCTCTCCCTTATGTGTTAAATACAGTGGTCTTGTCAATGGTGTCTATGTGCTTGCTAATTATTTCCAAATTTAGTATAAAGTTTGAATTGCTGCTCTGACTATTAAAATGAAATTTCCATCTAAAAGAGGATTAAAAATGACCTGGTTATTCCAATATGTGGATGAGGTAGTTTCTGTGATAGGCAGTGTGTTATTATTAGAAACTGACTTTGGGAATATGACCATGAACTTAACTGGGGAATAAGTCTGTGATCTATCTGCGTTTACTGTGCAAAGAACGCTTTAAAGGTCAGCATAGCAACTGTTTTTTTTCGAGCTGTCGAGGCATTGATCATAAAATAAGGGGAGGAGAAACTGTGCTTGGAGAGATCTTGAAAGTGATCTTGGTATTTCAGGGTAAAGAGTCACAGGAACCAACATAAAATTACATGTTGTAAAAGACTAAAATGTTGGGGGAAGAGGAGGTTAATACACCAGCATGGTTTGTTTTAAGCATTTTCAAGGTATTACTCCTTTGCAGCTAACTTTCAAAACTGCTTCTTTACTCTAACATTTTGTATTTTCATTCATTTCTACAAAAGCTTTTGCTGCTTTATTTAAAGAAAAAAGATGGCGAGCACTTCAGCTTTAAGTAATTATTATTAATTATTTGTACTATAGCTGCACCTGGAGGCTCCTACCAAGGTCAGGGCCTCATGACAGTAGGCTCTGTGTATATATACATAACCTTACAGACAGTTGGATAATGGGTGGGAAAATAGGCATAGAGGTGAAGTGACTTTCCCTAGGTCACACAGCAGGTCAGCGGCAGAGCTAGGATTCCACTCCAGTTCCCCATCCTCCTGACCATGCTGCATCCCAGGGATAATTTTGGCCACTCGTATGCTAAACAGAACACTACACAAATTGCTAGGGTCTTATTCTAAAACAGCAATGGAGTAGCTGTATCCCTAGAAAGAGAGAGAGCAGGTGGACATGTGTTTCGTATGGACTGGTAGCCAGTTGGGATAAATGTGGTCCAGGGAGCCTGCACTGATGAACTGGTAACCTATGTAAGAATCCACGTGAGGAAATGGCCTTTCTTAAAGCATGATGGAGGCAGTTATGGGCATTGGACAAAATGGGATGACTGTAACAAGAAGTTCTGAAATCTAGTTTCTTTTCTGCTCTCGCCAGACGGTTCTCCATTGCCACTTCACTTGATATTGATGCTTCTAATTTTTTTACGTATTTATTTATTTGTGAACCATGTTAAACATACAAAGATCTTTTTTCATTCAAATATTGCAAACAGCCTCAATTAATTATTGTTTGAATTCCCCAGGCAAAGAGGAATGCTAGATGAAATCTCCATTTCTTACTTTGTAAATAAAGCTGGGTGCATGTCTCTGGGGTACAGCAGGTTGGAAATTTTCTGATGGAATGGGCAGGAGGAGGAATGAAAAAAGCGCTATGATAAGGGTTGAAATATTCCATTGTGAAATTTTTAGAACGGATCTGATTTTTTTAAATGACTTTTTGTTTAGAAATATTTTTTATTATAAATTATATTATTTTTAAAACCTCAGTTGAAATTGAAACAAAACATGTTGATTGACCTGGAATTATTTTAAATAAAGAATTTTTGTTTCATGGGAAATTTCAAAATTTTATTTTTTTTTATTCCATTTTTGGAATGGAATATTTTTTTTAAATGATGGAATTTCCCACAAAATAGAAAATCCCTTTCCCGCCAAGCTCTACTCTGATGTCGACTTGGCTATATAGCATCTAATTTTGCTTGTACGAAGTACGGGCTCCATATGTGCATATTCAATTTAGTCTTTGAAAATTGGGGCTGGTTCATTTTTACTTTTTTATTTGTCAGAATTGGAGCTGTGCAGATGGTACAATAACGGAAAACCTCAAAACACTTAATTTGCAGAAAACGACATTGAATCTGCATTTCTTTGGGTTCAGTGATGGGAACCATGCCCCCAAGTAGAAAACACCCATAAAAATCTTATTGAAATGATTGGGTGGTGATCTTTGTCAAGGGCTAATTCCCACGGTATTAATGCCTGGCTAAAATTAATAGCCCAAAGGTAATGCCCCAGACTAATCACTCTCCCACTCAGTGATTTAATAACCAGGAAATTCCCTGTGCTGTGGCCATTATTGCTTTATTCACTTGGCAGATACATTATATGAGGTGCAATTACATTGAGGTGTCACTCCCCCAAAAAAGAATGAGAGCAAAAGAATTCATTTATAATCCAGCCATAGATGAAGAGCCTAGATGCATTTGGTCTGGCACAGTTCTTGAAGGGTTGAAGCAATTTGGTATTTTATCTAGAGACTTCGTAGTCAAACAATTGATGACTTGTCAGGTGCAGCATGGTGAAAAATGGTCCTGTTTGATATGCTGCCCTGTCTTGCTTCCAGGCAAGCTTTATCAGGTAACATGCACCGTTCTGCATTTTAGGGTGAAATTTGTACCTGTCTGCTTGTAAACCCTCAGTAACTGAGCTTTGCTCAGCTAACTGGATGAGGCAGGGGAGAGAATTCATCCCCAAAGTAACTACAAAGCTATTCCCCTGACCACACAGAGTGCAGAGGCCCGGAGACCTTTCACTGTGGGTCTGTACACACTGCAAGTAGACACCCGCCGCCAGCCTGTTCAAGCTGACTTGGCTAAGGGGCTGTTTAATTGCAGTGTAGGCTGCAGCCCCGGCTCTAGGCCCTTGCGAGGTGGGAGGGTCCCAGAGCTCAGGCTGCAGCTTGAGCCCAAATGCCTACCTGGCAATTAAACATTTCCTTAGCCAAAGCCCTGTGAGTCAGAGTCAGCTAGCCTGGGCCAGCTGTGGGTCTCAAATTGCAGTGTAGACAGACCCTCTATGCCTCTCTCTCTGTCCAGAGCCAGTCACAAGAGCCGACCTCCTTCTTGCAGCTCTCCCTCCAATGGAACAACCTTAGCCCTTCATAAGTATTACCTGATCCCTTCCCAGCAGGATCTCCTTGAACAGGGCTGGCTGGCTGGCACTGGCCCTTGGCGGGACCGACCACCCTGTTACACTAACCTCTTGGTGATCCATGGAATTCTGCTGCAGCCCCTTTGGCGCTGCTGTTCCAGGTTGTGGGGACATCTAGTGCAGACATTCAGGCCGTGCTGTTCTCTAGGCTGTCCTGTGGGCTATGCTATTGTGTAGGCGGCTTTGGATTGGACAGCTGCTGTACATCTGTAAAGGACCCTGGGCCACTGATGTCACTAAGTTTTGATGGAGGTTTTCAAAAGGGCTGCAAGTATGTCTTATAACCATGAAGAAGTGACAGGGGGTCTCTGGAGGGGTCTGCGTCTATCTGAGCTCTTGTGAAGTGATTATTTAATGCTGCTGGGATTTCATTTGTTGTGGTGTTAATACTATGGTGCTATGGTGCCCTGGATAGGGGTCTCTTACATTTTAAAATCTAAATAAGTGACTATGCCATGGTCTCTTCTCCTCTTACTACCCCTAAAAAGAAATAAAACAAATCACTAGTCCCACTAGGTCCCCTTGGTATTGGCCCAGTTTAAGCTGGTGCAGACACCTTCTCTGCAGCATGCAGGTCCCGATGCATTGTGTGTCTGTGTGGACTTTATGGAAAGCACTTTTGAAGAGGGACCATATCATGGTGTACCTATGTACAGCACTAAACACACAGTCTGCTTTCACTGTATGGTTACAAGAAATCCTCTTCTTTAGAACTCTGTGTCCTGTATTGGTGAGAATCTTAAGGGACATTTAAAAAAAATTGGAAAAAAAAGCACATGTTTATTGGAAAGTGGAAGGGTGAAAAGGATAGTAATACCTTGACTCTTCATTAATTAACATCCTCTGCTCATAAAAACTGGTCACTGGAACCAACAAATGGTCATTCTCTGCATAATCTGTCTCTGCACTGCTTACTGCAGAGAGCCTGAATAAATGAAGTGATGCATAGACCTATGTGCTGGCCTACTGTACAGGGATGAATTTCACCCATATGCAACAATCATTTTGAATCCAAAGTAGAGTCATAGGGGTCAATCTTGCTGCAAGTCTGTTGTCAAAAGTTCAGAATCAGCAAAAGGTTTGAAAGGAAAGATGATGCATTGCCTGGAATTATTGATTAATTGCCATTGAGGGAAATGATGCTGTATTGTACACAGCAGTTTTGGAAGAAATATAAATCCTCAAGCTTCTGGGCATGAAACAACCCCTGACTATTGGGGGCCAACAGGAAATTTTCTCTGGGAACGAGTTATCCTATAACCTACTGCATGGTTTCTTGCACCTTCCTCTGAAGCGTATGGCACCAACCATAACACAATACTTGGTGAGATGGACGAATGATCTGAGTGATGGAAAGCCTGCATTGTCAATCAGAACTGAGAACCACCATTCAGGCAAAACTTAATTGGTCTCATTAGCCAAGGGAAAGAATTACAGATGTCAGGAAAGATGTATCCTGGGGTCTTGGAAATTTGCTATGAGCAGTGTTGAAATCCCACCCCAAAATGCTGGTCATTACCTGACTCTGTCACTTTGATTTTGGCAACCAACTCTTTGTTTTCTGAAATCCACTTATTACTGGTCTCCCACCCATTCTCCAGAGTATGTTCTGTGTGTCTCTTCAGTCCTGTTGAGGCACTCTTGCAGCACCCTTAGTGTAGCCAATGCTGAGTGCAGTTGTTCTTCATGGCGGAGTCTGGAACCTATCCCAGATTATACATCTGTCCCTGTCAATTTACCCATTGGAGGCTTAATCTGAACTAGGAGGCAGTGGCCACAATTAAATCTTACCAATGGTGAGCTGAAAAACAATGGAGGGCAAATCTCACCCCCTCAACTAATCCAGTTTTTCAGTGATTAACTTGTTAATGCAAAATCATGCACCTGTGTTTTGGATAGAAACAGCTGTACATGTATTGGGTACTGATCTATCCCCCCTTAACAAGGAAATCTACAGAGAAAACCAAAGTTATTCCTTTTTCCACCCCTTCACTGATCTCTTTTGATCAACTCTCCTGGGTGTTATGCTTCCCTTACTTCTCTGAAAGTGATACTGAACACTAGACACATGATTCTCATTCCTTTGCAAGGTTTCAGGTTTGAATGATGCTACTTTTAAATGTTGGGAATTTTAGGGTTTTCATTTTTTTTACCCTAAGATTATTAGACAGTCTTCTAATCAAATGATTGATTATCATCGTTACTGTTTCTACTGACATTTGTACTCCAGTAATCTACAGCTGCTAACTGAGATCAGCACCCTAGTGAATCAGATGCGGTATGTACACTGTAGTAAGAGGCTGTCCTGGCTTCAAAGATCTTGCTGTCTCAAAATAGATGAGAGAAAGGTCTGAGCACCCCGGTTTGACAGATGGGGACCTGAAGCACAGGGAAATCAGTGGACTTGCCCAAGATCTCATAGGGAGGCAGAGCTGGGAATTGAATACTGATCTCTTGATAGGGTGACCAGCTAGCAAGCGTGAAAAATCAGGAAGGAATGGAGGGCAATAGGCACCTATATAAGACAAAGCCCCAAATATCTGGACTGTCCCTATTAAATCAGGACATCAGGTCGCACTCTCTCTTGAGTCCCAACCCAGTGCCTTGAACATCATACTCCTTTCTCTTAGTAATGCACGTAAGGTGATGGGCTGAAGGAGTTTCTCTAGAGGATGACTGGTTCACTACTTGAGTGTTTTGGGACAGTTTAAATTCATCACTATCTATTTACAACATACTGTCTCTGTGTTTTGCAGCAGCATTAAGCTTTCATCTTCCCTTACAACTACTACGCTTTTGCAAGTTCAGTGTGGGTTACACGTTCCGCTTCAGTGGCTGGTTTGTAGAGGCTACAGGTCCACTAGTACCTCCCAGCCAGGGGACTTAGTCCTTCACTTCAGACCCTAGAGGATCATGTTTTAGATCTGGAATCCAGTGTTCAATCCAGGGTAACTGACCAGGTCATGGTCATTATCATGGCCCTTTCCATTTAGTAAAGGAGTGGGGATGCATCTAAACCATCCTCTCTGTAGGCCAGGCTGAACCTGTTGTCACTCCAGGAGTAAGTGCAGCAGCTAGGAATGTAGTTGTTGTTCTGTAGTGACTGTCTGCCTCCTAGAAACTCTCTCTTCCCCCCACCCCCTCTTGGAGCTGTTTCTTTGTTGCATTCGTGACAAACCATCATCTTGGTGGTTCTATTGATACTTCTTCTGGCCTGAAGTCCAAATTAACAGCGTTCCAGAGGAACGGAACGCATGCTGCTAGAAAGGTTCTCTGCCAGGTTGTATTAAAATGGAGATATACCATAGCTTGCATTCTCTTTCCTTCTCTCCTAGATCCTGAGCTTCAATCCAACGTGCTCTAGTAGCATAAGCACGGGACCAAAAAACCACAAAGTACCAATTCTGGCCTTGCTCTTAACTCCTTGAGCAAGTCATTTAATTTCACAGGATGAAATTCAGCCCTGGTGCAAGCAGCTGTGATGGCTGCCATGTCAGCCAACAAATTGGGAATCTTCAGAGTTGAAAGCGTGAGCTCCCACATCTTGAGTTAAGCAGCCAAAGCTGTCTCTCTGGGACTGTAACTAGGGTAACCAGATGTCCTGATATTTGGGGCTTTTTCTTATAAAAGCATCCATTACCCCTCTTCCCCCCAATCCCTGTCCCGATTTTTCTCACTTGCTGCCTAGTCACCCTAGCTGTAACAGACTCCTATCCTCTGCAGATCAGGCACAGAGGGGGCCCTATAACACAAACTCACAGGTGAGTTATGCAGCCACAAAGTCCCAGTGGTGAGAAATACACCTGCTAATGGCAGGGATGAGTTTGACCTTCTTTGTGTTAATTTACCACATCTGGAGTGGGACGAATAAAATTGGACCTTATCTTGCTGGGGAATGTTGTGTGGTTTAATTGATATTTGTAAAGTGACCTAGAAAACTAAGTGACATAATGATTTGAAAAGCACTACACACGAGCAAAGGGCCAGATTTTTCCACCCCTTACTCTCATCGAGTAGTGTGTTACTCTGAGAGTAGTCCCACTGATTTCAATGGGGACTACTTGCAAAGTGAAGGACTACTCAATCCGAGTAAGGTTGTATAGAATCAGGCCACCTAGCACTATTTAAATGTCATGATCGCTTGATGATACTGTCTTGTTCTCAAATCTCCTAGTCGATGGCAGCACTTTTGCTACCTCTTCAGTGGGTGTTTGCAGTAAAGTAAGGCAAAGGAAGGAGTGTTTTTCCTTAGTTAATTTTTAAATAAAATAAAAGGAATTTTTTCCCCTTAACCTTTGCTAAGCATTTCAATGGAAAGTGCAAATGATCAATATTCATGAGGCAGACGAGTCCATGATGATTGCACAAAAATAATCATCCTCAGTGTTTTACGAATTAGGAAATCACATATTTATATTCTGAGCACATCAAAATGATGCATATTTTACTCTGCATGGAGACAAATTACACTTGAACAATAGAAAAGAAGATGAGCTAGATTTTTCAGCATGGCAAACGGCAGCTTCCTGGTGATCATGAGAGTATCAAATTATCCTACTGCTAACCTCTTCCCTCTCCCTGAAATTGTAATTCCTTTGCTTACCTGGCAGTCCAAATTGTCTGGTGTTGTAAACTAATGCTTTTCAATATCAACATCAATTATACTGTATAAATTTATTGTTTTCAAACACAGATTATTTTTCATCTGATTTTTTTACCTAACTGTGTAATTTCTTTCATTTATATTTTTTCCCCTTGTCTTGCTGGCTGACTTTAGATATCTCCATGTCATCTTGAAATGCTTTCCATGACCATTTTAATTGGTTGGCTGTGCTGAATGCTTTGTGAGGACTGAGCTGATTGAACACAGCAAGTTGTCTGGGATTTATCATTTTCCGAACCAAAGGAACCTTTATTTTATTGCTCCTACGTAAATGTGGCAGGGCTTCAAGATATTTTGCTTTGTGATTTTCCTACAGAAATGAAAGCCACTTTAAAAAAAAAATCTGCTTATCTTGTAAATTATAATGAATTTTTATTTTGGTAATATAACTAGAACTGGGTGAACATTTTTGGCTGAAGCTTTTTTCAACAAAATAAGCAGATTTGGGTGGATCAAAACATTTTGCAAATTTCTATTGAATTTGCTGAATTGTTTTTGTCAAAAGGCAAAACAAAAATTCCTAAAAAAAATTGTGGAAAAAATCCAAACATCTTGTTTGACATTTTCGAAATGTCAGAGTGCAGAAAACTATTACGGAGTTTTCCACTGTTGGGAAAATTTTCGAAATTTCAGAGTGCAGAAAACTATTATGGAGTTTTCCACTGTTGGGCACTTTCCAAGTACGTGTTCAATAATTACTGATGTTCCTGGATATTCCTTGACTCAAAATATATAATCTATATCCCTGCACTTGAGTCCCTCATATAGCTGATTAGTGCAAGGATGTCTCACGTCCAGCTGCTCAGGTATAAACAGAGCAGTGTTCAAAACCTAGCTGGCAGAACCCAGGTGTGAAAGCAAGAGTTTTCGGTCTATCAACCTCTGCTCTGAACAGCCCCATGCCTGCAAGCACATGATCATGTGTGCAGTCCCGTTGACTTCAGTGGAACTGCTTGTATAAGCAAATCTATACATGTGTTTAGGTATGTACAGTTTTGGGGCCTAACTGGTTTGCTTTTGGGACTGTTCCTATCCTACCCCAAAACATAATGATTCCTTGAGAGGCATAGGCATTACAAGATGAGGGGTCAAATGCTACCGCAACGCCACATCAGTTGACTGCAGTGGATTTACACTGAATTTACATCAATGCAGTTTATGGCTGAGATGTTTGCACCTCTGCAAATGGTCCAAAAGGACTGAAAAGGGCAACAGCAATAAAATGAAAAATGTGTTGTTTTTTTGTTTTTGCTTTTTGATCTTTTATGCGCTGTATTTCAAATTTAAGTTTGAAACATTCAGCAACTCAGCTTTAAATTGGGGAAATTTACAGTTAAATCCATGGACTTTAGTACTAGTGGATCAGTCTTCAGATAAATAAAGATGCTTAGCAGTAGCTTTTGATACAGTGATGATTAATCAGCTAAATAAATAGTTCCTTACACCAAAATAACTAGAGAAATTGCTTAGCAATTTGATGAGCTGCATACTTACTTACTGTATTATTTGTACTGTGGTAGTGCTTAGAGACCCCAAATGAGATCAGGACTCCATTGTTAAAGCATTGTACAGATGCCTAGTAAGACATAATGCTGAAGAGCTTGAAGCCAAAAGATTTGATCCTCACACTCGTGTGTGCGCGCGTGTGTGTGTTTGTGTGTAGCCTCACTCATATGAGTAGTGCCATTGACTTCCACGTAACCACTCGTGTTTAAGATTATGTACATATTTAAGGGTTTGCAGGAGCAGGGATTAAAGAGACAAGACAGATGGTCAAATCTTGGCCATGTGGAAATCAATGGCAAAAACACCCATTGATTTCAATAGGGTCTGGTTTTATGGGAGTATTATTTCCATTTTACAGATGAGGAGCTGAGGCCCAGAAAGAGGGTCGTGTTCCAATTATATTTACAATTTCCTGACCTGCTTGCTTGTAGTTAGAACCTTCCATAATTAGTGAGACTAATTTGAAGGTGCAAAATCCTCTCCCTTCTAATAGAGAATAACTTTTTCCAAAAGCAAGATTACAAATCTCTGTAGGCTAATGTGTGATTAGAGCAGCTTCTAGTCTCTGGTTGATCATCCTATGGGAATGTTCAATTCTGTGAACAGAAGTTGGACTTTTCTTTTTATGGCGGAGGATAAAAATTTAGCCCCCCCCCTTTTTTCGGTTCCTGTGCTGCTACAAATATTTGAATGCTACTTTTTGAAATGTTTGCTCTGGAAACATCCTCCTTAGGGAGGATTTTTTTGGAACACCTGGTGTATAATGGATTTTTTATCAGAAGATTTAATGGAATACATCTAAGCACACGGTGTCTCTTTGATATTTCCTATTCCTATTCCTGTGAACAGAAGTCCTTTTAAGCCAGGTCATGAAATATTTCACAATGGTGAAATATCAATAGATAATTGCATTTCATTTCTGACTTCTGTAGACAAATGCTTCAAAAGCCTCACAAAGTACCTGATCCACACCTCACTGAAGTGTTTCCAAAGGGTTTTGATCAGGCCCTTCGGGGGGCTGTGTCCCTGTAACTCCCAAAGAAGTTAACAGAAGTAGCAGGTGTGATAGGCATGTCTGAGGCTCCAATTCAGCAAAATATTTAAGCCTGTGCTTTTGTCATCCCTGTTCAGAAAAGCAGCATGTGTCTAAAGTTAAGCACAGGGTAAAGTGCTTTGCTGAATAGGGATGGACTTCTGATGAGGGACCCGAGTTTGGCCCCCAACGCTGGCCAGTAACAGGTATCCTAGTAAGTATGTTTTCCTTTTGTATACTTCATGATGCATTCAAGTCAGGTCATCATGACGTATTTGTTTCACACTTTGTGATATGATATCACAGCTCATTGTAACGGAACACAAAGGGGTGGATATATGCCATTTTCTTGTCTCATTTTGAAATGATTCATAAAACCATGCAAGCTCATTTACTTCTAGTGGAATACCAACGCCAGCAGGAGTCTGGGTTGGAAAAAGGAAATATATATTTATATTGGGATTTCACCAGTTAATAATCTTTCAGCCTGTGGGTTGCAAATATTTTTCAGGGGGCATGACCCCTCTTCTTTTATTTACAGCTAGATAGGAGGCAGGATCCTAAAACTTACGGGAAGGATGTGTGTCTCAAACTACTTTCTGGAGAGATGTGTCGAGAGCAATGCATCCTGTTAAGTGCCATCACATTCCAGACAGTATTAAATGCTTTCTGTCCAATGCAAAAGCCAATAAAAATAAGTACGAGAGTCTGCAACCTCTTAATCTTACTTTATCTCAATATTAAACATTAAGGCCATCTGGAATGGTTGACTTAGTCAAGTGGATTACGTAACAGGAAGAATGATAAAATAATATTAGATCTAACGCTAAAACAGTTTTACAACTCTATTTTCTCTTCTGCACACAGCTTCTTAGCATGCTTCTGACATATTGCTGAAATGCTAATGCCACACTACAGTTATGGCATTGCAAAGCAGGCTTTAAACCCAGTTTAAAGGGACATTTGCCGATTGTCCCTGTGAAGGCAATTCTTCAGGTGGAGATGCAGCCCCTATCCCATATTTTGGCCCCGCAGCACAGGGCTGTGTCATTTGGACATCCCTAGACCTTTGAGGCTGTGGGCGGATTCCAGCTACTCAAAGGCCTGACCTAAGGATCTGGCAATTTGATTCAAATAGCTCTCGTCAGCCCACTAAAGGGCAACCCACTACGACAAGATTTCAAGCTTACACAGGGTAAGCTGTGTAAACTCAAAAGCTTATCTTTTTCACCAGCAGAAGTTAGTCCACCTTGTCCCTCTAATCTCCTGGGACCAACACATCTATAACAACACTTAAAAAACTTACTACGTTGACAGTTTCTTCTATCCAAAAAGCCCAAACTAACCCTCCGCCCTTATTAAAAAAAAAAAAAAATGACACCTCACCAAAACCCCAAACAACAACAAACACCCAACCCATCAATTAAACAAAAAAACTGGAAAGAAACCAATCTATAGAGAAAAGGGTAAATTTTAATAAAATTAAAAGCATACAAAACCAAAACCTATTCCAAGTAGAATTTTTACCCCCAAAGAGTGCCAGAGTTTCCATGAAGTTCACGAAAGACTTCACGATTAGCATCCGTTCTGCTGATGTGTTTGAAGAGTCCCGTTCAGTCTGTACAAAGAGGCAGGGTCTGGATGACGTCTCAGTTAGAGGAGATCAGATACTATGGTGATGGGTGGCAGCATGAAACCCGAAGACAGATTCATACCTTTTTTCTTTAGTACTCCCAGATTTTTTTTTTAAAATGCTTTACTCTGAATAGACCTACCAGTATCACACAGACCAGATACAAGATCTGTATTTGTGTTTGAAGAGCCAGGAACTTAGTTTCCTTTTTAAAATGTTTGATATGTAAAGCTGAAGTTGGTCTAAACTTAGATATTATATCTGGGAATCTTCTGGCCATATTCAGCTCTGATTACTCTGAGTCCTTATTTGCAATCCACAGTATTATTCAGCGAGTAACAGAGGGCCCATTATCTGAATCATGGCCTTGGCAAATAAAGAACTCCCAATCTCTCATTTTGCATTTGCATTCTCCTGTACTCATACTAAACACATAGTATACATTGACAGCCTGTATAAATCCATATTGAAATGCTTTTAAATAAGTTCATTCAGAAGAGACTAATACACCCCACTTCCTCAACAGCTGGTAAACCGAATGGAAATGTTTTCATACAGATTTCTAAGCCTATTAAAGGAGAACATCTGCAATGTTCCATTTTTGTCGGTGCTTTCCAGCCCCCTTTGAGATGAGCTGATAAAAGAACAAATCCTCTAACGGAACTGATTCGCTGTGCGGCCCGGCTGTGCGATTCCATAATCTCCTCTGTGCTGTCAGATAAAAGTTTAATAGCTCATGTAGCACAGATGGTTTTTGATGAAAGGATAAAACATGCTTGAAATTTTTATGAGAACTGGTCTGTTTCCCCCACCCCTCACCTTTATTTCTTAAAGAAATTCATGTTCTGAAATCAAAATTCCAGAACAGTGAAATTTAAAAGACATTTTTTGTGTCTTTAGAATAGAAATGCCTGAATTTTCATTCTGGGTTAAAATCTTTATAGAGAGAATTTTACTTAGGATTTGTCTACTCTAGAAAAATGTATACCAGGGCATATTATCCATGAGAGGCTAATAACGTCATATGTAATATAAGCCCTACTGTGAGTGCAGTTCTACCTGAACAAAGGGTATTTTACCATTATAGGTAACTTTCTTTTCTGAACTGGAATAAGGTTCAGAACATAAGAAGGCCATACGGGGTGAGACCAATAGTCCATCTAGCCCACTGTCCTGTCTTCCAACAGTGGCCAATGCCAGGTGCCTCAGAAGGAATGAATAGAACAGGTAATCATCAAGTGATCCATCCCGTCAGCCATTCCCAGCCTCTGGCAAACAGCAATCCCTGCTCATCCTAGCTAATAGCCGTTAATGGACCTATTCTCCATGAATTTATCTTGTTTGTTTTTGAACCCCCATTATAGTATTGGCCTTCACAACATCCTCTGGCAAAGAGTTCCACAGGCTGACTGCATTGTGTGAAGAAATACTTTCTTTTGTTCGTTTTAAAACTAATGCTGATTAATATGTTTTGGTGACCCCCCTACTTTTTGTGTTATGAGAAGGAGTAAATAACACTTCCTTATTTTACTTTCTCTACACAGTCATGATTTTATTGACCTCTATCATAGCCCTCCCTTAGTCATTTCTTTTCCATGCTGAAAAGTCCCAGTTTTATTAATCTCTCCTCATATGAAAGCTTTTCCATACCCCTAATCATTTTAGTTGCCTTAATCTGTACTTTTTCCAATTCTAATATATGTCTTTTGAAATGGGGCGACCAGATCTGCACGCAGTATTCAAGATGTGGGCATACCAAGGATTTATGAAGAGGAAATAAAATATTTCCTGTCTTATTTTCTATCTCTTTCCTAATGATTCCCTACATTCTGTTAGCTTTTTTGACTGCCGCCGCACATTGAGTGGATGTTTTCAGAGAACTATCCACAATGATTCCAAGACCTTTCATAAGTAGTAACAGCTAATTTAGACCCCATCATTTTATATGTATAGTTGGGATTAAGTTTTCCAGTGTGCATTACTTTGCATTTGTCAACATTGAATTTAATCTGCCATTTTGTTGCCCAGTCAGCCAGTTTTGTGAGATCCCTTTGTAGCTATTTGCAGTCATGTATAAGCATTTTATACCATAAATAGTAATAATATACCGATATACTTGTTTTCACATGGGGGGCTGTGTTCTGCTTTATCCTGATGTCATTAAAGCAGCAAAACATTCTTGCATAGTCCTTAGTGTATTAACATGTTTGACTAGTACTCCTGTTATATGTTACGGTATACTTGTGATTGTATGATGGGAAGGATGATTTTATATTTAAAGCACTGAAAGAGGACTTGGAAAATCTGCATTCAGTTCCTGGTTTTTCCACAGACTTTGTGTGTGACCTTTTGCAAGTCTGTGTCTCGTTTTCCCATCTATAAAATGTGGATTAGACTTGACTACTTCACAAGATGTTTGTAAGAATAAATGTATATGTGAGATACTACATTAATTGGGGTTAAAATGAACCTAGATAAATAATTCAGAGTCAGGGAGGGAACATAACTGGAGTTAGAATGGTGCAAATCCAGTTGACTTCAGCGAAATTATCCCAGATTTACAGTGGTGGAACCAAAAGCAGAACCCAGCACCACTCTTTTTATAGAATAACTGAATGATGCTGAGAACTCTCATTAATCACTGACAAATTTGTCACAGGAAGGAGCCAGTCTATTGCTAATGCCAGTTTTAAGTGTAGACCAGGCGTGAGAGCTCCCCTATCCTTCCTTGCCTGTCCCGTACTGCAGCCAGGATGATAGTCTTCCTGTACAGCAACTCCACCCAGATCTGTCTCCTTCCCCACCTCCCAACCCCTGCAGTGCAATGCTTTCTAAATGATTCCTTTACCCCCTATTCCCCCCCCTCCTTACTCCCTCAGGTCTGTGCAAACCTCTATACCGCTTGCCTCTTCTTCTCTCTCACCCACACACAGTCATTCAGGTCTCTCCTTGTCCTTGGCTAGGTTTACAGCCCCTCCTCTTTTCAAGGAGCTTCTGAAAACCCATCTGATTTTGAAGCATTTCAGATACAATGACTAGATGCTTTCTGAAAAGCTCTGTCACATGTTCTGTCCTGTGGTCTCCTTGGAGCAGGGATTATGTTCTTTTGTATAAACACAAAGAGGAACTACATAGCACTGTGGAACACATTATGAACCTATATACATTATTTCTATTACTGCTTATATGACACCATAATTTTACAGGGCCCTTCACAAACATAGACTAAAAACACATTACCTGGCCAGAGGAGTACAATTACATCTCATAAAGCAATCAAAGTTCACTTTAAAAGGCTGCCAAGGAATACATCATGGTCTAGAGCAACAAATGCAGGGTATGGAATCAGAAAAGACAGGAGTTTTAATACTGGCTTTCACACTGACCGATGCCATGGCCTCGGACAAATGGGATCCTAGGATGTGTCAGGTGAGGATATTTCCAGTAGAAATAGGGAGTATTAATGCCTAAGTATAGGACACTGTTAAAACATCTGGAATACTACGGACAATTTATGTTTGAGAGAGGTGAATTCAGTCAGTCTGCTAGGAAGATCAGGGGAGTGAAAAGCCCATTTTGGAAGAGGAGCATGGCTTGTTTAATCTAGCGGAATGCAGGTTGAGAATGAATCTGATTGCTGTGTATAAATACACAATGCTGGTAAACGTCTGTCTGGGAGAAGAGCTGTTCAAGCTAAAGGACAGTGTTGGCACAAGAAGAAATGGGTAAAAGCTTGTCATAAATTAATTTAAAATAGAAATTAGAAGACTGTTTCTATCACAGGATTGAGATTCTGGCACAGCTCTCCAATAGGAGTCATGGGGCAGACAATCTATATAGTTTCAAGATGAAATTTGATAGGATGATCTGCGATAGCTAGGGACTGAACCTAATGACTTAAGAGGTCCCTTCAATCCTGTGTTCCTCAGTAGCATCCCCTCTATACCTCCATTTCCCCATCTGTTAAATGGGAATGATAGGTTTTTTAAAATTATTTGTGGGGGGATGTTCTCCAGCTCTATTGCATGCTGTACAATCACCTAACCAAAAGAGGCTCCCTGCTGCAAAACTCACAACTGGCGTAGCTACATCACAGGACTGTCATGGTGATTGATTAGAAGAGCTGGCCAAAACATTTCCATCAAAGTTTTATTTGACAGAAATGGGCAATTTTGTTAAAACGGACATTTCTTTGATAAAACAACAAGAAAATGTAAAGGTTTTCATCCAAAATCATAAAAATGTTTCAGTTTTTACAACTAGAAGATGAAAATCTTTCAGCTAGATGAGCATAATTTTTGGTGTGGTTTTTTTTGGGGGGGGGGGGGAGAGAATTATCACCTGACCTACTGAAAATTTCTGACAAAAATGAAAAAGTTCCTAGTGAACTGTTTCATGGGGGAGGAAAAATACTTCCAGCCAGAATTGTTAATTAGATAGTCAACGTAAATCAATCAATCGATATTTTTAAAGTGCTCAGCACAAAGGATGTGCTAAGTAGTTTTCCACGTCTCTCATGAATATTTATTTCAGTCAACTTTGTTTGAATAATTCCGCAGAAGTAAACAGCAAAGATTTGCTAAATTCCCTTCCCCTCTGTTTTTGCCAATATGCAGTGGATTTGGCATGCAAACACACAACGCTGTGAACATGTAAGCAGGAATCCTTCTCAGAGTATCCTACATATGCTATGTGCTGAGTATTCCCATTAGGGCTCATAATGAGCCTCGTTTTTCTTTGATAGGTGGTAGCAAGGTAATCCTGTCTTTGTTCTCCTGTCTAATGATTGCAATTTACCCTCTTCTCTGTTTTCTTTCTGCAGAGGAGGTGGTGGAAGGGAAAAGTGCCATTCTCATAGGAATGAGCCAGTGGAACTCAAATGACCTGGTAGAGCAGATCGAAACAATTGGGAAGCTGGAAGAAAATCAAGGTAATATTTAACTTGCTATTTGTGTATATATTTGGGATAACAAGAAAACTTTTTACATGTAAGCTGCCAGCTATCTGATTTTGTTGAGACACCTGGTATAATGACGTTTACAATGTCACAAAACATAACTGGTATTACAATCAACAGTGATATGCGTCTATTAACTATTTCCCAATGTTAAAATAATTCAGGCCCTATTTCTGCCAGATGCAGCCTGCAGGCAGACCAAGTATCCACACCTGGGGCTCTGTTCGGGTGCAAGGGTCCATCCACACAAAATAGCTTGCATGGGCAAGGCCTATGGCTGTACATCTGTCAAGGCTCTGACACACATTGTGGGCTCCGGTGTCATTGTCCCCCAAGCTAGGTCGCTAATCAGGGCCAGACTCTCATACTTTTGCTACAGGTAGGTAGCATCATACTCTACAAGTAGTTCTGCTAAAGTCAGTTTAGCCACTTGTGAAGAAAAGGGTATGGTTTTTCAAAGGGACATAAGGGAACTCATAAGGCCCTCATGATAAAATTTTCAAAAGCATCTTAAGTGACTTAGAAGCCTTGACTTTAGAACATAAGAATGGTCTGACCCAGTATGGCCAATCATCCATCTAGCCCAGTATTCTGTCTTTCGACAGTGGCCAATGCTAGGTGCTTCAGAGGGAATTAATAGACAGGTAATCATCAAGTGATCCATCCCGTCACCCATTCCCAGCTTCTGGAAAACAGCAACCACTGTGTATCCTGGCTAATAGCTACGAATGGACATATCCTCCATGAAGTTACTTAGTTTGAACCCTGTTATATTCTTGGCCTTCACAATATCCTCTGGCAAGGAGTTCCACAGATTGACTGTGCGTCATGTAAAGAAATAAATCCTTTAGTTGGTTTTAAACCTGATGCCTATTAATTTAATTCAGTCACCCCTTAGTTTTTGTGCCATGAGAAGGAGTAAATAACACTTCCTTATTTATTTTCTACACACCAGTCATGATTTTATAGACCTCTTTCATATCCCTCCTGAATCGTCTCTTTTCCAAGCTGAACAGTCCTAGTCTTATTAATCTCTTTTCACATGAAAGCTTTCCCATACCCCCGAATAATTTTAGTTGCCCTTTTCTGTACCTTTCCAATTCCAATATATCTTTTTTGAGATGGTGTGGCCAGATCTGCATGCAGTATTCAAAATTTGGGCATACCATGGATTTATAAAGAGGCAATACAATATTTTCTGTCCTATTATCTATAGCTTTCCTAATGATTCCCAACGTTCTGTAAGCTTTTAAACTGTCGCTGCACATTGAGTGAATGTTTTCAGAGATTGCTTTCATGAGTGTTAACAGCTACTTTAGACCCCATCATTGTATATGCTAAATTGGGATTACGTTTTCCAATGTGCATTACTTTGCATTTATCAACATTGAATTTCATCTGCCGTTTGTGACCCGGTCACCCCATTTAGTGTTAATGAGGAAACCTCAATTAGACTTGAGTTCAATGAGATTTAGGCTCCCAAATCACACAGGATTTTGAAAATGTTATCTCCAAACTCCCATTGACTTTAAATAAAAAATTGTGCATGTACCTTCCCCAGGCAAAATCCCACCATAAAATACAATTCAGAGTATGTAACGATGTGAAAATCTGGCCTTTTAAGTAAATTGGAAAATTTGTTTTAAATGAGATGTTGAATATTATCAAATTGTTTAAAGCATTTTTATTGTTTGTTGAATGATATTTATTTGTCTATGTTGGGGGGAACTAGAGAAAAACAATGCATTTAATGTATTCTGAGTCATGAGTGTTTGTGTTTTTAGGCTGTTTTAAAAAAACTTTCCCCATTTCATACCACAAATTGGCCTTAAACATAATTACGGTTAAGATTTTGTTATGGTTATTTTTAGTAAAAGTCACAGACAGGTTGCAGACTTCCATGAATTTTGGTTTATTGCCCGTGACCTGTCTCTGACTTTTACTAAATATAATGGGTGAGGGGAGGCCAATGGGGGATGACTGAAGTCTGGGGGGGATGGGCGGGAACGAGACCTGAGCCCCGCTTTCGTGGTGGGGTCAAGGAGCCGCAACCGGGCCAGCTCAGAGCTCTGGGTCCTCCCACCCACCACCACCCAGAACTGTGGCTGACAGCTCTAGCCCTGCTGTCCCAGGGCTGAAGTGGAAAATGTCCTGGAGGTCTCTGAAAGTCATGGGATACGTGACTTCCATGATGACCTTCATGACATAACCTTATCCTTAATAATTATGGACTGGAGTGTGTTAGACTGTAGGAAAAAGCAGGGATATTTTTCTAACTGTATGTATTTTCACATCTCTCGTGGAGGGAATTCATTTATTAACAGTCTCTGTTTAGTGACTCTCCTGAATATTTATCTTCTGGGTGTTTCCTTTGCTAGTGCTTTAGTAGCATGTTGACCAACCAATCCAAATGGCATGTTGTTAAAGATTATTAAGTGGATAATTAGAGAGGGAAAAAGTTATGCCTTACATCTGCCCTTGACAATGGCAGAAAGTGCTCCCTCATGTTGCTTGGTAATTTATTTCAATTGGAGTCAGGGATTCAATGGGGATTTGAAAGAGACGCTTACTGAATTGTAAATGTGCCTCTTCCCTCTGCTATAGGTTATTGAGAGAAATTGATCCAAATGTTGCACCACAAGTAAGGTACCTTTTTTAAAATCACATAAAGGCTGGTCACGCTGGACTATTTGCCAGTTTTCCTGGAGTTTCTTCACTGACTGCAAAGTTTTAATTTATTTACTTCAATGTTACATTGTTAGATCTTGTGTCTTCTTTTTATTTTGATAGTACCCAGAGGTTACCACCAAGATCATGGTTTTAGACACAAAAAACCCCAGCAAGGAACAGTCCCTGCCCCTAAGAGTTCCAGTCTGAGCAGACAAGACATATAAAGGGAGTATTCTCTCCATCTTACAGATGGGGAACAGAGGCCCAGAGAACCTAAGGGCCTTACCCAAGCAGCACAGAGCCAGGAGATGAGCCCTGATTTACTGCATCCCAGTCCAGTGTCGTCACCATAAGACCTTCCTTTCCTTAGTTCAACGTTGTTCAAACTTTTTTTTGTTCTGTGGATACTTTGTGAGAGAGAGAACTGCCCTGGACTCTTCTCCCCTCCTAGCCCTCTTGTCACCCGTTGCTTGGTGCTCACCTTGCTTGCTTGTGGAGAACACTAAGAGGGGCTCAGAGCCCTACTGGTCTAGCTGGCTCATAGATTGAGAATGGGCCTATTTAAACAATCTGGTTACATTTTAATAACCTTTCACAACATGGTAGCCTGCTTCAAGCCGATGTTCACTGTGCTGGGGCATAAGGATTTGCGCACAGAGCCTATTTTCACAGGTGCTGAACAATTGTAAAACCAACTGACGTCGATAGCTGCTGTGAGCTGTGGGCAATACGCACCTCTGAAAATCAGACCTTATGTCACATCCACACCAGGCAGCTCATGCTAGAATGAGAGTTCTCATTTTGTTATCTCAATAGTGCGAAAGAAAATGGAGCAACAGCTGTAATTTATGCTGCCAGTTAGAAATTTTCCTTGATTGGCCTCCTGCTAAATTCATCTGATTAAATTAGGTCATGCATCTCAATGCATCTTCTGCTCTTAAACTCCACCACATTACACTGTAAGGTTCAGTTCTATTGATTAGCTCCTATTGATTTTTTTTCTGCTGTGAAATTACCTGCCAAATGCTTATAGATCTTATCGTTAGGTTTTTACTGCAGGTAATTACACAGTGCTTTTGTTAGAGACTGAATAGCGTTAGAGAGTTTCAGAATGCCACTCTGTGATTAGCAACTGCAAAAGACAAATAATGAAGGCAAAAGAGCAAGCAAGGTATATTTGATGGGGGACTATATCATTTTCTAAATTAGCTGCAGTAAAAAAGCATTTAAATGTTAATACAACCATTTACATTCAAAGCTTTACCTCCCCCTTACTCCCTAAAAAAAAAAATCTGGTAAAAATTTTAAACTGAATCATTTCAGCTTTAAAAATAAAGGGCTGGATTCTGATACCTTTACTCATAGTGAATGAATAGTCTCACTGAAGTCAGTGGAACTGCTGGTGGAGTAAGGTGCTATTGAACTGGGGAACCAGGCCCATAGTTACTTCTTAAACTCTTTTAAACAGCTGCACTGATTTATTCCCTGTTCAGAGAATGTTTGGGGAACTCGTCAGTGGTTGCCAAAATCAGGTTGCATCTTTAAAGCACGTGTGTCTTCATTAAAGACATGCCTTTACCATTTGAGAGCCGTACAGTGGGTTCTGAGAAATGAATAGCTGGTCTCAGTCCAATGTCTGTATAACACAAACAACTGTGATTGGCACCTTATACACATTGTCAGCCAAAAGGCTACGATTAAACACACCACCCTTATTGCTAGGTGACTTTTACTGGGACTTGGTTACGTAAGTCCCCATGGTGCCTGTGAGAATCCTAGCTCAAATGTGCCATGTCCCCCTTTAATGGATTGTTCCCATCAAAGCTGAGGGCCAAGTATACATTATTCATGGAGGTCCTCTTTTTGCTTAGGTGATAGAGGCCCATGGTTTGGTTCTGAAGGTCTCTGATTCAGTCTCGTCCAACTCCTCTTGTTGGTAGTGAAGATGTCCTTTCATTGGTTTGGTGGTTGGTCCTTCCAATGTGGGGCCAGAGAACATCAGACAGTGGGATGCTGGGGCACAGCTTGCAGTGCTGTTGCCTCTGTTGTATGGTGGCTTAATCCTTTGGTCATTAATAGAGCAGAAAACACCTGTTGACTGGCCAAACCACAGAATCTGACCGTAGGTTGCAAACGACACATTCATTGCAGCTGAGAAGTAAGTGGTCATGATGCACTTTGTTGTAGTTAAATCAGCTTCGAGGACCAGTGATTCTGCTAGCTGCCTTTGCAGCAATTGTGAAGTCTGTGTGCATTGGTTTTTTAAATGTTTTAAATAGATTGACAAGTAAAGCACACAATTAAGAGCTATTTCAACTAATGAAGATGTGTGGGAAGTGCAGTGTGCTCTGGGCAGAATTGAAGGCATACTGGGCACTCACTATGTTAAGAAACAGCGTTGCCACAATTCCACTGAGACACACAAGTTTATTAGCACCCTTATAAATGGCAAGTATATAAATTAATTCAATCGCTGATTCTCGATAAGTACACCTGAGAGCACTTGGCCGATGCAAACTTCCCCATCAATGTTAGAAATACTTCTTCAGGGGAAAATCTGGAATACAGTAATGCCAACTTAATGCATTTAAACAGAGAATAACACAAACAGCAATCAAGCTGAATTAAAAACCTGTAGCGCTACATCAATTATCTTGACGGAGCTGCTTTTCCAGTAGCATAATCAAAGCACTGTAGTAAATATACTCCCAGGGCCAAATTCATGACTGGTGGTAAGCAAATACCCATGGTATCAATGGAATTGCATCTGCTTGACTCCAGGAATAAATTTGGCACTTTGGATTTTAGTTTTTTTCTGTTCCTTCCACCCCCACTACCATTGGTCATGATTCTGCAAGCACATAAAGCAGATGTTTAAGTCACTGTGTGAGTGTTTGTAGGATCAGGGCTCTTGTTTGTTTTTTAGTTTGGGGCTTTTCTACATAGTGCTGCAGTGCAGATGACAGGTATGAACTGCTGGCATGAACGAAAAGGTTTGAAAGAGGACTGTGAATGCAAACGAGGCACCTTTTAGTTCATGCCTGCGGCATTCACATGGGGCAGCGAGAGTGTAGCTCTTTGGCCTGGTCTGCAATACACATACACTCAGTGGCTCAGTGTAGACATGCCCTTGATGAGATCTAATAAAATAAAATCTTTGACCCCTAAAGATACCATGTCCAGATACTTTTATATCCAGTGCAGTTGGAGTGTCCATACATACATAATTTATAATTTGATTTGTTTACTATAGAAGAATGCACAGAATTCTCATTTTTAGCTTCATAGCAAACTGAACAAGTAATTTTTATAAAGAATATATACCCTCCTCCAGATTTACCCATCAGATATTATAGATTTAAGGAGGTGTCTGCATTTCAGTCACAAGGAGAGAAATCCTGACCAAAATTATAGGATTAGGCTGGATGTCATCCAAGACGTCAAAGTATATACCTTGCCGTAGAAACCTTTTGTGGAGTTACTTGGGACATACTGTGTGATGAAAAGCAGCGCTAGTTAGTGGATAGGTCCTGGCATATGAGTCAGTAACGTATTTCTTTTCCTGGTTGTGCTGTGTGATCATGAGCAAGCCTTTCTGTTTCCCCTCCCACCCTTTCTCTAGCTTGTCTATTTAGGCTGTAAGCTTTTCGGAATAGAGACTGTCTTTTGCTACAGGTTTGTACAGCGCCTAGCACAGTGGGGCCCTGCTCTGTTGGCGCCTGCCATTATACAGATGAAATGCAATAGTACTCACCAATAATTTCATAGGTAGCTTCATGATCTCAAGCCAAACTGCAAAGACTCTTACACTGGCTATCTGCCTTGCCATTCCTCCTCCCCAAGCCCCTCTTCCCCTACCCACCTTCTTCTGAAGTGTAGAACATTTACTAACTTAGGCCAGTAATTACCAAGTTTAAAGAAAATACAGCTATTTTCCCACAGCAAAACTGTCCTTTCTCTTGTCTTTATGTGGAACCATCTGCCCCTGAAAGGACCATATTTAAAATGTACTTGCAGTGTTTACTATGCATCAGGATGAGAGTACCATGATTGTAACACTGTAGAATGAGAATGTGTTTTAAGCAGTGTGCCGTCATAGGTAGAGCACTGGACTGGGACTCAGAAGACCTGGGTCCTATTCTTGGCTCTGCCGTTGGCTTGTTGGGTGACCTTGAGTATGTTAATTCCCTTCTCTGTGCCTCAGTTTCCCTGCCTGTAACACAGGTGTAATGATACTGATCTCCTCTGTAAGGTGTTTGAGATGTATGGTGCTAACGGAGAGGTAGGTAGTGTTATTTATTTATCATAACGATGACTTTCCGCTTTCTGACATTTGTGTGCATAATTTTCTGTAGTAAAATGAAATTTTAAAAAGGCACAAGTCAAAGCATCTACCACCAATTTTGTCACACCCTTGTCAGCTTAAAATGGTGACAGTGATGTCATTAATGTTTTTAAAAAGCCATTGGAGCCAAGATGCAATACTTTTTTGCTTAGATCAAATTATTTCCCTTCCTTTTTTTAAAGTTGGGATTTTCAAAGCTGTCTAAGGAATTTGGATACCTAGCTCCCATTAAAATTAGCACAGAAAATATGGATACTCCCTGAACTATAAAGAATGACATACATGTGATCCTATAACCACGGCCTGTTCACTATGCCAGTGATAGAAAGTATGATGATAGAAATTGCAGGGGTATTTTTGTGGTGGTTTTGAACCAAATAACACTGTGTACCTATGACGTTACTGTTCACTTACTACTAGAGGTAAATGCAGCTCTGCTTTGTGAGAAGCTTTATAGAAAGACATTTCCTTAAGTTCGACACCAGTGCAGCTACCATGCTTATCTTGGTGATCTATTTGGGGAGAGACAGAGCAGTAAATATATATCTCCTATGATGAGTGTGGAGGTTCAGAATATGAAACCTAATAAATTGTGCCACCAAGGTAAGTATTTGTTTGTCTGTTGACTCCAACCTAGACTTCCCAGCTGGAAAGAACATTTTTCTTGTGCTTTACATGTCAGGTAGGGTGTATAAGCAGTAGCCTTTCAGGGAGGTCATTGTTTAACTTCCCTGGTGAAACTGTCAACACTAATTTAAAAAAAAAACCCAAACAAATACATAGGGGTTTGTGCAATAGGCAGCCACTGGTTCAGATGTGCTTTTCTAGAAAATTGGATGAATGGGGAGGGAAAATATTCAGCACAAGTAAACCATGATATTTTGGTTCCCTGAATCTCTTGTGCGCAGAACTTCTGGTTCGAAGTTTATAATCAGTGCTGAAAGTGAAATATGATTTTGGGAACCTCCATATTTTCTGAAGGTTTCAGATGTTGTTTTGAATTAAGGTAGGAACCACAGTCATGATCAGAAACTCATTGTGCTAGGTGCTGTACAAACAGAACAAAAAGACAGTCTCTACCCCCAAAAGAATTTACATTCTAAGCCCTTTTTTCTCTTCCCAAGAGCTGTCATACTGTTAGGGTTTTTCTATAATAATGCCTATACTTCTGGACTTAGGTCTTTCCAAGACCTGAATTCCAGCAATTTAAAGAATGTGGGTAAGAACAATGAGTCCTACTCCATGGTGGGTTGTGGGAACTGCACACAAGTGGTTTTCCACTGTTGAAAACAGTGCCAAAATTTGGCATTCGTCACTCGATCATCTTGCTTCTGTTTTGATCTGGTGGAAATAGTTTCAGATTTGTATATAGCGAAAACTGCACCTCTAACACCAAATACACAAGTTGCTTGCAAGAGGCAGAGACTTGTCTCTTTAGCTCTGGATGCCCTGCATGAAGTCCCCAGCGTCTTGGCTAAAATGATGGTTGTCATACTAGTACCGAGGCTGAGTCAATGGGCGGAATGGAGGCCTGATGAATAATTTTGCAAGGCCTTAGATTAGGGCCTTAGTATAATAACTTCCATCCGCTTATCTCCGTGTGCTGCACAAAGTAGGTCAGCATCATTCTCCCAGTCTTGCAGGTGGGAAAACGGAGGCACAGAGAAGGCAAATGAACTTAATTTTATATTAAGAGGTCTATAGGATCACACATCATTCCATCACTATATACAACAGCATGGATGCTCTTCTAATAGTTCTGCCTTAGCTTGAGCTGTGGAAAACTTTGTCATTCTACCTGCAAGTGACAGAGATGGATGATGCAGTGAAACACAAATGATTATTATTTTCTTCTTTTTTAAATATTTTATGTAGTGTAATGTCACAACTATTATCTCAATTTCTGGGCAATGGAATTACCACACAATTACGCAATGCCATCACCATTCAAATGGTTCTTTATCAAGCTTACAAGAAACTTAACTCCTGTCAGGCTTGTCTGTCAGATTCTTTTCAGGTTTGTTCAATCAGAAGGTGAAGATGAACTAAAATGGCATGGAATGACTCAAATGATGATAGATATTGCATGTGACTCTCAACTTGTTTTCAATCATTTCGTTCTCGTGAAGTCAAAAATGAGCTAGTTTAAGCTGTCTGCAGAGCATGGCACTTCTTTCCAGCTTCTACCTTTAGTTGCCAAATGAATATGACTGTTGAATAGAATCTATCGGGTGCAGAGAGATTTAAGAATTAAGCACAAGCCAAACTTTATTGTTGCAAATAAATCCTGAACTACATTGCTGCAGCGACCAGCTTGACCACACTAGGAATCTGATTAGGGCGAGGAAGACTGACAAGCTTATCACTATGCCACTCTAAGTATTTATAAGTCCTGCACTATCATTGCACTGATGGTAGCCAATCAGGGACATGCACAAGGGGGAGGGCAAGCGGAGGCACCCTCCCCAACAATAGACAAGGACACAGAACTCCTCTGGCTCTGAGGCCACAGTGGTGGCAGGGGAAAAATGAACTCCTCCAGGAATGGGGGGGTGGAAGAGTGAGTTCTTCCCTTGCGGGGGAGTGGGGGGAGATGGGGGCACAGAACATGCCCCTCCAAAAGGGGTCAAATTTTAAATTTTTGCCCATTCCGCTGTAGCCAATACACAGTACTTCAGAAGAAAGCATAATCCTTTTAATTCTTCTCACCTAATGCACTTACCTTTGTAGTGCTCTATCGTGGTTGGAAAGTTTTCCTGGCTGTAGTAGGGGATCAGCTAATGTGGGAGTCATGTAGAATCTCAGTCCTTGTACAGTATACATTTACCTTCTGCTCTCTGTTGATTTGCACTCTTTTTTATTTGAATTGGGAAATGACTTTCCTCACTTCATAGGAGAATCGCAAAAGGCAGAGTTGGAGGAGACCTTCTAGATCACCCAATCTCTCTCTCAACCAATACAGTATTATGGCCCTACAAGACATGTGCTGGCTTTTTAAAACTAGACAGGAGAAAATGTCCTACATATCGGGGCTTAGAGTGCACAGCTGTATGGTCAGGTCTCACTGTCAAAATTTTTTTTCTGATATTGAGGCTATTTATTCTTAAGTTCATCCTGTTCTTACGAGTTATTCTTCCATGCATAATGCTAAATAATCCCTCCATTCTTGGTGCTAATGTTCTTCATAGCAAAAATGATCATTAGAGTCCTGTTGTGAGCTCTCCTATTTTCTTCTCCTGCTCGTGGAATGTAGAGGATGCACTTTGGATCATCTGTTTCTAGAAAACTCAGTCCCCTGCCAGTGTTGTGTCCTGCTCTATATTGAGGCTGAGGTCAAAAGCCGCAACATCCCTAATAAGTGTGTGTGAGGCTGTCCTCAAAGTCTTCTCCAACCAGCTTTTGTTCGATCAAAGCTGGTGAGCTGTTATAGACTCTGGCCTATGGAGCAGATGGCCACCTGCGGTAGCATTGAATCCCTTGGAAGACGTCGAAAGTTGGTCTGTCCGATGCCTGATCACCTCCTTCGTAACATGATGAAACCACCATATAGCTTCAATAAGCCATTGCTATTTCATGTTGAAAGCATCCAGCTGTCACATTTACATCTCTGGGGGTGGCTCAGGTTTCAGAGCCATACAAAAGGACAGAAATCAATGCTGCTTGATAAACACACATCTTATTGCGAGTTGATATGTGGCATTGATACTCTGGAGGCATGCAAAGAACATACATAACACCTGTAGACTTGCGGATGTTTCACATCACAAGACAACCGTTCTCCTTGGTGACAACAGAGCGAAGATACTGAAATGAGTTGATGATTAACATTGGGTAGGGGTAGTGGTCCCATAACCCACTTTCATCAGTTTGGGCTTCTTCCAACTGACTTGAAGAGCAAGCTCACTTGCTTTTTCCATAAATATATTCAGGGCATTGATGAGGTTAGTTCCTGAGGGTGTGAATACAGTCTTGTCATCTGCATATTGCAGGTCAGCGATGCAAAAGTCATGAAGTACCACCCTGGGTATGTGGCAAGTGATAGTTTCTCTAATTTAGTCAATGGAGCTGAACAGGTCAGGGGCAGCCACGTACACTTGATGGATGCCATTGGTGTACACAGACCGGTTGGACATCTTAGTACCTAAGTGGACACAGTTCTCACTTTAGCAGAGCATTTCTGTGAGACGGTAGAGGAGCTTGCCAGGCTGCTTGCAAGCTAAGCCAAAGGGAGCAATGATCCACAGACTCAAAGGCAGCTTTTAAATTAATAAAGGCTCTATATGCCTCATCCTTCCTGTGTTGAAACTCTTGAGCTTTTTCAGTAATTTGTTTAATGGCAAAAAGCTTTTCCATGGTTGATCGGGCATAAACCTGGCTTGCTTTCCTACTGCTCAGACTTCATTTTTCTTCAGATATTTCACCCAGGACGTTATGAGTTGTTATATTATTGAAATATGATGTGAGGATACTTGGCTTTTAAAATGGTTTGTTCAACCTGCTTCTGAGGCGTCAAATGACTAAACTCCCAATGGCTTCAATAGGAACAGGATACTGGGTTCTTACTTGCTAATTAACAACAGGTCTCCCAATAATCGATGCATAATGGCAAGACTCTGTTGTAAATAGTCAGCCAGATACTCTGGATGTGTAGGTTTGTATATTTCAATGTCTCCAAAAGAGCTATGCTGCTTTATTCTAGCTGCAAATCTGGCTCTGTTTTTAAATATTTCCTTCTATGGAAGCTCTCCCAAAGAGCAAGCATTTTCTTGTCCAGCTATTTAAGTAAGGCAGTCATTAGAGATCAACTATAAATTAAATGCATACTTGCAAGCTGGAAAGTGTAACGGGAGAGCTTAACATGGCATTGCTTCCCTCTCTCTCATGCGCAAATTAAAGTAGCAGGGATTCTAGAAACATCTGGAACTGCGTAAAGAAACACAGAGCGCCATGGGGAGTTAAGTACTTGCTATTGCAGTCAGAAATTAGCAGTCATGCCGGGATGCATGGCTCTCCTTGCTCTGGCTTTTGGAAATCTTTTTCTTTTACCCAAGTTATATTTCCAAGAGTGAGAGCAACATGGAGTCTCTGAACTCCACCATCCATTGTAGAAATCCCCAGGTTATGGGGGAATGAATGGGCTGAATAATTCACCCCAACATAACTCTGTTTTGCTAGTTAATTGTGTATGGCAAAGAACCATGAACCAGAACAAGTTTCGCCCACATCAAACTGCATAAATCATGGGATTATGATATTCCCATTGCACTTCAATCCTTTTAGATCAAACAGCACCTACCTGGCAGGCTTTTCTGTTAATTACCCTTCAGGCACACCTCTTCATCACCACTCTTCATCAACAGTGGGTGCTGTTCTAATCTCTGCGAGCTAGCAAAAGTGGCTATGGGTATGTCTAGACACTGCCTTGTGTCACAAATCCTAGCGCCCCTTCCTGGCCACCCGCTAGGATGGCTCTGAGGGGAATCCAAGCCTCTGTGCTGTGCATCCCCTAGGGTGTATTAAACTTCTGGAGCCTAAATGGACTCAAACCAATCTCAGGGTCCCTAGGCATACTCTCCAGGCATAGGCCTTCTATCTTTCACCCCATGCTAAATGTTAAAGTCTCCTGTCCAGTTGCCGAGCCCCTGTGGATGCGGTGCTGCCTGTCAGACCTTGAACACGCTTCTCTCCCAGAATTCCACCCCAAAGGTGCAAAGGGTCTGCCTGACCATTTAATTCTTTCAGGAACATATAGTACTTGCGAAGCAGTCAACACACACGTCGCCCAGTCCCACATCGTTATGCTCTTTTACAGTTAACCATGTAAAGCACTGCAGAATTCCAAAACAATGTCCCTCACCAGTTCATCCTACCCCTGGGAGATCATCTGCATTCTGCTGTTGGGCAGGATCCTTCATCCCTCTTGCCTACCATGTCCCTTCAGCAGCCTCCCTCATCTTAATCTGCTGTAAAATGGCTTTCCGACTCTCACCTTTCTCTCTTGAGTCCATTTAAAAACTCCTGCTGGGTCACCTGCTTTTTTTGTTCTGCCCTGAGAAATTTCTGCTACATTCCAAGCTCCCCTTCAGATAAGAGGAGGAAGTGTCTTCTCTAGACAGAGAGAGCTCTAGCTAGAGCAAACCCATTGTCCCAAGGTGTTTTACTTTGAATAGACCATCGCTGAGTGCCGATCACTCACCATTATCTCTGGTCTGGCAGAGACATGACACAACCCTGCTAGCTCTGGCTGGCTCCACATTTTCATGGCACAATAACTTCATGATATGATTTCATAAAATCATCCACACTTCAGAAAACCAAACCCCCAATTTGTCATGCCCTGTTAATCAAGAGCCCAATGCAGCTGTCTCCCCTGAACAGGGTTGGCTGATCCCAAGACACTGGGACAAGAGAGAAGCAGCTGTGTTTTGTTGTGTGAAATGGTCTCTGTTTGTTGTTTGTTCTCGCCAAAACAAAACTCTTCTGAACTTCAAAGGAATTCCCTTGCAGGGTCTGAATGGATTAGGGTCCATTATCTCTACATGTTGTAGTTAATTGCTGGAGATTTTCTATTTGCAAAACTCTACAGTATCCTTTTACTCATAGTGTCTCTTCTGTGACTGGGCAAGAAAACTGTGTGTACATGCCAAATTAAAGGATCGCTTTAAAGAAAGAAATTACTGTCATTTGAATGGAAGCTGTCAAAAACAAGATTTCAAGGACTTGGCAGCTTTTTTCCTTGCTTACAGACGTCGTGATACAAATAATTTTTTAAACCGCTGTCCTCATTGTCCCTTCCAATTGCTTTTTCTGGCTAATTGTTCTCACAATTATTTGTACTCCATCAGGGAAATGGTCCTCCTTTGGAATGAGGGGTTACTGATTTGCTTTTAGATGGCTGCTAAGCATTTATTCTTTTGCCAAAGGGGTTAATATTCTCATTGACCTCAGCTGGAGTTACACGTTTTTCTGCATTCCTGAAAGGCAGGTCAAAATATATTTAATTACATAACTGCTCCTCCTCCCTGATGTTATGGTTGCAAAGTCCAGTGCTTGAGTTCGGAAATACAAGACTTATGAGTACCTGTGCAATCTTAGGCTTTATTTATATTGGTACTTATGCCGGCAAAACTTTCGTCCCTCAGGGGTGTGACCCCCTACCCCGCCCGAGCAACGTAAGTTTTGCTGGCATAAGTGGTTGTGTGGATAGCGCTCCCACCGACATAGGTCCTGCTGCTTGGTTAGGTGGTTTTGTTATGTCAGCGGGAGAGCTCTCTCCTGTCAATGTAACACGGCTACACGTGTGCTCTTGTACCAATACAGCTGTGCTGCTGTATGTTTTACATGTAGACTCGTCCTTAATTCAGTCCCCTTGTGTGTAAGCATTATGTATGATAGGATACCCTCTTTAGTTACCCAATCACTTAGTATTTTTTCCCTACATTCAGTCAGTGCCTCATTCAGTGCACAGCTACTTCCACTGCCTCTAATATTGGACATAGAGGCCCTGAGTCAGCAAAGCATTTAAGCACATGCTTAACTTTAGGCATGTGGGCAGTCCCACTGAAGTCATGGAACTTTTTCACATGCTTAAATTTAAGCAAATGCTTAAGCACTTTGCTGAATCAGGACCAGAATAGGCTAAAAATGGCATGCTTTGTAGTAGACATATAAAGGATCATTTAACTTTCTGAGTATTTTTATATACATACAAGATCCAGATAGAAAATTGTCAACTGATATTAATCCAGTATCATGCAATGTTCTAGGAAACAAATTCAGACATGTGAGCACTGAAGTCAATGGAAAGACTGCCTTGGACTTCCATGGGATTCATTGAGAAGTCTTGCATTGGATTTGAAGGTGGATGATTGTGCCTCATATTCAGACAGTTTTTCCCTGTGAAAATATAAACGTGGCCTTTGTAATGCTGTGAAGACATGAGTTTCTGGAAAAGTTACTGGGCAATAACTAGTTGTGGTGATCATGCCTTGACATTGTTTCCTACGGAAACAGTTTCCCTTTCATGTGGACCCTTGTAAGATGTACAAAGAAATGGCTATGAACCATTTCTGCAGGTATAATTCGTTTATTTGGGCCAGCTATCCCCCTCTTCCATTTCTCCTGCTGCTTGTGAACACAATTGTTTTCTTGTATGTTTTAGCTGAAGATGTACTAAATTTGAAGGGGAGGAGGTGCTCTGGGACTTGATTTTACTGTGGATCGAAGTGGTGATAGGTGACTTTTCTCATTCTGAACCTTCCCAAAGGTATCTTATTATTGCACGAAGGCAATTAAACTGTTTACCCAAATTACTTGGGAGCAAAAAAAAGAAACTTCACCTTTGTGTGACACACAAAAGAAAAGCAGTCTGTTTTTGTGCCATTGTCTCAAAGGGCCATGTTCTGTGACAGAAGGTGCAATGACCTCTGCCTGTTTTAAATAACAGAAGATAATTAATAGCTCATATGGAAAGCATTCAAATTAATGCCTTGCAAAGAACTTACTGGAATATATGCAAGAATCTGTTCAGTAGTGGGTCTTCATTGCAGCTTAAGACGAAAAGGTCTTTTATTTAATTATTGGCCAAGGTGCCTGGATAGTTGAGATGATTGGTGGTGAGGTGTGGAGAATTTAATCTCTAGATTGCCAATTCAAACTAGGCCACGTGAGTTCTGACAATCATTGCTGTCTAAGGCTGTTCAGAGATTTGTGAGAAACTAGCCAGTGGTCTGTTTGGTGGAATTGCTAGTGGAGAAGTGTTCACGTTAGCAAAAATAAACCAATTCCTAAACAACTCACCTCATTTTGCACTAAGTGGCTCCTTTTTGGGCAGAAAGACCAGACTCAATGAGTCGTGGAGTCTAAGAAGCCCTTTCACCTTTAGAGGCAGTCTCTGTAGGCCTGAGTGGATGTTGCTGGGGCTAACAGGAAAGCTGGCACTGCTTCCGCCTGTGCCCACACTTGTGTGCGAGTGTGTTTTAAGGGCTCGGGTAGAGCAGTATGGCCCATCAGTTTTCTGTTCCAAAGGCAGTCCCCAGGTGCTGGATTAGCAATGGGCCAAGTCCTACTCTTGGTTACCTTAAGGAGCCCCAATGAAGTCACTGGTGCATATGAATAGTGATAAGGGCGGAATAACCTTCCTTGGCTTTTGATTTGATAGAATCATAGAATATTAGAGTTGGAAGGGACCTCAGGAGGTCATCTAGTCCAACCCCCCGCTCAAAGCAGGACTACCCTCAGCTAAATCATCCTGGTGAGGGTTTTGTCAAGCTGCAGCTTAAAAACCTCTAAAGATGGAGATTCCACCACCTCCCTAAGTAACCCTTTCCAGTGCTTCACCACCCTCCTAGTGAAAAACGTTTTCCTAATGTCCAACCTAGACCTCCCCCACTGCAACTTGAGACTGTTGTTCCTTGTTCTGTCATCTGTCACCACTAAAAACAGCCTAGCTCCATCCTCCCTGGAACCCCCTTTCAGGTAGTTAAAGGCTGCTATCAAATCCCTCCTCACTCTTCTCTTCTGCAGACAAAACAGGCCTAGTTCTTTCAACCTCTCCTCATAAGTCTTGTGTTGAGGTAAAGCACATGTAAACATGGTGTGTAATTTATTACAGGATCTGAAAGCGAAGTGGACAATGACTAACAATCCAAGTTGTTCTGGCTGTTTTTTTTTAAATTTGTGCTAGATATAATGCTCCTGTTCATTTGACATGCATTATTTTCCATCATAAAAAGGGGCTTAATTGAAGAGCTAATGAAAATTAGGATGACTAATTTATTTCTTTTTTCTCATTTCTTTAAATGAAGCTTATTTTTGCTAATCGCACATCATCTTTTGTTTGATGTACTTCATTCTTGTACAGATGTTTTATCAGATCATTTATATATGCGTTTTTCTACTCCATGGAAATTAACATCTATATACCATGGGAGAGGGTTGTGAAGTGGTCAGGGCAGAAACGATGTCAGGAATTCTGGGTTTCCTTTCCTTTTCTTTGCAAACATGCTGTGTTCTCTTAAGCAACTCAAACATTCCAAATGTTCCTCTTATTTGAAGTGGCCAAATTAGACAGCCATTTCCTGATTTTCAATTATTCTGAAAATAAGTGGATGCTTCTGAAACTTTTTTAACCTTTCTGTGCCTCATGTGAGTATTTATTCATCAGTGATTTGTAAAGCACTTTAAGGGCTTTGGATGTAAGGAATTTTTTAGGCCAAAGTAGTATTTTCATCTCTGAAGTTGGGATTTTCAAAGAGGCTTTACAGGAATTAAATTCAAAGGGAATTGGCTGCCTGCCTCCTTTAAATCATTTTTGAAAATCCCGGCATAAAGGTGAAACCTCTTCTGCACCTAACAAAACCTAAAAAGACAATGGACAAGGATTTGTAGTACAAAAATGACGCACAGCTGGTGAAGGGGGAGGGAGAAAAGTGATTATTATTATAATTGTAATTATTTTTTATTATTATTTGTATTACCGTAGCTCAGAGATGTCCTAGTCATGGAACATGATCCCATTGTCCTAGGCGCTGTATAAATCAGAACAAAAAGATAACCCCTGTACCAAAGAGTTTACAATCTAAGAATAAGATCAGACACAACTGATGGATACAGACAGATGGAAGAGTACAAGGAAACACTGAGACCATAGTGGTCAGCACAATAGGTTGCCATTTCAGCACACCAGCTGTCTAACCGATGTCAAGTTGTTTTGTTGGCATCTTGGTTACAGAGCTTTGAAGGTTTATAATGAGTTTGGTTTGCCGATGTTTATGGGGAGCATCTCACAAACGTGAGGGTCAGCACTATGAAGATGCTTGTTTGAAAATAGATGCTATGGGATTACTCTACTGTTAAGATTATGATGCTCACGTCTAATATTCCTGTTGCAGTTCTTTCCATCCTGATAGACCACCAGGTGGAAGGATATCAAAGGAGACACTGGCCCTACAACAGAGACTTGAACTGTTAATTCCGACTCTTCTCAAAGTTCACATGAACAAATAGTGAAGACTCAAGGAGCTCAGTCAGTTTAATTGATCAAAGAGGAGGTTAACGAGTGACTTGATCAGTCTATAAAAATGGACATGGGGAACAGGAATTGGGGCTCGTCAGTCTAGTAGACAAAGGTCTACCTAGGTCCAATGGCTGGAAGGTGACGCTAGACAAATTCAGAACTGAAATATGATTCAACTCTCTAATAGTGAGCATTGGAATAATTTTCCAAGGGTTGTGGTGTGGATTCTCCATCGCTGACAATTTAAAAGACAAGATTGAATGTTTCTCTGAAAGATATTCTCTAGTTCCAACAGGAATTAATTAATTATATGAAATTTTATGGCCTCCATTACGTGAGAGGTCAGTCTAGATGATTACAGTGATCCTTTCTGTCTTTCTAATCTACGAATCCCTGAATTTGCAATTTCCGTCTAATTATTTGAGTGCTTTACAAATGTAAATGAATTAAGCATCAAAGCCCTCCGAGAGGCATGTGTATATTAGTATCCCCATTTTAGAGACAGGGAAACAGAGGCCAGGAATATATAACTGGCTTACTCAAGGTCATATGGAAAATATGCTGAAAGGTAAGGAATGCTTCTTCTGACTCGCAGTGCTGTGTTGTAACCACAAGACAGTCATTCCTTTTCCTTCCAATATGTGCCTCCACATACATGAACAGATGGTGCTGTTCCATCAATTAGAGTTCTTAAATACAGTTAGAATCTGCAGAGACTTGCTTCATAAATTTCAAGTTGGAGTGAAAAAAAGCTCAAACACTTAATGGGAAGAGGAATGGGCCCACTTCTTCTTTTATGTCCTTTTTTTATGCCCATTCATAGCAACACTGTTCTTCTAGTCGCACCTGTGTATATAGATTGCACAGATGCTATCTGTTGTTTTGGCTGTTGGCTTCAGTACATCAGCCCAAGACCAGAACTGGGCAGAATTAAACAATGTTGGAAGGGTTTCCATCCAAAGAAATCAAGCTGGGGAAGTTTCCAATTCAACTTAACAGTGGGAACTTGGAGTTGATCTAACATCAAGAGCTAGGCTAGTAAAATTTAGCATATGGATGCAGGAATCGCGTTGCACAAACCTGTTTGGAAATAAAACCCAGAGCCACTGTTCAGTGAAGTAGCTCTTCTGAGTCTGATCTTGCACAGTAATGAGCAATGCCCTGAGCTATGACTTTGATAGGATGCCGCTGAGGCTGGTTGAATCTCCTTTAGGAGGTACTCAGTAGTCTGTAAATTCAGTCCTGGGGTGCCCAAGACCATACTCGGAATGAGACTGACTCCCAACACGTTCAGCATGCTGAACCTCTTCTCTTTCCTCCAACCAGCTCTTTCAAGACAACTCTTCTGTTTTGAATGGTACCTTTTAACCTCATAACTTGTTACCTAGCACTGATGAAAGGTTTTATATATATACTTATGGCCAGATTTTCAAAAGATCTCTGCAAGATCTTTACAATTGGGGCCAGATTCTCAGAAGAGTGTATGATGTTTGGTGCTAAGCTACTTTGAAATCTGGGCACAATGGGTAAGTCTACACTGCAGTAAAAGACCTGTGGTAGAGCTGCAGCTGGCCCAGGTCAATTGACTTGGGCTTGGGCTGCAGGGCTAAAAAATGCAATGTAGATGTTCAAGCTCATGTTGGAACCCAGATTCTGAAGCCCTGTGTGGTTGGGGAGTCTCGAAGCCTAGGCTCCAGCTCCAGCCCGAATGGCTGCACTGCATTTTTAGCTCTGCAAACCCGAGTCAATCGACCTGGGCTCTGAGACTTGATGCCACCGGCTTTTTGTTGCAGTATATATGTATATATACCCAATAAGAGCTGCAGAATGCTCTGTGCGTAGAAACCTGGGCCGTGAGATATTTCAATATTTGGGCCTCATGTGAACCCTTTCCCGTACACACAATGTGATGTCTACTGAATATTTACAAATTCCATTGATTTGTCTTGATTAAACTCTCTGTTCCACATTGAAGCTAACACATTCATTTGTTTCTTACATTTTATCTTTCAGCTGCTGTTAGTTAAATGCCTCCATTAATCCACCCTCCTCTGACTCATTATGTGCAGTTTTTGTTCTCTCACTTACACTTCAAAATCTTACTTTCTGAAATGTCAAACACATTTTTGTAAATTTCATTTTACTCTGGCATTTAATTGCATTCAGCTTTGCATCCTCTCCAATGAAGATAATGAGTTTGTCTTAAATCCATTCCTTGTTTGAAGATAGTTTCCCAGATTGGGTGATAATTAACTCAGCTTTTAAATAATCTCTTCTGAATTAAGTTTTCTCTGGGTTATATTGGCCTAGTCTAGTTTCTTTGTCATTATCCTTTGCCTATAAAAATGGGTTATCTGAAGTGTATGGTAATCATCAATTGATATTTCAAGATCACATCAAATGTAACCAAGTTTGGTTCCTTGAAAACAGTGGCACTGCAATTCATCAGTGGCTGATTAGGTCTTTGTCTAGACACACATCATGTTTGGATGGATTTCTGCCGGGCTAGGTCAGGAAACTGCCATTTAGTCTATCTATCACTGTAGTACTTTTAGTATGATATTTTCTTTCAAGGCTCCTTTGCCTCATAAAAATGAATCTGCAGTCCTCTCTAATTAAAGTCTTGATTCTTCATGTGCTCAGTTTAATCACTTACCATTATTTCTTTGCCCTGACCTCTCCATTTTGAGGATTTTTTTTGTTAGGGTTTTATATGTAACTAAATCAGATTCCTTTAGGAATTTTTAAAGTATAGACTGGTCTTTTTAAAGAGTCCCAAGGGTATTCGGTATGCAACTCAATGACTAGTGGGAGATAGGCACCTACATTCTTGAAAATCCCAGCTTTAATAATTAAAATCTCTTTAAACATTAAAAAAGTTCTAATTCCCCTTGAATGGGAGTTGGGTGCTTAACTCCCTTAGTCCATTAAAAAATTTCAGCATAAATATATTTTGCAGTTAACAGGGTTCCTGGCTTCCAGTCCACTGCTTTGTCTACTAGACCACACTGCCACCTGTTGTGTCACTGCATATAATTTTCAGTTGTGACTCTGTGCTTTCAAATTTTAAGCCTACCTAGGGGCTGAAGGGTAAATTTCATTTCATCCAACCTCTGCTTAGTTCCCCACGCAAATCTTGATCACTTGGGCTGTATGTGGGAAGAAAAGAACTTTTCATCCTTTAATATTTTCACAGACCAAAATTTTCAAAAGTAGCTAATAGTCCTGGATGCTTCCACTTTATGGGTGTCTTGACACATTTTAAAGTAGTTTGATATTTCAAAAGGTGCTGAACATTGTCCCTGTGAAAATCAGGCCTCTTTAAAGTGTTTCAGGTTGAGTATGCAAAATCGCTAGTCACTTTTGGAAAATCTTGGTCATAGCACATAAGGCTACTGCGGCTAGGGTCCTATTTTCACAGCTTTCTTTCTTCCACATGAGTGATTAACCATTTATAACATACCTTTATAACAAACTGTGTTTGGCTGAATACAGTGTTTATGTGGTGGTGTGGTGTGTATGTGTAAGGGTTGAAGGAAACAATTTATTCATTTTTGGGGTTGTATTTTTGTGTGTGTATTTCTGGCAAAAAAGCTTAATTTCATGGGACTGTGAATTTGTGGTGGTGGCTAAAATGCTGGGCTAACATCTCTAAAGAGTGAATTCATTTGCAGAAGCAGAGCATTGGGCAATACTGTCCCATCAGTGTACCTCACCTGGATCAGCCACCTCTAGGAGTAAGAGAAATTCATTCTGCAAAGCCCATTCACTTCTTGTCTTCTCAGTTGAGATTGCCTCTAAACCTGACAATTAATGCTAAATGGAGTGGTGTTTTTGTAATTAGGACCAGTTGACACTATGTCACTGACATATGTCATACACTGTGTCATTTCATGTAGACTTCCAAATATCCACTAAAAGGTAACCATTCTGGGCTGCTCTGCACATGAGCTGGATTGGAACTACCAATTGCAAGGGCTGTGCGTTCTATTACCCAAATCCCTCAGCCAGCCATTGTTTTGAGGAAAGAATTCCCACGTTCTGCTCATTACACTTTTCTAAGCAATTAATCTAAGTGAAGCAGAGTACAACTGCTTTCAGATAGTCACCTCTGGCTCCTTAGCAGAACATTTAGAGAGTTGATAAGGCTGGGGTTTTCAAGAATTTGTGGCTCATAAGCCACAAAGGTAATAAATTCTAAAGGCCACAGCATACCATGGGACTAATCATTGTTACTATATGAAGTCTCAAAATAGAGGCTGGTATTTTTTATTATTTTTGCAGCACAAGGAGAAAACAGGCAAACAAACAAATGGCAATTTGATTTCTGCAACCTAGCCTGCCGCTGAGGTTGCCTATTGATTCAATACACTCTAATTAAATTTGAAGAGCCATTAGTCAATTTTGCCAGCAATACTCTAACGTTTTACTCTGAATATCACAGCTAATTAAATTAAAATTCTGCAGAGGATGCTGAATTCTCAGCTAGGTAATTGACAAAATGTAATTATTAGTAATTTAAAATATAACTGACTATAAAATGCCTGTGAAATTCACCTTTTCTGTGCTCTGTATGCCACAAACGTGCCACAAACGCAGACTGATGTGTCGTCTTCCCAATGACCTGTAAGACAGACTGAGGTGTCCAGCTGCTGCTACTGGGAATTTTCATACCATCTGAGCGAAGGATTTTGCCGTGTCTCACTGCACCAGTTGATTTGTTCCAGATCAGCTCTGACTGTTTTAATTTGCAGCCACACATCACTTTCACCTAAACATGTAGCAAAGCTTTAGTACATTAAGGACGGATGAGTTTGACTCCAGGATTTAAAAAAATCCCAATAATTTATTGGGTTAATAATATAATTAAAAATGTTGAGGCTGAATAAGCTGGGCTAGGATCTGACAGCCTGTCTCTGGAAACTTTGCTGTTTGAGTCATTCCGAAACATTGATGCCTTTAACAACACAAGGGAGTGCTCAAATTCTTTCCAGGCTTTGGAATATCAAAAGTTTTTGTCATACTGGTGGAGCTAGATTTTTGACAGAGTTCAGGGCTGCGTTTTCCTTTGCTCAGAGCCCACAAGTGCAGCTAGATTTCCAAAAGTGCTCAGCCCCCAATGCAGTGAGCTCTTTTGAAAACCTGGCCCTGATTGTGGATGCTCAGGCCAAACAAATACTGACTGTTGGGGATATTTTGCCTATGCCAAGACTGAGCCCAAAGTCTCTGTGAGATCAGAGAAAAGATGGAGACGTGCAATAGACAGTCCACTGAGAAATGTGGTATGTATTGGAATTATCAGTTTTGCCAACATCTCTTGTGATCGTTACTGCCAACGATAAATAGAAGTGAAGCCATGAAAACAGAAGTCAAATCTCCATCTTGCCAGGACTGCAAATTATATGTTAGGCATTTACTGCAAAGGCAGGTCGGGCAAATTATATTTAGCTGTAATTGGCACTCACACAACCAGTACACACTGTACCTGCAGCTAAGCATCGTTCTAGCAAAAACATCATATTTCTGTCTCCTCTTCTTTTTCCAATTATATGCAATCCAGTCTTTATAATGGAGAGCTCCACTGAGTGCTTCAGGCTAGGGACAGAAATCTCATTGCGCCCCAGTAACATGGTTTCCTAAAGCCATCTCTTGCTTTCTGTTTCTTTTTATTCTTTTTGCATTCACCTCCTATTTTCCTTCCTCAGTGCCTCTTCCACCCTACTGAGCAGACAGCTGTGTGATGTTTTGGTGCAGAGAAAACAAAATATTATGTACTTTCAGTCACATACACATCACGTGGGATTTACGCCTTCCTCTGACGTGTCTTGTCTTAGCCACTCTTAGACACAGGAAGCTGGATTAGATGGCCCAATCTTATAGGGTGATACCTGTGAGAACAGAGAGGGAAGAAAGAGGATTTATAAGGAGGTTACCCACTGCTTTGTTTCCTATGTTTATGCCATGTCCATCAGGAGAGCGGGCAGAGGGGCTTGCATCTTTCCTCGCTCTCGTTGTTCTCCTTTCCCTTCCCTCACGCCCTCGATAAACCTGATGCCTATCTGCTCCCTTCTCCCCAGTGGGGGGGAAATACTGCCTTAGGCCATCCATTTTGTGTTCTCCTTCTGGGATATTCAAGGACATTTAGCTCAGTGTTTACTCTACGCCTAGGTCAACACAATGAAGTTTTGCTGGCATAGTTATGTTAGGTGGGAGTGCGGGGGGGAAATAATCACACACCCAAGCTGACCTCGTTATGCTGGCAAAACTCCTGGTGTAGATGCCACTATCCTGACGGAAGAGGGCTTTTGTCAGTAGAGTTCTTATCGTTCGGGGAGATGGTGTCGCTATGCCAATATACACTGTCTCCCCACTAGGAGGGTTTGCTGGCTTGGTTACACCGGCAAACGTTGGGTAGGGCACGCAAGCCGCCAGACGAAGATCTTTGACTAACGTTGTTCCTTTTCTAGTGACCTTCAGAGGCGATTCAGCCATTGCAGCCGGCTGTGTAGCTGCAGCCTACAAGAAAGGCATGGGATCAATGTCTACTAACGACAGTCTAAAGCCCTGCGCTCGAGCTGGCCTGAGAGTCAGCGTCATGTTGCACCCAAACCCAGATCGCCTCCCTTTTTGTGGATGGTGTTATCTACTAATCCTTTGGGCTGGTCTTATTTAACTACAGCCTGTATATTAGTTGTTTGCTTTTTGAAGTACGGCTGAACAACACCTCAAGATAAATCGGAAAACTTGTCATCCTGAATTTTCACAATGACTTTATCATGACTTTATTCTTGGAAAGTCAATGGAACTAATTTATATTTTTAGCTCGAAGGTCTCATTTCAGGAATACTTATGTGCAGTCTGTATGTATGAGCTTCATTAACCTGTCACATTCCTAGGTGCCTATTAATTGAGACATCTATCATTCTGTCAGCTTTGCGTCAAGACCACTTAAACACTGTCTGCCTATCATCCTGAAGGTTTTTTTCTCCCCACCATAAAGACTGAAGCAGAAGTCTCAAACATTGTGGTTCTCTGTGCTGCTAGATTTGAAGTAACATGAAACAAAACTGGCTGCACTAGAGAAGAAACTAGGGAAGGATATACAATGAATCATGCTGAAATCACTTATTCTTAATGCATCATGGACTTCTCTGGAGAAAGAATTTTGTATATCAACAAAAAGCATGGTCAAGCTTCACTCCATTAATTTACAGGTTTATTGAGGAGTTGATAAGCAATTGCGGGGGAGGGTCTGATGGGGTAATTAATTATACTATTGAACAATGTCTCTTCCTTTTTTTATGTGCCCATCTCTGTGGTATCAGAGCATCAATATATTTACACACTCTCACTCTAAAAGATATTGTTGTGCCTCCTTCTTTGGACAATAGTGTCAATGGAAGGCTGGTCTTGTAGTTGAGGCACTGGACTGGGATTCAGTAGATCTGGTTCAATTGGTGGCTGTGCCACAGACTCTTTTTGTCACCTTGGGCAAGTCACTTAGGGCTTGTCTACACTGCCTGGCAGTTTGGATTATAGGGAGTATGGAGATCAGCATGCACCAAAGCGCTGTGCTGTAACAATCCCTGTGTGGACGCTGCGGGTGTGAACAAAAAGGCTTCTAATTCTCATTAATTTGGTCCTCTTCAAACAGAACTAGCAACCCTGTAGGTCTCACACACAATGTCCAGATGGGGGAGGTTCTTTTGTGCGCACTGCTATTCACCCCCTGGAGGCCAAACTGGGGGGCAGTGAGGGCATAGCTTTAAACTCTCAGTGCCTCAATTCCCCATCTGTGAACTGATAATATTCCCTTCTTTGTAGCCAGTGCATATGTTGTCTGTTTACATTAAACTCTCTTGAAGGCAGGGATTGTCCTTAATCCTTGTACAAAGGCTAGGCCAATGGGTCCCTGACTTGATTTTGAGCCTATAGATAATACCATAAAGTGGGGCTGGAGTTAATTTAATGCTCTGTCTTGCATATTTCAGTCATGACCGCTGCATGTCCACCTAGTTACCGTTGTTCGTGGAGGTGGAGTTCCTACAGTGATGGAAAAACTTCTTATGTCACTCTAGGAAGTGTCTACGCAATGGCCCTACAGCAGCATCATAGCTGTGCCACTGTGGCTCCCGTATTGTAGACTTAGCTTCCCTTGTGCAATTCCCACTGACTTTTATATAACAAATTCCATGACACTCTTTTAAATAAAATAGAGAGGGATTGCTCTCCAAACAGGGGATTATGGCAGGTGCAAAATAAAATGGTGCTGAATCCATGCCATAGAGTGTGATTTATAAAAAGAAAGGGTGGTGTTTGTAAGTCTCCCCCTCACTTTTAGCATTCTTTTAGATCAAAAGTAGAATGGTTCTATTGAGTTATGATTTCTTCCCCTCCGTTATCCGATATTTGGATCTGTTTTTTTCCACCACTGTATAAAAAGAGCCTGTTTTATGTGTGGACTGGTGCAGTTATAAGTGATGACAGGGACAATTTCCAATTGACTCTCCGAGCCGCTGCATCTGGTTCCCTGCCAGGGATGATATCTGCAAGGCACTGAACAAAGTCAGAAGATGAAAATAATTTTTCTTGAGCAAGATTGATTTTGAATTGCATCTGTGGAGTGAGCTAATTAGACTTTTCTATTTCCCTCCAGTTCAAAACAAGCCTGTTTTATATAAGCATCCAGGAAAAGCAATCTGCTTGCAATTGCAGCATATACTCAGTGGGCCGGGACTCATGCCATCAGTGGGGCAAGTTCCGGTCTTTGTTGTACCAGTGCATTTTTAGAGTTGCTCCCTTGAAGGCGCTGGATTTATGACAGTGTAACTGAGTATGGAATCTGGCCTGGTGACTTCAGTAGAGTTGCACAGGGTGTAAATCAAGGCAAAATTTGGGCCACTGAATTCTGCTGAAGTGAAAATACATTCGGTACACTTGCACCAGGGTAACATTCACAAGCTCCTATTCAGTATTCAAATTACAACCTAACAGTATTAGGATTTAGGATGGCTTTGTTGTAATGCTTGGAATTCATGTTGTCAATTGTGTTGTGTGTGCATGCATCACATTACAAACAGAATAAAGAAACTGGCAGGAAGGCTTCCAAAAGAGATTAGAGATTTTAAACACTGCAGGTTGTGGGAGTGCCCAGTTGGAGACATCTTTCAGGACCCTAATTTTTCAGAGCACCAGGAAAAAATAGGCTTCTTTAAATTGTCTCACGTTGGGTGTCCAAAATCACTAGTCATTTTTTAAATATTTTGCCACAACTCTCTGCCTCAAATCGATTAGGGTTTCAGTTTTATAGTCTGTGACATGATGCAGGGAGAGATGACATCAAGCAAGGAGGAGGGGAATATGCCCACAAAATAAACAACTGAGATGACGGATTCACTAGGGCAACATTGTCTTAATCTTTCCCTCTAGATGAAGGTGCAGAAGTGCATGCACAAGACAGAATATTAAATATTTGGTTGTTCAAAGAACATCAGCCCTTTAGAAATTGTCTGCTGTGTGGTAATTTTGCTTTATCTTTCCACCAAATTTAGAGCCTATCCAATTAAGTGCTCTGAAAAGAACAAGAGAAGGGAAAGGAGCTCTAGGCTGCCGGAGATTTTTGAATATAGGCCTTTCTAGTTGTTTCTCAACCAGATTGCTGTTAAATATGAATCTTAATTATAGCAGGAGAGGTGTTTATATAAAATAGTCCCTGACTGAGTTACTTTAAAGACAAAGAGGAAGCTCCTTTTAGCAACTGAACATCCTATTGTGTCTCTTGGGATGAAATTCACCTGTGCTCAAGGGCCAGAATAAAGCCTACATACGTCTTCATTTCTATTTAAGCACCCCTTTGAGGGTTCAAGTCTTGCATCAGGGTAGTGTTGCCCTTCGTACAGAGGTGAATTATACCTCAGTGAGGAAAATCCCCAAGAAAATTACAGGCAGCATTGTGTTAATTGCAAAGTACAGTAGCAAGGCTACAGTAAATCCAAATTTAGGGCCAGATTTTCTAAGAAGCTCAGCATCTTGGCTGTATAATGAATATTTCCTCCTCCTCTTGTTTTGCAGTCAATTTCTACGAGTATGAAATCCATCTGAGTTAGGTCTTTAATGGCCTCTCACAGCAGGTCAATTAGATCATTATATACAGTAGTGTTTGTTTTCCAGGAAGTATTCCCAGTGAGCTAAGAGATTAGTCAATTCCATCCCTGTACAGCCCGGCACCACAGCATGTGCTTGAGTGCGTTGCTGAAATCTGAAGCCTTAGATTATGTCTACACTGTCCCACAGTTCAGACTGAGGGTGTGAATAGCCATGTAGGCTGCTAACTAGGAGCCTTTTAGTTCTTGGCTTCAGTGTCCACATGGCAGAATTACACACTGCTATTCAACCCCTCTTCCTCCCCCTGAATACAAACTATGGGGCACTGAAGACAAAGCCTTCTGTGTTGTGAAAAGTGTTGGATCGACAGATAGGGAAACCCGTGAGCAAACAGAAGAGGTTAAAGCCGTAACATAGACCTGCCAGAATTCGCTGGGTCTATCTTACTTAATCATTTGCCTGCCATTGTGGGGCCTTGAGCACTGGTACACCTTGGTCCCTCCCATTCTCTACTGGTGGCACATGGCAGTCTAGTCTCCTGTGGGCTGTAATATTTAGGTTTCATTTTGGTCGTTAGGTTTCATGTGCGGGTGCTGGGTGGTGCTGGTGGCCTTGTGATAGACAGGAGGCCACACTAGATGATTTAGCAGTGGTCCCTTCTGGCTTAAAGGTCTAGGACTCTGTGCTTCCTTCATACTGAATTGACACATTAGTAATCAGCCCTCTGTGGAGGGGTCACTTCAACGGGTGAGTAGTTCCGTCCCTCGCCTCTCTGCTAAATTCTGTGCTAGTTGTGGTATAAACATCAGCCTACCAGGCCCCGAAGCCACCTCAATATCTCATTTCACATAGGCCAGAGGGAAGCCATTTGATGTTAGTTAATTTTGGTCACTACCTGCCCGACAATGGATTAGGCAAATCATGAAAAACACACACAAAGCTTCCTCCAATGTTATGGCTCATGCCCCAATATTTTTTCTGGAGCTCTGCTGTGCAAGGACTTGCTTTTGCCAACTTGTTCATGCCTCTCTTGCTGTAAGTGCTGAATCTATCAGTGCATTAAGAATTCTGCAGTGGCTCCTTACGAGTGTCTACCATCAGCATAGTTAATCCACGTCCACGAGAGGCAGTAGCTATGTTGACAGGAGACATTTTTGCATCAACATCATGCTTTTAACAATGAAGGTTAGGTCAGTATAACCGTGTCACTCAGATGTATGGATTTTTCACATCCCTGCATGACACTGGTATACCAATGTATGTTGATAGTGTAGACCTGGCCTAAGTTTCTGCAGCCTTACAGGCCTTTATTTTTAACATAATGGCTTTTGTTTATTTCTCCCTCTCCCCATACGCCCTCTCTTCCCTCTTCACATTAATTGTGTCCACCGTGCATCTGTATTTGGTATAAACAAGCCACTTGATTTTTTTTTTTCATGTGGTCAGTGTCTTTTTTTCTCCCTCCTTATTAATTGTTTGACTCTAGAAAGCGATGAAAGGGTGTGTTTGTATGTAACTGACTGTGCAGTTTATGCTGCTCTTAATCTTATTGCTGTAGCATCTGCCATTGTCGAATGATGTGGAGCACAGCAAACAGAATACTTGGCTTAGTGCAGCGAGTGGGGTAGGCAGAGGACAGATCATTTAATATGCAACAGCATTCCCAAATGTATCAGATGGCTTATGTAAACAACAGACTGACTTATACCAGCAGGTTTTAGAGATAAACAATCATTTGGATTCCTGCTGTCCTTTACGTGCAGATCATCACTGATGGCAGCCTTACTTCAGCACAAGTTACTGATGTTCTGCAACTGCTACCTTCTAATTTTTTTTAAATATTGTTTTATTTATGTTCTAAAATAGAGGTCAACAGATGCATAGGAAATGTAAAAAGCTTGAATTGATTGGCACTTGAGAAAACGTTACATCTAATGATTGTGAAAATACTCCCGAAGGCCCTGCTCCCCCTTCTTGCTGCATTAACACCACCATTTTGGCTCTGATAAGGGCCGTTTCAGCACCTGCTGAAATCAGTTCCACATAGGGTTTTTCATCAGTACAGATTAAAAAGCTTTACAGATGAAAGTCAGTATTATTACCCTGATATCACAGATGGGGAAATGGAGGCACATAAGTGACTTGATCAAGGTCACATAAGAAGTCAGTGGTAGAGCTTGGAATAGAATCTGGGTCCTTTGACTCCCAGTCCAGTTCCCTATCTACTAGAGCATGTTGCCTCTACACTTTGGTTCTTTTCCCCTCTTCTCCTTCAAGGTCTGATGTAATTCTGTTCCTACCAGTTTAACATTTATCATGGACAGATTAGAAAACAAAACCTAGACCATAAAAACAAAGCTTAAATTAATCTCTAAGTCTAACTACAACTTCTCGCAGTATTTTCACCAGGAGAAAAAAAAATGTAATTCAGAAATGCAAAATAAATAGTTTATCTTAATGGTATTTTGATTAAAATGTAAACTAGATTCAGATCACTAGCACAGACTACCTGCAAAACCAATTACCACCTCAGAAGCTGATGTCCCGAGGCAAAAAAAAAAAAAAGTTGGTGTGACTAATTCCGAGACTTTTCATACTTTGCACTATTGCTCTGTCCTTTGAAACTACACACAAGAATCATGTAATCTCAGGGGACAGCAAAATGTAAGCACAAGAAACCAGAAGGATTGTGCTAAACACCCTATGATGACTACGGAGTACAGTTTCTTCAAAGGTTGCTGCATGCATAATGACTACATGTTGAAATGTAGCTCTGCTCTGAAAAGTGATTATGTAAAAATTGCACCATTCCTGTGTGTATTTTGGGTCACTTTTGCTTACTTTAGTGACTAAATAGGCTACTGTTGCAGAGCCAGTGCAGTTCTGGGAGAGTGAGCAAGATTTATTCTGGCTAGTGCATCATCAAAGCAGTTGCTGACTAAGTTTTGACTGCAGAATATCTGTGGCTGGTGATGTGTGACGCAGAAAGATTCCAGCTGATCTTTCAGACATGGAGCTGGGTGGGCAGCACCAGCAGATACGCTGTGGAAATTGCCAGACAAATAAACACAGGACCCTATGATGCCATTTTAAGTTACATTTCAGAGAAGAAATGTCCTGTGAGCCTTCATTTGGGAAAGTACTTAAGCATGTGCCAAACTTCCAAGTGAACAGTCCCATTTGACTTTGGTGAAGTTACTTATATGCCTTCCAGATTCAGGTTTCTTAAATGTAGGGAGAGAACCTTCCAGATTCAGGTTTTTTAAATGTAGTATAAATTTCAGAGCACTTCACTAGTCTAATCTTTGCCATGGTGCATTTTGCTGACCACCCTTTAAGACGGTGTTGAGGGGAATCCAGGCCTCTGTGTGTGTTACGCTTCCAGAATCTTAGAAGGTTATAACACTGATTCCTGCTATGGCCTCTGTGGCATGTTTCCTCGGCACTGGCTCTGTCTGCTACCCTGTATCAGAAATGGGGCTCCTTAGCCTACCTGCCCTAGGCCAAAGGCCCGTGCTGACACCCCATTAATGCAGTCCTTCCCCAGAAGTCCCTCTGAAGGGTGTAAAGCTTCTGCGTACAGTTTAACTTTCTCAGAGGCACGTAGCAGTTGTAAAGCAATCAACACATACCCCCATGCTCTCTCTTTGCACAGTCTAACACCTTTATGCTTCTTTATACTTAAGCATGTAAAGCACAGGAGACTATAGATCCTACTACTCAATAAAGACTAAATTAATGTCCCTGCCACAGTTTCCCCACTGCTTCAGGGCATTCTTTGGGCAGGTGTCTGAGTCCTTTGGACTGTCCAGCCTCGTTGGACCCATCTGGGCTCAGGAAATTTGGCCACCAAATCATCTAACCTGATTTCCTGCATGTCACAGGCCACCAACACCACCCGCACACTGAACCTAACAACCAAAATTGGACCCAAGTATTACAGCTTCAGGAGACCAAACTGTTACATGCCAGAGGCAGAGACTAGGAGGGACTGAGATACACCAGCACCCAAGGCACCCACAATGGCAGGCAAATAATTGAGAGAGAGATCCAGATAATCCTGGCAAATGATCTGCACCTCCCCACTGTGGAGGAAGGCAACCCATCCCTCCAAGGTCACTGCCAATCTGACCTGCAGGAACATTTCTTCTTGACCCCCCCATATGGCAATTGGTTAGACCCTGAGCATCTGAGCAATAACCAGCCAGCCAAACACTTGAGATAAAATGCTTGGCCTCATGACTCTCCTTCTCTAGTGTCCTATCTCGCTGTGGCCATCTCTGATGCTTCAGAGGAAGCAGACGAAAAAAACCAAAAACAACCCTCCCCCACAACCAAACAAATAATAAACCCAACCCACCACCACCGCCACCCCAGAATACACCAGAGGGGGAAAACATCCCTTCCTGATTCGTGTAGGTGGCCAGCTGAAGCCCTGACACGTGAGGTTTTTAGGAGCATAAGACATAAATGAGAAGGGACCGCAGAGTGGTTTTCTTTGAAATGAGACGGCCGGGGGAAGGACTGTGTGACCAAGTAAACCTTCAGTCTCTCTCTCTGTGGGCTACAGTGTGTAACTCTGACTCACTCTGCTGAGCGCTTTGCTCGGGTGTGTCATCCCCAGAGTGTGGATGATACAATCTAGCCCTATGAATCTATGACTAACCAGACCTGACTGAGCCTACGTATCTTGGTTCACCTTCTTGTGAAGCATCCCCTTGCAGAGCTCGGTGTAAAACGGTAACCATGGTAGCACCAGGTGTCAGTTGTATGGTTTTAAGACTTTTATGCTGTCACATCCTTTTGGGCCGAAATTTTATCTGGAGTATAAAATTGCCAGCTCTGTGGTGTTGTTGAAACTTATAAATCCGTTAGGAAATTGAGACTTTCACAGCTGCTTCTGGTTATTTTATAAACACCATAAAGCCGAGTAATGGTCGCTCTCTAAGATACAACAACCCAAGGAGTTGTGAACAATTGGCTGTACTTTATGCCTCATGATTTTAAGGGCTTTCCAGTCTCAAACTAACTGAGGCCTTGTCTTCAACAACCGTAGGGTAAGACATCACAGGTTAGTCAACCCGTGGTAGCCGGACCCACAAGAGCACAACCACACCTGCTGTGTCGTCACTCCCTGCATCAACGGTGGTGGTGTATCAGGTCATGACCGGCAATTCAGCTATCTGGGAGTGTATCCCAAGGTTCACAGTATGACAACTCACTGCGTAGCTGTCATGGGATGGCCCTGTGATTAAAGCCAGCCCAGATCTCCTGGGCCAGAGCAGCGCCGGGGGCTATAAAAGATGAGGGAGTTGACCCAGTGAGTTGGAGAGACCTGGTGTGTCTATGCTACAGCGGCACAGCTGTGATGCTGTAATGCCATAGTGTGAATACTTCCTACATCGATGGCTGGAGGTTTCCCATCGATACCATTAACCAGCTTTCCAAGAGGCGGTAGCTAGGGTGAGAGAAGAATCCTTCTATTGATTTAACCGTGTCTACATGGGTGGTTAGGTCGGCCTAACTGTGGTGCTCATGGCATGAAATCTTTCACAGCCTTGGACGACGTAACTAGGACAAACTAAGTGTTAGGAGTAGACCAGGATAGAGATGCTTGAGTGGGAGTCGGGCAGGTGGGAGCTGCCAGAAACTGTATGTTTTGGAAAAGGGGCCAGTTGGCTCTAAGTTGGAGAACTGCCAAGGCCCGGAGAGGGCTGAAGGCACTGGAACAGTGGAGGAGCTTACCTGGCTGCTGACATCTCCCTGCTGGAGAGCTTTAGAGAGGCAGGAGTGATGGAGCTCACTGGGAGTAGCGGAGTTACATTCCAGCTACAAGAGCTGTCTTGGCCTAGGGACGGAGAGGACTGACACTGGGACTGTACTTACTAGAGAGTTGGGGTATGGTGAGAGATGCTGGGGCTGTGTGTTGCATGGCCTGTTTGGAGTATGTAGGGGAGGAGGAAATTCCAGCCCTATTGGTGTGTGTCTGTGGTTGTATTATGGGGCAGCCTGGGCCTGATGACAATTGCTCTGTCCTTATCTGCAAGATGTTGTGGGGCAATGTGTCTGTCTGCTCTGGGGATAGTGGGAGGCTGTTTAAGGGAGAGAACCCTTCGGTAAATTCCTTATTTTGGGCATACAGCTAACACAACTCAAAAAAGGAATTGAAAAGAACTTTAAATAACATAAAATAGAACAAAAGGAGTCAAAAGGAAACCAGAATTATAACCCCCCCCCACCCTCCACTCCCCCATTATTCTCTTAACGAGCTGCATGGGAAGAGAAACGTGTCCGAGATTTTAAAAAACAAAACAAAAAAGACCCTTGCACTTTTCTGTCTTTACCTATCTTAAATATTTGAGATAAGGTGGGTGAGGTAATATGTTTTACTGGAACATCCGGTTTAATAAAAGATATTATTTCACACGCCTTGTGTCGCTAATGTCCTGGGACCAACACAGATATGACGACACTTTAATTTTCACTAGATTTTCAAAGGACCACTGGGCCATATTTGCGGAAGCCCAGGTTTTCCAAAGGTCTCAGCTCCCTTGTAGGCATCTGAATATGGGTCAGATTTTCAAAAGCATTCAGCACCCACCAGCTCCCATTTTATCAGTTCAGGCCAGGGGAAAATGAAAAATGCTCGGCACACATGGCCCAATAGCAAATGTGTGAATGGTCAGTATCTCCATTCTAATACATGTGGGTTTTTCCCCCCAGATGAAGTGACATGAGCTTTTAGAATTTTAAACAGACCCATCAGCATAAAATTAAATTTCTTCAACCACCATGAAGTCAAGCCTGTTGTGTTGATAATTTTTTTTATGTAAATGTAATTATTTTTAAATTAAATTATGTAGATCTTTGATCAAAGGCTGTGAAGTGAAATGAAAGGATGCAAAGTTAAATATGCCATTTCTACTAACTTCCTTTGGAAGAAATAGACTTGTACTCTTAATAAAAGAACCCCGTTCTCCCACACACACATTTGTGTACACATGTAACCCACTGGTGAGCATGTTTACAAGTCAGTATCAGGGATATTTTATATTTATAGTAGACCATTGCTGCTGGAATGTGTGGGTCCATAAACATAGTAGTTTGCTGTAAGTGAGAAAATGGTAATGTTGCTTAAAAATATTCACAGCATGTTTGAAAGTACGAAGGACTTCTGATACAGAACTGTTCTCACTTCTCCTCCCGCTAAGAAAGGATTAAACATCAAGGATGTGTCTGCAGCCTGTGCTAGGCCAGGCATTGGTTGGAACTTTGGGGTGGAAGGTGTAACGTGAAGACAAATTTTTAGCATTTGTCTTAGTGGTAGATGAGACGGTAGCCTGAGGCCAGGTTAGTGCCTCCCGAGAAAATGTGCAGTCTTTTGTGAAAAGAATAATCAGTTTAGAGCTAAGGACATTTAGATCATAGCTTCATCCCACGCACTGCTTGGATAAACACATTTTTTCCTTCCATCCGCCATTCTCTTTTCATTTCTGGTTCTTCCATTGTTATACACACTAAGCTTACAAAATGCTTTTCATTCACAATTTTATACTTTTAGGTAAATGTACTGAGGATTCTTCTTTCAAGAAATAATAGTACTGAATGGAAACATGATGCAGATTTTGAGCTGAATAAATCTAGTGACTTGACTTTATTTTAGCCTTTGAGAGTGAACAACCAATTTTTAGTCTGTTTTTTGTTTTCAGTTTATAATTTTTCCTCTTTTTTCCTTTTCTCCCCACCCTCTATTTTACTGACAAAAAATATATTTCAAAATATTCACTTCACTATAAAAATATTTACTCCCCACTCCCTCTATTTCACTGGCAAAATGGATATAGTTTTTTTAAAAAGGCAGGAGAAAGGAAAACAAAAACTGATTTTTTTTAAACAAATATTTCCAAATGTGAGAATTATTTATACACAATGAGCTGTATCTGTTACAGGAAAGTTCTGTTCCTGAATTCCTTTGTGTTATGGATGTCTTGTGTGTTTGTGTGCAGTGTTGTTGTAGCCATGTGTCCTATGATATTTGGTGCCTGACCTGCTGTGTGCCATGGAAAGAAACAATACCAGATTACTTTTGGGTTGCACACAGAGCCATTTGTATGGGATGGAGAATGGAGGGCTCACAGGACCCTTGGCAGGGGGTGGCTGGGGGGAGTTGCAGAGAATCCCTGAAATGGGGGGAATGCGAGCGTAGTGCACACAGGGAGGTTGTGAGAGGGAATGGAGTTACTCAAGGAGCCCCTGATGTGAGCAATAAGCTCGACCTATGCAAGCCACAAAGTGTGTGATGACCTAGTAGTTAACAGCCATGTTCCTGAAGACTACAGAAGCCCTTCCATGGCTAGTGACTGACAGCTCACTTCAACAATTACTCCTCTGCCTCTGATTACTGCAGATAGATTTCCTCCCCAGTAAGCTAAAAGTAGATAACATTTATGACCAAGCTTTTTGGCGGTGTTGCAATCCTCAAAATGCACCGGCAAGCTGTTGATAAATGAGAGAGATTGAATATGAAGATTGAAAAGAGGTTAATTCAAACTATTTTCTTGCCTCAAATGTCAGATGCCAAGGGACTTTCAGTGCTGCCATTTCAGCATGAAGAATGAAGAGTGGCAGCTTTTTGTTGCTATAAATTAAAGGGCCTGTCACTTCTTCTTTTCAGCATGCTCCATGCTGCAGGGCTATCTATTTAAAGGCAGAGGCTCTGGCTGTGGTAATTGGAGGACCTGTGACAAAAATAAAAAAGAAACTGGTGACGGAGCTCTTATTCTCAGTTGGTCTATCAGTGGTCAAATGAATGGATTCCCTTTTGTCGTGGGGCCAGGCCTCAAGGTGCTCACCCTCTCTGGCTCCCTAATTGTACTAGTGCAACAGCAAAATCATTTAAAGCATGTTGGCTGAAGGAGAGTACCTGCTAAGACTGCTGGCTTGGGAGCTAACTCAACACCTTGCCACTCAACTCCCCACCAGTTGTTATTAATTGAGCTCTGATGGAAAGACAGGGCAGTTGGTGGAGGAGGCCAATTAAGTGAATGGAGATACAGCTGTAGGGCTAATTGGGTAGCATTATGCCTAGCAGCTGAGACTCTGTAAGCAAACAGGAAGAAAGGCTGGAGGAGAACAGGGCGCCTGAAGGAAGGTAGAAGCAAGTGTGGGGAAGCTGTTTTGTGACTGGAAATATAATTGTAACATAATATACGAGGGGCTCTTTCTCATTGTTTGTCTGTGCAGTGCCTAGCACAGAGGGATCCTGATTTCAGTTGGGACCTTTCTCCAACACAAACAATAAATAGTCATCATTAGAGCTGGTCAGAATTATTTTGAAATGCCAATCCTTTTTTTGTAGCATTGTCAAAAGTTTGCCAAAAGTCATAATCTGCCCAAAGAAACTTTTTTCAAACAGCTTCTTGTAATTTATAATGTGCAGCTCGCAGCTGCCCCCAGAAGTGCTTTTTCTCTTATACAGGCTATAGAATACTAGGTCTGCCAAACTGTTTCTCTGACAACTGGTGATCCCCAAAAGGAACTAGGAGAAAGTACCAGATTATGTAAAAGAGACACAGTAATTGCTATTGTCATTAGGAACTCAGTCACAGTTTCTCACTGGCTTTAAATGTAAGGAGATGAGGTTTATATCTCGGACATGATATTTTTCTTGGCCTGTGGTGGTTAAAATATTTGTCTGCAATTGATGCTTGTTGGCTGTTAGTATTCATAATTATTTTTGGTTAGTTGATGCTTGGTAAAATAGCAGTTTTTGATAATGGAAGTCACCCTAGCCATTAAAGGCCCGATAAGGCAGACTGGCAAAGCATTTGATCTGTACTAAACCAAAAAAACGATAGTGATAAACCAGCTGGAGTTGATCAAGATTTAATTTAAATTTGAGATGATGAGATTTGAAAGGTTTCATAGTAGTTCATGCTCTATGGTTAGGTTCAGAATTAGATCTGGTGTCACCTCCCTGCTGGTCTGGATTCAATGTTCCCCTGTAGCAAAGGTTCAGGGAACCTAGAAATGAAATTACCAACCCGTCTAATCCTGACACTCAGGAAATTCAGCTAGAGAATTTTTTATCTTAGATCTGGGCCAAACTCCCAGCAAAATCAACAGGAATCTTTCCATTATGTTAATTGGGGGCAGGTTTATGCTACAAACTTATGTCAGTGCAGTGCGTCTGGTGACGATGCTCTAAGCTGATGGGAGAGAGCTCTGTGAGTGGTGTTAGCTAAATTGGCAGGAGAAGCTCTCCTGGCAACATAGCACTGTTGACATAGGGTAGTGGGGTGTTAAGATCAGCATAACCTACGTTGCTTGGGGGTGTGGATTTTTCACATCCCTGAATGACGTAGTCACGCTGAAGTAAGTATTTAGTGTAAACCAAGTCTGAGCCCTTAAGATAACTCTACACTGCAATTAAAAACCTGCGGCTGGCCTGTGCCAGCTGACTCCAGCTCGCGCAGCTTAGATTTAAGGGCAGTTTAATTGCAGTGTAGACACTGGAATTCAGGCCGGAGCCCAACTCTGGGATCCTGCGAGTTGGGAGGGTTGCAGAACTTGAGCTGCAGTCTGAGCATAAATGTCTGCACTGCAATTAAACAGCCCCTTAGCTCACGTCCTGTGAGCTAGAGTCAGCAGACACTGGCTAGCCACAGGTGTCTCACTTCAGTGTAAGCAGACCCTTAGTATCATAGGAAGAGTACGTTAAGCTTTTAACAAGTGCTCCTGGTGTGCTTCTACTAGTGGATTTACTGATGTGTATTTAGTAACTTTCTCAAGTCAGACAGAGGGGAGTATTAATAGACCATAGGCTGACAAATGGATGACCCAAGTAGCCAAATGAAAAAATATACATTCCTGGCCTGTCAAATTCTTTTCCGACTACACGATAAATTCCCTTGAGTAAAACTGAGTTCCTTTAAAAATAAATAATTAACCCATTCCCATTCTGCAGGATAAAAGGAATATACAAGATTCAGGTATGTAGTTCTCAAGGTCTGATCAACTCAGTTTTTGTACCGAACCGATATAACTATGTTGGATACAGGTCTGATTTAAAAAAAAGCCAAACCAACAGGGATTGTACCAGTATATGCCTTATCGTGAACAGAATTATACTATCGTAAAGGCCCCTTATACCACTATAGCCCATTCTGTACTGCTTCAGCTATACGAGTGTGTAGACAAGGTCTAAGCACTTTGTCACATATCGAAGAGTGAATTCATTTCTGCCATATGCAGCTATTTATTATGGATTTCTCTTTTAAAATGCTATTGAACAGGTTCATATACTATGATCCTGTCTCTCATTGAAGCCAGGCCTGTCTGACCAGAGTAATGCCTAGAGCTATTATTTTAAAAGGTATTTTTTTTCAATATGCATCTGAAAATTGACATTTGCTTTTACTCTTCAAGCAGGTGTTTTATAAAGGTGTTAACTGTGACAACTCCAATGTGCAGAATCCGTAAATTGAATAAAGCATAAAAATGTCCAGTAAATGACACAAAAATCTGTACACCAAATGCTGTCAGATAAAAAATTCTGTAACAAGTACTCTGTAGTGGTCAATACTAATTCAAATATCTACTGTTACCGCTAAGTGGTAGCAGAGATGCTTGAGTTACTGTGAAAACAAAGAGTTCTTATGTGAGTGGGAATTTGCAGCTTTGATCCCATTATGATGAGAATGGTTGGAAGGGTCTTGGTTCGTTGGCTGTTTTTCTTCAAAGGATCATAGTAGTTAAAGAGAGAATAGATTACTAGATTGAGTCCACCTCTGTTCAAGAGCATCTCGTAGTCCCTTTGTAGAGTTTGTGTCTGATATGAAACTGAGACCGCACTTGAAGTTCAGGTAACAGGAAGTGGAAATGACACCAGATATTATGAAGCTGTTGAGTTTCCAGGGACGTAAGCCAGTGTACTTAGTTATTTCCATAAGACTATTTGAAACCTTGAAAACTACATGTTACATTGTACACGGCACTGAGGTTAGCCTATGCTATGCCTTAAAGCGTGTGTGTCTCCGTGTTAGAGAGGTTAATATGATGAGGCGGTATGGCTCACAGCGGTTGTGGGGCAGGGAATCAGGAGACCAGAGTTCTAGTCGCAGACCTACAACTAATCATGGGCATGTCAGTTCCCCTCTTCGTGCCTTAAAGTACATCTACACTGACGCTAGAGGGTGTAATTTCCAGCTCAGGTAGATGCACAGGCACTAGCTTTGGTTGAGCGAATGCACTAAAAATAGTGCAGCCCCAGTGGCATAGGCTAGCTGCTTGACCACCTACCAAGCATCTCAGGCAGGATTGTGCTCTGATGGCTAGCCCACGCCATCGCCCATGCTGCCCCAGCTGCAATGCTATTTTTAGCATGCTAGCTAGATCAAAGCTAGTGCTTGGACGTCTACCTGACTGAGAAATTACACCTTCCGCTGCAGTGTAGGCATAACTTAATTGTTTGTTTGGTAAAATGGTGATGGTAGTACTCTTTTTCCTTTTGTAAAGTACTTTAAGATCTATGGATGCAAATGTCTCTCAGAAGGCCCCAATCCTGCAATGAAAGCTACATGTGTGGATCCCTGCACTGAAAAGGAGCCCCTCTGAAGTCAGTATAGAGCCCCAGTTACTTCAGTGGGGCTCTGTGTGGGGTCAGGGGTGTGTCTGTCTCTGTCTATCAGCAGTTGTAGACTGGAGACTAGCAGATTATTGTTGTTGTCACTAATATTTGCATGTTCCAGTTTTGCACCGTTTAGACTTAAAGGTTGTCTACAACTTTCAGCCCATAAATGACCTAAATTGAACTTCTGTAAAAAGAAGTAATGGAGATTGATGGTTTATAATGCCCCTAAATTGGTGGTAATTGGGGTGGCAGATTAAAAAAAATTCCAATGAGTGATGTGACAAGCAAACTAAATAAACTCCTGCATAGGTAATCTGCTTCTGATCCCTTTTATGAAAAAAATCTGGTATGTGGAGTAGTATTTGATGAAGAGCTAGAGTCATTTCCTGGCATCCTTCTTCATGCTGAGCTATTCCTGCTGACGTCAATAGGAGTTTTGTAAATCCAGGGCGAGCTGTGACCCATTGTGATACACACACCGCAGTGTATGAGAAAAAGTAAAGAGCTTGACTCATGTAAAGAAGGCTCATTTCACTTTGTCTTATTTCCTTAGCAGGTGAAGAGTCTGTGGTTTGCTCATCTGGCTTTCTCCAGGAAAAGCAACGTGAGTCAAGGTTCTTTACTTTTTTTTTGTATTCTATGCTGTGCGACAAGCTAGAGATAATAACAGAAAACAGGGCTAAATATAAACATTGACCAGTTTTAAGTCTATTTTTATGTTCTGTTGAAATGTTAGGTCTGGGAAAATCAGAATTGCTTTGTCTGGCCTTTTAACTAGGGTGATAATTTATTAATCATGTTACTGTAGCTTTTCATATTTGAGTATGTTATGCAATGTTTAAAGCCATGATTATAGTTGTGGAGCTGTAGAGTAATTGGAAAGTCAGAGTGTTTCAAGGCATCTCTTTGTTGGGACAACACAACTGAATTCTGTTCAGAATGATCATAGAGTTCATAATGATCCCTAGTCAGTATCCCATGCTTTGCAACTGTTATATCCCAGGTCCTCTTATAGAGACACAAGGTGTGTTACTATTCTAGATATAGGTTTCTGCTGGAGACAGGGCTGGATCACACCATGTTGTCAAACCTGTAATCAAGAGGCATCCTCGCGTCATGGGGCTCCACTCCACCAGGGAAAGATTCTGATGCCATCCTGGCGTTTATTGCTTGGGCTCTGCTGCTGGCTGTGAACAGTAAGTTGATGATGACGGAGAGTTTAGAGTTCCTTGGATAGCTGGGATACTCTCTTTTTCCACCAGAGCCCTGGCTGGGAACCATTGTAAGTTCTCCCCTCTTTCTTTTCACTGGGAAATCGCCTAAAACCAAAATCTGGGCACTACTCCATCTCCTATATTCCACACTTGTAGCGTACAGCATCTATACGATGCTTCAGTGGCACCTGCAAGAATTCTCCAGATGCAGGAGCAACACAGAGCGGATATGGTGCAGCTCCACATTGCCTGCCCTTGACGTTCCCTACAAAAGATCCGGCCCATTGCGTTTCATTATTTTCTATAAACATTGCAGCCTGCGAGAAACTTCATCTCCAGTATATTAAAATATTCTTTATCATTGGTTAATAGAAAGCATATGTTATCGGCTTTATGTGAACACATTTCTCTTGACAGATTTGTTATTATAAACAGCTAGTAACAGCGCAACAGATGGCGAAGAACCATGTGATTTTCTTATGGGAGTGTGACAACGGAAATCGTTTTCTTCAGAGATTGAGACCATTTTATGCCTTTTTACTGAAAGTTAGTTCTCTTGGTGACTGCTTTGCTCGAAATTCCTCTTGAATAAATGTATCAAGTAATTAGGAATGGTCTGCATAAAATAAGAAGTGACTTAAATCTTGACCCAAACTTGAATTGAATCTGAACTTCAAGAAGTTAAGGAACAGCTAGGTTACTTTTTCCCTTCTGGGTTATAATTTATTTATGTTAAGACGTGGGCTGGTTTTTTCAAAGCTGCCTGTGTGGATTTGGATGCCAAATTCCTGAAATGGCTTTGAAAAATCTTGACTTTGCTGTGTAAATGCTTGTTCTACTTCCCGTTCAGATCCTTCTCTTTACCATAGCATGATCTTCAACCTGGCGCACTTTGAGCGCCGTGATAAGTCTGGCTGTATCCCCAGCCTGACAGTGAAACTCCTTGTCAGAGACAGCTTTCTCAGACAGCTTTGTAAACCACTAGTGAATGTATTACAGGTCCCTCAGTTCCCAAACCACAGAGGGATATGAATCTGTCATAGCGCCAGCAAGAGAGCCTGCCTTCTCGTAGCCCCAGTTGTCACAACTCATGCTTTTATCTTTGGAAGGCCCCAGTTCAGCCCCCAATGTGTTGGCCAAGATGGCGGCCACCATGCCTTGATATTGACTGTTCAGCTACAAAGTATAATAGTTATCTGTGGCTGAGAAAAGGAATTGGCAAAATTATAAAGTTGCCAACTCACAGAACTACATCAAACGTGATTTATGATAAATTAACTGTGAAGAAACTATTTGGTACTTTTGTGTCAGCTCTACTTCATTTTAGTCCTTGTTTGTAATGAATGTTGCAGAAGTATTTAACATAGTTCTTAATGAGCTGATGCGCAGTCCAGCAGCTGTCCTGCCAAATGATGCTTACTAGTTCCTGCTGATCTTTATAATAAGCCCTTATATCTTTTAAACAAGAAAATCTTTTTATCTTAAGACAGATTGAACTACTTTTAATTTGCTGCTGTTAATACAAGTTTTTGAAAATCTATGACCCTGATTCACTAAGCTATTTAAGCACACGCTTAAATCTCAGCCAAGGAAACTATCCTGATTTAATGCCTATATACCTTTGGAAACTGGAAGGCCACAATCCTGCAAAGACATGCGATTAACTTTATGCATGTGAGTAGTCATATTTACTCTCCAAGTCATCGCAGAATTAGGGCCTGAATCTGTATAACCTATTCTTCTATAGGATGCTGATAATGGACTTCGGGTGCTGACACTCTACTACCGCTGTTGACTAATGGAATTACTTCTTGAGCTTAAGTGGTAAAAGTCTGCACTGAAGGCTACAGTTCAAACCCTGCTAATGACCTATCTGGGAAGTCTTTCAGGGTTCCTCAAATACATTGATCATTAAGGTCTGCTTTCAAAGCAGAAATAACTTGTTTTTATCAAATTCTAGCTAAGATCATATGATATTTGCCACTTGAAATCAGCTTGGTTTTTCCAGTACAAATGGACTCCAGAACAGGAATTGCAATTCCTGTATATCTCTTTAAAACATAGTTATTGCAACAAGTCTGGTTGTTTATAGAAAACAGTAAGACTCCTTCTGTGACTTGCCTTTTTTTTTTAAACTTAATTTTCTTGCTAATCTGTAACTATAATCTTCAAATTTAAGATGGTTTCTCCGATTCTGCACTCACTCAGTATCAATCATAAAGTGAATGGAGTTACAACAGATGTAAAGCCAGTGTAAACGACAGGCAAATAAAAGTTCATAGTTGATGGGACATGTTATTAGTCAAAAGTTGTGAATCTTAAACTTTGAATAAATACTGAGTTGTTCAAAGTAAAATAAGACAACCCCCCAAAACATTGAACATGTAGGCAATGTTTTTTTTTCTTTCATTCAAGTTTTTTAATTGAATCACTTTGCCATTCTGGGACAGAACACACCCCACTTACTTGGGAAATCTGCTTAACTGGGACATCTCCCAGGGAGCTGATTTAAGCCTGTGACAGTGAATAGCAATGTCTGCTGTTTAAGCAGATGGTAATTCTGACTCATTGGGGTTCCTTTTGGTGATTCACAGGTTTTCAGTCCTTTTGTGCATGTTGGTGTTGTGCTGGCTCTGTCTGATTGCTCCTCCAACTGCAGATTTCATCCCCTTCCCTGTTGTGGTAGTGTGAACAGCTTCATTGTTGCTAGTTCCTGGTTATTTTGCTTCTTTCATTCCATATAAACGTACATGGTCCCTCCCAGGTACCACTGTTGCTGGTGCGACTGGACAGACAGCAGGTTTAGGCTCTATCCACAGATCGAATCTGGTTCAGTGCCCGTTCAAGTTAATGACGGTCTGTCCGTTGACTTACATTGGCTTTTGGTTACAGCACCATAACATTTTCTCTGTACTCCATAGGACTGATCTGATAACTTGATGGCCTTGTAGCATTTCTACATTTCCTTAGACATCATCATCTTGGACTAGCCACCTGCAATTCCTCAAAATGGAGATGAAAAGGTACAGACACTAGGGCATCTGAAATAAGCGGATTCTGAAGCACTATGCGTGACAGACAGTGGTCATCATTATACCTGAATCCCTGATGAATAAGTCCAGTCCTCCACACTGTATGCCTTGTATCATAAGATTCTTTCCATGTTCTTTGTTTCTCTGTTAGTAATCTTGCCTCTAATCCAGAAGGTCCAAGCCCCTAAATCCAGCTATAACAATGGATGTCTGCGTTAGTCTGTGTGTGGTGGAGCTTGGGCAAAGTGTATTGGAAAATGTACCGTCCTTCTTGATGAAATGCAATGCAAAGACCCCTTCCGCTCATCTGTTTTGCCTAACCAGGTGGAAGTTTAAAATTCCATAGCACACTTTAAGGTAAATAATGGGAACAATCCCATATGCCCATTGATATCCATTATTGCTACAGTAGTAATGATTAATACTTGCATAGCACTTGATCATCTTGAACACTTCAACTTTGCAATACCCCTTTGAATAGGTAAGTACAATTGTCCCCCTTTTCCTGATTGAGAAGCGGAGGCCAGGAAGCTACAGAGTTTGGATTAGAGGTCCAGAATAGAGCTGGTTGAAAAATATCTCATTTCAAATTTTTTCCATTAGGAAAAAAGGGGAGGAAAGGGGGAAGGTTTAATGAGAAAATGATCCATTTATCGACCAACTCTACTCCACAGGTCTTGGCTTCCCAGTCCTGTGCTCACACTGCACAGTTGAAATGTTCAAAGCTAACTATAAGGCTACTGCTCGGTGCATAACGGTGGTTCTGTTTGACTATAGTCCTTGCACTCAATGCAATTACCTGCATTGATCACCACGGTTCTTCAGTGAAGCTGCACCAGTGGAATCGAGAGCAGAATTTGTACACATTGTACCAGCACAATTCTTGTAATAGTTCAGTTGGTAATGAAGCAAAGATCAGGAGCAAGCTTTGCACATTTGTGTCCGAGAAAATATACAGGAATATATGGCAGTTGAAAGTTGCATGTTGGCTATGTTTCTAACCAGTTTTACTAGCCAGGCACTAGTTAACCATGCAAACGGGTGACGTTTATAAAGCTAGATGATGATTATGTTCTTGGCACGTGTAGTAGTTACTGTAGCATGAGGTGATGTTGTTTGATACTAAGCTGAGTTTATACAACATGCATTGAGTTTTAAGGCCCTATCTACACTAGGAAAAAAGGAGACCTGTAAAAACATGCCTTGTAGTGATAGACTCAAAAAAAACCCCATTTATTTAGCGTAATAAAAAGAGGCTAAGTGCTGATTTGATTACGGTATATAAGTATCTACATGGGGAATAAATATTTCATAATGGGCTCTGCAGTCTAGCAGAGAAAGATACAACACAATTCAATGGCTGGAATTTGAAGCTAGACGAATTCAGACTGACAAGATGGCATACATTTTTAATAATGAGAGTAATTAAACATTGGAATAATTTACCATGAGTCATGGTGGATTCTCCATCACTGACCATTTTGAAATCAAGACTGGCTGTTTTTCTACAAGATCTGCTCTAGGAATTATTTTGGGGAAGTTCTATGGCCTGTGTTATACAGGAGGTCAGCTTAGATGATCATAATGGTCCCTTCTGGTTTTGGAATCTATGAAACTCAACCAGCTAATATGTGTTAAAAGTACAGCTTTCCCTGTCTACGCTAGGATTGTAAAATATGTTAAAAATGCACCCTTCTCCCCTCCTTCCTTCAGTGTATTCATACCCTAAAAGTACAATGAAAAAAATTATCAAGCCTTGAGCCCACTTGACATTCCAGCATTGCAGATATGAGAAACTTACAGAATTGTGTAATGGCTGGTATCTGTTGTCTTGCCCACTAATTTTTATTTCTGCTTATTGGTCTGGCTATTGATGCTCTGCTAAGTATGGGATTCTAGCACACGGATTGGAAATTGGCAGCTTGAAACAGCTGGCGAAGATCAGCCTTGTATGAGTGACACCACCTCTGAAGGCTGTTAAAAACCCTGATAATAATTAACATATCAGATCTGTTATAAGACAGGCCTAGATAGGTTTACTGGCTTTATTCCACCTGGCAGTTCAGATCTGAGATGCCTGGGGCATCTGTCTATGCAGACAAGTCTTTTCTGGCATGTGGTCAAGTAGCATGTGGTTCAGTCATGTGGTATCATCCCCAGTAATGATTTGGGGAGCTTTTATTTTGATACTACTACTTGAGTTCACGGGCATCTCTTAGGAGTAGTGGAGAAAGGGGATGCTTTGAGAACTTATAATTTTTTGTTGATGTTGATAAAAGAAGCAATTCTTCACATTGTTTTCTGTTATAATAGGCAGTGGACTCTTGTTATTAGTCAAGAAGATACTAGCCTGCAGCAGTGTTCATTCCCAGTAATATAGAGCTCTTCAGAGAAAAGACTGTCTGTAACATTGGAACAAAATTGGGCAGGGAAATCATCTCTGAAACTAAGAACTAAGGAAATGGTCAGAGGCAGTGCTGAATTTTACCTTTACTCATTCACTCTGAACTGCTGTTGAAGAGGGAGTACATGTTACATTTTCAAAAATGAGGGAAAGTAATATTTACTCAACAAAGTAAATTGTAAAAAATATCCACAGGTAAGAAATGTAACATTTTGTAAAAGATGGAGCTATTTTATTTCTCTGAATCCCCAGCTTTGAGTCAGTGAATCTGGAAACATTCTTATTCATACAGAACTGCCAAAACACTAATTACAATTCCTTTTCTTTGTGCTTTAGGAGTTCCATTAACATCAACTAACATAACAGGAGCACACTGACTCATTGTTTGTTGGGAAAGATGCAAGGACTAATGGCCATACTTTGTTACAGAGCAGTGGCTTTCAAACTCTTTAGGCTGCATTCCCCTTTCCAAATTATGTATTCTACTGCATGCCCCCCATGTGAGATAGGGTCATAATATACTTCTGATTAGATTGCGAAGTCTTTCTAAATAAAACGTGTTATCCGCCATTACATGATTTTTCTGATGTACCTGTTTGAAAACCACTGCTATAAATTTAAAGCTGGTTAAGAATTTTCATCAAAATTTCTGAATGAAAAAATGGCTTTTTGACTTAATAGACACTTTTGTAAAAAAAAGAAATCAATTTTTGCTGAAAAACCTTATATATTTAATTTTCAGTAACCAAAAGCATTTTTGGTTTTGAACTGAAAAAGACTGGGTTTTAGTTGCTGAAGAGGTGTGTGTGTGGGGGGGAGATTAGCTTCATTTTTTTGACAAAAATATGAAAAAAAAACCTCAAAGAAACTTATTAACAAAATGGAATAAAATTCATTGTCACTAAAATTATTGTGGGGAAGAGAGAGAATTATTTCACAATAATAGACCCCTGCTCTATAGAGATCAGAATTTGAGTAAGTTCACAAGGCTCAGGTGTCAGGCAATTATTTGCAGTCATCTTTTACAGCTAGATCATTACAAAACAATCTGCTGTGAGTAAGCAGCAGTGCATAGCAGCAACATCTGGCCAGCCAGAGAATGAATTGCATTTCAGAGTCGGAATTTGTTCCCTTCCTCATCTTGCAACCAATCCCTACCAGTAGCAGATTATGTCCCCTTCTATTAAACCCATATTTAATCTGCAAAAATGTAGCAAGAGACTTGCTGAAAATGATCAAGAGACTAAAAGTCTTGGAAAAGCCATCTGTTAGCTGCCCGCTTGCCAACTCCCCTTGTCACAGTTTATATCCTTGTTATCACTGATGGGCAACTGTCACCCCTGTCCTGAAGAGGGTGAAGAATTTATGTACCTATATAAAGCATAGTTGGCAAGTTTTTAAGGTGACCACTGTAAATCTGCCCTTCTGTAGGAGTTTTTAGCTTGTTTAACTTTGGCAACCCATCTCACATTGTGTATTGGTGAGACAAGGAAGGTGAGGTAATATCTTTTATTAAACCCATTTCTGTTGGAAAGAGAGACAAGCTTTTGAATTGACACAGTCTTGTCTATTTCTCCCTCTTTCGCTTTCTTTATTGTATGTAAGTTTGATGGGATCAGTGGCTCTGTTTTCTATTTTAGGTACTTATCTGGCCCCCATCACCATAGTATCTGAGATCCTCACAATGTTAAATGCATTTATCCTCACAACACCCCAGCGAGGAAGGGCAGTGCTATAGTCCCCATTTTAAAGATGGGGAACTGAGGCACAGAAAGAATAAGTGACTTGCCCAAGGTCATGTGGGATGTCTGTGGTAGAGCAGGAATGAACTGTGGATCTCCCACGGCCTAGACTAGCATCCTAACTGCTGGACACTCCTTATCAGGTCAGTGAAGTGTTCAGTACTTCCCATTGAAGTCCAGAGGAGTGGATGGCTGACCTCACCTCGCAGGAAATACTCGGCTCCTTGCCAGGACCAGGACTTCGTCTGTTGTGTCTCTGCTGTACTCAGTGGAACATACTTAAACATCCCAAGCAAATGGAATTCCTGGTTCTTCTGGTATTTTACTGCTTTAGACTAAAGCATACTAGTAGCACTACTACAAGAAGGTTGCAAGGAGTGGTGGTGTAGCTGCGCTGGTCCCAGGATATTAGTGAGGCAAGATGGGTGAGGTAATATCTTTTATGGGACCAATTTCTGTTGGTGAGAGAGACAACTTTTGTGGTTACACAGAGCTGCTCTTCAGGTCTGGAATTACACTAATGCTGTAAATCACCCGTTTAGATTTGCTGGACTGCAGACATGGCTTTGTGCATAGCACAGATCATGCACCTTTCAGATACTTCACAAAGAAGGAGCAGTAAGACCTATGTAATCAGCAGTAGCTCTGTGCAGCTTGGCATTAAAATCATTGGGTTAAATGTTAGGGTTACAAGTTTAGAAGCTACAATTTTGTCCTGGTTTTGGAAGGGTGCATTAATAGTCCCTCTTTAATTTCTTGTTTAAGGTGACTTAGCCAAACAATCCCCAATGGATTATTAAGCCGACAAAAAGAGAGACAGGGAGCACTTGACTGAGCTATTTAAAGTTATGAAATCTATGTTGAACAATGACCACTTCTTCCAAGGTTTCTTCGTAATAAATACTCAAAGACACCCCTCAGCCTCAAACTGTTGCTTGATTAAATGTACAATGTAGTAAATTTAGAACTAGTAAAAGGAAATGCAGTGCTACACACCTTAGTGGTGACCGGTGGAAATCACTGATGCATGCCTTCAGACATTCAGATTAGCTAGTATGGGATTTATTCTTAGTGTAGAAAAAGTTGGCTTGCAACTGATACTTCACGTGAAGGAAAGATGACTTGATTCCTTTTGGGAGCCTATGCATAGAGAATACACACGTGCTAATGGCTAAAACAAAGGATGGCTCAGGGGGTAGCGTGCTAGGCTGGTGGTCATAAGGCCTGGATTCAGGTCCCCGCTCAGCTACAAATTTCCTGTGTGCCATTGGACAAGTTACTTACAGTGCATCTTCACTAGGAAAGGCGTGTACGTGTCTTTAACCTGTGGTGACAAACATAAGGTAAAATCCTAGTGAAGAGAAGGTAGCTCGTAATTTTCACGTTAGCAGGTTGAGGTAAACGTTAAGCTCCTCCAGTAGACTTTACCTTGATCTACTAACCCATATTCAACTATAAACTTCCTTGGCTTCACTAGAATTTTACCACGTTAGCTAATATGAATTAAGAACACACCTTTTTTTTTTTTTTCTTCTAGTGAAAACAAGGTCTTGGTCTGTCTGCCAGTTTTCCCAGCTATAAGCTGGGGATAATAGTTGTGCCCAACCTCACGGGGGATTGGAGGATAAATACACTAGAAGATTGTAAGATGCCTAATATACTATGTTGGTAAAGGGGAGCCATATAGGTACCTAAGATAGGAAAAAACAAAGAAAGTTATTTGCTTTGCAGGAAAATCTATATAAAAACTCCAGCCCAGTAACTGACAGATTCACACTTTTGGTATTATTAAACGAAAAAGAAAGTAAGGTTTTGCCACCCTGCAACTGCTTGCACTTTATTCTTTAATGAAGCCCTGCATCCATTGTTGAGCTGCATCTGGCGTGCTTTTACAGATATGATATTACACCCAGTCAACGTCTACCTGCTTGTGGCATACAATACCTATTTATATTTAGGTCAGCCTTGAATAGAGTCAGCCAGAGACTGAATCCTCAGGAAAGCTATTATTGAAAGCTTTTACTAGATTGTTGTTCACACAGTTTGACTGTCCTTCCTTCCCTTGAAAGGCTGGACATTTTCAGATCTCCATAATCTTTTGCTTTCTTCTTTTTCCAAGAATGCTCTTTTGTCCCTTTGTCATTTTCCACTAGTATGGCTCCTCCGATCCAAACAGCATTGGAATACTGAATTGCCTCCCGAAGAATTGCCCCCACAGGCTTTTCTCCACCTATCTTTCCCTTTGTACGTTTCTCAGAGAGAACAAAATTCCTCTTCTCCTTGGCAATTTGAGATGTTTGCATGACAGTTACGGGATGATGCGATAGCAGTAGCCTGGATTGCCAAGTAGTAGCTGCAGTTTGCAGAGGACGTGCCATGGGATGGCTGCTGTTTCCAATGAATGCTGTGTAGTTAATGAATATCGTTGCATAGTATCCTTAGCCCCTTTCGCTTGTGAACATCACTTCACATAGGTGTGAGCAATCAACACAAACAAGTAATCTAGATACATCAATTACACAAATGGTTCTAAGTGAGATTAGGAGAGACCAGCGTGGGTAATAAATGAGAAGAACATTAACAGACATTTTGAGCCCTGGTCTACACTACAGGATTACTTTGGTATAACTACATCACTCAGGGTGTGAAAAATCCACACCCTTGGAACAACCTGACCCCCCTATATAGACAGTGCTATGTCACTCGGAGGGCTTAGCCTGCTGACACAGCTATTGCCTCTCAGGGAGGTAGATTAACTATGCCAACGAGAGAGCTGATGCTGCGTTTTAAGCATTGACATGCCTTCAGAAGGAATTTTGTTGAAATCAGTAGAGTTACGCCACCGTAAGTCTGTTGGGAGGTCAGAATTGGGGCTGATATCAGTGAAAGTGTATAATTCAAGTGCAGCTGATGGCAAAACTCTAGCTCCTTTCCCTCTATCCTTACTCTCATGAAATGCATTGGATGAAGTTCAGAAAAGTCCACAGCCCTGCACCATCTTCAATCCTCTAAGCTGTGGTTAGGGATTTACCTTTGTAATGAAGGGTTTGCCGTGTTTCCTTTTGTCATCATCTCTGTTGGTTTCCACTAGGGGGAGGCCCAGAGCAGCTTTAACTGCTGCCAAAGCTCCCTGGGTTCCTGCAAAGCTCCCTGGGAAGGAGATGCTAATCTTCCTTACTCCCAGGTTGCCCGGATACAGCCACTGTCCCTGTCAATTCTGGCCTTTTGTCCACTCTACGTAGAGAAGCTGCAGCCATTTGCTTGCACTGCAGTCTGCTTCCCACATGGAAAGCCCTTCCCATAAGGCAATCACAGCCTATTCTCCGTTCAGTCCCTCCGGAATGATCTTAAGCCGCTCTCACTTGACAAGTTTGTTCTCTTGGCTGTAATTGTCAGGCTCATTACTAAAAAAAAGTTCCCTGTTTCTTCAAGAGTTTCTCTGATCGATACTTTAAAAGGAGAAATTTATAGTTCCGTGTCAGTGTTTTTAATCAGCAGAACTGGTGCAACCTGATTAATAAATATCTAAGTGGCTTATTGTGAGATTTGTTTTAGCTTCCCTTATAAAATTAGCTTATCAGGTGTCTATAGGCCTTATGTATTAAAGCTTTCAAATCTCTAGAGTAGCTGTAAATTAGTCTGCCCCTCAGAACATTGTGGTCTTTAACAAGTCATTGCTAAAGAGGCTTTTTTCCTCCCCTAGAGTCATTTCATATAAATATTTTGATTGGGACAACATTATAGATTCCACAAATCCATTCTCAATCATTAGAATTTGCTTTATTATTTCAATTGCTTGCAGAAAAAATTATGCGTGTTAAATTAGGTGGTTACAATCTATCCCCTGTTCTTCCTCTGACCCTCTTTGTGCATTATCTCTGCCTGTTTTTCTTCACAGCATATAAATGTATCTCTCTCTCTCTCTCTCTCTCTCTCTCTCTCTCTCTCTCTCACACACACACACACACACACACACACACACACACACACACACACAC
>ML675623.1:10860902-11078589 GCA_007922155.1 Mesoclemmys tuberculata
ACACACACACACACACACACACACACACACACACACACACACACACAGAGAGCCTTTTGCGTGAGGAGATATTAAAAGGCAATGCTGTTGTGTTTTGGCATATATAACATAGGTTGAGTACACATTTCTAATAAACTTAAGCGGACACTCCAGTCTTACGTATCAGTCAACGTATTAGAAACCACTTGATGCTGGTTTCAGGGAACTCAAAATTAGGTCTGCCATTTCAGATTAACAGGCTAATCGCAGTTCAGTAGAAGGCTGCTCAATTATCCATTTATTTTACTGATGGTTAATAACAGATTAGTTGAAGGACTAAGGCCAGGAGGTCTTATCCTTGTCATTCAGGCAATTGTAGTGTTCATGAACTATTCTGTCTTGGTCAGAGATGCCTCTAGAAGGCCGGATCATCGACTGGTGTACATTGGCTTAGCTACATTGACTTCAGTAGAGCTAGAATGATTTACACCGGATGAGGATCTGGCTCTGAGTGAGTGTGTGTTGAAATATAGTTCGCTTGTTGAACTGGATTTGTTTATATTTTATCATATATCAGGGGAGGTCAAATTTACTGACCCCTGGAGATCTCTTCCCCCCTGGGCAGATAGGAATACAGAGACAACCCGTGCTTGCTGATAATGGGTGGGCAGATGGAGGGCAGCAGCTTCAGCAGATGACTCATAGGCTCATAGACTTTAAGGTCAGAACGGACCGATACGATCATCTAGTCTGACCTCCTGAACATCATGGGTCACAGAACTTCACCCACTCCTGTAATAGACCCCTAACCAATGACTGAGTTATTGAAGCCCTCAAATGAGGGTTTTTAAACTTCAAGGTACAGAGAATCCAGAGCATGCTCAGTACAAGCCAAGCAGCAAGTTGAGGGGGGGAGAGGGAGATGATCCCCACAATTCCCCTTCCTATGTGTCCTCTTTATGTGAGTGCAACCTTTTTGCCTCTTTGCTTCCTAGGTAATGTTGCCATAGCATTGGCTCTTCCAAATGCTGTCCTAAAATGGGAGGAGGCTATGACAAGTAAAATACAGACTTCCCTTGATTGTTTGAGGCAGTAGTGTCCTAGCACTAAAATCCTGGTATTCTTGTTAATTTCTTCACTATTACCCTGCCAGCAGCTGGCTTCGTGCTCCTGTGTGTCAGATACATACACACTCTGCTGCAGCATGCTCACTGACATTCACCGTGCACAGCGTGCTCATTGACCAATGGAGCATTGCTGGGTCAGCGTTAACTATTAAAGCAAAGCAACGATGACTTCCTGGACACGCTCTGGCTCAAATGGCATTTGATATGGAGTTTGTTTCATTTACAGTTTTATTAACATTTATGAACGTTGCTGCTTTATCTGTTCCTCCCCATTATCAAACCGTGAATTTCAGTTACATGAGAGTTAGTGTTATCACACTCTCTTTGTCAGCAAGGATTCTTCTCAGACTCCATTACACAACAATTTATAGTTCAAAGGACTGGGAATATGTATCATTCCTTCTCGATTTCTGCGTCTGCTGTAGGCTGATCTTCACTGAAACTGATTCTATGGGATAAATATGTTCTTTTAATTTTAAAATGGCTTGGATTTGAAGTTCTTCGTGAATTCTTGCTGAATGACATCACTATGCTGCTTGAAATTTGGAGAGGGCAATGTTTTTAAGCAGATGTAAGGGATTCCCAAGCCAGCTCTTACCTTGGGTTAGCCCTAAAGAACATTACAGCAGCTTCTATAACTGTTAAACGTAAGACTATGGCTCATTTGTGTGGGTATATTTACATGCTTTAACCTTGTCGATAGCTCTCGTATTTCTTTTTCCTAGTTAATGAACCTGTAGTAAGTCTAATATGGGATTGGGTACTACACGCATTATGTTTGGTGAGAGATCTACGGTACAATTGACCTGGGGTAAATGGTACTTTGGGACTGGGATTAACCTGAAAATCATTATGATTTTTGTTATAAGGGACTATCTATCACAAAGGTAAATTGGCCTGGGTGGGAAGATAGACTGAAGTACCTAAGGGGGCTATATGTGACTCCTGTTAGGCTGCTGTTGTGCTTGAGTAGGTCACACCTGATACTTGGTTGGCGAAATCGAAGTATAGAACTCACAACCATTTTGGGCTCTGCTTCTTGACAGTCAGTCCTGAGGTTGGCACTCATGGTCATGAGCCACTCCAGACAGTGACACGAGGCTCCTAAATCATTTTTGAAAATGCCCCTCTTACAACACTGTGTAAATATTCAGCGCTTATGTGTGTGTGGTGAGTGGCTTTTTGATTATGTAACTGAGCACAATAAAACATATAGGACCAAAAAGTGTGTGAGGATAAACTGTTCTGATGTCCACTTGTGTGTGAATACATGCAGGAAAACAAAGTAGGGGATACAAAAAATGATGTATTCAGAAAAGCATTTATACAATCACTGGAGGCAAATACACAAAAAGTGTTCTGTCTGAGACCAAAGTAACAGCAGCTGCCATCTCGTTCATTCTTTTACTTGAAGACCTAAAAATCTACATTCCTTTCTGCAAGATGACACTGAACCTTATTAAAGAGCAACTTGTATTGATTAAACATCAATCTCTATTGATTTAAGAATCTGGCTGTTTCCTCAGGGTGTCTGTGTCCTTTGAACTGTGGCCTCAAGAATCTGAGAAGAGTTGTTATGCCACTTCCAAGCAATTCAGAAAGCTACAGGCCAGTGCTCTTTCTGAATAGCCAGCCTTGGTGCTTTATTATTTTGAAAGCGAACGCTTCTAGATGACCTTTCCACTAGTCTAGAAAGTATCAGAGGACACAACTTCAAAGGGGAGCTGTTACTTGATCACAAGCATCAGGATATGCTCTTTACTCTCTTGTGTTGGCAATAAAAGAAACAGAGAAAAAAGAACCCTCTGTTGGTAAATATTCAATACAAATATCTGTTCTTAAGTAAATGTCCATTCTTAACTGGTCTATGTTTGGGGTCACCTTTCATCCTATGCCATAGATGCAGTCAGCAGGAATACTGGAGTTGCATCCTCATTATAAAAGAGAGGAGGGGGCTGCCAAAGTGTTCTCTGTGGTGCTGTATGGAAAAAGTTTGACCAACCCCTGGCACAGAGAATCATGAGTTTTAAGGATGTTTGAACAAAATGCAAATGATCTTCAAGATTTGAATGACAATTTAACTTTAGGAGATGTGACGCTGTGATTAAGAGTAAGGAAAACGGAAGACACAATTTATGTACGTTTAAATTTAAAAAGAAATTGTTTACTAGGTATGAAATTCACAGGATGCTAAGATTCACATCTTATAAGAGTTCTCTTTTTTCCAAAAAGGTTAGTGTTTTATTTGGCCAAATTAATGTGCAACTTTAAGAAATTAAAAGGGGTGGAGGAAGGCAAAACTATTTGATCTGGTGCTGGGGAGATGATGGAAGTTCTGTTTTGTGAAGTAGTTCAAGATTTTGAATTTTGACTTTATTCAAAACTGAACTTTTCAAAATTCTCTGAAGGAAAATTTTAAAAAATGTTTTGGGTAATTTGAAACATTTTATTTCAAGTCTGATTTCTTTATTTTGTACTAGAATACATAATATAGTATACAAAATAAAAAACTTTTAAACAAAATGAAAAATGGAAACAGTTCATTCAGAAAATGTCAAAACAGGGTTTTTTTTAATATTGTTGGAACTTTTTTCTCCTGATTCTCTTCCAAAATGAAATTCTGATGAAATCAACCTGATTTTGTGAAACTTTCACTTTCAATGGAACTGCATATTCTAATGGACAATGGTTCTAACAAAATTTGTCCAACCAACTCTAATTTGAACTAATGTTGGCTTGAACGATTTGCCCTGTTCTCTGAAGGGTTGAAAATTATTGCAAAAGGGGAAACAGGGTTGCCCTTACTACAGGGAAGATGGTTAAAGCCTAAATTAAAGCTTCTACAGTTTCGACTATGGTGGGGTAGAGGAAAGGCGCCTGTTTGGCTGGCAGTATCTGGAGTTATTGCATCTGCCAAGGCAAGGAGCAGACAGAAAGACACTGGAGGAAAACTGTACCCAAGCTTCCCTTCCCACGCTAGCACTAGCCTCCAAGAGCTTGCTGGACCATGGTGGGTAAGAGCAGCCATGGTTTCCCCCAATATATATTTTCTGGCCCACATAACACTCACTACTGGTAGTTCTAGTGGCCCTCTGAACCTTCTGTGGTCTAGGAGCATGTGCATCGCATTATGGCTGCCTGCAGCATTGGAGGTAGGTTGATGAGATGTCCCGATTTTATAGAGACAGTCCTGATACTCAGGGTTTTTTTATATGCGTGCCTATTTACCCTTCCCCTCTCCCCCCCCCGCCCTGATTTTTCACACTTGCAATCTGGTCATGCTAATTGGAGCACTAGCAGAAGGAAAGTGAGCTCCAGTCACCATCTCTCCACAGTGCATTCATTGGAAAGGCTTCATACCTTGTTCCCTAAGAAATGTTTCCAGATTGTCTCACCTCTCCTAGATCCCTGCTCTGCTTCTCCATGGTCTCAACCGTAAAAGAAATAGGGTCAGGAAAGCCTATCATGATTCAAGCTAGTAGCTGGCATGAAATATGGGGTTTTTCTAAAGTGTTTTAGAAGGAAACTAATCCATGTTCTCGAGGCCAGTCTTTATTAGACTCCTGTTTGCTCTCTCTCTATCCTAGATTGCACCTATATGGGAGGCATGAAATAAATGTAACAGCACTGATGTCAATAAGGTTATATTAAGCTATCAAATAATAACCCTGTTATACAGCAGTAGTTAGAACGTGCACTTCATGGGCAGTGAACACTTCTTAATGCTCACTTAAGTGCTTCTTTAAAGAGCAAAGGAATATCGGGAAAAAGTGTTGCTATGAAGGCAGCACAACTCACACTATAAACTGAAACTTTTTGGCCTGGCAAAACTGTGTTAACCTGTGGGTTAGGGTTTCCCTTGCCGTACTTCCTGCCAAATATAGCTAGAGTTTGGCCTATACTTCCACGGCGAAATGAGTGTATCTGTGCAGCATGGGCCAAATTATCCTATTAAAATCTATGGACTCTGGCCCTTGTTGGCTTCCATGTGGCTTGTTTTGGCCTTTCTAATCCAACCCGGGCTTCCTAGCCATTTACGCACAGCGTAATGCAGACCAGCACAGTGCTTGAGATTAGCAGGTGACAAATTCACTGAAACTGCAGACTTGAAAACTCTTTGCTGACTGATATTAGCAGAACATCCTACACACAGATGCTGGTTAACTAATTGAATTTGACTATGTATGTTTGTTATGTCCAATATGATAGTTGCGATCACAAATGGAATATAGTTCAGCAATACTGCTGTATAAACCTTATCAGTTGCAGATATCTTATCGGCATTTTGCAGATTGACTTGCAGCACTTCAGGGCCTCTCAGTGAAGTGAAGTGAAAGCCATATCACAAGGTGGCTCTAGGGCTGTGACAGGCTAAAATAGACCCACTAAAATGTGACTTGCCTTTCACTACATAGAGCTATTACAAGCATCAAGAAATGGTGAAGTCTCCTCATTCTTTTCTACCAGGCAAGATGGAAAAACACTTAAATGTAATGGAGAATATTTTGAATTTGCATTGAATTTACTGAATTATGCCAGGTAAAATGTTAATATTACCTTTGTAGAGATCGAAAAAGTGTGTGTGTGAGAAAATTGTAGAGTCGTGATAAATTATGGACATGTCACAGCTTTAAATTTTGATGTATCACAGCCCTGCAGAAATATAAATGAGCTTTCTACCACTGGAAAATGGGTTAGTCCTATCTTTATAACAGGACCCAGTGCTCATTTGTAACTCTGGAAGGGCCCAAGAAACGACTTTACCCTTCAGTTGTGACATTTTCAGGGAGAAGAAAGTTTCTTAGGTCATTTTTAGACATTTATATGGTTGTTTTTGAAAGCTGTACAGTTGGTAATAAAGGCACATGGTTTTACATGTGGGGGGTGTATATATAATATATATTTATATTTAATATCACTTGCAAACAGAGTAGAACTTGTTTTAGGGGATTCCTAGTCTCCCTAGTATATTACTCATTTTATGACATTCTTAATATATGCTTGGATTATTGGCTCTTTGGGCAGAGACTAGATCTGGATTCTGTGAGGGGCCCCTGGAAGTTATAATACAAATATATAGTAAATATTACAAATTCACATGAAAGGTTTGTGCTGGTTCATACCTTTAGAGCACGTGAGTTTAACAATTGCCGTATCAGAATAGACTAAAGGTCCACCTAATCTAATATGTTCTCTAGTTGGAGGCTATAGAGGAAGACATACATTCTTATGAATATACCAAATTGGACCATGGAGAGAAATTTGTTTCTGACCTCTGATCTCTATGTTGGCTGAAAGAATGTACAAAATTTCAGGAAGGCATTTAAACTTTATTGACTTCCCATCTAAAGAGGCTCCTGTGTGCTGTTTATTCCAGAAATATTCTGATACTAATGAATTATGGCATAACTGCCTTCGTGGGACTGAAGTAAATAAATTATTGACATGTCGGCTAAAACTGCCTCCTGTTTCAATATCCATGTCCTGTATTTGGGGGAAAGGGAGAGAATATTGGAGCATAACTGTTAAATATGTAGCTAACGTGTCTTTAGAATCATATCAGCGCCTGATATGCATAGATCGTTCTTTATAGGGCACTGCCAATTCAGAATTGAGCCCTGGGCCTTATGTTGCTTCTGTTAGCATTTGCTATCCTGGCAATCTGTCTCCAAAAACAAGGCACTTCTTCTAATCTAAGATAGTGGTAATGGTGGTTGGTATCAGTAATCTAAGGTGGAAATGGGCTAGCATTTGTTGTGCAGTTTGTTCGTGCGTTCATACTGTCCAAAGGAGGAGCATTAGGCGGTAGGACTTTGTCTTTCTAAATGCCCAGGCTGGTACACATTTGTTAGAGAAGGCAGTTGGAAGAAGTGCACCTTGCACTTGGAGGAGAAGGTGGTGAGGCTTGCGATGGTCCTTTCTTGCTGTGGGAGTTGGTTCTGCAATCTCAGACCAGACCCCTGGAAAGCTCTGTCTCCTGCAAAGAGAAGCTTTACCTTTATGGTAGAAAGTTTCATTGTGTCTGAGGGGTTTTTGATCGTGGCTTTTCATCCCCATGCTTCAGGGTGTCTTTTAGATCTCTTGGGTGCACCTTGAAGCTATGGACAGAGACTTTGAACGTGATCAGATACTCTACAGGAATCTGGTTTGGAGAGGGGAGGACAGGGTGTCTCAGTAGTATGAAATAGAGCCTGATCCAGCAGCTGCTGAAGTCAGTGCGAGGCTTTCCATTGAGTTCACCTGGCATTGGCCAAGTGAGTGGGCAGACTTTTGAAAGGCTCAGGATCTAGCTCAGCCCAGCTTTTCAAGAGCTCAGCTCCCATTTGGCACCAAAATCCATAGCCAGCTTTTCAAAAGAGCTCAGCAGATTGGGTGCACATTAGGTGCTGAAGGGTCACGGTGGCAGCTGCTGGCTAATGATCTGTTGACAACCTGGCCTGTCTAGATGCCAAAATAGAAGCTGTGCTCTCCTGAAAATCTGGATTTTTTGGAATCTTTTCCCATTCCTGTGACTTCTCTGCTTGTTCAGAGATTTGAGAAGCGTAGGGCAGTCTGTAGTCAGTTCATTTTCAGGTTTAAATTTAAAAAAATAATTGTTAATGTAATCACATCTCTAACCTTCCCCCATCACTTGCTATTAGAATGTAAGCCATTACAGTCCATGGGTTTCTGCCTCTGTATGGGACTTGATTATCTTTTTGTTACTGTAATTTACATAATGATGTAATTAGCATAAATTGCTATAATGATGGTATAAATAGAGACGGCCAGAAAAAAAAATCTGTAAAACGTTGATATTGCATCAGAGAGTTTCAGTCCTGCTAAGCCTTGTTATTATTTTACCTCATTAAAACGCTTCCAGTAAATAATAAAACACATAATTTCCCCGTAATCAGCTTCATTTCAATGGCTAATGAAATTTCTCTGTCATTTTCTCTAGTAGGTCATGCTGTATAATCCTCTCTCCCACAGAGCTGTAACTCTTCAGTGGTACGATTTTGTCATTTTGTCATCATGACAAAGAAGGCCTCCAATTATGTAAGCCTCCATGATTTAGCCTGTGCAGTAAAGCCTGTGTGGTCCTGAGATCTGTTGCTTTTTCAGAACCCACAGCAAGGGAATCAAACCCCAGAGTTTGCTCTCTGACGCACACCAGGTTTCTTTTGTGAAACTTACAAGTGAGAATGTCTTCTCTAATGTAACTCTTTGCTAAATCTAGGGATGTCGAGACACCAGTTTAGTTTGTTTTAAATCCTTTTCTCTCTCCCTTTTAATAAATCTTGTGTTTTATAAAGAACTCAGAAACATTCAGACAGCCTCCTAGAGAGTGACCCTACAGGGTAAAATGGTCTGAAACTGGTTAGCACTCCTCTGTCACACAGCCCGGATATACCCCAGTGCAGTGCGATGCTCTGGCTGTGAGTTTGGTGGTGACCAACATCTGGAAGAAGAAATGTTTCATGCTGATAATCCAAGTGCTATAAAGTGAACTAATTAAGATGCCATCCAGTAATGGCATGAATTGACAGGAATGGTAGAATTCTTCAGATTGTTGAAGTAGTGCTGTTGACCCTCAACTTCCACTGATGCCAGTTGAATCATGATGTTACTATGCTGTGGAGGTGAAATGTAAACCCAAGATCTTGTCCATTTATCAGTAAAGATTCCACAGTTCCTTGCCCCTGGCAAGATCTAGCCCATTGTTTTGCTGTTTCAGTTTCAGGTTTCAGATAAATTTTAGCTCAGTGGCTATTTCACCTTATCTTTGACATGGCTAGTGACTTTCCGTAATCCCTTTTGGCTTGCACACAGATCACCTTCATGTGGTAGGAGTTAGGAGTTTAGCTAGCTTTTGAAACCCCTGGCTGGTTTTTATATTTTTAGGGTTTCCAGAAAGCACTTGTATTTAGGAAAGTGTGGTGGATGTTTCAGGTTTCCTGGTCAGTTTATGTTTTTATTTATTTATGTACAGACATTAATTAGCTAATCCTGACAACAACCCTGTAAGGAAGGCAAGCATTTTTGCATGTCAAGGAACTGAGATACAGAGAATAAATGTCTTTGATTTGTCCATTGCCAACCATCATGGCAATGGCATAATCAGGAATAGGATTAGTGCAGAGGCACATGTGTGGTTCCAGCAATGGACACAGATAATCTGTGCTACTTCCCGGTGAAGGTGAGACCTACAATTAACTATTTTAGTGTCCGTCAGTGCTTTTGGTGTGTTAGTTTCTAGTTCAAGGTCCACTTCACAAGAGCATTTTGTATGTGTTTTATATGCTCTTGCTTTTATACACATCTAAAAGCACGCCTTGTGCCTGTAGCATTATCTCATGTACTCATTCTCTGTCGTCATGCTCAGAGAGAACAGAGGAAATGTTGGCTGTTTAGAACCGGAAAGCTACATTCCCCCTGTGCTCTCATGCCCTAGTGATTTTCCTCTTAAAACTCTCCAAAGACATTAGAACAACCACCAGAAATTCATGGCAGCAGCAGCAGCAGCAGAAAATGAAAACCTACCTTAAACAGTGACTGGAATTGTTGCTTTCTCAGTAGTGTCAGAAGCCTATAGTATTTTATTTATTTATTTTTAATATTACTCCCAAACATAGCTGGATCCTTAACTTCTACCTATTTTATAGGAAGGAAACATAGCTCTCCTTTCAGAGCAGCAAAACCCCACAGAACAGGTGGGGGTCTGAAGTTATAAATTACACATTTTCTACTCTTGGTGTTCAGAAGGGTTTCATGGTCTCGTTTCTCCCCAGACATAAAGGAGGAAGTGTTAGAGACTGGAGATTATATGCTTCTGATCTCCCAGGATTTAAGTCTTCCTGTGCAAGAAAAAGAAGAGCATGGTTAGCATCTGCTGTTTCTTGGTTTTTGTTTTTGTTTTAATCCCATAGGTGCTGAGTACCCAGACGTCCAGCTGAAGTCATCCTTTCTCACTGGGGTGTTATGGTGCTTAATTCGTTTATAAAATCCTTTGGGAACATGAAATCAAAAGTGCTATGCCAGAGCCAAATCGTCCTTTAACCCTTTAACTTTATTATGCTTTAGGATCATATTGTCGCTTGGCTTTTTAATCACAAGTCTGCTATAATTGACATTTCTGATCTTAAAAAGACCTTCCCTTGTCTTGCTGCTTCTAATGAGGTATCTCTTAGGTTGAGTTTGAGATGCAGAGCCCTGTGGTGAAATCATTATTTTCCTTTTCCTCTTGAATTGTGGCTGACCTTGGGCCTCTGATACTCTCAAATTGAATTCCCTTTCAGCACATGGAAGGCTTTAGTGACTGGCTAGATGCAGAACAGCCATTTTGGGCAGTGTTGGAGAGTTATGGCAGTTTGGGTAATAGAAGTAAGGGTCATGAGAGAAGTAGATTTTGAGGAGATGAACAGGCTTAGGAGATATAACAGAATGCCTCTGTTCTTGGACCAGAATTCTCTGAAGTTTATCTTCAATCCCATACCAAAGGAAGTGGATTTTCCTCCCTTAGTTCAGTACCTTGTTGGTTCGATAGATCTTTGAGTCACTAGACAAATAGCTAACTCTACTTGTTAAGGTTTCAACTCTTAAAGGTTAAATTCATTTTTCGCTGTTTGGATTATTTATCTTCAAGTCAGGTGAAAATCTGTTGCCAGAGAAGTGTGAGCAGGCAGGAGAAGGGGCTGTATCAGATAGATTTCTAGACGCGGAGACAGAAATAAGTCACTCCTGGTGTGGCTATCTGTTGAAGAAACTGAACTGTCTCAAAGACTTATGTAACCACCTGAGTACATGGTAAAGATGCGACACCAATTTGATCATAACAGCAGGCTCTGACTGAAGGGATGTGGGATGGGGGATCTGGGCATCAGTTATTTGCATGTAATGGTTATATTAAAATATTTTTAAAATAGGGAAGACACATCATGATCACAGTGGAAGTGGAATGAGTGGGTCCATGTTCTCTGGAGGGACTGTTATTGACACAGGAAAACAGGAAGTGTGAGGAGTTAAGCTGGAATTGACTCCCCTACGTAGATGTGGCCATGCACAGGTTTTAATAAACTTCTACTTCTGCTTGACCTGCATTCAGCTTCACGCCTTGCTAATGAAACAGGGACCACTTTACAAGCTCTTTAAATTCTACAAGGAATACCATCAGACTTTTGTGTCTGTCCTCTAACTACTTTTAAATGGCTTTCAACAAAATTGTGTTGGGTAAAGTTAATGTGGTGTTTTCATAATTTCAGAAGTTTCCTTTGTTGGGAACTCTAATAATATAGTAGTTAATATTTTGCATAAATTAGACTTTTAGGGTGTGCTAATTCCCGTATACTTCTAAAGAGAGCTGCCTGTCTTGCAATAGAAACCCATATAGTACGTTCCAGTATGTTTTTATTTATTTGCTCTCCAAAGTACTTTAAGAAATAGGTGCTGTTTCTTTTCCTTCTTTCCGCTGGAGCACAGGACAGAGAACAGCCAATCAGCACAGGCCAGAGAAAGTCCTGTCAGAACCATGGAAAGTTCTCTGAGCGTCTGAAGGACCCTGCTTTGGCTACTTCTGCAGCTGTGCCTGAAAGCTGGAGTCTCTGCCTCTGCAGTTTTTCCCCAAGGCCACATTGCAGGCGGGAACCACTTGGGTCTGAGATTCCCGTGTGTATGGAAGGGAAAGTGGTGGGTTGGGAATAGGAGGGTCTTCTTTGCACAAAGCTTCACTGATCACTTCTGATCCAGATCTTTCATACCTGCCATAAAACACAGTAGGGTGGAGTGTCGCTTAATTATCAGCAAGTATAATATAAATGTCACAATCAAGCTGATGACAGAGCTAATCAAATCTCAGCCTACAACTGTTTCCTAGGTAACCGATACACACAGCTAGAGAAAAGGCGCTGAACGCAGTGTAAAGAGACCAGAGAGATTGCTAGATGGAAAGGAATTTCTCGATGCTCTGAGCAGTGTGCGTGTGTGATATTTTTCCCCGTCTTCCTTAGCAAGGCTTCACAATCTGAGTGGGTGGTGTTTTTTCCAGAATTGTTCAGACAGGAGATTCTCTCCCTTTCCTTAGCTATGGGACAGTGTAAACAGACTCTCCAATGTGAGATGTGAAATCTTAGGGCATCTGAAGATTTGTGTCCTGCTTGCCTGCCCACCAAAATAGATATGTTCCCTTCCTTTTAGAACACACACATTTGGGGTCCCTCTAAAAATGGAAAGTTGAATAGATTCAAGTTTAGGTTGAGTCAAATAATATACAGAAAACTCCATTTCCATTGAATTTTGCACTCTTGATACATTTGATTAATGCACAGGGTTTGTTAATGCAGCTTCTGATAACTGTCTCCTAACTTGAAGGGTTTTGTTAAGCTAAGCAAGAAATTGATTTGCAAATGATCAGAAAGGCTTTCCTTTATTATGGAGGGAAAAAAATGAAGATTAAATTTAGTCTCACCCGTACCCAATGTCATAATCTTACCTGGCTGCAGTAGAGTTGGATGACGGGTTTAGTACAGTAGACACATCTAATACTGCTAGTTTACATTTTCTGAGCATCTGTTTTGATCCTCAAGATTTATGAGTTTCATCGTTCAATTTCTGAAAACATAAGATGAGCAGAAATAATGCCACTTTGCTACAAAACATCAGCACTATTTCAATAATAATGTCATCGTATCTGCAGCAGACAGTCATTAGGGCATGGATGCAGGATATATTGCATAATGCAGCATATTTACCAGTCTGTCACTTGTGGAATATATGAACAAAAGTGTTGCTGTGCCAGATCATACCAGTGATCCAGCTAGTGGTCTCTCTCTTTGACAGCAGTAAGTATGAGAGTACAAGAAATCCAGTAATGGACATTTTTGGAATAATTTGCCACAGAGGAAGTTTCTTCCTGACCACAGCAAGTTAGTGATTGGCCTATGTCCTGAAGCATAAAGGTTTAAATTTAAAACAAACTGGAAAACTCTGAAATATCACTTTTTATAAATGGGATGGTGAATAAGTATTTAGATACATATTTATTATTAACCCTCTAGGCTCCTAATCACATTCAGATAAATTTATATATCGTGTGTCTATGTCAAAAAGTATATGATATTGTCGGTTTTCCCCTTGTAATCAGATGGTTTTTTGATACCTAACTCTGAGTCTAGAAAATAACTGGATTAACTGCTCTTCTGTTGTTTGGTACCTAGTGAGTGTTAGAGCTATATATTTATGCAAATTTGGGGAACAGATATTCCAAGGATGCTGTATCCAGACCTCAACTCTGTTCCTAACAAGTGTGAAAAGTACTTTTAGTATAAATAATCCTTTACCTCTGTGGGTTAAATAAGATGTGAGATAATATCTTCTATTAAACATGACATGATTGCTATCAATAATATGTGCTTGTTGAAGTTAATGGCACTACGGGCCTTATCTGAAGCCAAGGGAGGGGGCGTCCCTCATTGTTTACAATACAGTATTGTCCAGGTCTTGAAAGGCAGTTCAGGGCCCCATTTGTGCTAGGTGCTGTAGAAACACTCAATGAGAGAGAGTCCTTGCTCTGTGAAGCTTACAATCTAAATTGACAAAAAGAACACAAGGTGGGAGAAAGGCAGTAGTGTTATATGGGCAACTGAGGCACAGAAAGATTAAGTGACTTGCCCAAGGTCAAACAGGAAGTCTAAAGGGCTCTTCAGTCTAGCAGAGAAAGATATAACATGATTCAATGGCTAGAAGTTAAAGCTAGAGAAATTCAGACTGGAAATAAAGTGTACTTGTTTGACAGTAAGAGTAATGACCCCTTAGAACAACTTACCAAGGGTTGTGGAGGATGCTACATCACTGAAAATGTTTAAATCAAGATTGGCTGTTTTTCTGAAAGGTTTTATTTAGGAGTTATTGTGGGGACACTCTATTGCCTGTGTTATACAGGAGATCAGACTAGGAGATCACAGTGGTCTATTCTGGCCTTGGAAACTATGAAGTCTATGACACAGCCAGGAACCACACCCAGCTCTCCTGACTCCCATTCCAGTGCATTAACCAAAAGACCATCCTGCCTCTCCGACTTCAGAGAGTATTGGATCATGCCCTGCATAAGAGCTAAGTGTTCTTATAGCAATGAAAGACTTGGCTGGATGTGGAACTACAAGACGCACTGTCCATTCGTCTGCTGATCCCAGGATTCCCAAGAGAAATATTTCTAAATTAAAACCAGATTAAATGGCTTGTCTACAGATGGAGCTATTTAGGAACAGCTATTGCACTTTAAATCTGAATTAACTTTTAAGAGTAGACAAGCCCTTAGTGACTCATCTCTACAGGTCTCTCTAGAAGATCAGACAGCCAAATGCGAAAGTGCTCAGTTTCTGGTTTTTTTTTCCCCTCTCTCCCTTGCAGGTGAATTATATAGAGCTTCTTTGAGAAAACAAAGATTCCCTACACAAGGCAGCATTGAAATACATGAGGACAATGAGGTGAGATTTCCTACAACATAGCTTTGTTGATTTCCTAAATCTGAAGACTAGACCTGGAAATAAGAGCTTGACTTTTGTAAAATCAACAAACTCAGTTAGCTACATGAATACTTTGGATATTCTTGAGAAGCCTATTGTATTACAGCTGTGTTGTTTGTTTATTACACTTTATACCTTCACTACCAACCTACCCCTCTAGGTGCTTTTGGCACAAATATAAAATCTACCAATATTCCCAAATGCAGCCAAGTGCATGCATCCTCACGACTTGCTATACCAATTAAAATCAGTCTTTCCCACAAACATTGACATGCGTCACAATTTCCTCCCCACAGACCTGTTCCCCAAAAGTCTATGTTCTTTGCAACATGCCACGAAGGTCAACAGATCTGGGTTATTTGGGGACAAAAGGGAGTGAGTGTCAAAGCTGAGGGACTCCCCTGGAATATGTCCAGCTGGATAATCTTGTAAACCAAGGGTGTTGCAGAGCACATGATTCTGTTGTTGGAGTAGTGACACAATCGAATGGGGGAGAGAGTCTAATGAAGGCAGGTGCTTAGGCCGTCTGGGACTTTACGTGACAAGGTGTTGTTATGCTGTATTTATACCAAGATGCATTTTGGGAGTAGAAAATCAAGAGCATTGTGTGTTGAGCAGTACATGAACCAACCTCTGCCACCTCTACCAATATTAGGTAGCTCTTTACTTTACGAGTGGCCTCGCTGATAGTGGGTCTGCTAGTAAAATCAGGTGCCACCCAACATGAAAAAAGGGATCAGAATTTGGTCCCTTGTAACTCTAGGATTCTGCTAATTGCAACAACTCATCTCTCTATTACTATCACCCCAGCTAGAGAATTCCATTTTCAAAGCACTTTCCCCAAACCTGCCCCAAAGTTCCAAATCATCTGAGCTGTGAGAACATTTGGTGCATTTATAAGCGCTTTTGATGGCTCAGTACATCCTTTCCCCTGTCTAATAGGTGCATGTGCAGTCACTGGAAATCATTAGTAGGCTTTCAGAGACATTGCATAATTAGCTTGGCTGAAAAACAGACGCATTTTCCAAAGGGAGATTACCAAGTCTATTTAGCTCCATGGTGTAAAGACCTTTGCTGAAATTCAGGTTTAGTAAAGCAGTCTGAGTAGAAATTTGGTTTCTAGAAGAAGGGACAGAAGCTGAGCAAATGCACGACTCTCTTTAGCTGTTTATAGCTGGCTAAAGTCTCTGTCCACACAATAGTTACAGTATAGGCATGAGCAGTTCAAGATTTCCCACTCTTACCCAGCCTCATGCAAAGCTCATTGAAATCCGGCTTTCCACTGACTTCAGTGTGTTTTTGATGCCTCACTGTAACCTTGGAAGGACCACCTCTAGGAGTAAATGCTGAGACTGCCGTTCATTCATTTGCTGAGACCGCTAAGAAGGATGCCAGTCTAAATCCACTTTTAAGTTGCTTTTGTGATAATAGAAATGGGACTAGTCCATTAACTCACTTCCCATATTCCATCTGACGACAGTGACTTCCTGCCCCCACTGACCTGACTTGGATTTCAACTAGTACCCTAGATGCAACATTTCATTCCCTATTCCTTGAGCCGTCTAATCCCCCAAACAGCTTCTGCAGTGCCAGCTGACCAAGAAGAGAGAATTTCATGTTGGCTGTGGAAGGAGAATAATCCTGTCCTTTTGAACAAAATTGAGTTTCTATATTAGAAAAGCGCATCAAGAACATTTTGGGGAATTAGAAAAAGGATAGAACCTTATTAACATTCACTTTGCTGATCAGCAAATTCTTATGGCAAACATGGCAGTAATTGCTCTGCTTCTCAGCAAAGATTCTACAGCAGACCGTTGTGGGGGGGGTCTCGCATTACGAAGCCCTCATTACTTTTTACAAAATAGACTGTACTCCATTTAATAGTAGTGTTGGTATTGCAGAAATGCCTAGGAGATGTTGTGAAGGCCAAAAGTATAACTGGGTTAAAAAAAGAATTGGATAAATTCATGGAGGATCGGTCCATCGATGGCTGTTAGCCACATGGTCAGGGATACAACCCCGTGCTCTGGGTGTTCCTAAGCCTGTGATGGCAAGAAGCTGGAATTGGACAACAGGGGATGTATCACGGGATAATTGTAGTGTTCTGGTCATTTCCTCAGAAACACTGCTCGCTCTTGGAAGGCAGGATGCTGGGTTAGATGGACCACTAATCTGAGTTACTATGGCTGCTCTTATACAGAGGCACCAATCATGGGACACAGCCCCCTTGTGCTAGGCATTGTATAAACATATAGCCAAAAAAAAGCGGTTCCTGGCCCACAGAGCTTACAGTCTAAGTATAGAAGAAGAGACAACAGATGGATACAGATAGTTGGAGGAGCACAGTATAACTGTGAGATAATTATGATCGGCATGGTAACAAACTGTCACATATAACATGAAATCTTTGGCAATGAAACCTAAGTTACCTTTGTCAGAATAAATACAGTATATCTGATGATGCAGCAACCTTGACATTTTGCTTTAAACTGTGTTCACGTTTTCATTGGTTCATGCAATTGTGGTAATTCACAATGGCCCTCCCCTGTTCTTTGTGCCAATTATCAAGGTTTTACTGTCATTGTCTCTGCTCTTTCATTTCAAACGGTTTATATAGTTTCACTATAATGCTTCAGAGATCATGTGTACCAAACTCAACGTTTAAAGTGGTACTCAACACAAGAAGACCCCAACCTGTTTGTGCATTGCCCAGTGTTCCTCAACTAGTGATGCACGACCTTTCAGGGGAGTCATGATGCATTGAATATTTTATTACAATCTAATCCCCCCCCACACACACACAGACTACCTCTGCTTTCCAGTAAATGGAAGCGTGTTATGAAATTTTTTGACTTTGAATAAAAGGTCCCTGACCTGAAAAGGTCGAGAAACACTTCACTCTAACCCTTTCTGACGTAGAGTTTTGTTGAGACAAATCTTTTTCTTCTCTAGAAACTGTGATGTATTCAGTTGAAATCTTTCTGACAAATCCAACAAAAGAAAATTAGTCTCAATCCCAATACCTAGACATTTAGTTAGGCTATCTCAAGATTTTGGACATCTTCCCATCTGGATACACTGCCAATAGAATTTGTTGTGTATAAAAGCATTCATAATCGTCTTTGGATCCGACTCTTACATCTGAGCTGCAGACATAAAGGCTTCTATGCTACAGTATAACGTGCTGCGTCTAACTCGGAGATACTTCAATGAAACAGATTTTTTAAAAAGTCAAATATACAAAAGATCACTCAAAACCTGAAAAAAATATCACTAATTGTCTGGGCAGGTTGACACCAAGTGCACCAACATTGCCCTTGAAAAGCTTGTTCTAATAAAAGCCTATTCAAATGACTATTTATTTTCCCCAGGAAGGAGCTCAGCACAGGAACTGTAAAACGCACGTCCTTATTCTTGTCCTCCATGGGGGCAACATCTTAGATACAGGAGGAGGGGACCAGAACTGCAAGATGGCCGACATCAACACCTTCAGTTCCGTATTTGAGAAGGTGACCCGGGCCCATTTCCCTGCTGCATTGGGCCACATCTTAATCAGGCTTGTTTCCTGCCCAGCCATCTGTTTGGAGGCTTTCTCTCTTGTTTCCAAGTAAGTTCATTTTCATTCTAGTGCACAGTTTTGCAAAGTGTGGCCCTCGAAGGTCTGTGCTATTCACAAGCTTTCTTTATATGGTGACAGTGCTTTCATAGGCCAGGCATGGAATACTGCAAGTCCTCCTTTACCCTCTTGCTCATTTAATTAGTAAGGATGAGGTACTATCCTTTTCAGGATGGATACAGCGATGGAAAAGAGGGCTATAAGGTGACTGCCTTCCTGTTCAGCACGCACTGGTGACTGCAGCTTTGTGCTAGGCTTTCTCCTGGTGCTGAAACACTGGCTCCCACAGGAGGCTGCAAACTACTGCTTCCAGAGGTTGGTCAGATCCTAGGCCCTAGTATATGGGCTATGATGTGCAGTAGGTAAGAGAAACCAGGTACACCCTAACGTATCTTGTCTCAGTGTATTATTGCTTCCTGTGTTTAAACTTGAGTGTGGATTACATTGTGATTCGTTCCAGACACACACAGCCCAATTCTGAACTCTACTTAAGGATGCTCAAAACGTAACTCCAAGTCCATGTAACTGCTGTGTAGCTGTAATATCTATCTGTGGGCACGGGAGAGTTTTTAAATCACTTAGGCAATTGAGGTGCAAAATACTATTGACTTTTAACAGCTATTGTGCTCCTAAATCCCTTAGGTGCATTTTGAAAATCTCCTTTATGGTCAATCATATCAGTAAAAATGTTTACCCGGCATCTATGTCCGGAAAAGTAATGTTACTCATACATCCTTTGACACTTCTTAAAAGAAAAAGATGTACAAAGTGCTTTTTAAAAATAAACTCCCATACCCCCTCAGTTGGGAAGAAAACTGAGGCTGGATGATCATTGATGTTCTTATTCTCTGTCTGACAAGAGCTGTGAATACTCAACAGTCACCATTTATCTTGTTTTAAAATCTAGGCCAACTAGATCTGCATGCCAAAGTCCCAGTTGGCATTGACAATTCTAATGCGCATGTTCATTGTTTAGATGCTGCAGTGCTGGATGCTGTCGAAGAATTTGGTAGATAGATTATTTTCATTGTTTTAAACAGCAAAGATGGTTTATTGCTTAAATTGGTGTAAGAATAAAGTGTAAAAAAATTCTGAAGGATTAAAACAGAAATTGTGATCGGCTTTGGTGAACTCTTCTTAGTACTGGAAAAACAGGAAGGAAGAAGCCTTTAGCACGTGTTTGTGGCTTGTGATCAGCCTTGTTGCAGGGGAAGAACTTAAATCTGAACAGATAGTTTTAATCTGTAACCCAGCTAAAACACAAAAGTATTATAGTGTCAATTCATCTGCTAATTGCAGTTCATGTAACCTAAAAATGCTATCTTGTTTTGTGGTGCAGCATTCATTTATCATAATTAACTTGTGAGAATGCAAGATAAAACAAGGGACTGAATGAGTTACTAAGATGCTTTTTAGAACACCTATTCACTTTGGATGATGAAAGCTACTGGCCAAACAAAGGAGGATATGGTAGCATGTGAGACACATTGGCTCAGATGGATTTGTCTGTCTTAACAGATTCTTTTGCTAGAGGGTAAAAAATGGATACGGTACTTGGGAGATTACTGTATTTATATTACAGATGCTGCTTCCCTTGTGGATCACTTCTTGGTCTATTTAGCTATGAAGTTGTAGTGAGAAGTTTCTGATTCCTGATTATGAATATGAAGGTCAACACTTAGACCAATAAAGTTAACCTTTGAACACCATGGGAAAAGTTACTTAATTGTTTACTGAACAAAGATTTACTTTTGATCTCTACTTCCCCTTTCTCTGGGTATAGTCCTGATGGAGTGGTGTGATGACAGTGCTCCAGCCTAGAAGGGTTTAGACTTTTTCAGTGGATTATTTCCTTGTTGCAAAAGAAATTATGTGCTCAAATGAAGGATGTTCTTTCCTAGTCTATTTTTAATTAACAGAATGTAGGTAGAGCCTCATCCAGCACTCATTGAGAATAATGGCGAAAGAATCCCATTGATTTCAATGGACACTGGATTGAACAAGAATGGACTGAACAGCAGCAATAAGGCAGCAAAGCTTCCATTGACACTGCAGTAGGATATTCAAATATTGTGGAGAAGAGCATGGCATGCTGAAATCTTGAGCTGGTTTATGTCTTTGACCAGTGGGAATAACTAGCTGCTTTGCAAAACTCCATTGCAAATATATTAAAATGTCTTTTGCTAGGGAAGAACATGGGCTGGAAGAATCTTTCACTAAGATATTTTAGTTCCTGCCCATGTCTCTGTAGGACAACATATTATGCCTGGTCTGTACAGTTAATCTATCAGATCATATTGTCCTTAACGTCAGTAGCTTTCTGAGATTTCTGTTGGGAATTCTGTGCAGTGAAAATAATTGTGCTATAAAACACTAGCATAATATTTCAGAAGAAAAACAAACCACCATGAAAAATTAAATGCAACTTTCAGTGAGATGATATTCAACAATTACACCTCAGAGACAGACTTAGTCTAATATTTACTGCGCTCTTAAAGGAAAAACCAATCTTCATAACTTTAAGCTGCTAACTAGACATTAAAAATGGATACCTCCTAAAGTTCCCATTCTGTGTGCTCATATAAAAAGATCTTCCCCTTGAATTTGTTTAGCATTCATCATCACTATAGGAGTAATAATTCTAGATTTGTGTTCCTTTCAACAACACCGTGTTATGTAAGAGATGACATCCAGCAGCTCCTTCTGGAGAGGAAAGCTGGCCTTTGTGCTTAAGGTATTGTCCTGCCCGTCAGACGATCTGGATTCAATTCCTGGATCTGCCACAGACTCCCTTTATGACCTTGGGCCAAGTCAGTTAATCTCTCTGTGTTTCATTTCTCCACAAACTTAATTAACAGTGACAGAAAGCTACTGAATTGGGGGGGGGGGGGGCAAAGGGCTCTTTTATTTTGGGCCTGTTACAAAGCCTATAGAAATCAACAGAAAGACTTCAGTGGACTTTGGGTCATGATGTTAGGCCCTGATTCTGCAAAAGGAAGTTAATGGGACTTGGTGAAGGAATAGCAGTCTACTTGTAGCACTGGGACCTTAGTAGCAACAATGTAACAGATTTGATTTTTTTTTCCCTCCCTGCCAAAACCTTCCTCCCACGTGACATGATCACACCAAGCAGACCAAGGCAATGGGGGCCAATCCTTCCTCCTTCGCACCTGGTAGAAAAGCTGCCATTGAATTTAGTAAGGTTGGCTCTCATATCGTTGTAATGGTAATTGATTATTTTCTTCCCGATTCTATTAATATAATTCTATTTGCCTGTGACATTAGACCAGGCAGCATTCCAAAAACTAGGCTAGCTGTGTAAATATAGAATGCTCAATAATGGGTAGAATTAAAACCTTTAACAACCTCTTTGCTGTTTTTTCATGGTCTGGTGAAATAAATTCAGAAATAAATTATACGGTTTTTCTTTGGTTTCATGCATAAAAACGCTTTGCAAATATTGGCCTGAGACTTGTGTCAAAACATCTCCACTTTCCTAATTGCCTTTTTTTGCTCATTATTTTTGCAGCATTAGAATTCATTTATTAAATGACAGAAACTTTTCAAGTAACTAGGTTTTTCCTGTCTTGAGCTTTTCTGTGCTAATAGCTTTTGTATCCAGTAAATGGTATTTTCTAGGCCAATTTGACTGTAACCTCTGAGAACCGTGGTCTGTTCTTTTTAAGAAAAGGACATTTTATGCAAGACAAAAGATATGCAAAATGAGAGGGGGGATGGCCTTTTTGGCCATAGATTAATCCAGTATCATTAGGAGGGAAGAGGGAAAGTAGATGGTATAAGAAATGCCCCACCCGTAATATTTAATCAGAAGTACAAACCTGGACCCAGTTCTCTATTCTGCTATGGGTAGTAGATTTCGGCTATATTTACCTGGCCCTGCAGTCCACACGATGAAGATGTGAATTGCAATGCGCACTACAGTGCTGTGCTCTCTAATTCTCCTGCATCGATGTTGCTGGCATGAGCTAAAAGGTACCTAGTTTGTAGTCCCCTTTGAAACAAGATGAAGACTATGTCTATGCCGATGGCGGCAGATCGATCTAATAAAACCATCTCCAAAAAAAGCATAGCACTGCATCGACACGTACGCATTTCCCAACTGCTCAACGTAGTGGAGATGGTGCGCAAAGCGAACGTTACGAAATCAACAGGGGCTTAAGCAAGTTACTCTGTGTAGCTTGTGTAACTCCCATCGACTGCCGCTGAATTTGCCGGTGAGTGTAGACCAGGCCATTGTCAGTGCGAATTAGCTACCTTTTTGTTCGTGCCAGCTGCATCCATATGGGGGAGTTAGAGCACAGTATCCAGCCATTCACAGCCCTGGAGTCTGAACTGCAGGGCCATGTAGACAGCCCTTCAATCTATAGAAACAGAACACTTCATAAAATGCACAGAGAAAAGTGAAAAACGGTTTCTGCTTTAATGTACATCTCACTGTTTTCTGAACCATAATGACCTACTTTAATATGGCAATCACTACTGGAGAAGAAGGATGGCCCAGTGGTTAGGGCACTAGTCTAGGACTGAGGTGACCCACCTTTAATTCATTCCTCTGCCACAGGCTGCCATTCGACCTTGGACAAGCCATTTAGTCTCTCTCCTCTGTATCTCCGTTCCCCATCTCGTTCCCCGTACAATGATGCTAATAGCACTTCCCTACCTCACAGGGGTTTGTGAGGTAAATACTTTAAGTACTGTGAGTTGCTCAGATGCTATGGTAATGGGGATTGTATAACTACCTAAAATAGATAGATATGACTAATTTTCAGAAATTAGGGTTTCTAATAATAAAAGGTAAACCGATATATTTAAATGTTAGTTGTTCAGTATAGTCATTAATGATATACTGCTGTATACATTGATTTAGCAGAGTAGTGGAAAACTTTACTTAAGTTAAAAAGCAATCAACGATGTTGTAATTGTGGTGCATGCTGAAGTATTTGACTAATGGAATTGTTTCAGTGAAACCCTTCTAAAGAATACAAGATTCATTTTTACATATATCCACTCATCTTGCCAATTTTCTCTAATGGATTTGAAAGCAGCTTCGGTTGTTCCTTTTTATTTCTGCTATGATCTCATAGTGTTTTCTCTCCACCTCCAAATTTCCATAAGAATGAGAGCAAGTTATAGAAGGATTAATCATACTGGTCCTGAAAAGACAAAAGGGACTTATTCCATAAGATAATAAAAAAAGGTTCATTGGCACATTTAAGATCGCAAATCTCTTGTTTCTCCACACTGAGTTATTTGGGAGCTTTCCTTACAATGAAAGATACAAACCAGTCACTTGCATTGACAACACAATTCTACTTTAAGACATATATGATGGCAAAAGACCAAAGAATACCTCAAGGTAATCAATAGCTAGAGATCAGGTCCTTCATCAATATTCCCATACCTCCTCGGTTTCATTTTTCTCAGTTTTCAGCTAGTTTCGGCTGTGGAAGCCCTTCCAATCCAAGACTCAAAAAAGCTGTTAGTCTTTACAGAATGGAAAAGTATTGGATTTAATAGCTTAATGGGAACTATCCTTCCCTTATTGATACCTTAGAAGTTGCATCTTTTCTGATATTTGGAAATAAACTAGTTTTTGTTTTCAAATCATTAAAAGACTTGCACATAGTAGCCACTCTGATTTTTCTCTGTATGCATCATTAATGATGATACCATAATGTATACATTCAAAGAGGATTAAGTTAAGATTAGAGTTAAGATTGTACAAAAACCATTCTCCTTTCCTGGCTTTTGAGTGCCTGACTTTGTAACCTTACCATACCCCTGTTGTTGGAGGTTATTTAGATGGAATTCCAGCTGTAGATTATTTAATCATTGCTGTGTTATTATAGTGTGCAAAGGGTATGGTACTGGCTGAAAGCATTCACTGCACTGTAAAGGCAGGTGGTTCTTTTAGCCCCTGGTGTTTCTCGCACCATTAGCTCCTGATTGTATTGAATCAATCTGTTGTATTGCCTTTTTAACTAAAGCACATTTGTCTTCAAACTAACAGTGCACCTGACAACTTGATGCCAAATGGGCATTCCATTTTTGTGCTGACCATATAAAGCCATTCAAGTAGGATGATTCTTACAAAACACATCTGTATCTAAATGGTGACTGAGTTGGATTATGGATTATTTTGCAATAATCAATTACCTGCATTATGGTCTTAGAACTCATTAAAGAGCAGGCAGCTGGGGAAAGCTAAGTGGGCATCTCCCTCCACGTGATATCACTGAGACCAACGTCCATATCAGTTGAATGATCAGTGCTGTATTAGCAGCCAGATTTCATCTTCAGTATGTTTCTTTTTTAAAAAAATTAGCCTCCCTGCTGATCCTGTGTTGCATATGGATGCTCATTTTCAGAAACTACAGATTAAAGTTTTTCCTTTCAGTTTGTCTAAAACTCGGGAGCATTTGCTGCATGGAAATCTATACAATACCTGAGAGCACTTCATAATCCTACATCTCCACTCTTCCCCATTTCAAGGGACGCTTTAGCTCCCAGGATTATCAGGCTTCACTTCATTTTTATTACTGAAAATTATTTACATCAAAAGTAAAGAATCATGGAACTGAGGCGATAGATAGGATCATTTAAACTAAAGCAATGGATTGCAGAGCTTCTTTGGTTTCCTGCATGACTCAGTTTTTTGTGCCCCTCATTTTGGGTCTTTGTCAAACACTGCATTTGGGCCTTTGCAAATGATTGAGAAGTATATTTGTACTTGTGCCATGGGACGTGCTGTCATTGTGTTATGATGAGTGGGACTGGAAAAAGGTCAGTTTTCAAGACCAACCTAGTTAGGTGTGACAGGTGAAGCTCAGGAATGCAAACTGGTGGCCAACCCCAAGTTGCAACCAATCGAACACAGGGCTCCCAGCACAGAGCACTGGCCTCCATGCATGTTCAATAAAGATCTTTCCTAAAATTCTGCCTGCCTTCTGCATCCTTTATTGCTAATGAAGAAAGCATGAAGTCTTGGAATTCTACCAGGCTTCTCTGTATCCAGGAACCTGATTCTGTTCAATTTACGCTGCAGGGCAGGAAATGCTTTACTGGTCAGGAGAATTTTAAGATGATGCCTCAAAATGGTGTAATTTATTTGAAAAGCCAAAGTTAGACACACCGCTTTTCTCATAGGGTGAACAGTAATTCGAAAAGCTGGAAATGCGCTCTGAAATGCAGGGACGAGTGTTCAGAGTGTCCACTGCATGGCAGGACCCACCACGCGCAGCGCTTCCCATGCCCTGCAAGTATGGCTGCAGTCCTGTGGGACAGTGCCATTAATACAAATCAGGACAAATGACATAAGAAGCAGAGATAAAGCTTTCTTGGATGAGAGGGCTCCAGAGAAGAATAGACTAGAGTGATCCAGTCTCTAGCCATTTTAAGCTAGCTGCAGGCCCATTTTTCAATAAAGATTCCCCACCATAACTGGAATGATTAAAAAAGAGAGAGAAGAGCCCAGTAGTCTATGAAGTCCACCATGGAGTGAGGTAATTTACTTGTGCAGCGCTTACATGCTACAATGATGGGGCCTAAAAGTAAATCTCTAAGGTTTGATTTATATTTTTAAAAGCACTTTGAGGTTCTCTAATGAGTGCTCTGCACTCAAGCACATTAGCTTTTAATGCGAACTCTTTTCTCTAGGAGTCCAGTGCCCTGAGTTATCCTTCCTGTTGTAAGGGCTACCCACACCAGAAGCACAATCCAAACTGCATCCAGCAGGAGGTATTCATTCAACAAAGCCACAAATCCAGTGACTACTGCATAAGCACATTGTAGCACAGTGAAGTGTAAGGTTGAAAGCCATGATCCATGATGTGCGTTTATAATTTCACATTACTAGCTCACATTCGTTTCCTCTGTCAACCAAATCAAGGAAGTGTTTGATTTCCCCCCCCCCACCCCCATGTGAAAGATTTCCCTTCCCCCATGGGAAAGATTTCCCATCCTCTCACTGAGTGCTAGATTTTTTCCTCCCTATTGTCCTAGTTTATAAACTTCAATAAGATACAGAGGCTTTCTTGTAGATGGCAAATGGATGTAAACGCCATTATGTCTTTTTTCATGTCTGGTAAGAGTTCCCAGAGGTTTATTATGAGAATACAATTTTTAATATGCTCTTAGTTGCAGGGTATGGTATGACAGCACAGCAGCCAGTAATGCAATAAAGAGAGATGAGACTTTTCAAGCCTTTAACTACATTGCCAGGAGTAATATTTTTCTGCGCAGCGATAGGATGCTTTTTATAAATAACTAAAGTTCTGACATTCCACAGCAATGTTGCAATCTGTATCCCAAGTTATCTAAGGTCCTTGTAACTCAAACATTTGGCGGCTCTTCTGCTCAGAAAGCTATAGCCACGTTATGCTATTAAAGTGCTACCCAATAAAAAGGGAAAGGCGTCATTATTGCAATATACTGTAACATGATGCTCCAATCAAATATTACAAAAATCATTTTGCAAAATGATGGCCCATTTGAGAAGAGCTCTGTGTAGGCGCGAAAGCTTCTCTCTCTCGCTGACAGATGTTGGCCCAATAAAAGATATTACCTCACCTATCTAGTCTCTCTAACATGGCTACAACAACGCTGCATATTACATATAACGAACAAATAGTTCACTACTCAGCTGCATGATTTATGAGATACCCTCAGGAAATGATAAACCTCCCAAAGATCTTGGTCCTACTTTCAAGGAGTGCTACTAAGGGGCTGTACTGGGTAGAGGTTTTCAGGCATTGCACTCCTCTTATGCTGAATTGTCATGATTATTGTTCGATACCAAGGAGGCCAGTTTAGGTTAGTTTCAGTGCATGCAAACAGGGATCTAATCCTATGTTTCTATGGTGCCTTTTAAACAAAAAGTGTTGTGTGTTGCTGTAGAGCCAATTAGTTTTCTTCTGTAAAAATAATCAGTCAGTCTAAGCTCTCTGGGGGCAGGGTCTGCATATGCACCCAGGCTTTCCTCGTGCCCCCAGGTGCCATGGGTAAAGCAGGCTGCAACAGATGAATCGCCCTCGGTTCCTTCTCAACGGTCCTGGCCAGAGATGGTGTGTCCAGCAGCATTTGCTTGCAATTCCACCTGAACTAGTTTTTAGCCCGATTTATTCTTTTGAAGTGTATACTTTGTATGGAGGGAGTGAGTGAGTGCAGGGCCTTTTTTTCCCACTGGGTTCTTTTTTCTATTAGTTAAGGTTTTGCCTCCTGTTCTCCTACACCCTGATATGGGGGTGCGGTTGCTCAAGGAAGTCTCTTTTGTTGTTGGGCACGCTGAAGTCCCCAGACTTCAAATGTTGACTCACTTGCCAGGAATCTTTCCCGGTTAGTGATGGCCATTCACGCTGTGTCCACTGCCTTAGGGTTAGACATGTGCCTACTAGGTGCAAGATCTGCATGAATTTCAGAAGCCACTCTAGGAGGGACAGGGAGATAAAACCCTGTCTTCTAATGGTGGAGCAGTCCTTCTGCTCAGCTTCAGATCCCTCCCTGCTATATTGTGGGCTCTGAGCAACCACAGTATCCTGCCATCCTCCACAGCTTGCTCACCCTCCACATTTCCAAGAGATGAACTTGTTACACACTCGGGGAAGACTTCATGCAGGAGATCCATGAAAACTCATCAGAGAGAACTCTCTTTAGCAGACCTACCGCACCCGAGACCCTATGTCCTTCAAAGGTTTCCACAGAGACTTGGAGATTGAAGTTCTCAAGTTTGTCTAAGTCTCAGGATATGCTCACTCGGTACCAAAGCCTTCGGTACCGTCAGAACATGAGCAGAATACGAGAGATAAGGACCCTGCGTCTCAGAAGTCGGCATCACATGCATTGACGATTCATTCGCTGTTGGTGCCACTCTTGGTACCGCAGCCTTCTTCCACTGGAGCTGACCAGGTCTCTGCATGAGCCCACGCAGGACCCCAGGAGTTCAGATTCTCCAGGGAGTGGGACCCGTTTGTGTCTGGTGAGTCTGAATCTTGTCTTAGCTCTGTTAGACTCTCAGTGCCACAATCTGACGGATAGACCAGCACCCCACCAATGTCTGCTCCCCCGTTACGCTACACAGATGAGAGCTCTTCCCCTCACATTGAACAATGGGTTCTTCCAGTTCATGACTTCAGACTGTTGTTACATCTTCAGCTGCAGACTTCATCATTACCAGCATTAATGAGAAATTAGCAAAGCATCAAAGGGCATGATAGATTCCCTCACACCAGAGTGACTTCAGTATTATCCGTTGCCTCTCTAGAGATTGTCTTTGATTAATGAAATCATCCCCCTCTTGCTGGGTGAGCATATGTTCGCCTTTCCCTATTTTAAATTTCCATCACAGCCTGCGTCTGCAGAGACAGGGCGATAATCATTCCATCCTTACTCGGTAGTAAACATTTATTTCTCTCCTTCACAGTATATTCCCTGATACGAATATTTTAAACAGTAGCATCGTAATGTATTTAAGATTGTGGAGGGGGGAAGAAGGGAATGAGGGAGAGAGATGGGCACATGCTATGGGTCTGATTCCCTTCTTATTTCTGTGTAAATCTAGAATAACTGCGTTGAACTCAATGGAGTGACACTGGTGGTAGTGAAAGGAGACTCAGACGTCGTTGGATTTCTTTCTTCTGTTTCTCAGCAAAGTTGGAGAACACATTTATGCTGGTTTCATGCAGCACTTCCATTTAAGCGATAGCTCCTTTTACAGCCTGCCACGGATTTGGTCTCTTTGTTGCTGTAAAGCGTAATACAGTATGTTGCGCCTATGCATCTTAGTGCGATGTATCCACGTTCGCAGACTTGACTTGTATTGGTGTGAAGACATATCATAGGCCCAGGAGGAGTCTGATGTCAATAATAATACCACTAAGCCCTTACACCGTATTTTTGTTCTATAGATCTTGAAGCTCCTCAGAAGTGAGGTCAGGATCATAACCTCCGTTTTACAGATGGGCAAACTGAGTCAGGAATTAGAATCCCGCTCTCTGGAGTCCCAGTCCAGTTCACCAGAGTAAGGTGCTTTGTCGTGACCTGTTTACATGGAATGTTTGTGACTTCCCAGTGCCACCTCGTTTAGAAGCATTCCTTTGATTTGGCAGTATGTGCATCCCGTTGGTCCATCCCCATGTCCTTCTGAAGAGGTACTTGCCACCTCCTGATTCTGATGCGCTATATACAGGGGCTAGCCTAGGTTCTTAAAAATAATGAGCGAGAAGGATGGGAATGAATTAGTGGTTTAAAAGAAGGTCTTTGACCTCTAATCTAATCTCAGCCGTTACACTGAATCGCTGTGCGGCCTTGGGTAGGTTTCTTTGCCTGAGTTTCCCCACTTGTAAAATGGAGATGGTACCTCCATTCTGCTCCAAGTTATTCTAGACTAGGAAAAGTAGTTGAGGTCAGGGTTTGCAAACATATTTTAACTCACTTGGATCTTTCCCCTAGAGTAGATGAAGGTTTAACACTTTTTATCTCAATTTTAGCTGTCCAGGTGGGACATTAACCTGTGCTTACAGTAGGGAGAAAGTCCCTAAACTAAACTAATCTTTTCCAGGGCGGTTGTAAGGATTGTCAGTTGTTTGTAAAGTGCTTGGATATCAAATAATTACCACAACACTTAGCACTGACCGAGAACTCTTTCATGCATTGATCTCAGAAGGTTTTACAAAAGCAGGAAGGTATCGTTATCCTTGTTTTGTGGATGGGAGAACTGAGGCACACAAAGCTGAGGTAACTTGTCTGAAGTCACATAGTAGGTCACTGGCAGAGGTGGGAGTGAAACCCAGGTGTCCTGACTCCCAGTTCAGTGCTCGTCCTACTGGCCCACACTGCCTCCAACATAACCTGTTGTACAAAATTGTGCTGAGGGAATACATGCTGGCATAAAGGTTGCGTTTGGAATAGTCACAGTGTTCAGGAGTGTGGTAAGCCTGACAGCATGCATGGACTTACCACCAGAGCAGAAAACCCCCAGAGAACATGAGGCCTTTTTTCCGCATGCTTCTCCCTCTCTATGCTAGTGAGCAGGGCCTGAGAGCTCGGCTATGAAGTGCCTAACATCAGGCCCCTCAGCTGCTGTGGTGAGGTTGCGGCGGATGATGGGGAGGCGTGAAATTTCTGGGAGGTGACCTGGACTCTAGCTGGATGAAGGCTATGGGAAAGAAGCGGAGGGGATTGCAGGTGGGGGTGGTGGCTGGCGCTGTGTGCAGGGAGAGCTGGGCAATGGAGTGTGTGTAAACAAGGTGGGGCTGTGCTGTTGGAAGTTGGGGCAAGGAAGAGAGGAATCAATAACTGACCAAAGTTGTTTGCTCATTTTGCCTGACCAGTCATACACGCAAGCCAGCAGCACGTGCCCTAAGCATGGGATAACATGGCCAGTTCCTCTTTCTATCTCTGATGTCTGTTCCATGCTCAGCCATCTGGAAGGGTAAAGGAAAAGCCATGGAAGTGACTGCAGGGAAGACCAGTAAATTGGCAGCAGAAATAACGGCAAATAAGCTGAACTCCTGCAGTTTCCTGTTTTGCCTCCCCTTAACCACAGCAGAGGGCATGAGAAGTGTTCAGCCCCAGCGCAGAATAGCTGAACTAGAAGTTGGAATTAATTCCTGCAGTTAATTTCAGTGTCTGGCGTGATACCAGCACTGCCTTGGCATGTTATAGCATGGGGTAGCCAGCACATTTGGGGCTGTCACAGAGACAGAATTTTTCTTGAGTTTGTGCAGTTTTGCACCTGGAACATTCAGGGCTGAGAACTCCAGGATGCAATTACTCAGTATAATTTATGGATAAACATCTTATTTAGTAAATTGTAGGGGAGGAGGTGTGTGTGATTACTGCAGTATTCCAGCCATGAGGTGCCAGATGACTGATCTACCAGCAATGCTCGATCTGATCTTTTATAACGTTATCCTGCGTTTTCTGAATAATAAGTAGGTCAGGTAAGCAGAAGAATCGTCCTACTGTATTGTCAACTAAATCAGAAACAGGCTTGTATTGCTTGCGCATATACACAGCATATGCGTATGAAGGAATTCTACTTTGATTTTCATTTTCACACCCACAGGCAGTTCTCATCCTGCAATCCCTTGCTTGCTCCTTAGCCCCGTGGAAGTCTGTGTGGCTGCTGAAGCAAAGGAAGGGAACTGGGAGCTTACGTTGCAAAGTCTCACAAGCTGTTGAATGCTCAAGGTTGTTTAGAATAGTCTGCTCCAACGTACATGACTCACTTTCAGTTCCCCACACCTGCCATAAATCAGAAAGAGGCTACGTATGTATGCTACCGGGATATGTTTGTAATGCATGACTGATCTCCTGTGACAGTCATTTCCAGTCTTCAGCGGTGAGGAGAGGCAAGGATAACACATGCTTACTCTAGCTATACTACTTGTGGGTAATCTCTTCTGTCCTCAAGAAGACTAATGTCGTAATGTAGATCAGCTGTCATGTTTTTGATAGATTAATCTCAGCATTGTACATTTATACACACACCATTACAAGGCTCCCAATCTTGGACTAGAATTTCAAGTAGATGGGCTGTTGCATAAACTGGAAAATATTTATTACAAGTAAATAATGGTAGTTAATTAATTGGGGACGGTTGCCCAATTATTGTACGGCAGTGATTTGAGTTTAGGGTGAAGTGGTTTCTGGCTGCTGTTCAGGGAGCCGGTTTTAAATTCTAAGGCCTTGATTCTGCAAAGCACTTAAGCATGTTCTTAAATCCAGCCCTATTCAATAACGCACCGTGAGCATGTGCTTAAATCTCATTGAAATCGATGAGACTAAAGCATGTGTTTAAAGTTAAGCACATGCTTAAGTGCATTGCTGCACTGGGAACCAGCATTCCTACGTGATTTGAGGCCTGCCTGAAAGCTCACCTCTCTCCTTTGTAATACCGTGGCAATTATGACCAGTGTTGGCATTTGAGTGCATAGTCTTCCGGTTTAAGCTAAGTGGGATAGTGAGCAGGCTATTTTATGGGAGGAGACATTGACTTTGGAGTTGGTTACCTTCTTCGGTCCATCAGAGTCTAAGTCCATCGATTTTTCCTGTTATGTTGCAAGGTCTATCTCTTCTCCTAGGCTTCTGAGAAGGGGGTAGGTTGATGAGACTGTGGGTTGGCTCCAGGGGGATGGTATTTATTATTCCTAAAAGGCTGCTGGGATTCAGCCACTTGATTAGTGTTTGTAAAATCTGTTATGTCTTCAAATGCACAGATACCTATCCAGTAAAACCCCATCTAGTGACAGTGTTGTTTGAATGGACATTAACACATTCAGAGTAGAATGATTTTCTAGCTGTTTTATTGCATAAATAGAAATCTCTCCTCCTGTAATTTTTCCATAGACATTGTTTCACTAGGGATATTTTTAAATTGCAAATTAGGGCTAATTGAACCTGTTTGTAAAGCTGGCCACAACCCACATCGTAATGACTTTCAAACGGATTGAATTTGTCCACCTATCTCTGGTACTTATGTGACCCTCATCACAATAGTATCTGAGCACTTCACAAACAGTAATGCATTTATCTTTGCAACATCTCTGTGAGGTAGAAGAGTTGTTATCCCAGTTTTAACAGGTGGGGGAGCTAAGGCATAGAGAGGTTCAATGAGTTACCCTAGGTCAGACAGGAACACTGAGGGAGAACAGGGACGTGAACCCTGGTCTCCTAGTCCTAAAACAGGATCATCCTACCTCTCCACCCTTCCTACCGCATAAACATCCTCTGTGCCCTGGAAACTCAAATGGTAGTTTGGAGTCTTTTTGGAGCACTGTATTATTTTTGTCTCAGAGCATAGTTGGCTGATGCAGTATTTTATAAAGTGGTTTAGTTTTTTGATATCAAAGGGAAGTGAGGCTCTGCAGAGATCTGGAAGCTGAACAAAATTACTGATAGGATAATGCTTTTCCTTTAAAGGCTGCCCTTTCCCCGCGTCGTGCGGCATTTAGAGACGGTTTACAGAAGGAATGGCAGAAAAGCCTTTTCTTACTGAGGTGAAAGAGTCTCTGCTTCTCATTTGGCTCTCTAATCTTTTATTCTTCAATCGTGTGCTTTTACAGCTACTATTTCCACCAGTCACCCCCATTTTCTTTTTGTATTACTCAGTGTTTGAAGTAAGATGCCTCCAGAACTTAAGGGAAGAACAATCTGTTTTTCTTCCTTTCTAAAATGAATAGATGGCTGAGGGGAGGGAAAGGGGGTGAAATGAACCACTAGCAGCCACTAATGCTGATACACTTCTCAGGTGCAAACAAAGAACAGCCCAGCTTCAATAATACCAAATAATCTAGGGTTCTACTATACAATCTAATTACATAGCAGAGGGCAGAGGCCATATGACTACTGTACAGGGATATGTTCCTGCCAGTTGCCCAGGGTCCAGTTCTGATATCAGTAGGGCTGTGTGTGGAGTAAGATACTATTCTCTGTTCCATGACATGCGGAGAAGGAAAAGGAGATCAACCCCCTCACGCTCATTTTGACACCCAACATCACCACCTGGCATGAAAACCTTTCACTCAGAGACCCAGCCTCCTGACGGCAAGTTGCAGTTCATGCCAAAATCTGACTGATTTTTGTGGCCTGACGGTATCCGTGCAATCCCAACTCTTGGGCTGCAGGGCTGCCTAATAAAACCAGGATGATCTTGTGAATCTCAGAACAGGCAGCAATCTTTGAGTGCTTATAAAGCACAAACAAACGCTAAGCATAAAAATTCAGCAGCTCCGAAAACTGTACTAAAATTAAGACAATGTCTTATTTTTAAGCAAATATAAACCTCCTGATGAGGTCAATGGCAAAACCTTCATTGACACCAATGGTGCATAATCCACCCCTTATGGAACTGGTCCTGTTAATTTACTCACGCAGCTGAGGACTGCAGGCTGCTGCCTATAGGAAATGTTTTAAATTGCTGTTAGTTTCGGTGTCTGACACTACTCTTGTTGTGAGTGATGTGCAGAAGAGTCTCCTAGACTTTTGATGTTTAACCCAGCATTGAGTTAAGTCACAAGCAGGTTCAAGATGACGTATTCCATTAAAATGTAATTCTGACAAGAATGAACTGCTTTGAGGTTTAACTTATGAAAATAACGACGGAAACGGATAGGATGCTGCCCAAATGAACCTTGGTAAAAAGGGCCCACAGTTCTTGAGAAACAATGAAAGCAAAAGGGAGCGAAAATCAAACATGGCACTCAGTGAAATGGCAATGTATCCGATGGACCACATCTGACACATGTAAAAGTTTAGTAATCATCGCCTGGGTTCTGTCCATTGCCCTCCTTCCATTTAGAAAGGGAACTGCACAAACTGATGGCTTGGCTTTTAAAAGCATTGAGCAACCTCAAATCCCTAGTGAAGCTAATGGGAGCTGCAGGCACTTCTACCAGCAAATCAGACCATAAACTTCTAATCACCCTCATGCAACAATGATTTAAGAGAAGCTCAAGCAGGCAGGTTAGCACAAGCATTAGCACATAGATTGCTTCCTCTGCCTTTTTGTTTGGCAAGCGTTAAGCCTCAAGAACCTTCCCCAAGAAGTCAGTAAGAAGAGACCAGCATGGGGTGGTGACCTGCACCAACTAGTGTTTGAAAACTATTTTCGTAACTCCATCTGTCGGATCTTGAACGTTCTTTCTTTCTCCCTACCCCCATTATACAATCTCAATTACCCCTGCAAGCAGCTGCCTCTGTGACGTTGTGTCAATTGCGTCCCATAACTGATGTTCAAGATAGCTAAGGACTCCTCCATCCCATCCACTTGCACCCTTTCTCCAACTGAACCTTAGCTCACCCGGACCTGTTTTGGATGCAGTGCTGGCAATGAACGGGGACACTGTATCTGCAGCATTATTACAATTCATGGGTTCACCTGCCTCCCTGTGATTTCCTGCTTTGCGAATGCAGCACTACCAAACCTGCGCTTGTAAGGGCCTCCTGTAGTGTGCTGTCAATGCACCAAGCTAACAAGCTTTTGTGTTAGTCTCCGCTTTAGCCCTGACATCCGGACCATCTCTTGTGATAAAGAGCTTCTTCTGTTCCATAGTGTCCTTTTCAAGTGCTGCTTTTTCGTTTTCATTGGGTTTATGATAACAAAAAAATCTCCCCTTCCATGACCTTTGTAAGGAAAATAAATAGTTATTCTCCCACCAGGTAATTATTTGTAATTAATTTAGTAGGAATTAATTGCTGAACTACAGCTTGATCCATATGCTTTTGCTCGCTCATGAGAAATGTTGCTGGTTATTAATTTTTTTTACCCTCTGCTTCGGTATATTTCTTTTGCAGATTTCATTTTGTACCTTGCTTTTATTATATAGATGTGATCATTTTTTCTCTCTCAAAAAATTCCCATTCTGAATAATTCTTTTGTGTGTGTTTTTAAGGGGGTGTTACTGGCAGTTGTCATAGCTAGGGAGACCTTTTTGTTTTCTATTTTTAAAGTTTGGTTTTATTTTATTTATGTATTCATTTTATTTTGGCACTGGTATTCAGCAGTTGGTCTGCTTTTCTTTCGGATGGCCTAATCCACTGGCAGAGTGAAGCCATGTTAATTGATAAGTTGGTGGCTTCCTGGTAGAGCAGCTGAGCTCCAGGTCATAAAAAATGTTGAACTTCTTAAGATGCAAAATATCCATCACTTCAATGCTTCAGTACAGGCCAAACATGAAAATTTGCAGTGAGGCTTAGAGCAAAATACAAACCAACCACTGCATTTCGGGGTTGTAAGTAATTTTGTTCTTCTTAAATTGGTTTTATCTATGGTAGTGATAATAGATCCATAGATCTAATCCCATCTCAAGCTGCACGCTATTTAATATTGTTGTAGCAGATAGGTTGTACTAGACCCAGGGCAAGCACATAATAAGAGGCGGTCCCTGCACTGAGAAGAATATATTCTAAGAAAGAGAAGGGACAGGCAAAGGAAAAGGTTGCTACATACCACCAAATGGACAGGTGGTGGTATGCATGTGGCTGGCTAGTAACTTTTTGTGTGTGGTCTTGAATTTTTTTTTTGCCCCTGGGATGAGCACCAGAGGAAGGATGTGGGGAGAGGGATGTAAACAAAATAGAGTATTATGTACATATGTGATATACTTACATATCAGAAACAGAACGTATAACCTACTAATCACTTCAGCTGTAAATGCTTTGAGGCAAGGGCCGCCTCTTTATCTGTACAGCGCCTAGCACAATAAGGTCCTGGTCCATTGCTTTCGCTCCTAGGCATTGCCACAATAAAAATAAATAATAGCAGCTAAGTAAAACCAGGTGACCCCCAGATTCATCTGCCTCACTGAGTTTGGGCAAGTTTCTTATCCTCTGTAAGTGAAACTTACTTTCTCTTCACTCCTCCTCCTCCCCACAACAAAGCCTTTCTCTTTGGGCTTTGAGGGTGGTGATGAAATCCAGCCCCACATACCTCAAATAGAGATCATGGCATAAAGTGATAGAGAAATTCTTTTTCACATAATGCATAATTGGGCTGTGGAACTCATTGCTGCAGGAGGTCATTGAGGTTAAGAATTTAGGAAGATTCAAAAATGGATTGGTCATTTATATGGAAGACAGGACTATGCAGAATTAAAATAGATAATGCTAACGTGAGCTTGGAAGGGACATTGAAACACGTTTCAGCATTTACACTGATCTCTTAGTGTAAGAGATTAGGAGGAGACCTAACAATGGCAGCAGATCATCCGCCTACTGCAGGGGTCTTACACCGTCTCCCAAATCATTGGTAAAGGCAACTGTCAAAGAAAGGATACTGGGCCAGAGTCTCCTTTAAGTATTGTCAGACTGGATCAGACTATGTTCCAGTTCCTGTGCAACTGACCCACTCCAGCATCCATTCCTTCAGCCTATAGGATCCTCTGCAGCATTCCATGCATTGCTAGCCCAGTAAGCCTCCACGGTGGCATTTATGTGATGTGCAGGCTCCTCCCACCAGGGTGAATTTGATTCTCCATCCAAGTAACTATAAAAGGGCTATTGCTGTTTTGAACTCACAGGGGTGATGCACAGCAACGTGATTAATGGTGGTCATGCACTTCTAGATTTGCAGGTGAAAAGGGTATGTCCTGCAGAAGTGCCATGTTTTATTATCAGTGCCCCTTAAAAAGAATTGCATAGGTCAACCCAACTTGTTGGAGAACTACTAGAGAGGGAAAGAGTTTACTGTAGGATCGAAGGGTTGAAGTTTCAAGTTAGTCTAGGAGACTCACGCATTTGCCAGTTAAAATTAGCGGAAGTTGTATGTCTAAACTCCTTAGATAGCTTTGAAAATCTCAGCCTCAGGTATGGTTTATGGCTAAATCTTTCATGTAGAGAAGCTCCATCAGAGAGAGAGATGGATATGGTGCGTGACACATCAAACAACCACATGTACATACAATAGAATGCAATTCTGTCTTCATTCTGCACCACACCTTCTGAGTGATTTCGTCCCACTTCAGTGGTAGGTGGTAGGGAAACAGTTATAATTTTTGATAAATCCCACCTTGACTATGGCTGCATAGATTTTTCCAAAATCAATGTGGCTAACAGGTAATTAGTCAGCCTCTGCAAGATACTGAGCAATGGAGACTGATACAAAATCCTATTTGCCTTGTGTAATCTCTGCTTTCATAAACTTTCTTTGTTCATACAAGCTGGGAATCACATGTGGGATGTTGTAAAAAAAGAAATGTTGTTCCTTTGATCAGTGAGGCTCATAAACACCCAGAATTAATAATCTTTTATTGGACCATCTGCTGTTGGTGAGAGAGAGAAACTTTTGAGCTTACACCAACCTCTTCTTCAGGTCTGTGAAACATACTCAGACTGTCACAGATAAATACAAGGTAGAACAGATTGTTTAGCATAAATAGATAACCCATATTTCAAGGGACTATTCAAGGTGAAATGGTCCATTAATACCCCTCCAGTCATGGGGCAGGAAAGGAGTGTAAGGGGGAAAAATGCAGCCCGGAGGGTGGGGAGATTGTTAGTAGGCCACTTCTCCTTGAATGGTCCCGTGAAATAGGTGTTAGCAACTTATGCTAAACAATCTGTTCCACCTGTGACATTCTGAGGGCTAGTCTACACCTAAAACTTACAGCAGCACAGCTGTATTGGTACAGCTGTGCTGCTGTAAGAACACTTGTGTAGCTGCGTTATGTCAATGGGAGAGAGCTCTCCCACTGACATCATAAAACCACTTAAACAAGCAGCATCTCCCACCAGCATAGTACTGTCCACACTGACATGGCTACAGCAACACCACATACAGCAGTGGCAGAATTAATAGTGTTATGTGAAGTTTATACAGGAAATTAACCAGCCAAAAAAACCCAAAACCAAAAAAAACTCTCTCTTTCCCTCACTTAGACACTCAGCAGTCCCAAAGCTATTATTATACTTAAGGAATCCCAGTAATCTTGGCAATTAGTGTTTTATAATTTGGTTATTGAAAAATACTTCTCAGAGTTACCCACAGTATCTTCTCCATATCTCTCTGCTTTGAGATCTGGTTGCTTTTTTCTCTCTGATTGCCAGATGTAGATTATCTGGCCACTATGGCCTTCTGTTTCTTAGATGCAGGACTTGTTTTGTTCCCTTACTCTTAGTTCTGGGATTGACTGACTGGATCACAGATGATGTTTATTTTTAATGACTAAACTCATTAACTTGAAAATCTTACCCCACACAGCTCTGTGCTTGTTTCCCCATGTGTGAAACTGTCATGGTGGTTCTTACCTGCCTTGTTGTGAGATTTAATTAAAATGCTCTGGGATCTTTGGATGGGAAATGCAAAATAGTATTATTTATAAAGTCTTTGTCTTCCACCTCTGCAGCCTTGGATGAAATCCAGCCTAATCTTTAAAGTAGTTTTGGCCATATCTTAGTCTCTAAAGGTACATAAGTATATTCTGAGCGAACGTGGCATAAGGTGATGTGACTTGCAATTTCTGCTCTTTGGGAATTGTTTTTCCTGTTCAGTTTAAAGATCATCGAAGGCATGACTGACATGTTGGTACTAGGAAATATGCAGAGCTGTGAAATCTAGACTGGACATAGTGTTTAAAACAGTACTGCTTTAAAGTGCTCTAAGGAACCTTTACTGCATACCAGGAGGAGCTACACAGACCAACTAACGTACAGTATGTTTGTGCACTTCAGAAATCACACCCCCTATAGAGCCTGTTAACTCACCATGTAGACAAGCCTCAGATAAAACTGGTATTGTGGTAAATCTGAACATCAGTTTTCAAGCTAATTATGTTCTTGTGTATAATGATAATAAGTGAACGTTTCAATGTTATTTCGGGACATAAGTTTTAAAACTACTTTTATGTAATTGATCCGATAATAGGCTGATCTTGTTCTGCCTTTTGGAAGGGATGTTATTGGGTCAGATTTTCTCCAAAATTTATACAAACAAACTTCTACGAAATCTTATTGATAGAAATGTTTCTGTATGCTTTTTAAAAGAATTTCAATGGGAGCCACTCATTTGGAAGACAGCTGTATTCCACTGCAGTTCAGCAGCTGCAGACCATCCATTGTTGTGTTGTGCTAATGTATGAAAACCAGAAATGGAATCTGTTTACTTCTTGCATTCGTCTCGGCTTCTGCAGTAAAAATAAGGAGCGTAAATGGTGAAGAATAAATCAGATTTATAAAAACTTCCATTTTAACAATTTAATGCAGTGTCAATAACCCAGATCAAAAGAGCCTCGCTTTTAAACAGGTGATTTTTAAGGTGATGGTGTTTTGTACCAAACCTGAATAGCCCAGGAACATTTCAGTTTAATACACTGACATTGGAGCTGTATGTTGCGCACTTCCTTTTTTTTTTTTTTTTTTTTTTTGCATTTTCCTGATGACGGTATCTTCTTCTTCAGCCTAAATCCCTACAGCTATGATGAAAACTGCCTCAGCAGTAGTGAAGACCACATCCCACTGGCGGCCTTGCCTTTGCTGGCTATTTCCTCCCCTCAGTACCAGGATGCAGTTGCCATGGTGATTAGCAGAGCCAACCAAGTTTACAATGAATTTCTCAAGTCTCCAGATGGGGCTGGTTTTAATGGACAGGTAGGACCATTTCCTCTTACATCGAAGAAAAATGCCTTGGGAAAGTCTGGGTTTCCATTATTTTAGGCCATGGCATTGAGTGTTTCAAGTTGTTAGTATGTGGATGACAGCAAATAAGATGAGGCAGTGTTAGCATGGGAGTAACTGCAAAATGCCTGTTAAACCAATGTGTGCCTTTCCCAGACCTGAAGAAGAACTCTTGTAAGCTCAGAAGTTTGTTTCTTTCACCAACAGAAGTGGGTCCAATAAAAGATATTACCTCACCCATCTTGTCTCTCTATTAAGCCTCTGAGCATGCTCAGGTTAAACTAGATGCTTCCTGAAACCCGAGTACCATCAATTTGACTTGACAACTCATGCAGTTAAGAGAGAGCACTGTTCTGAAAGGTGCGTGAGTAGTGGAATATTTGGTCCAATTGGCAATTTTGAAGTTAAAAAAAAAAAAAAATTGGGTCAGACCAAAAACTAAAATATTCGCAATTTTCGGCAAATTGAAAAGTTGGAAAAAACTTTTGTTTTGGGTCAAACAAAATTGAAACACTCTGTTGTAAATGTCAAAAAAAAAAAGGTTTTGATTTTTTCCTGACTTATTTTCCCTCCCCCCTCTAACCCTGCAAAGTGAACAATTCAGCAAAACCAACATAATTTCATGAAATGTTTTGGTGTTGCCAAACCTGCATTTCTCACTCAAAAAAGTTTTTCAGCTGAAATATTTGCCCAGCTCTAGCTGTACCTTTTTCTCCCAGATTCCTGAGCGCTATCTAAATTCATACAGCCCTACTTCAAGTGATGGGAGTGGAGGTACCTAAGAACGTCTCTGATGAGGCCATAGGAAATAAAACATTTAAGTTCTGGCATCCCTCTCTCTTGTCACAGTGTCAGTAAAACCACAGAGAGGAAGCATGGCCTTATGATTAAGGCATTTTACTGAGACTCAGGAAATCTGGGTTCAGATCTTGGTTCTGCCACAGACTCCCTTGCGTGACCATGGGCAAGTCACTCAATCTCTCTGGGCCTGATACAAATCCCAGTGAAATCAACTGAAAAACTTGCATCGAGTTCAATAGGATTGGGATCACCTCTCTCCCATAGGTACCTAGATGGGGTTAATAAGACCTCTCTACCTTATCGAGGATACATTTATTACTGACTGTGAAGTGCTTAGATACATTTGTGATGGGGAGGACTCTGAAGATCTAGAAGGATATAGTTGTTTAACATACAGTGAGGTTTCAAAGGCTGTGAAAGAAGAGAGAAAAATTCATCCAAGGGTACAGTGTAATCTTCAGAGCAAAGCATGAGTCTTATTACACAAACAAATTATTTTTTTCATAACAATAATAGGATTATACTGTGGCATATCAGTTTTTTAAACTAAAATTTGGTAGGGAGGCCAGTTTAATATCCATAGTAAAATGTTCTTGCTTGGAGCATTAAAAAAAACCCATCAGCACAGCTACCATGACAGAACATTATGAAAGGTGAGATTGTGCGAAGAAGAATTGCACCAATTACAGAGATAATTATAAAAACACATCTCCTCCAGTAGAAATCGAGTATTAAGAGGTTTGTTTTTCTTTAGGTCAAAGCCATGAAAAAAAGCCCCCCCCTCTTTTTTAATTAAAACAAAATGTAGATAGATAATTCACCTGGGACGGTGTAAATGATCTCAGTATGTTTTGCATATTTCCACCAAGCAGGAGATGTGCTGGTGTCATTCTCTGTATTGATCACAGTCCTCTATTTTGGCAACTGGATAAAAACATCAAATTCACCTCTAAATACATAGGTGCCCAGTTATAAAATATGTGCAGTATGGTAGTGGATAGCAAACTGGACTGGGAGTCGGGTCTTGAGTTCTATTCCCAGCTCCACCACTGAGCTGCTTTGTGACCTGGGCATGCCACTTCTTGTGTCAGTGTCACAGTTTCCTCTCCCACCTTTGTCTCTCTTGTTTACCTGCATTGCGAACTCTTTGGGCAAAGGACTGTCTCTTACTACGGTTTTGCACCGCCCCTAGCACAGTGGGACTGTGATCGCCCTTTGAACCATTAGGGTATGTCTACACCTGGAGCTGGTAGTGTGAATCCAGGCTCGAGGAGACATGTGCACTAGGTCGATAAGAGCTATCACGCTAAAAATAAACGTAGGAGGGGCTAGCCATGTAGACTGTGACCTGCTGAGACCATCGGTGTGTACTCGTGGTGGTCAGCCCCTCCTGTCACTCATGCCACCTTAGCTACATTCTGTTTTTAGCACACTAACTCTACTGGTGATAAGAATCGAGATGAGGATTGCCATGGTAAGGGCAATGGGGTGCCATTAATCTCCCATAAAACATGCAGATAACGTAGAATTAAGAGTGTGTGTCGCCATGTGGATTTTCAGTTCTCTGTTATGTGCATTGAAGGGAGTACTATGAATAAATTAACAGTAAGTGCATTAGAAATGAGAGTGGTGTGTCAGCGAAGTGAATGTTAAGTTAGAGAAGGGCAGGTGATTTTTGCATTCTGCAAAAAATATTCAAGGTATCAAAAAAAAATTTGTGTTCTGCATTGGGACAAAACTGAGAACTTCAGACATTTTTTGTGGGGAGGAAAATAAGAGAGAGACAGAATAGAACCATGGAATTGTAGGACTGGAAGGGACCAAGAGAGGTCATCTAGCCCAGTCCCCTGCCCCTATGGCAGGACTAAGTATTATCTAGAACATCCCTGGCAGGTGTTTGTCTAACCCCACTAATAACCTGGTGGCCAGGGCACTCACCTGGAATGTGGGAAAACCATGTAAGTCCATGTGCTGCCTGGTCAGAACAGGGAGTTGAATCTGGATCTCCGGCATCCATTACCATTGGGCTATGGACTATTCTCAGGAACGGGAGGAGGGCCACCCGTCTCTCAAGAAATTACATATGTCAGTGAAATCATCTGTCCACTGGGCACCTAATTTAACAGTTTGATTTGACCAGTGAACCACAGGGTATTTTTTCTTGCAAGTCTCTCCCAGCAAATCAGTTGAGCGCAAGAAGAGAACCATCTACCTGTATTTGGACTGAAGCATGATCAGCCAGATTCTGTAGGGAATCCAAACTCCTTGGGCTGGATTCTAGCTGGAAAGAGCCAGCAGGGATTTTGGCTGGTGCTGGGGAGTTCCCATCTGGTGTAAAGCTGATGGAGGCAGTCCCTGCGTGCCAGCCTTTGGCATAGGGAGCATGAGTGTGTGGGGGAGAGGAGGAGTGGCAATGTGGCTCTGCCTGTCCTGCACAGTAATGGGATCCACTGGAAACTTTGCAACCCCCGGCTGCTCTCACCTCGGTTGCTGCAGACTAGTCAGCGGGCTCCCTGGGTCACCTCCTGGCCTCCTGTTTTGAGCCAGCGGCTCCGGCTGGGTAAATATCACTGTCTGACTCGCACTAAATCTCTTCTTCCTGCAGGTGTGCCTCATCGGTGACTGCGTGGGAGGCATTTTGGGGTTTGATGCCATCTGCTACAGTGCTGGCACCGCGGATGAGAGTCAGAACAGCAGTAGGAGAGGGAGCCTCGGCAGCATACAGGTAAAACAGCAATGGGTTAATTCCCTGGGTGGAACCCAACCGGCAGTAGGCAGCAGCTGTCTGCAGGGACAAATACAACAAGCCTTGGTTGTTTCTGCAGTCATACTGAATATTTCAGCTGTTCTTTTCGAGTAAAAATTCTTCAATATATAAGAAAACTTCCCAACTTCAGGTTTAGGATGCTGGCAGGTCATTAACAAATGCTTTATTGGCAAATCCACGGGGTGGGGGGTCATGGAATGCCTTTCAGTGTATCCCTAATTGTGATTTTAAGGCTCACTCTCCCAATAAATCTCAGTCAACTGCTATCTACGCTAAAATCTGCTGGTTTTTATTTTTCCCCATAGTGTCTGGAGATTTTAATGTTGCTACTGGAGGCCAATGTCGCATTAAGACGTGCTCAGGGAGCGTGTTTTAATGGCTCTTGAAAAGCACGCCTTGGTTACACTGGGGAATGCAAGTCACCTGGGGTGCGTGTGAACGGACCACTAAGCATACTCTAGAGTCTCCAAATGGATCCTGTTCTAATGAAGAACTCTACATTCGGACAATGTTTTGAGATGTAAATCTGCCTTAGAAAATAGTTTGTGATAGAAAAAGCAGAATCAGTTTTTTATTAGTATTATGTGAATGGTTAGATTGCATTATTGTATGTACCATTTAAGAAAAACGGATCAAGGATAAATTTAACTAATCTTACGTAGTCGGAACCAAGTCGCTTGGGCCTTCTCTGCACATTAAGCCTGGGTTCAGACTCAGGTTTGAGATCAAGCCCTCCCTTCCATCCAAAGGCAGATCAGACTGATTCGGGTAAGCAAGCACTCAGGACCTGGATGCTAGGACCTTGCTAATGGGGTAGGTCAGAGCCTAAGTCATGCTGTGACTTGGATCTAAGCCCTCTTTTGCCATGTGGACGCAAGGCGCAGACCCGAGTTAGAAGGTCTGTGTAGTGCAGTCCGGAAGTGTTAGCATGGCTGTGAGACCCAGATCCAGCAAGGCAGTGTGACCACTCAATTACAGGCTTGGAAACATCAAGTCTACCAGCCCCGGAGTCTCATAAGCAAGTTTATAATGCAGTATAGACATGCCCAGTAGACAGGGTAGTGGACGAGGTAGGGTTCAAGAGACATGGGTTCTATTCCTGGCTTTGCCAAGGGCCTATTATCTGAATCTGGGCAAGATACTTCATCTTTTGGCTCCTCAGTTTCCCTATCTGAAAAGGTGGATAATGAGACTGACTTCTTTTGTTCAGCACTTTGAGATCCATGGATGAAAAGTGTCATATAAAAGCTAAATGGTATTTTTATTAAGGGAAAAAAAGGCATTCTCTCCCAATACTTGTGGGAAAGGACATATTTCTAAAACAAATTACCCCCATCGTTATATTGCTCAAATTTCTCAACAGCTAGCCATTCCAGCACGCACATAGCGTCCGTTCACTCAACAATGTTAAGAAATGCAAATCTCAGGTCCTGATCCTGCAGTTGGATTCCACAAGGGCCAACATGATTCCCATGGCAGGACCAGATCTTGGAAGTGCAAATTATTGATATTCTTTTAAAAACAGAAATATTTTCAGCAGAACAATCACCCTTTCGGCTTGGCCATGTCGCTTGACTCTCATCAGTCCCTTCACTTTAACGTCCCACTGTGTTCCCTTCTTCCTTTGCTCCTTCATTTCCCTTTTCTTCTCTGTATTTACTCTTCAGTATCCCCACTCTTCACTCCCAATTTCCACATTTTCTTTTTTCCTTTCTGTTTCATCCTCTCGTCACCTATTCCCCCCCCTCCCCACCCAACCCTCCTTAGCAGCAGAAAATATTAAAAAATAAACAAACAAAACCTTTGGGGTGAAATCCTGGCCGTGTTGAAGTCAAAGACAGTTACACCCTTGGTATGTCATCATCCTTGATTGGCGCTTGTGCCTGGTCTTTTCACCCATCAGTGCCTTACAGGTGACTTGGGGTGCTTTAAACTTTTCCCTCTTACACCGATAGATTGAGAGCACTTAAACAGGACCCAATTTGTTCCCTCGATTAAAAGTTCAAAGCGACGTAGCTGTTTGCAGAGTACAGTTGAGCAAAAGTCAGGCTAGGGGCATGGCGTTTGCCTGAAATTTGGCTGTCTGAGCAGTGCTGGTAGGAACAGAAGATCCTTATATGAGAGGAAAGGATGCTACATTATCTGTGCAGCATTTACCTGTATTATATTTCACCTGCAAAACAGACTTGTGTAAGATCAACGGAAAGCAACTGTAAGGTACCTTTCGAGCTTATTCTGTTTGATTTCGCACCTGGTCCGGAAACATGCTTTGAAGTGTTGCATGTGCTTCAGCGCCTCTCAGGACCAGGGTATGTAAGGAGGACGTTGCACATGATATCTCTGTTGCCTGGTACTGATGTCGGTTTGCTGGCCTGGGGGAATATGAGTTTAGTGGCCCTTTGTCTACATCATACCAACTGATATCCTTGCTGGGAGGCCTAGCACAGAGTGGACATCAGAAGAGAGGCCCGGGATCAAATAGGCGTGGATTCTGGTGAACATGAGATGAGTCATGGTTTTGTAAAATCTCCAGGGCAGGGATTGTCTCGTGTCTGTTTGTAGAGCACTCAGCTCCCCATCCCACTAAGGCCTTTGCGGGCTACCTTCATATAAATATTTATTGATGATAAATGCCTGAGGTTTTACCTCTTCCTGGGATAAATAGAAGAAGTCAGGTTCCTGGGTTCTTGTTGTGCTGCCTTTTGGTAGCACTAAGTTTACATAAATTATTGGTACGGTGGCAGTGCGCGCAGTGTATTAGGTGCCTTCCCAATCCAAAACAGGACACAGTCCCCGCCCCAAGAGCTCACAGTCTAGTCCGACAGGTGGCTGACAGATGATCGAGTAGAGAGGAAGAAACATGAATTCCAAATATTATTCTTCCTTTGAATAACTGTCAGCTACTGTCAGCTTGCCCCTCTGCCTAGCAATTAACTGGTGTTTCAGTAGAAGTGGATCTTACGGAAGGATTTGAGAGAAGGGGAAAAATAATTAATTTGTTTTGCCAATCCCAAGGGCATTTGTGAAATGAAATTAATTGGGGTATGAGAATGGGAATCCTATACTCTGAATTGTAACTCAGGGAAGAGTTTTATGGCCTGATTATGATCCCTGAAAATAAAATAAAATAAAATAAAATCAGGTTTATATCACTCCCTTCACACTCCAGTTATTTCAAAGTGCCTTCTAACAATAAGTTGGAGATGGCGAAGTGCGGGGACCATTACATTCTCTGAATAGCACACAGCCTTAAGCATTAGACACTTGTAGTACAAGAGGGTATGTTACTATGTGATGGCAATGTAAATAGGGAATTATAGTAGAAATACCAAGCAAAATTCACCTGCCGCACCATTGGAATGTGCCAGTGGAAATTCTCTCCTGTATTTTCGGTTTCACTATGCCCCAAATAACCAAGGGAGAATTGAGTGCGAGTTCTCATCATACGCAGAGAGGAATATTTGTGTTCCCATTGCTGATCACGCATATAGCTTATTAGAGCAGTATTTGAGGAGCTCACTATACATTGTAAGGAAGTAGAAGGAAATAAACTATAGAGGACACCTAGCTCTTACACAACAATGTACATCTGTAAATATCAAAGTTCTTTACAAAGGAGGTTTGTACCATTGTCCTCATTTTACAGATGGGGAAACTGAGGCACAAAGCAGGGAGGTGACTCAAGCCAGTGTCAGAACTGGGAATACAACCCTGTTATCTAGAGTCCCATGCCAGCGCCCTCCCCACTAAACACGCTACCTCTTAGAAGTGGAGAATTCTGTTCTTGCTGCTGCTGTTAAATAGCATTCTGCAGTGTTCAAGGTCTTATTGAAAGGCATTTGTATGATAAGGCTTTTGATTTGAGTCTCAGGGTTTGCTTCCAGAAGCAATAAAAGGGGTAGAAAGGAGTTTTTGTAGGTGGCTAGTTGAGTTCTGTTGAATTGATTATTTTAATGCTGCCAAGATTTAATTGTATTAGTGGCGTGTTGTGGTGCTTAGAGTTTTGGAGAGTGCTGTTTTAGTTATTAATTAAGTTGAAATAATTAAATAGTCTCCTCAGCAATCATCTCAGCTTTCTTCGAACAGAGTATGTTTTGTGATTTCCCCGTCCCCAACAATAGTTGGATTTGCTTTGCAGAACAGTTTCTAAGTATGGTTAAAATAAATGTAGCAAATTGGCACAATGTTCTCATGCAGCGTTGCATGACACACATGGCCATGAATCTGACCCAAGTAATTAAACAAATGAGATTTGAACTCCAGCAGAGCTTTTCAGCTAAACCTGTGGAGGCATGAATTTATGTTCTTTTAAATAAACTCCCCCTCTCACCCCCCCCAAACTCATACATTAGAATAGTATTAAATTTAACAAGTCAACTTTGCCTTAGCCTCTTTGAGTTTAGGGATTTTGGCACAATATGGACTGTCTAAATACTGGTGATGTTATATGCTTCTGCCCTTCTGGACAAATGGATGGAGATACTGTGGCACACGTGACACAGAACATAGTTACAATTGCAGAGGACTGGATGGCATAAGGGGATCCATTACTGGGTAAAAGACCCTGTAGGTTACCAGTTAATATCTAGCTTTGGTCAGTAAGTGACCAAAATGCCTTTCCTATCTAATGGCAGGTTCGTAACGTATATGAAGTGAATTTGGTCCCATTTCGAATCCCATTAGGCAGGTTGACCACATGAGGAAAGCCAACCTTGCAGTGCGCACTTCCTGGCTCCCTTGCTTGCCCTCTTGAATGTGTACGCAGGCAAAGCTGCCCCCTTAGTGGTCCCTCCTAGGCTGAGTTGAGACCTTTGCTGGAGAGTGTGGGGAAGTTTCCACTGAAGCAAACCATGCCGTACATGTTCTGTGGATAAACGGGGCTTCGCCATGGGGCTGTGCATCTGGCATAACTCCCCAGCAATGGATTCAAATTTGAAAGAAGAACAGGCCTGAGCGCACGCTTGCTGAGATGCATTTCCTTTGGGTATATAACTGCCTTGGATTTGCGGGTCCATTTTAGCTGCAATGCCTCAACAGAGAGACGTTGACTTCAGACCCCCTGAGCTCTGAATTTCTTTCGTTTGGGGGTTCTAGAGATCTAGGTGCCAATTGCCAGATTTCCAGTCTGAGCTTGGGCAAGTCTCTCAATGTCTCTGAGCATCAGTTCTCCATCTGGAAAACGGGGAGAGTAGCAGTTCCTCTCTGCCACCCTTTGACTGTCTTGTCTCTGTGGATGGTACATTCTTTGCAGAAGGACTACTGTCACTGTCTGTACAGAACCCAGCACGATGTAGCCTTGTTCTCAGCAGGGCATCTCCTGTAGTAAATCATAAACAACGATTGTGAAAACATTTCAGCACTATACCATTATGGCCCCAGGAGGAAGCTGAGGGTAGCAGTGTGACAGAGAACAGAAAGCAGGGGCGAGGGTGAGTCATGTAGAAATGGGGGGTAGGATTCTATCCCCCCCCCCCCGAGAAGTCTCTAGTAAAAATTCCCACTTACTTCACTGTGAGGAGACCTGTGGAAGATAGAGAGAGAAGAAAGTTACTCAATAGTTAATAGCTTCTCCAGCCAGACTGTTCATTCCTTCCACACAGCCCCCTGCCTCCTCAAAACTTGATCTAAATGCATGTGCTTTGGAACCTACATAAAATCTAATCTAGAAGCTAGGAGGTATTTGGGTTTTCCTCCTACTCTGTAGAGCAACAACAAAATAATTGCAGCACCCTGTTAACTTGGATTAGTTTTTGTCACTAAGAAACGAGTTTCCACATCTTAACAGGCTGCAGCTCAAGGAGATCCATCACCCCCAGTAAACAAACACACAGTGAAAATGCCAGTTTGACCGTGGCAGCCCTGCAATGGGAATCTGGAGGCTTTTCCACTCAGTATTGTACTAAGACCATCAAATTGTGCAAACAGGAATCTTGCAATGGTTGCCTTGTGACCCAGCGGGAGAAGCCTGGGTGCAAGTTTTAATGAAGCTCAGTGGCTAAGTGTGATTACTGCTGCCAGTTTCCAATAGACTGAGAGGGCCTTTAACTTCCAGTGCTACTGGTCTTTATTTTATTGAGCTACTTCAATGGTAGCACAAGGTACTGTCTAAATATTGCTGAGAACCAGGCCAGCATGAGATCAGACTGTTGCCATGTATTTAAAAAGCATGAGTCTGGCCCCTAAGAAAAATGGCATATTGGCATCAAAATGATGAGATTTTCAAAACGTGGATCGATGGATTGATTGATTTTGGCCTTCTGGCTTTTTTAAAAATTACATTTTGCTTTTCTGGAGCCTTTAGGCAGTATGTTTTCAAGCCTGTCTGCAACCAGGACTAGCAACTTATATTTTTTTAAACCAGAAATTGAGTTTCTGGTGTATTCACCTGACTCCAGGATCAAGGGGCTTAACACACAATATTCCAAGGCTCATGATAAAATTGGGAGAGTTGACAGCCTGATGTTCTCTGACACTTTCTGTGCAGTGCTTAGATTGTGACAATGGGCATTATAGAAAACTTCTTATTTAATCAAATGTTTAAGTGCTTTATCCAAAATCTGTTGAACTTACTGAATTCCAGGAGGTGTGCTTCAGACGGTAAATGATTGTGTGCACGTATGCTGTGTCTCCCCCACCTTTCGTGTGCAGTGGCCATAAATATCCTTACAAATGAATTTACAGGAAAGAACATTCATCAAAACTGTGAATTTTAAGCAAGGATTGCAGCATATTAGTGGAAAGCAATTAGTACATCACAAATATGTTGTCTGTTCACAATACAGTTCCTTGTGGACACGCTATAGAACAAGAACTGTTCACAGAAGTCATTAGGTAAATATTTTTGAATAACTAGACCCTGTGTATCTCAGACTGATTAGTCACAAAAATCTTATCAATAGGAATAGAAGAGAGATTCACAGAGTGCTCACGAGCTGTCAACAGCAATAATTCCTTTGCTGTTCAGCATTGCTGCTTTGTTAAAAAGTGCTGCAAAAGGAACCTGTGAAAGGAATCCAGCCAGGAAACGTTTTGACAACAGGCATTTCGGCATTGGAAAATTCACTGTTCTTCACGAAGAACAATAAAGATTGTTAAAAATACTTAGGTTAGCAAGTTTCACTGTAAGATTGTGTCCTGGTTTGCTATGCAGAGAAGAGATTCAAAGGCAAATTTAAATAATATGATTGATGGCGTAATGAAAACGGAGTGGGGACCCTGTTCTCAACATTAATTCGTGAAAAGCTCATGTTAAGCAGATAAGTTTTTATTTTAACTTTATATCTACCTAGCACACAAACCAGAGCCCACTCCTAGCTACAGAAGGGGGCTCGCTGTTCTGATCAGCATGCACACCCAGCATTCCTATGGGAGGAGAAACCCTTTGAAATCACCTGCTCCTTTTGTTTGAAACTGCCTCCTCCCCTGCACTTGCTGCTTCTCTACACAGGAACTAAGGAGTGGGGCCAGCTAAGGATTACAGATAGTTGCAGTTTTAAGCCAGAAGTGTTGTAAATTCCAAAGAACATTAACAGTGGACTTGGCACTGTCTGAATTTTCTTGCAAGTTACTCTGAGATGCAGTCTACAGGAAAACTTTCCAAGAATCCCAGTTGCATGTTATTTCTGATTATTGGTGATTTTTCAGTTGTTCCACAGGACTAATTGTTTCTTTGATCATGCTGGTACAAAACGAATCTTTAGCAAAATCATTAAGATGATGATGTTCGTTATATCATATCAGCCCATGAATGCTAACGGGGCATAATATGAGCTAATAGGATATGGATGAAAACTGATAATTACCCAATTACAAGAGGTTCTTTGTATCAGAAGGTTTTCTTGATGCACTGTGCCCATTTTCACATGCTTTGTAATTCTGTTGAAATAGATGTTGGTCATTTTCACAGGGTCATGTCCGTTGAAATCCAGGTTAAAAAAAAAATTACATTTGATTCAGACACACTAATTGCATAGGACCAAATCCTTGGAGGCCTTAAGCAGGCAGATCTCATGGGTTCACTGCAGGAGTCAGTCCATCGGAACTTGCTTCGACAAGTATGGCTCTGCTTGTATGCAATACACTGCCCTTTGAAATGAGTGCAGGGTCAGAGAGGGCTTCAGGGGAAAGATCCTTATTAAAAGGAGCTGGGAAAATGAACCATCTGACTGATGTCCAGTCTGATCTAAAATGGTCTCTGCAATATATAGGCACCAAGGGCCCCACTGGGAATGGCAAGTGCTCGGTATCTTTGAAAATCAGGCCTTTCATCCAGGGGGCATAGAGGACTATTCCATTAATGTACTTAAGTGCATTCCATACACTTGGATCAAGCCCCCCTTATGTTTGTCTATTATTTAGAGAGTTCTCAAAGGACCGTTGAAGTCAATGGAGTTCGGACTTTGGATCAGGCTCCACAGCGAGCAGGGAATTACGAGAGTGACGGTTGTCGTACAAGTGACGCTCCCATCAGCTGTCCTTTCCGCCCCAGTTTGCATGACGCATAGCAGCAGGCCCTCTCAGCCTCCTATTCTTACCATTGTAGAGATGAAAGGAAACGATTCCACCCTCTCTTGGACAATGCAAGACAAATATACAAATAGAACTGCTTCATATCAGCTATGTTGTATTGTGGTTGCTTTTTTAATCTCCCTTTTGCTTGTTCATTCTTTGAAGGATAATCCCCTTTTAGCAGAGGATTCCAGTCTGGGTGGCAGCAAACGCCTAAGCAAAAGCAATATTGACATTTCGGGAATCATGGAGGATGAGGAGCCAAGGCAACCGTTGCCACGGAAACAGAGTGACTCATCCACTTACGACTGTGATACTATATCCCAACATCACGCTTTCCTGTCTAGGTAACTAGTTCTTTGATTCATTAAAAGCAATAGGATTGCAATTGAATGTGGAGTATTAATACAGTCGATGCCAGAATAATGACATCATTTATAGAACCTGCATAGTATGTTTATGCAGACTTAGCTTAAGCTTTTGCAAGCTACTCCAGAAAAATATAGATATTTAATTTTCTGTGGGCGGGCCTTGATCTGGACCCACTCACCTGTTGTTTTAATACAACTTTTGTTGATTGGCGTGAATTTTGAATGCAAAAAAATCACAATTTTTATAATGCAACTCTCACTAATCAAAACTTGGCATTTTTGGAAGTTTTATTATTATTTAAACCCATCTAACTTTCATTAGAGGCTTTGCATTATTCTCCAGAGAATTAGGAAATTTACTTCTGGTGCTCCCAGCTGTCTACAAACTATTCAAGCTTTGTTGAAAACCTCTGTAAATCTTCAATTTAAATTAATTTTTAAAAAAAAAAGTAATTTTAAAGGAAGCTTAATTAGCTTCTCTGAATCTTAAAAGAGAAAATTTGTAACAATATATCTAGCATGGGAGGTTCATCATTTCCTTTGTCTTTCTGTCTCTCTGTCTTTACCGACCTAGTTGACTGCTTGCTTAAGTATCTGTATCCCTTGTGCTTTATTTTTTCTTTCTGTTTGTTCTTTCTTCCTTTATTTCGATGGGGTGATGCCGATAGAGAGAAAAGCCCCATTGTGTGCTCCCAAGTTTCAGTTCTGTGAGCGCTCAGGTACAGTGCAGACTTGACACAATGCTATACTCCAGCCTGCCTCTTTTGTCAGTAATAGCTCAAGGTAATTTTATTCTCTCTCTTTGGCTGCAGTCAATGCATTCTTTGCTTTGGGTTCCTTGATTATTCTGTTTGGTTTTCACATCAATATACTGCTGTTCCTTTCTGGATACCAGGTCCTTACATTTTAAAGTACCTTCCTGCTTCAACAAAACAGTGTGTCTTCTTCCATTTGCCTGTGACAGAGAATTTGTCACCAATTCTAGTCCATTGCTTTTAGCTCCCTGTGTAGTGGAAAGAAACTCCCAGGCTATCTAATCTGAACTCTCCATTCAAACCATTTATAATAGAATCTGGCTCAACTGAACTAATTTATCAGGTTTTGGCTTCTGATCGCTCTTGCTTAAATTGAAACATCAAAATATTGGCACTCTTCTTTTCCTAATACCTAAAGAATATATTTGCATATTAGCAGCAAAATAAATATATACAAGAAAATCCCCCAATACATTATTTATATTTTCACAAAAGAAAAGAGAAGCCCATCTTTCTATTTCAAAACAATATCAGGATAGAAATAAGTGTATGCTGTCTTCCAGTGATAAGCATTTGATCTTCACTCTTTGTTCATCAAAAGAGGACAATGACATGCTACATTCCTAGAGATTTATTACTTCAGAGAAATATGAAAGGGAACATAATAGAGTGTGAAATGTGAATAGAGAGGCTCATTTGATTAGCATTAATTATGTTAAGTGACCAAGTAACACTGAATTGTCTTTTTGCTATAATTTTTGCCTGATCTGGCTGATTGAAATAGTACGATCCAGATATGTTTTACCTTGGGTGGAGAGGTTGGTAGTGGCAGAAGGGTAGTGAAGAGAAGGGTTCTTTCAAGAAATGTATTTCATACTCATGGGGATAACAAGATAATGAAAAAGAAATAAAACTGGCCTTCAGCTTTTCAGTTTCTAGATATCTATAATTGTTTTAAGCTGAAAACCACTAAACTTATAAGTTCATTTTTGCCTATGCTCAAACCCTCCCCGACAATGTTAAACCCAACTCAGATTTCTGACTCTTTAAACACCAGGTTTGCACGAACCTTTCGGAAGGTAGCATGGAGGTAGCTGGAAATGCAGACTGAGGGTGAAAGAATATTCTGTTTTGAAATATGTTTTTAAAAATCAGTGTTTTTTCCCCATCACATCCAGCAATTTAAAGTTTCAGTTTTCTATATATCAGTTACATGTAGGATTATTAAATATTGCTGTTTGTTAATTTAGAGATGCTATCCCAGTTTGGGTAATGAGATGATGAGGATATCTCCTAAGCATGGAAACTTTCTCATTTTGTATACTTTGACATGTTTGGCTTAGCTACTTTGTGCTAACTTCTCTGACCTTGTGTTGTGGCAATGACACAGCATGAACCAATAACGCAATGGAGTGATGGAGTGGTAACTCTGCTGCCCAAGCAGATGAGGAGTTTTGCTCCTGGATTCGTTCTATTCTGCATGCCTATAAACGCAGGGACGCTGCAGGGGTGCTAAACTCTGTCCCTAGCAGTTTGGGTTCAAAGTACCTTGTTTCATCTCATTCATTCATGAGAAGCTCAGATACAGCATTGATGGGCTCAAGACAGTACCATTAAGTTCTCAGGTTGAAAGAAAGGCCTGGTCGTCTGATCTGAGCACAGGACTGTGAGCCAGGCACTTGTGAAATTTTAATCCCAGCTGAGCCACTGGCGTATTACGTGGTCTACAGTAAATTATGTGAGGGCTCCTTTTCAAAAGTTGATAGGCACCCAGAACGTAATTGGAAGTCAGACCGTCCTGCACCTCTTAAAATCAGACCCTTGGTTCCTCAGGCCCTGGCATACCACTATTCTGATGTGGGAGCATTTCACACCAGCTCTGCACAGACAGGAATAGCGAAATAAGATGCCAGTCAGTAGAGAATCAGTTTTCTCTTAAAAGGGGATAATGATGCTTAACTACCTCAACTGTTGGTGGTTTGAGGGTTAATATAAAGTTTGTAAATCACTTTGCAGATGAAAATCTAGACTGCTAGCTGCAAAGTGGGGATGAAAAGTCAGGGAAACCCTCCTGGACATGAAGATCCTTGTAACACCAAAAACACCCATGTACAATGACATTTTTGGTCATATTATTACACAGCTTGGGTCCATGAAAATTTGCAGCAAACACTTTCAGTGAATTCCTGTATGTGGCTTTAAGTATTTTTTTTTTGGGGGGGGGAGAAGGAATAATCCCCCCAGCATAAATAAACTGTGCCCCCACACAGCTGTTTTCTATGCCAAGTATTTTAACTGCAGGGAATTTACTGGTCTTTGAGGTTAGCAAGTTTACTATGTATCTTCATAAGAAAAAAAGTCCCACATGACTGTAACAGAGAGAATGGGAAGCCATTATGCTTAGGGTAGAGTATGGGTGTCTCATTATTAAAGCAGAAAATACTGTATGGGTGTCTCATTATTAAAGCAGAAAATTTGGACCTGCAGACAGAGACTGGAGTTTTCTAAGCAGCCCCTCTTCGCAGTAGAGCCTTTGCCCTGCAAGTTGGAATGGGGCCGCTGGTTTATTGTTAAGTCGATGCATTTTCCTTGTTCAGTATCCACTCGAGCGTTCTGAAGAGTGATGCAGACTTTCCACCTGTGAGCAGCTCCAGTCTCTCGGAAGTAAACCTGGGACGATTTGAATTTGAAGTTTCAGATTTCTTCCTCTTTGGTTCACCGCTTGGTTTAGTACTGGCCATGAGGAGTATTGTTCTGCCTGGACTGGATGGTAAGTGCCCTTCAAGGTTAGCCTACTGGCTGCTCAATGGCCAGCACAGGTAGAGAGGTATATACTGTGCCATTAAGCAAAATTAGACATGGGACTGCAGATGAATTCTCACCTGTAATGGACCAGAATGCTAAAGATCCTCATACAGCAGTAATGTAAATGCTGACTTAAGTGCTTATGCTGTAGTGTAAGTTGCAAAGCAGTGAAACTTACACTGGTTTGGTATGCAGTATTTGTACACAATGGTCCAAATCCCGTTCTCCTGTATACCCATGTAAATCCAGAGCAGTTTTAATGAAGCGGGTGCAACTAAGCAGAATATGGCCTTAAAAGGTAACTTACATCATTTTAGGTTTCCATGGGGAGCAAATTCAGCTCCTGATATAAGTGGGCTCAAACTGCTTGGGCCCAGAAATATTGAGGAATGGTGCAAATGTAAATTGTAGCTACCTTGCTTAATCTTACACCCTCCTCTGACTTGCTTTTCATACTGTACACACTTGTTTTTGTTCTCTTGGCATGTAAGCTGCACTCATTTTGTACACAGAGATCATGCCAAATTGGGGCATGTTATGGTACTGTACCAGTTAAATCTGTTTTCTGACCCATTCACACCTCATGTGTAACTCACACCCCTGCTGGCCATGCATTTCAATGTCATGCTGCTACAATCATCTATGTAAACATAATTGTAGGAACAGTCCCTGAAAAAGTACTGAAAAACCACCTCTGAATTTGGCCCAGAGACTTCTATGTGATTTGTATCCCTGACTCCAGGTTGCATTTGCATGGATCTGGGTCTTATTTGTGATAGTCACAACCTCTTTTTCCCCCTTTAGTGACGTCAATGTTAAAAAAAACAAACAAAAAAAAAACCACACACACCTGGATATTTCCACTATTTCTGGTGACTTAACCAATTTTCCTAAGAGACAAGCTGCATCCTTTGAATCTTCACCGCTTCAGGTTCTGATAGCATGATATCTACATGCTGTGATGTGGGATGTAATGTGTCAAGCTCTGTTGCAAGTGAAAATGTGACGTATCCCTGAGAAGTACCAGGATTACAATTTCTTTTTTTGTTGACGGGTCCATCACACGCTCCTTCAAATAATGTCGTTTGCAGAAGCTTGAAAAATAGGTATGATCTCTCTGATAATGTGAGAGATTGTAATTCAGACGAGCAATATGCATTATCTTCCCCTCCACAGTAGTTTATGGCTCTGATATAAAGTCCATGTTAGTCTTTCCATTGACTTCAATAGGCTTTATAAAAGGCCTTGAAACTCAATTTTAAACCACTAGAGGTGAAGATAATTAAACACTATCAAACACACGTAATGGTTGCATTTCTTACCTCACATCTGCAGTGTTTAGTTTGATTCTAAAACAGCAGACTGAGAGAGGATTTTATATACACACTCCCACAATCAAGACTTACTGATGGTGTCAGAGAGCAGGAAGTGAGACAAACAGAAATTATATGGGTAATGGCAGTGGAATTTGGTTTTGTGTTTTTATGATTTTTTTTCGAGATTAACAACATTTACCTATGACTGTTTGGATTTTTTAAAATGCTTATCAGTTATGTTTATAGGCCTATGTTTTATTGAAACAGAATTGCGTTTGTACTAATTACTGCCGGGTACAGTTCACACATTAAGATAAGATGAGACAATGGGGATCACAAGCACGAAGTAGGAGCCAGGGAGGGAAATAGCAATGAGAATATGCAGTAACACATGGTAGGTGCATGTAAAGCTAGATGGTATAAGAAGCTCCTACTGACTATCCATTACAGTTGCTTAAAAAGTTATTAATGACACCTTTTGCCATCGAAAAACGTAGTTTCTTCCAAACTCAAATGTTTTGCAGAAATGTGTCATTTTAAGTTAAAATTTCATTGGCAAGATTTCTTAGGTGCAAGATGGAATTTAGAGAGAGCGAGCATGTGCTAGATCCCAGGTCAGCATCTTGACTGTCTGGGTACTGGCTATTCTGCGGTGTGCCTCACTTTCTTTTTCTTCCATGTTTTTTCACAAAAATTTTGAAAAGGCCTTGGTTTTGCTCTTTGTCAGAATGAAATCAAATGTCAAAACCTCAATGTTTGATTCAACTTCATTGTTTTCTGGCCACCCTGACTGCCTATCTAGCTGTTGCCGGTAGCAAAATATAAGAACCACAAAGACTTTTCTGTTGCAACCTGAGTATTGTTTTACTACCGATTTGATATTTGTGCTTTCAAATCTCTTACAATATCCCAGTTTTTATTGCTTTAGGCACAATCCAGCAATGTATTTAACATGTCGCTTAACTTTAAGCATAAGAGTAGTTCTCTTGTCTTCAATGGGACTGCACCGGGTGCTTAGATGCGATAGTCTTCTAATATCTATTGCCTTTAGTCCTCCTCTCCTCGTTACCCAAGTACTGTGCTGGAACAGTGCAACCCACATTACTTCAGGCACTCTGGATGCTGAGTGGCAAGATGCTGCTAAATTAATAAGCAGCATTTTGAACTATTACAAATTATTTCTTCCGATTAGCTCTCACTTCCATCCTCCCTCAATCATCCTGAAGGGAGGTGCTTTGGAAAGCAGCCGTTCTGACCAGTGTTTCAGAGACATTTCCGGCACGAGCAGAGTTACACACAACGTGAAATATTGTCAGTCCTCAGAGGGAAGTGTTCCCTCTGTTTGATGCTCAGAGAACGTCCGGCTAGAACAAACAACACGCAGCAGACATCAGAGCAGGTCTTGCACACCCCACGCCTGGGAAACATGGCATTAGACACAGATTATAAACCTGACATGTTATAAAGTGGGCTGGGGGAAGGGCCAAAGTTTGACTGAAAGACCCCAAAGAAGGCTTTTAATTTAATGACAAGAAACCTCTCCCCAGCAAATATCACAAGCCATTCTCTCCTGTTTCAATGTGTGCAGTCTTATTTTTTTTGCATGAGCTTAAAAAATCGACTTCTGAAGCTGCCTGGCTTCACATACCCACTCCAGCTTTCATCTCCATTTCAATCCTCCCGATGTAATGTTCCCATCAAATAGTTTTGCCTTCAAATAGTCCAAGCAGAGAATGGCTTGTGCTTTTGTAGGTGTGATGTTCAATAATACATTTAGAAGGTTTTAAAACATTATTGACTTCCTGGCTTCCATTGATTTCAAAGGCAAGTCTTAGCTTCAGCAGGCTGCTTGTTTATCAGGCAGTTATTCCTATGCAAAACTACCTTTCAGGAGAGCTTATTCCATCACCGAGAGAGTACAAAACAACTTGGTTGAAGAACCTCCTACCTTTTGACTGTGTGTGTGTAATTTGGGCTGTTTTAAAAGACCATGAAGGGACGATATATGTGATCACACCCCCTACATAGATGGCTCAAAAGATATGGGAGCAAGCTATACAGATGCAATGCTGAACTCTCTTTCTCATTCCAGTGTGCCAGGTCCGTCCAGCTTGCAGCCAAGTGTACAGTTTCTTTCATTCTGCTGACCCCTCTGCGTCCAGGCTTGAGCCGTTGCTGGAGAAAAAATTCCACCTGTTGCCTCCATTTAATGTCCCAAGGTACCAGAGATTTCCACTGGGAGACGGGAGATCGCACCAGTTAGGTATGATAAAGATTTCATATTGTATTGCTTGGATTTCACTGCTCCTACCCTCTTGAGCTCCTCAGCTACTCTGTTCAAGAGGATTTTAGATCCAGATACAATCAGCATGCTGACAGATTTAGGTAACTTTAGGGCAGGTGGGGTATTACCTTACTTCTGCAGTTATAAGCCCAAAGGGATACAATGAAAGACAGACTTTTTAAATATGCTTTTCTCCTCTCTCTTTGCCACCTCACAACCCTCTCTTGAATGTACTCTTACTGCAAATTAGGTATCAGCCTACTTCAATATATATAATAGAGTGGAAAATGTTGACAAAAATGAAAAAAAGTTATAAAAATTAAAATTAAAACTAAACGGTTTGGGGTTTTTGACAGAAAATCCATTTTTTAGGACAGTGGACACTTGTAACAATTTTTGTTCCTTTTGGCTGACAAACCATTTTTCCTTGAGGAAAAAGTTTGGACTGAAAGTGTTTGACCAGCCCTGCTCTCATACTCCAATGGCTATGTTAAATATAGCAGAAGTTCAGGTTCACCCCAAGATGAATGGGGTACTAGTTAGCACCTATGTTTGCTTATAGCATTTGAGCAATGCACTTCATAAACTAAGAGAGGGTCAGTCCTCCAAAACCAGTTTTATAAAATAGTTAGGCTGGCTACTGCAAAATCCTTTTAAAAACACTATTCCTACCTGGGTACAGCAGACTTAGTTAAGTACATGACCAGTAAACACTTACTTAGATGTACATGTATATTTCAGATGTCACTGTGCTCTATCAGTTGTAGCTGACTCACCCCACATATCTCCTAAAATATTGTGTATTTTCCATCTCTTTTGTTGTTTGTTTGTTTGTTTGTTTAAAGAACAAAGCGTAAATCTGTGCAATGGCTCTTTACCTAGATAGCCTGTCATGATTTAGCCAGGGTGGATAGAATGCATCTCCTGTTTGTGTAATTGAATCCAAAGCAACATAGAAGTGGGGGGCAAGGGATTGTGCTATATTTGACTGTGAAAATTTCATATGGAAAACAAGGCTGGAAAAAGTCACACAGAGATGAAGTATTCTGACTGGTAACGGTGCAAAACCTGTATTAATAGCCCACAATTTATTCTTTTTTGTTACAAATCCTAGACATAAATTCAAGCCTCAGCAGGCTATTTCAAAAGCCATTTGAGACTCATAGCATGGAAGGTAATGGAGTGAAATGGCAGAGTTTTGTATCTGTTGGATTCATGAGAACACAAAGCAATGCAAATCTGTTTTCCTCATTCAGTAACATAGCTATAAATTCAACATCGGTCTTCTTTGCTAAACCGTGTTCTGGGCTCAAGTTGTAAATAAGCTGTGGTAGATTTGAAGCTGATTAACTTAATGTTTAAGAAGATACAGCAAATCTGAAGTTATGTCATTTCACAGTAAAAACAATCCTATGCTTACCAAAACTGCAGATGAACTGAATTTCATTTATTAACCCCCCGAAAGTACTAATATAGGGCACTCCCATTTATCCATTATTGATTCTTTAACATACACAATGACCTAAATGGATAACACACAGTTTAATTCTCAAATCTAGTATCAGTCAAGTGTTACTAGATTTAATGTGAACCTTTGTACAGAAGTTAAAATACTGATTCTCCTAACAGTACTTAATGTGTAGCTTTGACAAACTGCTTAATATCAACTGTCGATAATTTCATGGAGAAACTCAATGTTAAATCACTAGAGGGTGTTTTCATTTGAAATTATAGGTTTCTTTCCGTCAACAAGATCAAACTGGGCCACGTTTTTTATTACAGTTCAATGATGCCAATGTGTGTATTCAGAGATAAAGGAATTATAACAAGAAACCAAAAGAGTTTTACCACTTTGAACTAGGCTAATAATTGAGGTCCACCCAACATATAACCACTGTGTATTTTAATTCATTCCTCTAACTATGCTAAGATGGGTCCAGTGGAAATAAGATTTCAAAGGTCGGGTATAGAGCTGCCCAAAGTGTGTTAAACAAAGAGCAGATTCACAAATATTTTGCATGTACGAATGCTAAGGTAATTTCTCTGTATCAGATTCTCAGCTGATACAAATGCAATAGATCTTGCTGAGGTTCTGCTCTGGGTTTTGTATTATTTTAAAGTATTTAGACTAGTGGTTCTCAACCTATTTACCAGTGTGGGCTGCATATGCAACTCTCTGTTATGTGGGCCACATCCACACAATATATATACTATCCATCTGGCCCTGAGGATGTTACATGGGCCACAGCTGTGTGCTGATTGGACCGGAAGCAAGCCGAGGGTTGTGAACCACTGACTTAGATAATCATTGAGTATTTTTGACAATCCCAAAGCTAGGGAACATATATTCTCCCTGAATGGCATGAAACCATATATCCCATCATGCTTCTCTATGTGCCTCAAAAATGTTTTTAAGTCTGTTGGATGAGCCTCGGAGGGTATGTATGTTGTGTCTGCTTGGGTTTTTGGCAGCCTGTCTTATCCAACTGTTGTTTCCCTCCAGTATAAAACATAACACAAATTGGATCTAAGATTTGGAAAGCATTCCTGTGCTCAGTGGGCAAGATTATGAATTATGCAGCAGCCTGAGAGGCCTAATGCTTTTCAGTGAGTATAGGTTCACCTACAGACTCTTCCCCACTGTGAGCAGTTGGTTTTATTTCACTGCTTCGTGCAGAAGACTGCAAATAACTAGAGTTGCTCTTTAATATTCTCACCCATCCAGTTCCCTTTTCAAAAGCCTCTCTCTCTTCATTTTCACTTATTATCTCTTTGTCTCTATAAATATCCTTTGTTCTTCATTGGAAGCTGATCTGGATTTTTCTAGCATAGCTACAGCCTGTATCTGTAACTCCAAAGTACTGATTGCCAGGCTAATATATACGGCCAGATTTTCAGTGCAGGCATAAACATTTTTATAGGCATGTTTCTGCACCAACACTGAAGAGTGTCAGCAAATACTACCATTTAGGCACGTTTCTATGTAAATGCCCTAACAAATTAGGTACCTAGACATCTAATTGGTAGGGCTTCTGCCTTCCAAAAAAGGAGATCATGTCAAGATCCATTTAAATATCTGGCCCATAGAATACTTCCGTAGGACTGGCAGCAAAGTTACAGAATACTGCATTAGTGCAGCATTGCTGTCTTTCATGGTGGTCCCATTGCTCTCACAAGCCAAGCAGATTCAGATAAAGTGAATATTTGCATGGTGTGGTGCTGCTGATTTAATAGTAATAGATCTCCTATCTGAGATCAGGTTGAACCCAGAATGTTCTTACAAAGCCAGTGTGCAGCTGGAGAAGGTGTCTGTTGGATGTGTTGTAAAACAGTCTCTTTCAACTCTTGTGATTGTAACAGAACTTTTTGCATTAAACCCAGAATCGCTGGAAATTCCAACTTCACCTCCTAGTGTTAACATCTATGTAGACTTAAGTCGTTGCCTTGTTTTATCCCAAAGTGAGCTGTATCTCAATGAAAGATGAAATCTTTTCATTTAATTCAAACAAAATAAAACTGCTTTGGGATCATCTTTTGGAATGAAATGTGCTATATGAATTTGAGATTTATTTTGTTGATCACATGGATTTCTCCTTCCTGTGGTAGACCAGCTTGTAATATCCTTTATGTAAAGTGCAAGTCTTAAAACGGAAAGGTTTCATGGTACCACCTCATGATGGTAGTTTACTAACCCCTTATGGAGAAGCTTAATCCATGCGTTTCAGGATGTTCATACTCCTGTCCAAAACATCGTTTTCTGATAACCTTTCATATTAGAAAAGAGACTCTTCTCCAGATCCTCTGAAGAAACGGAACATAGTTAAAAAAGAGAACATTTTTGTATGTACGTATTGTAGCTGTGTGTTTAGCATTCTGAACAGGTGCCTTTATGTGAAAAAGGGAATGAATCTAGAAACCAATTAAAGTGGCTATCGCCAGAAAAGGAACTTCACGATGTAAATCACAAGGATATAGATAAATTAAGCTGGAGAACATGATGAAAACTGAGTTGACTATAGCCACCTTCTAATTCTTGCCAACTGAATGAATACCAAAGGCTTAATGCCTACTGCACTGTTTGCAAGATTTAGCTTGAAGCTTTCAGTTCTGTCGATCAGATTTATTTTTCCCATTTAGAGTCATATAATATCTAAGGAAGAGAGTCTCAGATTTATCCAGATGATCCTTGTTCTCTTCAGTAGGCATCAGCATTCATCACTAAGTTCAATCAAGGGGTCATTCAAGTCATTTTACAATGTTAACGTATGACATCACTTACGTGCATATCAAATCTCTGCCCACATTGATCTGTTCCTAGTGTCTGATGTTATTCCAGTGAGGCACCGTTGTTTCACAAGCAACATGCAAAGAACATGTTAAGAGTTTCAGTGAAGTTAAGTTGTCTCCTTGCATTTAAGGTGATCAAGACTGATCTTTGCCAGATGAATTTTTGACAGTCATGGGCTTGGCTAGGCTTGAGAGCTATTCCTTTTCCTGTTGGTTACTCCTCTGACTGCAACTATCAATACAATTGCTTCTATCAATATAATTGCTCATGTAGATGTGATTACCTTGTTAGGCTATTGATTTATCAAGAGCAATTGTAGTGAGAAAAGGAACTGAGACACCTGAAATGTGTGAGAGAATGGTAGGGAGAAAACAATATTCATGGTATATAAAAAGGTAGAAAGGTAAATGTAGAATCAGTTTAATAGCTGATCTATCTTCTACCAGTGGACTGTATCCCAAGTGCAAATGGATGGATCAAGTCTGGTAAGCCGCCTTATCCCTATAAAAATCCAGTTATTATCCTAAGAGGACTTAGACTAGATTTACAAAGGGACTTTGCTGGACTTAGGCACCTAAAGTGCCTAAGGGATAAAGATATTACCTCATCCACCCTGTTTCTCTAATATCCTAGGACCGACACAACTACAACTACTCTGCATAAAGTAATGTTTATAATTTGAGATCCTTTTATAGGTGCATTCTTTTAGAAGTCACACTCTATATCCAGTTCAGCAGGAGGGTTTACTGGGACAGTAGCAATAACAAAGGTATTCTTCATCTTTTCACAGTCTTTGGCTTTCCCTTAAACACACACAGATTGCCCTGCCCTTCTGCCTTAGCAGGATTCTTTTGTAAGAAAGTTTCAGTGTGGTTTCATTAAAGGAAACTCAAAACGCTGTGTGTTCCCATGGAAACTACATTTCGGTATATTTTCTCCAAACCTCATGTCCTGTTGTTTGGTGCTAAAATTTAATTGCTTTCCCTGGCTCAATTGTAATAGGGCTCTTGGGCTGTGTCTTCCAGTTGAGATGTTCAGGCTGAAATCAGAATAAACCAGGCTCTCTCAAACAGCTTCACTGTGTTCACAGAAAACCCATTATACTGTGTTTCTTTCCCATTTAATGCTGTCAAGTTTTATCCGTTCCAATAAAGTACAGAAAATGTTAGCATCAAAAGCATTTTTTTACGGGGATGTTTATTGTGTCTTTAAAAACTGGGGCCTATCATGACTGTGGTGGCAGGCCCCATTGAACTCCTCTGCGTGAATGTGATGTGATGAAATAGTTGTGCTGTTATGCACAATGGAAGCTGGAGATACCTGGACATGGGCAGGCAAACCCAATACCTGAGTATTATTTCTATTACAATAATGAGATTGGGGCTGCACCATGACAGACTCTCTACAAACACGTAGTAAGAGACCATCTAAATAGACAAGACAGAGTGGGAGAAGTAACTTACCCCAGGTCACACAACCGGTCAGAAACAGGAATAGAACTCAGGTCCTTTTGCAATAGACAATTCTGCTTCCATTGCTCTGTTCTCTGGACTGGATCCCATTTTCTGCTCTTGCCAATGTCACTAGAGGTTTGTGATGTCCACTGAAAAACAAGATAGGTTCTGCCTACCTTATCTGCTCTTGATCAGCATTCCTCTCTTCCCGTAAAACCCATCCAACTGGTTACCATTTGTGCTTTAACACTTTGTAGCTATTATGAAGGTTTCTGTGGTTTCAATAAGTGTATCTAAGATGGACAAGCTACTTCAAACCAAGTGTTATTGGTCACGCTGCATATCAATGGCACAGTTACAGAGGGTTGATAAATGACATAAGCATATTTCAGACATGGGTAGTACATGTTATAGATGGTTACAAGCACGTCACTAAAAGGTGGGGTACAAGGTTATAAACCATTGTGATAAGCAACCTATTGACTTGTTGGGCCTTGACTATCCTTAACAAGTGATTAGTAAATGTTTTAATAAATTGTGTCTTTATAAGCTACTTATAAATGTATCCTCACTGTAAAGTGTGACTCTTATTACTGATTTGTATTGTGGTAATGCCCACAGTATTAAGCACTGCTCACATAGAGGGAGAAATTGCATCTGCCCCGAATGGCTTACAATCTAAGAAGACAATCCCCATATGAAGGATGGGGGAAATGCATATCCGAGTATGTTTAATTTCTCGTATATTATTTTATAATATGTGTTCAGGTAGTGGGGTGGGGGGGAAGAGGTTGATCTATTTTATTAAATAAATACACATTAACTATGCCCAGTGGTGCTGTAAATTGTCCATTGGTAGTTGGCCAGTCCTTTTACAGGACTCACAAAGAAGCAAGAATTCTGTATGTAACAGACATGGCAGCAGTCCACTCACTAAAGCATCACTGTCACACCATTACAGAATTGCTCTGGTTGCATCAGGGGAATAAAGAAAGCAATATCACAGAAATAATGCCAGTCTCCTACACTCTGTTCTTTCACATATAGGTACTGCCTAGGTAATCTTGGGGCGAAATCCTGGCCCTGATAAACTCAATGATAAAACTCCCATTGACTTCAACAGGACCCTAAAAGTTAACGTATGTCATTTTCAAAGCAGTCCTGTTGTACCATCTATATTTAGCCCTGCAGTGCAAAAACTTACCTGTGTGCACAGATATGTACAAATAGGGGAGGCAGATGTCTAATAGTCTTCACCATATTTTGGCTATTTCATATTTAGCTTCTTAGCTGGGACTATTAGGATGTGCACTATGCAGCAATCAAAGTAGTGAGATATATCAAAAGGAATCTGTTTCTTTTATTTTAGGATGGTGATTTTGGTATCCAACATTTTACTATTATTGTGTAGGTTGCGAATGTAACTTTATCCACTTCTCTGTTGGAATAGGTCAGCAGTAAAAACCACTTGCTCATGATCTTTTATTGCACCCAGAAAGGATTCTTTAAGCCTGTTTACCTCGATTGCACTTCCTTTTATTCGCAATAATTCATTTTTGGTGGAAAAGCAGGCAGTATTTGGGCAAACCTAATGGACGTTAATGCAATGACTTGAAGTGTATGAGATGAGTCAGAAAATTCAATCTCGAAGAAGGATCTTCACATGAATCTTCCACAGTCAATGAATGGCCATGAGGATTCCATTAATTTAATAGCCAGGGTTTCATTTTTTTCCATTGGAAAAAGGCATCTTTGTGATTTAATACACTTTAAAACTAAAGTTGGAATGGAAAACACAGGAGGGGGGAAGAAAACAAAATCCACACTGTGTGAGAGAATGTTACTATCTACATAGGCAACAGGGAATCATTGATGGCAATACAAACTATAATAATGTACCATTATCTAAGTGGCGTGCAGCACTTACACTGAGTGATGAGCTATGTGCCACATCCAACAGGGTTAAATTCACCCCATGAAATGTCCTAGCATGAGGCCTATGCACCATAGGACTCAGTGACGCCTTAATATAAGGAATTGGGCAAGGATTTGCATAGGAGCCTATGGGAGTTAAGCCAAGATATTCAAACCTGACTAGTGATTTTTGGGTGCCCGGTTTTTGGGTGAGATACCAGAGCAGCCAGATTTTCCAAGAGCTCAGCATGTCTGAAAATCAGATCCCTTTAAGACATAGCTGGTCACACACAAATTGAGGCATCCAAAATGACTAGTCACTTTTGAAAATCTAGGCCTAAGGCAGCCAGCTCTCATTGAATTTTGGTGGGAGTTGGGAGCCTCCTGCATGTAGGCTCCATCCTGAGCTTGTGCAAGTCCTCTTCTGAGTGAATCTCATTCCTAATCCTTAAATCAATATTTATTCAGGCAAACTTCCACTGACTGCAATGAAATTGTTACAGAATAAAGGTCTTTTTTATTTTCATTTTTAAAACATGCAGCTGACACAATCCACAGCCACAGCGCCCTGTTTCTTGAGAACAGCTCCGGGATCTCACCCTCCTCTCCAGAGACCCCCGAACCTCCAAACACACTGAGTCAGTCACAAGGAAAGGCAAGGAGGAGAAGCTTAGTCAGCATGAACAGCGAAACCTCAGGGTCGACAGAGAGCTTGTCATCAGCAAACATCTCCAACAGTGAGTGAGGCTTTATGGTCTTTACTTCTGATACAATGTCAATCCTTCCAACTATATCAGGACTATGGAGATCTATTCTGAAAAGAAATCTTCCCTTTCCAGGAATACTAGTAATGCTTTGAAGAGCCTAAGCAGCTGGAATTTTAATTAACCCAGGTTAATTTCCTTCCTTATATCATTTTTTGCATTTCTCTCAGATAAGGCAATCAAATTAAAGGCAAGCTTTATTTTAATGATATTTCATAAGTAATATATGAGGAGTAAATAAATGTTCAATAGGTGTTAGAAGCATGTTCCAGACGTGGATACTGTTACCCCTTTTTCACTTAATCAGTGGTCAAAGTTTGGGGCCATGTGGGTGCCACAGTTGGGAATAGAAATTGGTGATTGTCAGATATTTCTTTGATGCAGTTTTGTTTCTTTACAGAAGTCCTGTGTCTTTGAACACAGAGGGAATCAAATAACAGGAAATGACTTCATTTGCTCGCAATCACAGAGAGCGCTCTTTTCAGGCTGCACCTGAAAACCTCTTCCCAAATTTCCTACAGAATCCGCCACCGTGCTCTCAGGTGCTCCTACAGGCTGTCTGTCTGAGGCCTTCTCTTCACATTCAGTGGTACAACAGCGCAGCTGCACTGCTCTAGCACTTTAGTAAAGACGTTACTACTCCGATGGGATAGCGTCTTTCACCCATGGGAGCTAAGACAGTGTGACTACATTGCTCAGGTGGATTTTTCACACCCCTGAGTGATGTAAATCTGTAGTGTGGACATGGCCTCAGTCTGTTCTTGGCTGACCTCAGTTTCTTTGTTGTGATCTCTTCCCTGCCCCTCCCACAATCAAAACAATACTAAATCTGAAGCTCATGGCTGGGTTCACAGACCCCTTTGTCTTAAGTGGGGTTTATGCTCAGAGTTATATTAATTGAATGGCAAATTCACCCCTATCAGTCTCAATGGGGTTTTAACTCAACCCATAGCAAAGTTGCACCCAGCTCATAACTGTAGTATGTGTTATAAATGGTTACAAGCACATCAGGAGACATGCTATAGATGGGTGTAAGCAACCTATTGGCCTGCTGGACAATACTAATCTATAACAATTGATTTTTACAAGAACATCTATTAATCTGAGATGATTAAGCCTTTAAGAACTATTTGTGAGTGTATTCTTAATATAAGGTGACCAACAAATTAGACAAGTCAGATTCATTGTGTATGGTGTTCATGCATTATATTGTATCATCATTTAGATGATGGTAGAATGCAAAGACTTCATGTAGGATCCAAGTCTCATGGTGATGGGAGCTGTGAAGATGCTCCCTGCCCCAAGCAGTCTACAACCGATGGCACAATTTGCATTGGAAACAATTGAGCAACTGTTTGAAACAAGTGACACTGTTTGATTAATGAAAACATTACAATTTGGGTTAGGTTTTATAATGCCTTTTACAGGAACCTAAATTTTGAGACTAAACACCCTGAGAGAATCTTTCTAATCAAGTACCCTAAACCAAAAGATAGTAAGAGATTATTAATAGAGTGTCTGTCAGAAGCGTGGTGCTATATTGCTTTTTGTTGTTTTGCAGTTACTGCCAAATGGTGGGGAACAAAGAGAATAGATTATGCCTTGTACTGCCCAGACGTCCTAACAGCATTCCCAACAGTGGCCCTGCCACATCTCTTCCATGCCAGCTACTGGGAATCAACTGATGTAGTAGCATTCATTTTAAGACAGGTAATTTTATCTTTGTGTCTCTCTGAAGGAAAACTTGGTATGAATCAGTAATAATCTGCCTCAGACCCCTCTGAATAGTAGCATGTTCAGAGGTGCAAAGTTATTCATCCTTTCAGAGGGACAGGCATTATCTAGGCATAGAACTGGGACACGGACATCTGCTTTCCAATCTCTGCTCTGCCACCTGTGCCCAGGAGCTTCTCACATTTGTTGTGTTTTGTTGTCTATTTTGCTATTGACTCAGGTGGAGGTCGCCTCATAAGCGTTCCTCACTTGTGTGGGCACTGGTTAGATACTGTAAGAGAAGTATGCTTTCATAGGTAGAGCACAGGACAGGAAGTGAGAAAATATGGGTTCCAGGCCCAGTTTTTTCATATCCTTCTTGATCATTGGGAAGGTATTTGCCCTTTCTGCTTGGCTACCCTCTGTGTAACCCCAAACTGGGGAGGTAAGAGAATACCTCACAAGGGGTAGTGAGAGATGAAAAAGCACTATATTAAATGGAGGAGAGAGGAATTCACGCCGGCTGGCCTCTAAAAATAGGCACAAAGGGTAACATAGGATTTTAATGTGCAAGTTACTAAACTCTAATAAAGGTTGTATTTTGGGGTCAAATGTGTCTCTCTAAATGGCACTGTAATCTCTGTAGTCTAAACTTTAGTAACAGAATATGCTGTTGATCTCAGGTAGCACTGAAGTACTTTGGATGAAATCGTAGTTTGATTTAAGTGGATACTGTGTTCATAGGAAGGTCATGGAGGGCTGTGACCTTTGACTCTTAATAAAATAGGCTCCGAGTGACCACAACATTAGTCTGACCCCAGGATTAGTATGTATGTGTTTTAGCTTTATTTATCAAGAGTAATTTGACTGCTTTTAACTGGGAGAGCATTTTCTAAGGAGTGTGAATGACGAGTAGGTGGCGCTCATTGCATGGTGATCAGCACGGCATAAACACAAGAAATGGAACCAAAACGTTCCGTGGGAATGTGTCAATTCAACTGAAACTTTTGATGTACTCTCTGCCTGTCTGGTTTCCTGCCAACCCAGCTGGCTCCCTGGACTGCCCGGTTCCTCGCCTGGTGGGCTGCCCAGCTCCTTGGTTCCCCAGGCTGGCTGGTTCCCTGGGGAGCTGGGAAGCAGCTTCCTGGCTGGCCTATTTGCTCAGCTCTCTGGGTCCCCAACTGCTCAGCCAGAAATGTGGAAAATTTCCATTTAGTTCTTTCAAAGTGGTATTTTTTGAAAACTATCATTGCATAGAAAATTGCACATTTCCGCCTTTTCATTGAGCTTTTTTGGCAATGTGCTTTTTTCCTGTGGAACAGGAATTCCAGTTCCCACAGAGCTCCAATAAACACCTAGATAGAAAGGGGTACACACACAACATGCAAAACATTCCTTTCATAGAAGCTGGCAAAGAAACACTCCCCATAAACAGTCAGAGTTTTAAAATGTCTCTCTTGGACTTTTATTGTCCAGCCAAAGCCAAACCGCTTCATAACATGCATAAACTGTGTCAAAGGAGTGCTAATGTCCATTGCAAAATTCTTATGCAAGCTCTCAGGGGAGTCATTTGCCTCCAGTTGGTGCAGTGACTCATTAGCCAATTCTAGGTCACGGCCTACATATTCCTTCTCCTGGACCTATTGTAGGAAATAGTATCAATGTATGCTACTTTGAATTAACTCTGGTTTTATCAGAAATGAGGTCGACCTTTGGCTTGGGACACTGGTGCCAAGATATGGAAGGTGGAGGTTTTGTTTTCTTCTTCAACAATCACCTTTTTCAGTGGGTCCTTGTGTTTTATAGATTGATTGATTGGCATCCTTTCATCTGCAAGAGGCAGTGGAAACGGCAGCCTGTGAAGTAGATGGTTTGCAATATCTCATGCGACTAAATAATCCAATCTGAGATTTGCCTAATCTTTGGCAGTTATTGCAAGTATTTGCATTTTGTAAAGTGCCCTCCTTATCCCTTAAATTAATCAAGTGAGTAGTAACTGTCTTCATCAGCCTAGCATTTGCCTATGAAGGAACCTAAAAATTTCTACAACTTGCATTGATTTAGGAATTTGATGCCGTTGTTTTGAACTCAAACGTGTGCATCTTCATTATAAACTGGTGACCATTAAACTTGTCACGATCTTGTTCCTTTTTCCAGAGCAGAGGCAGCTGTAATATAGGTATATTTCAGGCTCAGTCTAAAACCAATCCCAATCTTGAAATCTTCACCCAGTTACCATCTCTAAACAAAGGAGGGGAGTGTTTCTTGTTTGTCTTTATAATTTTTATATATATCCTGCATAGCTGTTACGTATATTTGAGATGGACAACCTCAGAGTTCAACTTTTGAAGACTCTCTATGCTTTTTGGGTTTGTAAACCTTCCTCTCCCAGGTATAAGTGGTTTGAAAATTATGTAAGATAAGCTTGTGCACATCCCCAGCATGTACATGGCTGTGTGTTTGTACATGCATGCCCCTCTTCTGTGTCAGATTACTGTGGAATTCAGAGTACCTCTAGCAAAATCATCTATCAGATCCTGCAAACCACAATGTCACTTGTGCTCCGTTTTTGGGAAAGTTCTTAACGAGCAGTCAAGAGTGAGATATTACGTTTAAAGGAGCATGTGTTTATCTCCATGGTAATGAACTGGACATTTTGAGTTATGCTGCACTTCGCTGAAGTCCAATTTAATTTCTGAGTCTAAAACACTATGACCATCTGTTAGGAAGATGTTTTTAGACTCTTGAGCATTATGCTTCCAGTCTTTCCTTTTCTATATGCTGTAGATTGCAACCTATCTAATATCTAAAGTTGAATTTAGAATAAACAGAGAAAGATAAAACAGCTACCAAGTGACAGGAGTAATGAAGAGAGCTGCATAGTGACTTTCCTTGATGAGATTGTTTGGAAGATTTCTGTTTTCCTTCTGCCTTTGTCCTGACCCTATACCTTAGCTACACAGGGTATCACCCTCCCTTTCCTGCTCTGAGCTGCTGTCACTGGAGTCTTTTGCTACTTCTCTCGAGCTGAGTGTCCTATTCTCACCAACCACGCAGCATGTGTGCTGGCCTCAGCTCCTGAGAATAGAGTCTCAATGGCTGACCCTGCCTGGGGAGGCGACAGTCCCCCGATGCTGGATGGGTAGTGATGCGGCTTAGCCAGAGAAAAGGTCTGGAAACAGACTGGGTATTCCATCCAATCTCCACTCTTGATAGGTCAGTCTGTATCTGTGAATTTTACTATAGGACATGACTTGAAACCAGGCCACTCACAAAACCATCAACCTTTGCGCTTAAAATCAGGGCCTTAGATCCAGAGTTCATAACCTCTCTGTTTGATGCTTAGATATGAAGGCCCCTTAGAAATACCTACGGTAGACAGATTTAAGAAGTAAAACAGCTATTTTTATCAGGGCTTAGTACCAGCTTGGTCAGAGCCTCTCTCCACTGCGGCATTCTAAAGGCCTGTTTAAATAAATTTTGCTGGAAACAATATCATCATGGTCAGTTAAAAGCAAAATGTACCCATTAAACAAAACAAATCTCCATTGAAAGGAGGAATGGATTTGTTGCTCTCATTAAAGCAAAGGAGAAGTGGTCATATTCACAATTTTATTATTAGGAGATGATTCTCCAAGTAGTATCATTCAAGTCCTTGATTTCCAGCTATGCAGATGCGCACGTGCACATTTCCTGTGCTCTTGTCTCCCTTCATCTCCTTCTCCAGCTTTGGACATTGTGCTTTTTTATCGTGGTATGCTCTTCCCTCATCTATCAAGCCCCCTCTCCTTTCAAATCCCTCCCTAATCCCACTTCTTTCCCAGCAATCCTTCCTACCATCTCCTTAGTGCCCCCTCTTCTGTGGAACTGTTGTGCTGTATCTTGCCCCATGTGATTTTTTTCCCCATATGTAATTTGATTATAAGCTTTTCAAGGGCAGGAAACATGCTTCTGAAGTACCGTATAGACTTATGGCGCTGTATAAATGACGAGGCAATATAGGTATAGCTTGCTAACTCTGCTGCTATACAAGGTCAGGCTGATGGACGTTCTGGAGCGCCAAATAGTGCGTGTGTGACCAATGCCCATGGTGACTTGGATTTGTGCTAGGGTATGAACTAAAACCCCAGAGTCCTCTCTCTCTCTGTTAGACAGTCATCGCATAAAGCAAAGCAAGTCTTACACAAGCCTGCTTGTACTTTGTTATAGAAATGTACTTCTTTCCACTAGCCAATTTGATTTTCCTGTTAGCATCCACCCCTAGGATTTTTTGCAAGTTAAGACGACAAATAGCACAGATGTAAACTTCAAGTGAGAGGCCTCCCAGACAAATCAGGACTGTCTTGATGCATACAAGTAGCCCCTGTAACTCCAGTGGATATAGCCATGTGAGGAAAGTCAGCAGGACTTGGCTGTCTTTATGTGGAAGAAAAAAAATCCTTGTGGGAGGAATGTTGCCACCTCATTTTCTATGAAAAAATGTTTTCTTTTCTCTCATACCTCTAAATATTAGAGGGGAAACACCCCTCACCCGCTGGCACCACCTTTGCAGTTCCCTCATCTCCGTTTGTGACACATTCTATTTTATAAATGTCAAGACTGAGTTCTATTCAGTGGTTCCACTAAAGCCCTATCCAGAGAAGGTGAGTTGATCGGTACCATTCTTGAAGAAAAGTTCTGTGTGAGGTCGAAAGCTTGTTTCTCCGACCAGCAGAAGTGGGTCCAATGAACGATATTACATCACCCACCTTACCTCTCCAGTACTGTTCCTGTCACTTCTCTCTCTGTGAAGTGGGTGAGGTAAAAACAGTAGACAATTATTTGGTTGACCAATGGTTCCAGTAGCCATAGATGGTTCTTTAGGTGATCCTTCTAAGATGGTTGATGCACAATGACATCAGAAACCAATCCATTGGAACAACTGCAGAGGCTCAGAACTGTAGCATTACAAGTAAATAGCTGCTTAGCTTGGATTGGAGAGGAATGCTGGCTTTGTGGGGAACACTGAATTGGAGTCTGGGAGACCTAGGTTTAATTCCTGATCCTGCCACAGATTTTCTGTGCGACGTTGAACAAGTCATTTAGGGCCAGATTTACACCGGTATTTAGGCATCTAATCTGCTTAAGTGCTTTTGTAAATCTGTTCCACCCCTCATTACGGTTGAAAGCCACAGGACTGAATGCAGCAGGCTTTTACTTAGAGGACCTTTCTTCGAGACAGCAGGGACTGTACTGGCAGTTCTGTGGGCCTCACTAACTGGCACATAAATATAGCTTTAAAACAAAAGCTTGAGATTTTCAAAACTGCCTAAGCCCGTTGGACCTCCAGATCTTCTAGGTGGTTGAAACTTTTCCGCCTCAATAGCCATTTTTCACGTCTATCTGAATCAGGTTGGGGATATCACATTGGCTTAACAGGGTCTGGGTTTGGCTCATCTCTATTAAATGCCAATCAAGAGGGGAAACTTGGACACCATGTTGAAGGAGTGTTATAATATTCATACAGAGGATGAAATATTCAACAGCGGCCATTTCACATTAGCTTGGGGGGGAGCCTGAACTGCAGGTTTATGCTTGGTTAGCCAGTTGCTCATTTACACAGAAGGAACCGCTCTGGTCAGTCAGTCATCAGCTAGTGAGAGTACAAATCTCCTCTTGTTTAAGTTTGTGGAGTGTTCCTTTAGAACCACAGAACGCACAATAGCTCCCTGTGTTGAGGCTGACATTTAGATCATATGGGAGAATGGCTAAACTCGTATTTTAATCAGGCTTTTCATGTTCAACCACTGGACTGAATTGGGGCTGGCATCTTTGTTGTTATGCTACTGTGGCTGGGCCTAATATTGGTCTTGCCCCCAATCACAGTGATGAATAGGAGCTGAAAGGCCATAGAAGCACTTGCAAGGAGGTAGGTACAGAAAACCAGTGAAGTGGGGCCAGGGAGCTGGCCACCAAGCCCAGAAAGGGAAGAGGAAGGTAGTGGTGAATGCCAGTACGGTCCATGAGCTGTCATGCAACTGCTTTGTGGATGGTTTCACAGCCCAGGAGGAGGGGATGCAACTCTCCAGATCCTTATGTAATGCTCCCGTTGTTTACTCTGGCTTTCGTGTGTTTGAGAAGATTTGAGTCTGAAGCGGGAATAAATTTGCTTCATCGTGACTGGAAAACAGCACAATAAGCTGCTGACATGCATTGTACAGGTACATAAGGTCCTTCCTTGACACTTAATGTGAACAAACTGCAGGCACATTCATATTGCTGAACAGATGACCCATTTCTCTCGCATACTCCTACTGTATCATTTAGGCAACACAATGAAACTGTTAGAGCATTGTTCTTCCTCCTCCCACACCAAGCACAGCCATGATGAATCTGGTGGCCTCCCATCATTTGTAATAACATTCATCTCATTTCAGGTGATGAGGTTTGAAAACGTGAATGTCAAGGAAAATGACAGCTTGGACCCTGCAACACTGAGCCCGTCCAATCCACGAGAGAAATGGCTACGCAAGAGGACACATGTCAAGCTGAGAGTATGTGTCACAGATCATTCCAGAGCAGATACCCATGTCTTTTCCTGCAAGTTTCAGTTCTCTCACCTGAAGTGTAATTGTTGTATAACTACAGATTAGTAAAGAACTGAAAAGTATAAGTATTGCTGGGGGAAAGGAGGGGTAGAGAGAGAGAGTGTGTGCAGCAGCAGTCAGGAGCTTGCACTCAAGATCCTTTGTTATTAGTTTATCACTATATGTTGGGAGAGAGAAGGTATTGATAGTTGCCATCTTTCTTTCTCTGATGTCTCAGAGGTATTGCGCGCTGGTTAAGGAGAGAGGTTCTTTGGTTTTTCACGTGCACTAGATGAGTTCACACAGTAAGAGGAATGTTTTTTTTCTTCATTCAGCAGCTGCCATCTCACTATAACCATCTGAAACACAGCTGCTTAAACCCAGCTTTTGGAGATGAGATGCAACATTCCAGCCCCCACCCACATAAGAACAGCGAATCCTAGATTAGACAGTATAACACCCGCCTGGCCAGTGTACGTTATGTACGCAAGTGGATGGCATTAACCATACAAGCCTCTAATGACACTTGCAGATAGAAATAACTGTTTTTATCTGGTGCCTTTCTGACAAACAAAGGATGTGAGAGCACGGTTTGTCATCTGTTATGCTTAAAATACATTCATGACAATAGGAAAACCCACCTCTATGTTCGCTGAGTTTCACTGAAAATTATCTGGTTACGTTTATTTGCTGCTATTGCTATCAAGCCCGAACAAAGACAATGCCACTATTTTTTGAAACTGCAAGACTGAACTCTAGATTAGAACGCAGTCGCAAAGTACTATCCCTTCAGTCCCCCAGTCCAGCAAACTCTTTAAGCATATGCAGTGGATGCATATAAAGAAACACATTAGTGCAATAGCATGCAGAGGCTCACAGCGGAGACTGGGGTCCTATTGTGCTGGTAAGAGGGAGTCCCTACACCGAAGTGGTTTGTAGCTATCTTGGTAATGGGGTGGGTGGGTGTGTGTGTGTGTGTGTGTGTGAGACAGAGAGAGAGAGAGAGAGAGAGAACAGCAATATAGAAGCTTTCCACAATATATAGAAGTGAGAACTAAAAGAACAGAATTCTGAGGCTTCCCCAAAAAACCCCCAACTGAACAAAAAACCAAAGTTTAACTATTACTAAACAACAAAAGTAGTGTTAAAATTCAAGCAACGTTATTCCAAGCACAATAGGTTGATCTGGAAATGCAAAGCGTCTTCAGGTGAATAGTGGATATTGGTTATGTAATATTTTTCCCTCACCTGGCTTCTTAATTCTCAGAAACACAGATTCACAAGTCAGCACTTCCCAACACAGGTGTGAGGCAGGTCATCCGCTCTGTTTCTCAGATTAAAAGAACAGAAAAGTAAAGTGAGCAGTGCGTGCTTGGTAGAGTTGAGAATAGAACCTGACGGTGCTGACTCTTCAGTTCTGTGCCTTAGCCACAAATGTATCGCTCCTGTTTCATTAAACCAGCGCACACGGGGACTGTGATTTCAAGTCCCCAGACATCATCTTGCTCTAAGGGCAATGTGGTTTAATGGTGAGATCAGGGAGAACTGGGAATTGTGACAGGTTTGATTCTTCACTCTCTAAGGGCAACGGACTAAGTGGTTCATGTGCCTTGTCCTAGCTTCTGTAAGGGCTGGGGCAGAATTTCCACCCCCGGGAGAAGTAAGTCACTCATCTCAAATTTAAACTGAACGGAGATAAAAAGTTAAGTCCTTGCCAATCTAGTGCTAATTAGATGACTGTGAACTCCTTGGATAAGGTGCAGTTATTAAAAATGAAGGGAACGGATAACTTTTTTCTCCCTTTTTTAGTGTTAATGTTTAATTAAATAGCATTGTCTGGATTTGCACAGCACCCAGCACCCTGATGCCTCCGGGTGCAATTCGAATGCTAACACACCACACAAGCACGCTAGAGAGGAAGGGATGACCTTGTGATTCAGGTACTGCGCTAAGACTCAGGAGGGAGGGGTTGTTTTTGGCTCTGCCAGACTTCTTGTTTCACCTTGAACTATTTATTCAGGTGCTTTTGAAAATGCCATCCTAAGCCATTTAGAAAAAGCACACGCCCCATTGATTTTCAGTGGGACTTGGACTCCTCATAAGTAATAATGTGTTTTTGAAAATTCCATCCTTGGTCTCTCCCTGCCTCAGTTCCCCATCTGTAAAATGGGGATAATATTCCCTTCTTCCCACCCTTTGTTTGCCTCGTCTATTTAGATTCTAATAAATCTCTTTGGGAAAGATGCTACCTCTCAGTGTGTCTCTATAGTCTCTGAGTTTGACCGGGCGTAGGCACAAATATAATACAAACAACAACATAAAGATGCTGCATTACAAAGCCCATTCTCCCCTACCAAAGGCATAAAAACATGGAAATACTAACCACCTGCTTTCATTTCAGAATGTAACTGCCAATCACAGAGCTAATGATGTCATCGCAGTGGAAGACGGGCCTCAGATCCTGGTTGGGCGGTTTATGTATGGCCCCCTGGATATGGTAGCTTTAACGGGTGAAAAGGTAAAACTAAAGCTTTTGTTGATTGTTTTCCCCAAATTAATTTGAGTGGCAATATTAATTGAGCACAGCACACACTGTCTATAATACCACAGATGACTCCACAGTGGTGGGGGGTAGGTGTGGGTTTATCTCCTGTCACCCTGGCAAAAACGTGCTGCGATTGAGCCCTTCTGATATCTGACCTTTTCCACCCATCACCTTTCTTATGCGCTCCCGGCGATCTCAGCGGGTTGAGGCTGAGCGTGCTGTGAGGGGATTACTAGCATTCCATCCTATCACACCACCTACTGGAGATGGAATTAGTTTATTGAACAAGAATTAAAGAAAATAATTCTGTACCAGCAGCCAATCCTGGAAGAAAAATGTATATACCTGGATGAGACATTCAGATAAAGGAACTGGGATTCTGCGGGTTACATAGTTGCAGTTTCTCTTAAAATCGGAAGCCTGATGATGAATTTTAGCGCCAAGGTAGTAATGTGACACAGTTGGGGCTATTGCTGCTCCAAGAGTCTGATACAGTAGCAGTGTTTAAGGCGAACAAAGCCAAGCGTTAAGCCACCATATATCAGTGAATGTGTACAGCTTGATCATGCAGTGGGCACTGGGGCACAGACCCACCGATGTGGTATGCCGCTGGAGTACCACATTGTGCTTGTTGCAGGATCAGTGCCTATAGGTTCACCTAGCCCACTTTGGGGGCTGAACGTCAGGCCCACTGAAACATGTGGCTAACCGGTGTGATGCCCACGAGCAAACTGATCCATAGAGAATACAATACTACCCGAGCCTGCTGTACGCTCTCCTTTAGCTCAAGTGGCAGGGCTGTTGTGCATTTTCCCACAGTTGACCAGGAAGTGAATTTGGCAGCGAGGCGTATTGCAGTGTAGTGGACAGGCCATTTGACGGGGTGTCAGGAGACCAGGGTTCTGTGTCCAGCTGAGCCACAGATTTGCTCTGTGATTTTGAGTAAAAGTAAAACAATTCACTTCTGTCTGTCTTCTCATCTATGACATCCAGATAGTGATGCTTATCTGATACCTTTGCATAGTGCTTTGAGATCAGCAGATGAAAAACATACTTGTGATTATTATTGATTATATTATAGGCAAACAGTAATGGTTGAATTTTTGTGTACTCCAGTTGAGTTGCCCAACAGTAAAGTGGCTCTGTCATATTTAGATTTCATGATCAGTGCAGTTTTATTTAGTAACACATGCCTGTAACAGAAAATAGTTGCAAGCTCTGACATTGCTACACTTATAAACAGAAATGTGTCCCCCCTGGATGCATGTAGTTTAATGCCATGAAAATAGCCTTAAAAGAATGACTTGCAGTTGTTTTTTTAAATGATTTGTGAGCCTTGGTTTACAATACGCGATGACATAAATATCACTGTGGCGGTAGAAGACGAAGGTGGCGTTGGTAGCCAAATTATTGAAAAGCAGCAGAGAACATCCCTAGCCCTGTCATTGACGGCAGGGTCGTGATGCAGCTGAGCTGAACGTAATCACAGGCTAGAAATGAAATAATGGGGTCTGTGCACAATTTACTGCTTACACTATAACCTCAGGCATCTTGCTTTTGAAACCATCTGCACTTAAATAATCACTCTTAATAACTGGTTTACACCAAGGAAGCCTGCTCTTATTGCTGTTTAACACACCTCAGCTACCAGGAAATCCATACCCCTTCTCTTTGTTTCACAGAACGTAGATATGAGGCAGATTTCTTTTTTCCTTTACCTGATGCAGTACAACCCCTTGCAGCACACATGTTAAGCTGGGAAAGTGAGCTAAAGAAGTCAAATGTGACTAATTATCAGGTATGAGCCTTCATCGACCCATATTGTGATTTCCTCATGGCACAGTGAGAATCCTACTACAGTGCAAAAGAAGTCTTGCTTGGCATTCCAGTCCCGTGAAACAGCCATTATTTCATTATTGCCCATGTCTCGTATGACCTTGGATCGGGAACTGGCCACAGTAGCAGTTTTCAACTTGTGGGTCACAAACAGCTGTCACACTGCCTTGCCTTTCTCAGATTGCTAAATTGGAAGGTGGCAGGGATCCTGGTATGGAAAAGGCTAAGAATCTCTGTGCTTATAGGCACATTGGTTCCAGTTGTTTGGCTGTTACAAATGTGTATAGAGCCTGGCAATCACATAACTGTAATTAAGATGCAGGGACACTCCCTGCTTGTTCCAGGGCTGTTTAATTTAGTCAGTATATAGACACTCCCCTAGGGCTGTGTTCCTGATGCATTTTGGAGACATGAGCTTTTCCCCCCCAGGCTCTGGGCAGAAAGTGGTTCCTTTTCCCTTCTAAATATTTGGATTCAGACCCTATAGAATTTAAAAGCAAAATTGGCTGCCGTCTTGAAAACCAAGCAGACTGGCTCAGGCTTTCTTTATGCCAGATACCCATAGCTAAAGGTTGTCCTCTCAGAAATTAGGACCGTTTCAGGGGTTGAAGAAAGAAGCTTGAATTTCTGCTGCCATTGCTGGACTGGTTCCTTGGTTGCAAAGTCGACTTTGGTTAATATAGAGCTCATTAAAGATGACATGTCTGAAGACTAAACTATTAAAATGGGCCATTTAATTTCAAGAGGCATGTAGGTCCAGTAGTCAAACCCCATCAAATGCAGCAATCTTTATTGTCTCGGATGGTGGCAGATTGGAGATACATTTCCAAAAAAAAATAGTGTGCAAGTGTGTGTGAGACAAAGAGAGAATCTTCCACTGGCTTCTTAACACAGGTCAGTTTTCCATCTCATTGCATTTGGAAACAGAGCTTAGGGGAACCTCTTTGCATCTCTGCCACAGTCTCCCCCACTGAATTACTGTAAAAGGCAAATATTGGCTGGCTTTTTCTAACATGGCCAGAGAAAACTCTTTGTTGAGTGACACAGTGGAAGTTGACTAAATTCACCCTGGAAGTAACTCCATTGAATTCAATTAAGCTACAGCTTGTGATCAATTTGCTTTCTTATGCTGACTTCAAATCCAGTAGAGTGCATCTCACAGTATTTCTCTGCTGTAAACTGTGCTTTGTTATTCTTCTCTACAATTCATAAGAATGTGCTGCTGCTATGATCTCACTGCAGAATGCAGCCTTTCCTGTTCCAATGAAAATTGAATTGTCACAGTGGGGTGAGGTTACATTTTAGTCAAGATCACTGTTGCAATCTGGTCTCTTTTGGTTTGTAAGCACCCTTAAACACCCCTATTACTTGAGATGACATATGGGATAAGATCACAGATTTGTGCAAGCTTTATTGCAGATTTTTATCATAGCTCTTTTATTAGATTTTCAATCGCTTTTTATTCTGCTCACGTTTTATATATAATAAAAAGAAAAGGTTCTTTTGGTACAGTGATTAATGGGAGGGGGGCCAGTGCTGACATTATGAGGAGCTCCAGAATTTGATTACTTCCAATGCATATCATTCCTTAAATGTAGAAGTAATGGACATTTTGAACCTATCTGGATATAAGTGAGCAACAAAGTCTCAAAGGGTATTTTTACTTTGCATTAAAAGGCTTCAGTTATGCATTCAGAACTACATCTCCCGGCTGCTCATGAAGTAAACCTCCTCGCACTCCACATCATATATTATTTATATTACAGTAGCACCTACAGGCCCCAGGTAAGACTGGGCATTGTGCTAGGTGCTGTACAAGCAGAGATGTTCCTGTCCCAGAGCTAAAAAGTCTAAATTGGCAAGACAGTGACGGGCTGGGATGGAAAAGGAAGCACAGAGAGGTGAAGTGACTTGCCCAGCACTACATCGCAGGTCACAGCCAAAGACAGGAACAGAATGCAGGTCTTCTGAGCCGCACTCAGTTGCCCCCTCCATTGGACCACCCTGCCCCTCGAGCTGTTGAAGGACTAGGTTGTGGCGTTTGCACTCACACGTTTGTTTTCAGGTGGGGGGATTGGTGCTGCCCCGGTGATGTTCTGCCTGCACAGTGCCGAGGCAGGCAGGCTGCATTTTTGGGAGCAGCAAATAACATACACTTTACAATGAGGAATAGCCTTCCGAGGGAAGTAGTGGGGGCAAATGACTTATCTGGCTTTAAGACTAAGCTTGATAAGTATATGGAGGGGATGTTATGATGGGATAGTTTAATTTGAGCAATTGGTTTTGGATTATTGGCAGATAAGTCTGCTCAATGGTCTGTGGGAATGCTGGATGGGATGGGAACTGAGTTATTGCAGAGAAATCTTTTTTGGGTGCTGGCTGGTGAGTCTTGCCCACATGCTCAGGGTTTAGCTGATCGCCATATTTGGGGTCGGAAAAGAATTTTCCTCCGGGGCGGATTGGCAGGGGCCACGGAGGTTTTTCGCCTTCCTCTGCAGCATGGGGCATGGGTCGCTTGCTGGTGGATTCCCTGCAGCTTGAGGTCTTCAAATCTCATTTTTGAGGATTTCAACAACTCGGTCATGGGTTCGGGGTTGTTATAAATGTGTATGGGTAGGGTTTTGTGGCCTGCCTTGTGCGGGAGGTCAGACTAGATGATCATATTGGTCCCTTCTGACCTATGAGTCTATGAATCCCTGAGATCCTGCTAGCCCTCCCCTTGCTTTGTGCTCAGAGAACAGAAACATTGGCACTCTGCTCCTCCCTGATGCACTTTTGCAACAGTGTAGCCTAAGAGCTTGATCTGCTTTCTCTTCCTGTGCCTAACACAGGAGTTGGGGGTTGTTCAGCTAGTAATGCAAGAGAACAGAGCAGACTGTGTCCAAACAGAAATGATGCAGAGACGCTATTGTGGCAAATTCCTCCGTCTTCTTAATGGCTCAAAGCTGGGGGAAACAGAGAATGCAAAGTCATTTGAAATCCATACTGATTTTGATTATAGAGGCATGAGAAGGTGGTGTAAGAGCTGTGTGGAGCTTAATTTACCTGGATCCTGTACTGATTTGAGCACTCCATAAGCATCACTTTGTGCATGACTTGGGAGTCGGATGTAGTTAGCTTCACTTCACGTCGCTCTCTCAGTAACCTGAAAATGCTCTGTGAGCTATGGTTGCTTTCAGCCTCGTGTGTAAAAATGCACTAGAGGAATCGCTGTGGGATGCTAGTAAGAAGAGGCCTCCCAGTCAGAGCACAGAACTGGGAGCCCATGATTCTAAACTTGGTTCTGCCACTGGCTCAGTGCCAGGCCACTTTGGGGGCAAGTCATGTAACTGCTCCCAGTTTTCCATCTGTAAAATGGGGATGGATATTTACTGACCTCACACTGGGGTTGAGATGCTTGAAAAAGGCAGAATATCTTTGTTCCTGTCGGGTACAGTACTGTAGCCTACAGGCATCTTCCATTTTCCAAGGAATAATTCTTCAATTATCCCCCGATGCTTCATGTGAAAGTGGGCCAGATTCTCTGCTGATGTAAATCAGCCTGACTCCATTGACTTTGGTGGAGCTATGCCGATTTACATCAGTAGAGGTTATGTTTATGATTGGACCTATTTATTTCCCCTGTAAGGATTTTAATGAGTGTGGGGCTTTGTCCTTTGACAACACTTCCCTTCCCCACATTCTGCTGTGAACCAGTGGTCTGCTTTGCTGCTGCATTCCTGCCCCAGAAAGAACTACAAAAGAGTCTATTTAGAATTTCTACAGACTGCTCATTTGTATTCCCGTTGGCTTTCTGTCATCTCAGAAACAGTGAACACATTTGGCTTTTAACAAGTGCAAGCGTGAAGCTAACTAGATTGAAAATGTATTCCAATTCATTCCTCTTTCAGGGTGTGGATCCAATACTGCTATTTAAGTGTATGTCTCTGGTGTAACCCGAAGTACAGGGGTGGGAGAGGGAAATAAAAAGACTAACTTGGAAAGACTTTATAAAGATATGTATGGAAACAAACTCATGCTGGGACAACGATAAGGGGATAAGGTAGTGCAGGTCAACCAAGCAGATGCTTAATTTGGATGGTTCAAAGGCATTTCACATGCTTTATTAATATTTTGTTTCCAGTGTCTTTCATTATGCATTTTTCTGCATGCTCAGTGTAATACGGGGAAAAGCACTGTGATATAAATAGTTTGACTAGCCATACACCGTATAACTATATTTTTGAGTAACTCTAGAGTTTTTCCTTTTGTTAAATGTAAGCAAAAATCCCATTATTTTTTCCTGCAAGAGGTTACAAGATTTCAGCCATGAAATGCCTTAATTTGAAAAGCAATCCTAAACCAGCAGAGATTGTTTATGATTGTACAGATTTTTCCTAGTAAGGGCTTTAATGAGTGTGGGGCTTTGTCCTCGACAACACTTCCCTCCCCCACATTGTGCTGTGAACAAGTGGTGAGCCCAGAAGGGGCTGCATTTCAGCAATGGGGAAAGCGAGGGGGAGTGTGTGTAATAAAATCCTGCAGTTAATAAAGGTCCTTAGAATTTCATGACTTGAATGGTTCAAAGGCAGTGTTAAGATTTTTACTAATTTATGATTGTCATTTGGACACCGTTGAAGAATTCATTTGGGCTGTGGAGTTTTCACTGATGCACTAATTTGGGGGGCTGTCAAATCTCTTAATGATAAGTACCACTCTGTTATACCTAACATCTTTCATTTAAGGATCTCAAAGCACTTTGTAAAGGAGGGCAAGCATCATTCTCTCCATTTTATATGGAGGAAACTGAGGCACAGATACATTAAGTGACTTGACCGAGGTCAGTAGAAATCAGTAGCATTTTATGTTCCCACCATAAAGTCCTTGATATGGAATGGATGAGACTTGTTGGAGACTGCTTGATGCAAACCAAAAGAGTTTGTGTGTTTGCTTTTTCTGTGACGTTGCTTCTTACTTTAACACCACAAAAGATTTTTTTCCCAGCTTGATAAAAGAAAAAGGTAAGAATTGAATGGTTGAATAAAACAAACTTCAAGCTGTAATTCACTAAAGAAAATACATCTTTCTTTATAGATCCACTACTCCTTTCAAGATTGTCTATAGGGAAATGATTCTTCTCACTTTATCAGCAAAACTTTCAGATGTTTTCCCTGTTCCTTCTTTGTGCTAATGGGGTATTTGAATAATTCAGATACAGAATCCAGTTAAGGTGCAAAGGGAACAGTGTGAGCAATAGAAAGTTTCAGGACTTAGAAAAACAAAATCCTCAGAAAGTCTAGACCAAACCAGAGGGCAGATTTTGATTTGGCTTTTAGCATTTAGTTGTATTCAAACCTCACGGCTACAAGGTATCACTGACACCAAGAGAAGTGGACATTTCTATGAAAACGAATACCCACAGTTAGGGGCTCGATCCTGCAAGATGCTAAGCATTCCGGTCCCAATCGTGCACAGCACCATACGCTTAGCATTAAGTGTAGGCGTAAGCCCAGTGACTTGAACAGGGCACTTGGGTGCTTAAGTGCCATGCAAGAGTCCAGAGTACTAGCACTTTGCAAGACTGAGACCAGTAATTAAAACATACTAGTGTCTATAGGCCCATCGTAGTGTCGTGCTTCAGGACATAAAACACCCTCTAACTATAGAGGGGTTAGGAGGAAGCTTTCCTGGGGGCAGATTAGCCCAATCACTCTTTACTGCAGGGTTTCTTGAACCTTTCTCTGTAACATTTGGTACTGGCCATAGTCAGAGACAGGATAATTACTTAAGAGCACAGGTCTGAGCCAGTCTGGCATTTGCTGTGAGCCTGCTGTGTGTTGTAGCCTAACAAATTTAATAGATTTTTTTTTGTGTGTGTGTGGCATTTTTACAGGTTGATATCCTTATTATGACTGAACCCTCTTCAGGGAGGTGGGTGTATTTCGACACAGAGATCACCAATAGCAGTGGCAGGATATCCTACAACATACCCAAACAGAAGAGGCTTAGAGTTGGCGTGTACCCCATCAAAATGGTGGTTAGGTAATATTTTCAGATTTGAATGTTGGATAATTAAGGTGTGGGATTGCCTAATACAAAGAGAGTTATGCTATAAAAAACAAACCAAGTAACAAAAAACAATCCACCAGAAAAAGAGCATTTAGCACGAGTGCCGTTCTTCAAACAGAGCAAATCCACTTCTTCTTGGCCCACAATAATGAGCATAGATATGGCTCTGGACATGTTTGTTCCACTATCATGGGCTCAATAGGTGGAAGCAGAACGAGTGCTTTTAGACAACAGAGGCCAAATTATGGCCCTTCTCTGGAGGGAGAGGCCATTCAGAGCTTGGTCACGCACCTGTTTCAGCTATGGCCATGTATGCTGCTGTGTAATCAGCCCGAGGGGATGGGGTAAGTACCAGTAGAGGGTTGATGGTGAGGCTCTGACCAGAATATCTGCCCTGGGAGGTCGGAACTCTTGGCAAATCCCTGCTGAAAAGATGTTTTAATTTTTGCACTCAGCCAGGGCAGCTCTGAAGATGAGCAGGGCCGTTAGCTACCCCAGCTGTGAGTGAGGATGGATGGAAGCAGAGGGGAGGTGGTTACTTAGATTGTAAACTCCTTGGAGCATGTAGAATAGTGGGGTCCAGGACTAGTGCTGCAAAACAAATAATTAAAGACTCATAATAAACTAGGTATGTGATATTTAGCTGCCCTCTCAACCCATGTCTTTTTTAATTAATGCAAGTAAGGTAGATGATGTGCTTTCAGAGTGATGTCTGTTAATTTTGCCTTCTCGACTTAAGGCAGACTAGATTAGTTGATAAGATTAATATGCTAACGAGTAGGGATACTACTATTCAACTAGTTAAAGTGCTTTATGGTACCACAAAGCCCTCAGTAGCAGGAGAGCGTCCCCTGTACTTTGTAATGGTCATTCACATGATATGAGCCATCACTGCAGATTGATGAAGATGTTGGAGAGAGGATGGTTTTGTGACGGGTAGCTGTCGGACTTCCTGCGTGACCTTGGGCAAGTCACTTCATCCTTTTATTGTGTCCCTGCTTCCCAGCTGAAAAACAAGCACAGTGCTTTCTCCCCCCCACCTTCATGTACCTTGTCCATTTTTATTTTAAGCATTGTGGGGCCCTGATCTCAGCTGCAATGGGTCCAAAGGGACTCTACTAACTAGGACTTAATCTCTTAAATGCAAGGGGTCCAGTTGAACGACTGAGTAGTGGTTTTCTGGTCTGGCTGAAGGCTGCTTATGAATGTAGCTTGGGTAATACAGAGCCAACTTGTGGGTTGCAGTGGGGGTGAAGGAGTGATCTGCATTCCTCAGGGTGTGACCAGCTTTTCCTGTTGAAATGAACAGTGAAGGTATTGTCTTGCTCTAAGTCTGTAGTTCAGTTCATATGTTCACGTCAGGCTGACTGAAGGAATCACTTTAATTCTGTACTCAGGGCCATGCTTATTCTAAATTGAAAAACACAGCCTTAAAGCAACAATTCAGTGAAGTGAAATCAATTGAGCTCTCAAGAGTTTCATGAAAAGCTCTCTGCTGAGTCCAGCATAAAGAAGAAAAATGTGTGAAATAAAATTAATCTGCTTAAGTGCAGAGATGGGGGTAGCTGTGCTTCTAAGGCTTTTTTTATATTTTAGTAAGAAAACCGCTAAATGCTTTGACAAAGTTTTAATTTAATACTCCAATTTAGAGTTAAACTTCACGACCACTTGGGAAATAACTTGCAGCTTCCACTGAACGTCTCCTTTAAAAGAAAAATGGAACAAAAGGTATCCTCACAGCTAATCAAATGGAAGATCAGCTTTCCAGTTCCACAGATATATTTTCTTAATTGGCAATAATTCCATTGTACAACAGCAGCAAATCAATTGGAGATGATAGGGCTGCTTAAGAAAAAATTAAGGTCTAGTCAGGGAAGTCTGCAGCTGATTCAGGAACCAATCTCCTGGTTTAATATGCTTCACACTAGACTGGAGGAAGTGGTTGTTGTCTCCTTACTTTTAAATGATCATGTCTAGACCTGACATGTGATGTGGGCAGAAATCCACCCAACAAGATGTTGCCTGTAACAGCAAATATAATGTCCCCTCCTAGCTGTAACACTCACCGTGACAAAGGGGTAGGGCTTGACTCAGAGTTGCAGTGCAATAGGATTCATATAGCAGAAGGAGAAGGAATTTGTGGAGGCCTTGCACCCACCTGCCTTTTGCTGGTGTCCTAAGATCTGTACCCCAGTGAAAGAAAACTCCATGTGCCGAAGCTTGCTGCTGGCAGAGCGCTGCAGGAGAAAAGCAATGTGGGGAAGTAGGTTCCTAGTGTTGAAATTCCTCCCCTTTTGTGAATTCTTATGGGCCTGAGTTTTCAGCACAATACACAGCGACAAGGGGATGAGCAGCTCCTGTCCATTTCTGTTACATAATAAGGTTGACTTTTTGCAAGCATGCAGTGACACAAGGTGTACATCATTTTTTCCGCATATAATTGTGGACAACCAGTATTCTTAGAGAACTTAAAAAAAAAAAAAATCCAGGCTAATTTCTATTTTTAAGCCTACAGGATTTCATTGCATTGCCAGTGATTTTTTTGGTTTGTCCTGCAATGCTTTAATTGGATTTATACAACTCTCACTGTTTTAGCCCAGCACACTTTGACGATTATCATCCAAAAGAGTCCCAGTGTCTTCACCTTCTGGTTAAAACTGGAAAGAGGATAGTTACGTCCCTTTAGACTTGTGGAGCCCTGAATGCCTTATTCCAGACAGCTATCGTTTCTGGTTTTCAGCACAACACACGATTTGAGTTCTGATGCTTTGCTTTGTTCCTCCTTTTCCAGGGGTGACCAGAGCAGTGCCGTGAGTTACCTGACCGTGCTTCCCCAGGGAATGGAGTGTGTGGTGTTCAGCATTGATGGCTCCTTTGCAGCAAGCGTCTCAATCATGGGGAGTGACCCCAAGGTTCGAGCTGGGGCAGTCGACGTTGTCCGGTAAGGGATATGTGCACATTTGTGTTTTTGGAGTCCATTCCTCCCTTTGTTAAAAAGGGGGATCAAACTGGAAGGGAGAAATACATTGCTCACAAAATGTATGGATTTTAAGGCCCAGACTTCTTTGCAGATGCATTTTTGTATCACTCAGACATCCAGCTCTTCCTGATGTGCATAGGAATTTACACATTTCAATAGAACCTAGATGTTTAACTTCAGGATTTGCGTGGTAACCTGCGTCAAAATGAACAGGATGTCTCTGGGGAAACTGGACTAAAAGCATATGGAGTCATTGGCTAATTTCTCCCTGTATTACTCTGCTTATCAAAAAGGGCGATGAGTTTAGAAGGATTTTATGCTATAATGAATGTTAATCAATGGGCATGCTGTACCTTCCCGCTGTAAAGTACTGAGAGCAAGAGTTTTAAGAACCACCTAATCCTTTCACTTAAGAAGTCAGTTAATGCTGACTGGGCAAGGACGCGGTGTCTGTCATTTTAGACTCCGTGCCCCTCGAACCCTCCTGAAAATGGAGTGAGGAGCATCACAGTTTCTCAGGGTGCAGTTCTGCTCTTGTTGAAATCAAAGGCAAAAGTCCCCTCCATTTCAGAGACAGCAGGCTGGATCCTGTGTGCAGCGTATTTAAAATAAAATACATTTGGAATGTCCCCGGTGTTTTCCACAACCATTTTTGTACAAGGCTGCCTATTGCTCTTCCCCCATTTCCTTTGAGGCATACAAATTATTGCATGAATGCAACAGGATGTTAGCCATTAAAATGAGAACCCTGATTCCCACTCAGCTAGCCTTTTACCTCTTGAGAGATTATGCCTGGCTTTTCTTAAATTGCCTCCATGTTCAGCAAGGATGTTCATTAAGATTAAAGTGGAGAGTGACTTCCATGTTCTTGTTGCTTTTCCTTCTAACAGGCACTGGCAGGATTTGGGCTATCTAATCATCTATATCACTGGCCGTCCTGATATGCAAAAGCAGAGAGTTGTCTCATGGTTATCTCAGCACAACTTTCCTCAAGGAATGATTTTCTTCTCAGACGGACTTGTTCATGACCCACTACGACAAAAAACTATTTTCCTCCGGAATCTAATGCAAGAGGTAATAGAGACTCTGTGTCCATCTTGAAATTGTATGATCAGTTGCTGGAAAGTCAGATTTATATTGTTATTGCCAGGGGGGAGGTTCTCTCCCACTTGGAAGGAAAACACCATTGTCTGTTACAAGCTATTCTGCTGGGTCTTGGTTTCCTTCCTACCCATTCACAGATGCAAAGAAGGCTGCTCTGCCTTCTGAGGGTCTTGGAGCAAGACTACTCATTTGGATGATGCAAATAAATAAATCCAGCAGTTATGAATAGTACAAGGTCTAATGTGGATAGGTCAAGGCGACTTATTGCCCCAGTTTGAGAATCCAGTCAACACGATGCCTGATAATGGCTGCATGCTCCCATGTGCTAATAGTATTAAATATGAATAGTGGGGGGAAAGCCAGGCTTAGTTTTATTTGTGATAAGCCTCTGTATGGATTCTGGTCCTTCAAGGCCAGGGTTGAAGCACCTTGCTGGGTGATGGAAGGATAAAGCTTGCTATGCCTGATGATTTTCAGTGCCCTGAACCTGGCAACTAAACCTTCACTTTTATAAGATAAACATGGAGTTCTCTTGATTCACACTAAATTCCATTCCTTGTGCTGTGCTCACATAAAAATCCCCCAAAACAAGATTGGAGATCTCTAAGGATCTTTGGTGCTCCAGGAAATGATGCTAGTGTCTTAGAAGAAAGAAGATACAGGCACAGACTAGGCTTATGTTGCTTTTGAGAACCTGGACAGTCATGTTTCTATTTTGCATTCACATCCAATGGGATAATGTGGCCTCATTTCCACTCATATGGAAATCAGTGGAATTTGGGGATGCGTAGCACGTCTGAAGATCAAACTTCCCAACTATCCCCTACTCATATATGGGCCTTTCAGATGGACACATCATTAATGTTTATTGCATGTAATTCTTGTCCAGCTTCTAGAAATAGTTAGGCATCCACTCCTATTGGCTTTCACCCTAATCCAAGCAATTACTTTAAAAAAAACAGAAAAAACCAACTCTATGGGCAAGAAGTCTGATGTTTCTTTTTAACAATGGGAAGCTCAATTTGGGTCAGTAACATCAGTTTATCTGGTGCTTCATTCTCCCTCCCCAACCCCCCAGAAAAAGTTCTGAAGGGCTGGCCCACCAATCTTACAGCAGGCATGTGCAATTAAAACAATATTTGTCTGGTTTCTTTTAGTGCTACATCAAAATTTGCGCTGCCTACGGGTCAATGAAGGATATTTCCGTGTACAACGTTTTGGGTCTGTCACCTTCCCAGATCTACATCGTGGGACGTCCGACAAAGAAATACCAGACCCAGTGTCAGGTATGTAACTCTTGCTAAAGAGTCTTTGGGGGCTGCCCAGCAGATGAAGAGTGAAGAGAAATCTTGAGTAGGCCCTAGGGAGGGAATTTCCATGTAAGAGTGAACCGCAAAGGAGAATGGGGCAAAAGGCTTTTACCATCTCATGAGTGCAGGTTTCTTGACAGCTGCACAAACTGTGAATTGATGTACGGCCAACTGGAAAGAGCAAATTAAGATACACAGCTCTAATGCCGTAATATTAACGTCTTCCACCCACAGTCGTCCAAACCTAGTCACCCACGTTCTTTGATCCAGACTGTAGTCACACTAAAGGGGGTCTCAGCTGTTGTTTTCTACCCCTCTGAGCTTTCTTTTTATTCGTGTTCTGAATCTCAAGCAGTTCTGTGGCTGAACTCATGGAGAAAGGACCCATTTGACCCCTTCTTGTGCTTCAGTAGGAAAGACAGATCCCAGAGAGGAACAGGAGATAAGTGCAAGTGCTAGAAAGGCCATTTTGTTCCCTCCACCCCAGGGAGTCTGGCCTTTCATGCCATTTACTTAACGAGTTACACTGAAGTTGGAAGCATCACTTCAGAGAGGCGGCTGTTGTGAAGGAGCAATAGGCATGACTGCCCAATATGCAATGCCTGTGGTTTAGCGGGCCTGGGAGCAGTGCATGCTGAATGCTTCTCCCCCACCCAGGAGACATTCCAACCAGGCCAATTCCAGGCAATGCATAGTATTTCTTTCTCTTTCCCTCCTCCATTTCAGTTCCTCAGCGCAGGTTATGCAGCGCACTTAGCCTCACTGGAGTTCAGTCTTCATTCACGGCCCAAGAAGAACAACTCCCGCATGATCTTGAGGAAAGGAAGCTTTGGCCTGCACTCCCAGCCTGAGTTTCTGCGGAAAAGGACTCACCTTCGCAGGGCTATGTCTGTACAGCAGCCCGATCCACCTTCGGCAAACCCCAAACCAGAGCGTGCCCAGAGCCAACCTGAATCAGATAAAGATCACGACAGGCATCTGCCCCCCATCGGTTGGGTTCGAGGTGGGGTCCATAAATTTGAGTCTGCGCCTTAGGAAGCATGGAGGTGTAAGTCTTGGGTGCCCACCAATCAACCTGTAGGCATGCCTTGAAGATGGTATTTAGGCAGCTTCAACGTAAGAGGTAGGGGAGAAAACACCCTCAGAGGCTTCCTTGCTCTGGAATCTGCCTTCTTAAACCAAGCAGGGAACTTTGGTGGTTCCTCTTAACATACCTATTATGAAACTTAAAATCCAGATCTAAAACTATCTCAAGTGCTTAATATCAAAATTGCAAAATATGTCTTAAATTTTTTTTTACAAGACACATTATAAAATGTGCAATAAGAAAAGCTGTAGAACAGGTTGATTTTACTCAATGGAAGATGCTTAAAAGTGACATCAGCTAATTAGGAGTACCTTAAAAAAAGCATAAGCAGATAAAGAGAAGGCTTACATTTTAAAATGCTTATATCAATTGCTGCTGTACTCTTGAGAAAGTGTTATACACAGAAGGGAGGTGCACGTCGAGTGGGATGTGGAAGGCAAAACTCTTTGGGTGCCTTAAACCCAAGACAATTTCTTTTGGCTTATGGTGTTGATGAATGCGCATCAGCTCAAGTTCTGATCTGTACAAGCGAGGTAGCTAGACTTAAAATACTTACTGGAGAAATCTACTTATGAACCAAATCATAAAGTTTAAGTGTTTCATGTTTTAAAAAAAGTCTCTTTACTGCAGTCTGGAGCAGAGATATTGTTGCTATATACAAAGATCACACACTGTTTTCGTGGAGCTCTGTTCCTGTACAAATGTTTGAATTGCTTCAAGCAGCAAAATGGGTTTAACCCTTTTTGATAGAAGACCTGGATCCTAAGTAGGTAAGCTAAAGAAACCCTCTTTTACAGTGTCTCCAGAACGTTACAATGGATGAAAATGACAGATTGAATAGTGGTCATTTTCACTTTGTCACTGTTGTTTAAAGAAACTAGATGCTATGAAATTGTAGATGCCAGTTAAAAGTACTAATTTTTATTTATCTAAAAATTCCATTTAGATTTTCTCAACTCAATTAGAAGGATCTACTGGAGGTGGTAAGTGTGTGGGAATTGCCCTAAATATTCACATTTCAGAGGTAAATAGTGTAATCCGCTTCAGATAGAAGCAAAGAGACAAATCCTGGAAATTCTTACTCATGTGATAACTTCCATTGAACTGAATTCAGTGGAACTACTAAGATGTTTCAGGATTGGGCTCTAACATGAGCACGTTTTCCAGTCTGCTCCAAAGTTGTAGGTGCTCTGGAAAACCTCTTAAAGATTAAAACTGATTTGTGAGCCTGGGAGAGTTTAATTTAAAGGCACTGTATTTTTTAGGTCTTCTCTATGTTGGATGCAGGTTCAAGTGAGCGTATTGGTTGTTCTATAGCATGTACAAGGAATGCTATCAGGAAACTACAATGAGGCAGTAGAGGGAAAACCTAAATTTGCATTCTTTGCAGACTCCAAACTCCCAGGGACTTATGAGAGGTTTGGATGGCTGATTCCTGCCTAAGGAAGCAGCAAATTAGCTCTAGGAGTGGAACACCTTAGGTAAATTTCCGTATCTTATTCTGTGGCAGAAATGCCAAAGTTACCACTCTTTCGTATTACACTTGTCGCCAGTCCACATGCAAAAATTTAGCTTCACGTTTCCTGAAAGATCTGATACGTTAATTTTATTTTGAAATGCTTTCTCTTTTCCCTGTTAATTTTAACTTCAACACTCGAATGTAATTTAAGACACAATGTTTTGCAAGCTCACATTAGTTAGGATCGGGTACTTAAAAGTAGCTGTTTTATTTATGTCCCTTGCTCAGTGTCTCCTTGGGGCCGGGTCATTTGGCTACAAAAGCTAAATGTAAGATCTCCAAGAATAGCACTTAAAAGTAGTTTTTAGGCTTACACGTATCTTTCTGAGTAATGTCACAAGTCCTTTAAAACACTGCACTTTAAATGCCAATGTGATCTGTCTTTGCCCTCTGCGTTGTTTTTATCAGATCGCCTGTACCATGTCCCTCTCTTCCACCCTCTGCAACAAGACTGAAATCACACAGGCTGTAAAGCAGGGCAGAAATTAGCTCCCTGCACCAAACTGACTACTAGCATGGGCATGCATACATAGTCCACAGACTTTAGTGCAGCCATGGCTGCTTATCCAGTGATGAATTTGCCTCTCTGCTGCTGCTCTAGGGGAAAGGAAAAGCAAGTAATAAAAGAGTGGTTAGTGCTTAGTCCCTATCTGATGCATCTGTTCTAACAGGTACCAACAAAAAAAAGTCCTCACAACCTCCCGTAAAAAGCTTGCTCCAGTGATCTATATCTAATCACTATTGGTTTATACATTCAACAGATTCCTTGCTTTTGCTGTCCTTAGAGCAGTTTTATTTGCCTGGTGGTGTGGCGACTGGCCGATTGTTTTAGGCTCTCTTCACTGCAAAACGTCTGGGATATAGTATTTTTCAGCTTACTCCAAGTTTAATAGGAGAGAGGAGGATAAGGCTTTTCAGATTTGTCTGTTGAATTCCTACCTGTGAGCTGATGGGCAGAGCTAAAGGTGACATTGCTTGTTTAGCTCAAAATTACATTTTTAAAGCAGCTGTGTGTTACAGCATGTACACTGCTGGTAATTATTGTGCGTGCTGTGCAATTCAAAGCTATTGTTGCTTTAGCTAATGTCTACCTCTACCAGCCACGAGGCTTCAAAACCAATTATCCTGTTTATCTAATTCTCCTATGTATTTCAATCCCGGAGAGAGAACCTGATTCTTTCTAGAGTGAGATCTAGTTAGAATTGTGTGCCCATCACTAAGGGAAAGGAGCTAACAATGTGTTTTAACTTGAATTTTTCGTTAATACCTGGGTTTCTTGACTAGCAGCCATAGTGCTGGCTTCCCATAACAGTATTATAATTTAAGCAGTGAAATAAGTGCTAGTCTGTGTACATGATGAGAATGTCAGCATTTTAAACGTTATTACATACACAATTAGAATAATTAACTCCCCTACTTTCTTTCATGAGATACTGGGGCTCATGTGGCCTTAACGTAATTCCTATATTGCTCAGGGACTGAACGTTTTACCTTCTGCTCACTGGTCCTCTAACTAAGCACCTTTGCAAACAATCCCACAACACATTCAGGTGAGAGGTTAATGTATCATACCAGCTGGAAATTGGTGTTCTAAACTTTCAGCTAATTAAAGCACTGGTTTTTTTTCCTGCTCTAGATACTCAAATGGTGTAATCGTTTTCAGTGGGGCTGAGCGTAGCAGTATGGTAAGAAGAACGATATGACTAATATCCTGGAATCTCTCAATGAGTTAGGGCTACAAACAAATGTTTTATGGAATTGGAAATTTGGGAACCCAGCTGTATATTAGACTATATTAAAACTCACACCTCCATCAGTCCCCCCTTAGCTCTTTTTTGGATGTTGACCTAAGCCCAACTCTGTTAAATTGTCAATCCCTCTTCTCTCCTAAATTATTTGCTTCTATCTAAGTCTTTAAACTTCGTCCACATAGTTTACATGCTACGATTCCCAGGTGCAGACTTTCCTAATTCAGAGCCCTTTGAGTAAAGTGGAATTTCAAAATAGAATTGTCTTCATTTTTGCTAAAACTTTCACCAAAGGGGACTAGCAGTGCTTTTAAAAATGTTCGTTCAGTCTCAGATTGGGTTTAAGCTACTGTTTTCTGTTTGTATCAAGTTACCACCAGTTGTCCTTACACACTCAACATTACCTTGGCTGTGATTTAAGTCATCAGTGGAAGTTTTGGGTGCTCCCGGAACCCAGGTTGGGCCCATAAATAATTTCTGCACCTTAGTGCCTCCTGACTGCTTGATATGGAAAAGCACAGTGTTCTGCCCAGGTAAATTGAGGGAGTAATTGGAAATGTAAAATGTATTGTAATAGTCTACTGAGGAGTCATAGCAGTCAAAGTTAAATGCACAAGTAAGGCAGGCTATGACTAGGAACACTTATTTCTCTGCCATGTTTATGGACCCAGTTTTTTATTACTGTAAAAAAATAAATAAATACCAGTGATTAACTACCAGAGGTGGACTGTTATCTGAGCTATTGTGAAAAGACATCTTCACAGCTGTGGTGTGTGTTGTGCGTGTGTGTATATTTACTAACTTCATAATCACTCTGTGAAGTTTTGGTAAAGCTTTCACAGCAAATTTGTAATCAATATGCATTTTTTACAATAGCTGTTGGGTCTATTTTGTTGTCCTGTTAAGTAAGTTTGAAAAAAAAAAAAGTAGCATTGTAAAGAGTGCAGAATATTCCACAGACATGCATAGTAATGGTGATATGTCACTTAAGAAATGTTCAAAGTACATGTTTGCCTACACTAGTGCTGTTGGAACAAAATCTTCTTGCTTGACCAAAGTATTCTCGTTTATTCTGTGGCATGTTTTATATCTATCCAGCATAATATTTTGTTAGGTGTGAGAACTACAGAGCATCCATTGTCCCTCTTACTGGGGTTCAAGAGTCAGCTGCCATTTTGATCTGGTTAGAGCATTAATCTTGTTGCATTCTCCAACTATTTAGTACAGTCTTTTCCACACAGGAAAGACTTCAGACGATGCTATGAGTGAAAATACAGGGCTGCCTCCTCTTATTTGCCACTATTTTCAAAGTAGCTAGGGCCTATTTCAGGGGTTATGGGGAGATAGAACAAGCAATAAGCTTAATTTGTTTAAACATTAGATGTCATTATGCAGTATTAGCTAAGATTGTTACACTTCTGCTGAAGGCTTAGTCTTGCAGGGCGTACAAAGCCCATAAACACCCCTTGCACCATTCAACAAGATGCCCTGATTCCACTTTGCAAAAGTTTCCTGCACAGTGTGCCTATTTAAACAAATCCACAGTCATTTGCTCTTAAAACCACACTGCAGATTGCATGCAAATGACCAAGAGCCTTTCTCCCCATAAGTAGGGTCCCAAGTAGAAAAAAACCTCGGTATTAGTAATACTTGTTTCTGAAACAACCTGCTTACATACAGGCAAAATTTTGTAAGAAAAGAAGCTTATGAGCACAAGAGGCATTTAAAGTCTGAACGTAAAACAGTTGGTAAAGAACAAGATGTCCCTCTAGTACAGCACTGAAAGCAATTTTTCCCGCTATCTAAACCCCAAGAAAATAAGCAGCAAGTTGGTTTTACACTGACAGCTAATATGTTTACTAACAGGCAAGAAATGTGTTTACATTATGTGGGATCAGCTCATCCTCTGGCTTTTTCCTATTTAAGGGACTGAAAATTCTGAATGTCAGCATGGTTATTCCCTTTGCGAGGGGTAGAGAAAGTGGGAGTATGGTCTCTACTCACCCTGCCTGGAACTGGTGCAAGCTTTAGTTCTGTAATGCACAGATGTGAGCTTCTGAACTGCTAGGTCTGTTCTCAGTCACCCTGGAAGCACAGCTCCTCCAGGGAAGATTGCCCTTAGGAGGGTAGGAGTGAGCAGGGTAACTTGCTGATTTCCTAGGCAATGCTGCACAGAGCAGCCAGCGATCCTGCTTTGACCACTATGGAAGGGAGCTCACGAATGAGAACACAAGAGTTGGCACTTTCCCTCTTGGCTCAGACCCATGAAAAGGGGAGGATGATCTAGCTGTAATTATTTTGCAATTTGACATTCTTTTAAAACGGGGCCATGCTTCGGGAAGGGTGGAAAATTGAGTTAGCCTCTCCTTACACAGAAAGCATGGAGCTGGTGGTCAAGGAAGGGCTGGATCTCCGAGGGTAGGGAACTGCTAAGTAGAAGCCAGTTTACATGTAAAATGGAGTACTAAAAAGGAAAAGAAAAGCTGTAGAGATTCACAAAGGAGAGTTAGGAAACCTGCACATTCTAACTATACTCAAAGATTCTTCTCCTCTGTCTAGACAGGATGTCAGATGGGTCAGGCATGGCAGTCTCATGGCAGAACCCCAACCCTCATGCATACTTATTTTTCTATTGACGTGGGAAAACAAAAAGTCTACTTATAACTGAATCCCTTGTGAGGAGACTTGAAATTGTATATGTTCTTTGAGGCTACAGTTTTACTAAGTGTATACTTTTAAATAGTGTGTCAGTGGGAAGGTTCTATCTATGGTGACAAATGTTTATATTTCTTATGGCTGCCTTGTAAAAATTTAAAAAATGTACAATAATGAATTTCTTAACATATGAACTAAAGGAGTAAGATTTTTACAACTGGTCTAGATTTTGATGTGAGCTGGTTTTTAAAATCTTATAAAAAGCTAGTCACTTAAATAAAAACCTTCTTTGCCTTTAAGTGGACCACCTTGTGGATTTTTCTTTGCATTGTTGGTGTGGGAAAGCTCGCCACACATTACGAGCACACTGTTTCAAACAGTTACAATGCCAGGACAGAGCTGCTCAAAACTAACTGCGCCACATGGTATGTACCGTGCATTTAGTCAAAATAGAGAGCTAGACCCTCCCTTGATGTAAGGGAGACGTAGCCTGCTCATCTTGGAGAATAAAAAGGAGATGGACCAAGAACCCACATTTTGGAATATAGGGTCAAATCCTGCCCCTCAGCTACATACCTGGCTAATCCCCTGGATTTTAATTAGCCCAAACCTATAAAGTGCTGGGCATTTGAAGCAGTTTCACTATAAAAACTTCCAGGGCACTGAGTAGGTGATGGCAAGAACAAACATTTCTCCCACTTAGTTGAGGCTTTTCTTAAAATGGGACAGTGGCAGAGAGTCTGAAAATAGAATGCCAATAACAAGACATCACCCTTATGAAAAGCCTATTTTGTTTCTTTTTAAATAGAGGAGCAATACATAGAAGCAAAATTTCAAATAAAAGCTGTCTTATACTCTTAAAACAATAAGCCTCATCTATTTTTTTAAATCTAAATTGGAAGGGGTTCCAGCCCATTGTTACAAAATTTTACCTTTTAAACAGTGTGGTTTGTCAAGAGGCAAAAAAAGGAAGTAAAGCTTAATTTAAATTTAGACAAACAGCATTCAGGCATTTGTGCACAATTGCTTACAAAATTTGCACTTGGACAGCCCTAGAGTATTTTAGGGAGAATGAAGCAGGGCAATATTGTAACCATCTGAAATTTACCAGTAAAGGGACATAGAATTCACACAGAGCTTCAAGTTTAAAAATTCTAAATGTCAATTTTTTTGTATTGGCACGCAGACTCAGCTTGCATTAAAGACAACTACCACCATTTTGTTTACTTGTCCTCTTTAGAAGACATCAGGGGGGAAAAAACAACAAAACTCTACAGCCCCAGGAACAGGACTCCTTCACTTTGCTGAAACATTAGAAAATTAATATTTTGCTAATTTAAGATGACCTGTATTATAGAACCTGACAAACCTATTTTGATAAAAATGTTAGCATAAATAGCCATCATTAAAAGGTTAGAAACGCCTACTACCTAGGGCCATTGCACAAAAGTATCAACATTATAATGTTAACAAATGTTTCTTCCAACTTTAACCTTAGTGTCATCAGGTGTGTGAACATTTTCCAAGAGCACTATTTACCTGAGCTGTTGAGATGTCTTGTAGCAGAAGCATGAAAGAGAAACGAAGCCCAGCTGCTAACAGTTCAGAATGAAACAGCTACATTAGTTATGGAAACCCTGTGAACAGTATGGGGTCACACATTGTGACTTCAATTACACAGGCACATTCAGGAAAATTAATGAGTTAACCAAAGGTGTGAATTGAAAGTTGATTAGTTAAACAGTGTTAAATCCCTGTCTGGACATACTCATCCTGAATTAAAGCTGGCTTGATTCTGTTTATCTTAATTAACTTCAGAAGTATTAAATGCTATTGTCATGCTGGAGTAATTACGGAATTCCATGTTTTCTACTTACCCCCAATGTCAAATTCAGTATGTGAAGTCAGTCTGGCCCCATTTTGTATGGTGTGTGTTTAGCATAGTCTTCAGAAGTACCCAAGGGATTAGGCCACTAAATCACACTGAAATTCAATTACATTTATGCATTTTGGAAAAGTCTAACCTTTGGTGCTTTTCTAGTTTCCAAAGCTCGGTAGAAACAAGTTGTCAACATCGCATGAGTGAGCTGTAGGACGCAAGTACCTTATTTCACACATTAGGACACTGATGCTAAAGCCACGCAGTAGTATTTGGCCCAGCCCTAAAGATCAATTCACTAGACCAACATGCCTGTCTCATTTGAAAAAAACATGGAAGTATCAGAAGCTTGGGCTGATTAAATGAATTGTTTACTGTTCCATTGCTGAAAATCCCATAGGGGGTTGTCAGGTGATACACTTTTTAATATAATCCCAGAGCCCTTGTTAGGAGAAATCTATAGAAGGAAAGACCTGAGCTGAATTGAAAGGCAGTGTAAAAATGGTTAATAGCTTATTCAAAGCACAAGCACTTAAATCCACAACAAACAGAAAATACACCCACCCAAGTCCCATATATACCTATAATCCTTCACCTGCTCACAAATTGTTAATACGGTTAAAGGCCATCTCAGTCCAAGTGCCAACTGCGTGCTGGAGCTTCCTCACACGCCGCCTGATAGGAGCTTGGGAGAGTTTCCGAGACCGACACACAGCTTGTAAGTTTTGTACCATGAGATGCCGATAATTTGATATTGCTTGTTCTCTGCAGGGAATAAAGGAGTTCAATAAATACAAAAGCGTAATGGGCAGTTCAGTACACACAAGCTGCTGGAAGAGAACAGGGCAGAAGACAGGGAAAACGTGCCTGCTGTACGGAGTAGATTTTATGAAGGCCATAAAATGTGACTGAAGTGAAAAACTTTTTAATCCTCTACTGTGTCTCATCAACAATAGCAGCAGAGATTAAGTAGCCTGATACATGATGTAAAAAGAACATTAATGGGAGATGGTCTCATTTTGCTTAAAATGTGTAACAAATGTTACAGGAACCAGGGATTGTCTACAACTAATGTAGCTTTTACATCAGTAGCTGTTCTGTGAAGGGTGAGGGAAAGTGAGTTCAACAATAAAAGAGCCATTGTCTATGTAAGTTTATCTGCACAGGGCCTATTTGGAGAAAAAAGACGCCAAGCTCCTGCTTATGGCTATTGGCAGTCAGAAGGTAGAATTAGTCTCCGCCTTAGAGCTGCTAAATATGGTATCCTCTACCAACCTATTCTGCTGTAAAAGTGAGGGGTTCTTCCAATAGAAATACAGATCTTGAAAACCAGCAAGTGAGAGAGAGACGCCCTCACCTTAAGAATGCAGTGAGTTGCTAGTGTGTAAGTAGCATGCATTACCATTTAACAGGGCAAGTAACTTGCTGACTCAACTTGTAATTTAGTGGTTACAGTTCCCCCACTTCCTACCATGCAACACTACAGGCAGTCACTCCCCAGCATGTCCATATTCGTTCCTGAGCCCACACCTGCAGCAACGCACACTGCCTTTTCCCCTTTAAATAATAATAATAATAATAAAAAAAAAATCCAGAGTACAAACCTTCAATGTAATTGTGCAACCATTTAAAGATGTCACAGTGGGCTTGAAGTGAAGATAATTTAAGCATTTAAGGAATTCCCATAGCAAATCTTTTAATGGGAAGATTTGGAGAACTGACACTGAAGACAATGTTTAGAAATTTACAGTGGAGAACCTTGTTGTTCCAGATCCACTTATATGCAATTGCCGTATTTAACACCAGTGAGATGATGTCAACTCCTGCTACTGAGGCAGCATTGTCTTAACAGTTAGACTTTAAGAATGGCAAAATGCACACAAAGTTAGGCAAGACAGAGTAACACTTTTCTGATATGTTTTACAGTGTTAGTGAGTAACCACTGAGAACTGAAGTGACAAACATTAGTACCAGAAGTTTTCTGGTCGGGGTGAGAAAAACGGCTATTTTGCACAGAAGTGAAACTGATGTTTCAATGCAAACCCACAAGGTTTGACCTGTAATCCACCAGTTGAAGCTGGGTTGCTGGCTGCCCTCTATTACAACTGAAGCTAAAAGAGGGATGCACAGCCCTGGTGATTTGAGAGACAGCATTACTGGCTCTGTACATTAGTAAGTTGGTGTTTTTTTAAGGTGCCCAATCAAGTTTTGTATATACTTGTTTGAACCAAACAGCAGTTTTTCTCCATTCAGCCACATGCAAGTGAATTAATTATATTCTAAACAAGTTTAAGAACTTTACCTGGTCGGTACTATCTTCAGTTACGAATGAGAGAAACTGTCATATCACTAACAGATGGAAGAATATTAGGAATGAGGCTTTAGTGAACTGAAATGGTTACAATCATTTAATTGACACAAGACTCTTTCAGGATTTCGGCAACTTGTACCTTTACCTGATCAGCAGAAAATGTGACTCAGATGAAAAAAGATGATTGGGGGAGAAAGGAATAGTTGAAATTCTGCAGGATTTCCACAAGCCTTTTTCTGGGGCAAGTTATCTAGAAAGCATGCAGTGCTAAGCTACATCCAGCTACCCTGTTTTCTGCAAGACACGGCTAGGTAGTCTTGATATAGTCCCCTGATGTTGCAGAACTGGGAACCAGATCCACTTCAAACTAAGCTGTAAGTTTGAGGTTTAATTACAAGTGCTCTTTGAGAGGAACTTAAATTAAGAAGGTTTAGGAGATCACGATGGCACCGAACTTTTTAATTTGAAGACTCTCACCACGCTCGTTTTGAAGATGCTTATTCTAAATGAGGTAATTATTATTAAAAATACAGCAAACTGCCAAATTTAAAAAGCTCAGTTAAGAACTAAAATTCTTGCACAGTAATTCTCTTACAAAACAAAGGCTCCCACACCAAGATTTTTTGTTAGGGTTAGACAATAATAGTTACATAACTTTCTTATCTTGATGCCATTTCAATGAAGCCCATGACCCTCTGAACAATTCAGGCATTTCAACTTGAAATCTACTTAATTTCAAAGTGAGCTAGGAGTAGCTGCAGTGAATACACCTGTCTCCAAGTCACCCTGCCACTTTAACAGTTATTTTCCTTTTTTGATGGTGTTTTTCTTTCCCACCATTATGTGGAACACCCTCCCCTATAAAACTGATACTGACTATACGCTCTTGTCAAATGCGCAAGCCAGATTAATCCAAGGTGTTACTTGGCTCTGACTATTTTTAATATACTAGTGTGATTAAGTAGACTCAAGTTCCCCAAGATTTCAGGCATCATTCAGAGAATCTTATTGACATGAAAACCAAGTGCCTATATGATGAGATTCTACAAAGCCTCCCTTGGTCTCGTTCTGGGCTATTAATCCAGCCACAAGGGCTGCAAGGAGTTACCATGCAAGATATGGGATCAGAGGCTGAATGTGGTGGGGAGGATTCTGATTTTACAACAAGCAGTATGCAATCATGGAGAATGTTTGTTACAGGCTTTGGTGGAGCTGCAAGCTAGCCTGCAGATTTCTAACTATACAGCGTCTTAAAACAGAGAGGGTGTCTTACAGTTAAGGCATTTCTACTGCCCTCATTCATCTTCATTATGAGCTGCAAGGATCATTTAATTTATATTTAGCAGTATCATTGACTCAAGATTGGAGTGGTGAATCTTTAGTACTATCCTCTGAGGCACACGTAGAATTAGAGAGAGGAAATGAACCTCTCTCCTGATCTCAAAATTACTTACCTCTCCTCTCTCTCGATGACATCATCGAACACTTGAGAAAGACGTTTCAGCCGGCGAATTCCCATAGAGAGTGATTCTAACTCGCAGTCAAACTCCCTGAAGGGAGAAAGTAGTACAGAATGCAGTTACAAGATCCAAATATTACACAGGTGATCTAGCTCAGCACCCTACCACTGCAAAAGTATCTTTACAGTATACACCCGTGTGGTCTGTCCAGTCAAATTTTAAGCCTCAAGCAACAGGGTTCTACCACTGACACAGCGCTGTGTATCTCCGCATCCCAGTATTCAGCCCTAGCGTTGCTTAACTCCATCACATCACCTCTAGAAAGGATGAACTCCCAACTCTGACAGTCTTCACCTGCGACCTTGGGCAAGCTGCGCTCTCTCTGCTTCATGCCATACTACTTTTTCTGCCCACAACTCTTTGTCAACTCTCTAAAGCAGGGGACCATCTTTATGTTTGTACAGCACCTAGCATAATAGGAGCCGCAGTCATGAAGTAGGACCCTAGATATCACCACAATAGAAATAATAATTCTGGGAAATGCAGAGCAGACTAGGATGAATGGATATCTAAGTGATTGTTTACCGAACAAACAGCATCAGTGCAGAATTTAGAAGGTTAAAATTTCTTTAACTCACGCCAGACTGGAGCCAGCATAATTAATTACATGATGTAAATTTAATATCACCCTCCCACTAGGAGGTGGAGGGGGAAGCTTACTGTTCTCTCATCATGCAAAATTAAGTTTCCACAGCCTAGTTTTATGCAGAGCTCTTTCTCTCTCTAAGTAGGGGCACGTAACAACTTTATTACCTTCCTAAACATTATAATAGCACACTGTTTCAGTGGGCAAGATTAGTAGGGCTCAGCTGCTGCCTCTCATATAGCCAGACACTCTAGTCACAATAATAAAACAGCAATAAGAATTACAAATGACTGCAGCTTGCCTCTGTTTGCTGGCAGGCATAGGTGATGAATATGGGCTCTTCAGTGCCACTGCTCTCCTTGATCTTCGGAGAGGGCCAGCTTCCTTTCCAAGCCAATAAGAGAGGCTCCTCCGTTCTTTCCCCACCAAGTTCTTTGCAGAGCCGGATGACAGGGAAGCTCTCTTGCTGGACCCGGGGGTACATTCGGGACCCGACAGTGGGGTGGTGATGGTGGCCAGCCTATTTTTCCGACGAGGCGTTCGAGGTGGAGTGCTTCTCTTCTTAGCAGAGCTGGCGACACCACTTCTTGCAGAGGCTTTAGCTGGCGGGGTGACTAGAGATTGCGTGCGGTTTCGGCAGGATGTCTGTATTTTCTACAAGGCAGAAATATCTAGGATTAGGAATGGCTGCGCAAAATCCAAGCATATGAATACACGCACTCAACCCCAGCTACAATTTTTAGAGCCAGGCTTAGACTAGGGTGGATGCATGTCTGTCTTTGCTGCTACAGCCTCTTTCCTTCCTCTGGTAACACTGAACTAGAGCAGCACGCTTCCTTTGCCAATTCAGGACTAAATTCCAGAGATGCTATTCTGATATTTTCCCTCCCCACTCCAAACTAGAGCCGTGCAATCTACCCGAACCCAAAGGGACCTGACTATACACGTCCAGGTCAGGTCTGAAAACAACGCAGCACTCTGAGGGTCAAGTCAGGTAGTCTTGGATCACCTCCTCTTCACGGTGGCAGCTGTGCGCCCTGTTCCCATTGACCGCCTCCGCCTCTCGGCACTGTAGGGGGAGGTGCTGAGGAGTTGCGGGGCCCTTTGCTCTGCAGCACAGAGAGTGCGGTGAGGCAGCGGTGGCCCGTGGGAGAGGGGCACGCAACCACTGCCACGCTAGCCAGAGACAGAACACAAAGCCCCCTGAGCTCCCAGGCAGGGGCCCTGACACAGGTTCAGTGATGGGAAGTGTTGAGTCTGAAACAACTCGACACGCAGGCTTGGGTTAGCGTTTGGCTAGTTGGGTTTAGATAGGCTTTAAAGATTAGACCAGCTTTCCACATGGAGTCTAATTAAGGCTATACATTTTTAAGAGCCCTGGTCTTTATGGGTTCCCATAAGGTCTGTCTTTGTGAACCCAGCCAGTCCAAATTCAGACTGTATATAAGTGGGTGATTTCATCTCCTCCCCCCACCTTCAAACACAGTATAATTAAAGATGCACACTTCTCACAGCTCTGAAACCTAAGGTTGCCATAAAGCCAGGATGGGCAGGGAGGCAAAACCATGTTCTTTGATAGGTCAGAAAAGCCATTATTTTATCAAAACTCCTCCATTTAATATTCTTTAAGTATGTCTCCATAGATGTGCCATGTAATGCACTATGGAAAAGGGAAAGCAGTTTAACATTTGCTGGAAATTTTGTTCAAAATAGCGTGACAAAGACACATTTTGCCTATTCTGCCTACGTGTCACTTTCCCTTTTGCTATGGCAACCAGGTAGATATTATAACGCATTTACTAGTTATAAAATACAGATAGTATGTCTGGCTATTAAGCACTTTGCAATTTATGGCTGAAGTGTGCTATATAAAAGAGTCAGGTATTATTAATTCTGAAAAACGAGACCAAGCTATGAACTGAATTGCCATCTATGGTACATTACAAGGGGAAATACCTGGGACACTGTTCCAAAGGCATTTTTTGCTGTTCTTGTGATAGCCCGTAAGGTTTGTCGGTTCTGTTTCGCTTCCAGACTTTCCCACGTTGGATTCTCGTTGATGTTCATCTCTACTTGCTTTAAGGGCATTCGCTTCCTCAGAGACATGCGGAGGGTGTTGAGAGAGCTTGAAGAAGCCCTCTTTCTAAATTTGTCAGGCACAGGGCTCTCATTATCAAAGTCAGCCAGTAGTTTTTGGTTCCTCCAGCCAATTGTAGCCCCAACACTTTGGAACACAGATGCCATCACTCTTCACTTCTTGGAGTATTCTTGCTTTTAAGAGGATCAGACAAAGCTGTGAAAAATTATGCAACACATGAGAACACAGCCCCAATACAATTAAATCCAGACAATAAAGGATAAACATATTGCTCAGCACATTCAACAGGTTAAGTGTTCCCAAAATCCCCTCCAAACACGAGGCCAGCAAGAGTACCAAGCTGAGAAAATTTCCATCTTAGATTCGTTTAAACAGGAAATGGTGTCCACTTCTGTAGCGACCCAGGTTATTTTAGAACACTAACAAACAAAACCAAAACCAAACCATAAACAGGGACTTTCCCCAGGGATCCTGTGCACGACTAGAAGTGGAGGAGGAAATTGGATAAAGCTCTGACAGCCAAAAGAAGGGCTTCATTACTAGTCAAACAATATTTTGGGCTTCTGGTTCTGTTCAGTGAAGTTGCCAGTCTTTCACACCACTCTGATTTCACATCCCTCCCTCCCACAGGCCCATTATCCCTCCATTTCCTATTGCCAGCTACTGACATCAGCCCCAGTGAATCACGATACCAAAGCTTTCTATAAAAGACTGAAGATATGAATACCTGCCAATGGCAAGACTCTGTTATGTCCCTCAGATTGAGATTATGTCTTAAATTTGGCATGCGGCTAATTAGATCAGCATACAATTCCCAGAAAAGTTTAGCAAAGCTCCTGGTATCTCTCTTTTAAGCCGCCAGCTGAAGGCTCACACTTAAGTCACAACTGCAGTTGCGTGTGCACACGCAAACACCCCCCCACCCTCCCCCGAAGGGGGAATGATGTTAGCAGCAGAACAGATCTCTTACAGGTTATAGTATTGTTAACAGACAATGTATTCCTGCTTTCTCCACAGTAGCTTGCTCAACATTATTTTTTGGGAAATAATCTTTAAATGATTTACTCTTGCTAATAAGCAAGACATCCATAGTGAATTACTGAACTGTGTCAATTCATAAGGAAACCGTTTCAGAAAAGCAAGGCACTTGCATCCAAATGTGATCTGAGATAAAATTGAACCAGCTTTCTCAATGCTCCATTGCACATTAATAAATGCACTGTCGTGTGTAAGCATAATGATGTCTTAATGCAGGAGTTCTCTACTTTTTAAAAAATATGCTGCACATCTTAGTAAAGAGTTTCTTGTCAATGTCGTCCCATCCATACACAGGCCTCCAACGGGACAGTGGGGGAAGGGGAGCAAAGGGGGCAGTTGCCCAGGGACTCGGCAATTTTAAGGCGACCCAGGCCACAGGTGGGGTGAAAGCTTCCTGGCAGGACAGCTGGCTCCCGGTCCCCGCCTCTTCTGCCCATGTCCTCCACCTCGCTCACCACATCCCTCCCCATCAGCCTACCTCCTCACTTGGCCCCCCTACTTTCATCCACCCCCTTTCTCTGCTTGTCCTCCTGGTAGCCGCTTCCCCTCTCTCCGTTCACCCCCCCATTACTCGCTGCGTGCATCCTTCCTCTCTGCTTGCACCCACCACCATTGCTCACTGGATCCCTGCCCCCCCTCTCTAGCTGTTGCTCGGACCTGGGGAGAGGAGGAATGTGGAAGAGAGGAGGGGGACCTAGCGATGGGAGGTGGAGGGGAGAGGGCAGGACCAGGCTGGAGTGGGAGTGGGGCCTGAGTGGAATGTGGAAGGGGCCACAGGCAGAAGGGGCAGGATTGTTCTGCCCTAGGGCCTGGAATTCCTGTTGGCAGGCTTGCCCATACACAATTTCCTGGACTGCCTTTCCTCCAGCAACACGTCCTCATCAACTGCACTTATGTGAACCAGTAATAGCAGAAAAGCATTTAATATAGATTTAGCTTCTTTAAATGCGGTTTTGCACATGGGAATGAAGAAACATCTGCACCATGTGACCCGTCAGCTCTCCAAAAACCTGTGCGATACCCTGTGCCTTACTTAGAGGCCTCACTTCAGCAAGCCATTAAATCTTTGCGAAGAAGCGGTGACAGACCAATTTATTGTGTGCAGTCACACAGTGAAGTGTGAAGACGAGTGAAGTGCAGATCAAAGGGCCTCTCCTGTTACATTCTGATTCTCAAGAGGGATTGAAGAGTCATTGTCCCAATAGCTATTGCATGCTATGTTCTTTGCACAGCTGTCGTACAATGCAGCAAGTTCACTTAAATTATAACCTGCTAGTAATACAGTGTATTCATCTTATGAAATGTGCATCTCTGGGTGTTAAAGACAATAATATGCAGTTTCAAATCACTTGATAAAATTTAACTTTGATTTTCCCCTGACAGTATCTTTATAGCTCTGGCTAAGTTCATGACCCACTCTATTTCAGTTTACACACTTCTGTACCCAGTGCTGTCTAATACAGCTGTGGCCCTGTGCATCAGTTCTTCTGTTATTGTTCACTGAGAGTCTTGAAACAAACATCAGACTTTAGGAAGTCTAGTGAATACCAAGTACCCCTCTTGGATGTCTTTTTACTGGAGTTCTCCTACCCGATGCAGTCACCACTGGATGCAGGCAACAACTAACCAACCCTAGAGCTGTATGCTCTGTGCTCACACACATTCGGTCCCTCCATAATTTCAGTTATTTACAGCAGTTTCCAAAGAAACCCGCAGAGGCACACTGTCAGAGTTTAATGCCAGAAGAGAGCACCATATCATCTAGTTCAATCTCCTGGGGATCACAGTCCACCAGCACCACACAGTATCTGCACACTAAACCCAACAACTGCAATTGGACCAAAGAACACCCGTCTACAGGACAATAGATTTACATGCAGAGAATAGGCGGGAGCGAGGTGCACCAGTGTCCAAGGTCCCCACAACGTCCTGGAAATGGTTACGTGAGATATCCCCAGATAATCTTGGCAATTGAACCACACCCACATGTTCTGGAGGAAAGCAAAAAAATCCTGATGTCACTGCCAATCTGACTGGGTGTGGGAGGGGGGAAATTCCTTCCTGACCCTGCCCAGGGTGATCAGACAGACTGTTAGCAAGGGAGAGAACAAGAACCAGCATCTGAGAGAGAACACGCTCGGTGCCACCTCCCCGTCCAGTGTCCCATCTCCACCTGTGGCCATCTCTGCAATTTCAGAGGGAGAAGATCCATACCCACTCCCCCATAATTGCACCGGGGGAGGGGGGAGGGAGAGCGTGGAAGAGAAAGAATCCCTAACTCCTGCAAATGACAGGTTGAAACCCTGGTCTCAGGACCCATGCTTCATGACTAGCCTCCCTGCAGTCCAGTGAATAATTCACCTTTTGCCACACAATCCATAGCATTTTCCCCTTTAGCCCATTCCTTAACCCATTTTTACATCCACCTAGTACCTAATTTAACCAGTAACTTCTCATGTGGTACCATGTCAAATGCTTTACTGAAGTCCAAGTGTATTAAATCTACTGCACTTTCCTTACCTATATATTTTTAACAATCAGTTATTTCCTCAAAGAAGGAAACCAGATTCATCTGGCATGATGTGCCTCTGGTTAACCCATGTTGCATTACACCCCTATACCATTTTCCTCCCTGAAGTCCTTCACCATTTGTTCTAGGCCAGGGGTTTCCAACCTTTTTCCATTTGCAGACCCCTAAAAATATTGAAATGGAGGTGCTGGCCCCTTTGGAAATCTTGGGCCCGGTCTGTGGATGCCCGCGGCTCTGTGTCCGACACACACTCACTCACCCAAGCTTATGCCTGCAGAAATTGGGTCCTCTAAGCGCTACAGGAGTCTCCTTGCTCCCACCTGGAAGACAACGGGAGACCAGGCGGGGCGAGGCGCTGAGCTCACGTTGCACCAGCCCGGCTGTCGTCTCCCGCTGTCTCCTCCGCCCTCGAACGGCAGCTCTGCAGCGTTCTCCCCGCCGCGCACAGACAGGGAAACTGAGGCACAGCGTGGGAACCCCCGATGCAGGACCAGCGCCAGGCTCGGCCCGGAGCCGGGCGGGGCAATCCCTTGTTCTCCCCTGCGGCGGGGCTGGGCCCATGCAAACAGCTCCAGCGCCCCGGGGCCGTGCACAGGCGGCTGGCGACCCCCCGCAACCCCCCCCGGCCAGCAAGCAGGGCTGCCCCCAGATCCGGACTCACCCCCGGCCCCGCTCGTCCCTCGCTGCCCGTGCGCGGCTTGCAAGCGCCCGTGGGTTCAAAATTGCGCGCTGCTCCCTTCCCGCGCTGCGATTGGCCGCCCGCCTCCTCCCAGCAAAGGGAAAAGGGGCTGGAGCGTCCCGGACCCACCCCCTGCCCGCCCCGGCCGACTGGACGGGCTGCAGCTGGGTGGAGCTGCTGGGGCAAGCGATTTGCAACGGCCCTGGCCGGGTTGTGGGGGGGTTTTGCATTTGCCAGCTCTGCAGTTTTAATTTAATCCCAGACAAGGCGGGGACATTTCTGTGCAGCAAAACTTCCCTCCCCAGCGCTGTTTAACACGGGTAGGGGGAGCAGACAGCAAGCTTGAAAAATCGGGACACAGGGTGGTGTTATGGGCATCTATGTACGTACGACCAAAAAGAAAAAGCCTGGGGCTGTCCCTATAAAACCAGGACAGCTGGTCACCGATCTCTAAGCGACACGCCTGGAAAGTAAAGACACAGGAAAGCCGGTGTAAGAAATAGCCCATCATCTCACGTTTCCCCTGCTGGCTTTCGGGTGTGGCTCTCTCCTGCAGGGTGATCTTTGTAAGAGAGGAGGAAAAACAAGGCTGGCTCACTGGGAGATTGCATATAACCAGGGGCCAAATTGCCTGCTTGCACTTATCCAAAGGGGTGGGGATTGCCATCTGTAAGAGCAGAGAGTATTAACACCAGTGTCCTAACCAAACTCCAGTTTAGCAAGTTACAGGTCCTACCTAAACATCCACTGCTCTCAGTTAGGGAAGATGTTCTTTTATTCTCACCCATAAAATGGAACCAACCCACAGAATTTAAAGCAAAAACAAGATGCCTCTTACCAAGACAGACTTTCCTCTGAAAGAGGAGATGAGGTATTACCCAGTTTTCACAAAAAGGTTATGTCCTTACTCAAGCTACATACCCTCCAACGCTTCTCAAGCATGATGCAACACTAATATGACCAGACTACTAGGGAAAAAGCACTCACTTCATAGCTGGCATCTGACCACATAATGAGGCCAGCTGCTCTCTCATTAGCCATCCTTCTACACTTAAAGAAGACTTGAGCAGGTGAATTAACTCTGTCTGCTGGCATTTCTGCACCCTGTCAAACCTTCTGGGTAGCTTTGCTGTGCATTGTTAAACAATTGCTCTGTTTCACCCCAGAAGAAGCTCTGTTTTAGAGATAAATGATGTGATCGCCGTTTGCAGCTTGCAAAACACGTTTTGATCCATCCAATATTTGTATAAAATGTAAGACCACCGTCGTCATCATTAAGATTTCCTCTGCCCCTTCCCCCAAACCTCCTCTGTGCAAACATTTGTTGCAGCCAAGAGCTGCATTGGACCTGGGCTCAAGATACAAGGGAGGGGAGATGGAATCTATCTGTACAGTGGACTGTTTGCAGGGGTAGGAGTGACACTTTAAAAAAATCATGCAGTGGGAACACTGAAACAAAAATGACACATTTGCAACTAAGTTGCTGTGAAGATGCTGTAATTTTCCAGCAACCTAAAACTACAGACATGGTTTGGTGGCTGACCATGACCTAACCCTGGGGTAGGTTTATGCATGCTCTGAGTACTAAAGCGACCTCAATTTTACCACAAGCAGCACCTCTGGGCCAACAATATTTGCATAGAATGGCTCTAAGTCTGACACACAAGGTGGGGCCCTGAGGGAGTCAGGCACATAAATCCCACTGAAATGCAGTGGGCGTTGGGTGCCTAACTACCTTAGGTTGCCCTTTGAAAATCTTTGTCGCAGTTATTACTAACATGCTGGGCCAAATCCTGTAGCTTTTCCTCAGGGAGTGCTCCCATTGGCTTCAGGAGAGCTTTGTATGAGTAAGAACAGCTGGATTTATTGTTCAAAATGAGTTTTAATCCATACAGCTATTTAACATTATAATGAACACAAGCGGTGGCGGTGGGGGGGGGATCTCATTTTAACATCATATTCCACTTGTGGCAAGGGTTTGAATCAAATACAGTACAGTATGTGCTGCATATCAGGGCTTAATGCACAGAAAATGCAGGTGCAGAGAATCAGACTGTTTATGTTGCTGCAGATGAAAATAACTCAAGTACAAAAGACTCACTTTTAAGCCATTTTCCAATAAGATTTTTGTTAACTTTATCCTCCTTTTGAAAATGAAGGTGGATTGTGGAGGGAAGCAGGATATTCACCCTCAACCGTGGAATTACATTTTGCATTGCTTCTCTTTTCACTGCTGACATCTAGTGACTCTATACAATATAGCAGTACCATCACAGAAGAATCTACAGCTTAAGTGGATGCAATGAGTTTTGAACCATAGAAGTTGGAGAAGCCCAGGCTCCTTGCCCATGCAGGCAGTGGGCTGTACAGAACATTTTCTACAGTTGTGTGCGCTCTGGTTTTAAAAGTCCAAAATGATGGCACTTCCAACCACTTCCGGTCAGGAGACTATCTCATCATCCAGTACATCTCTGTCCAGAAATCTACATAAATGTTTGCTTTCATATCATCTCATCACTCCCAGCAAAACCCTCATATGCACTGTTTCAAACTTTTGTGTTCCTTATCTTCAGATTTTGCAGGCGGATTCCTCACCTCCCCCAGCCCCAGGGAATTTTCTCTGTAAGAAAGGGACAGCAGACCTGGATCTGCCTTGTTTCAATCAGCTTTTGAGGGATACAGCTCTATATCTACAATACCCTAAGATACAAGCATGCACTTAAGTCTCTGTGTGAAGGCAAAATTTGGTCCTTTATCTGACTGCTCTCTATGTGCGTGATCATTGTGTGTGTAATAAAAGACAGTTGTTAAAAAACACAACAAAATATGGGTTCCGGCTGCAAACAGCTCTGTGTTTGGAACTCCCCAAAGCCAACGGATACTCTCCTCTCATCTGAGCTGGGGTTTTGGCTCTGTTCTATTGATATTAAAAAATGCCACCTGAATTTCAGAGCCTGTTTATAAAATGAAAGTGTCAGGTTTCTATCCTTTATGATTGCAAATAAAATCTTCAAAACGTAGCTTGGAGAGCAGAGAATGGCCCCCGTTCATGTAATTTTATTAACTCTGAAACCTAATTGTGACAATAAAATTCAGGAAAGAGGAGAGATGATCATAATAGGAAGATCCACACAACCTGCTTGTGGGTGGCATCTTATTCTGGTGTCACAAGTGGGTAGAGCTTGGTTTTTAGGTAAAGTTTGGGAAAATAATCATTCCCAAACCCCAGTTGCTCTCCTGGAAGCATTTTAGTGCTAAGGCTTGTTGATTGTAAGGCTGCTTTAGGTAGAAACAGATTTATTCCCCAGATCTGCTTCTCTGCAAACATACTAACAAAACATGGGAGTCTCCATAGACCTTTCTTTGTCTTGAGGGAGAGAAGTTATATCCAGGTCTATTAAAGCTCTGATGAAAGCAATGCCTTATGTTGTCATCAGTGGGAACCAGCTGTATTGCATGCATGATGTCATGTACCCCTGGTGGACACACACCCTGCTGCTGTGTTTTGGTCCCACCATACTAGACTGGTGTGCTTTTCAGCTTCCAGCACTGTCTTTTTCTTTGGCCTTTCTGGCATACTTCCTGGGCACATATTCTGTCTGTCACCCCTACACAGAAGGGACGTCACAGTCCAGTTGCCTCGACCCCCCCCCCGCCAACAAAAGCTGACCCATTTTCCCCAAAAGCACATCAGTCGCTTAAGCGCACCCTTTCCCAGAGCTCCAGTCTTGTGAGCACCTTGGGTTAGAGTTTACCTTTTCAGGGATATGCGGTAGGGCGAAGCACATGAACAGGCTTTATAAAAGTTTGTACCAATTATTCCTAGCTTTAGCTAGCACAACTATACAATTATACAGATTGATACAAAACAATAAAGAGCTATACCTCTCCTTCCTGCCTCAGTTTCCTCACCAATCTTGAGCCTCCTTCATGATTTGGTCAGACTCCTGTGGGACATCCAAGTACCCCCATTCACAGATCATTTCTCCCTTCAGATGGGTGCCTCAGTCAAAAAGGACCCTTCTGCTATAAAAGCATGCCTCGCTCTTTCCCCAAGCCTCCTAGCGTCCCTCTGAGCTTTTAATTGTCCTGCTGCTAAGGAAATTCCATTCCTCCAACCCCCAGGCACCCTTGAAGATAAATTGGAGGACATTTTATCTAGGATGTAGTTACTCCTTTATTCTTCCCAGGCAAGAGCTATTCAGGGGCTGATAGCCTTTAACAACCAACTTCTTCACAGACAGGCATGCCGGTGCCATTGTCCTGTCTCAGCACAAGCAGCATGAGGCAAAACACAGAAAGAGAGACAGTCTGAGGCCATGTCTACACTTAAAAGCTTACAGCGGCACAGCTCTATTTGTATATCTGTGCTGCTGTCAGAGCACTTGTGTAGCCACATTATGCCAACGGGAGAGAGCTCTCCCATCCACATAATAAAACCAGCTGAACGAGCGGCCGTAAGAACATCTGACATAGTGCTGTGCACATAAACGTGTATGCCGGCAAAACTTGTGTCATCTGGAGGTGGGTGTTTTTTCACATCCCTAAGCGCAAAAGTTTTGCCAACATAAGTGCTAGTGTAGACGTGGCCAAAGACATAAGGATACCATAAAATCAAAATGGAATATATTGCACATAAATTCCCCAAATCATCACACACGAGGTTTGCAGTTCCTAGTGCTTGTTACATCTTTTGACCCACTTTTGTCCTTCATTGTTTGCCGCTCAGCTTCCAGACACATCACCTGTTGGGGGTGGGGGAGAGAGAAGAATGTACTGCAGCCAGCCCTGAGATTCCCTTTTCACAACGAACCCGCAAGGAATAAATCTTTCCCTCCCCTTTGCTTTCACAGCGTATAACACTCAGCTGGCTGCACCTGCAATGAAGTCAAGCTGGTGCCCATGACATCACAAAGGCTACCTCTTGCTCCCTGACAATGGCTGAGCTCCCTAGGGTGGGGGAAGAGGCAAAGTGATCATTGAACCCATCAGGGGGCAAATCAGAAGAGAAAGGCTGCTGGGGTCCGAATGCCTCCTAAATAGAACAAGTAATTAACCTCTTCTTGCATCACCAGCGTTTCTTGTCTCTTACTTTTACCACTCTCCAGCAGATCTCCTGACTGTCAGAGCTATGCTCTTGTCTAAATACTGTAGTTCGCCTGAATAATTGGCTCATTCTGTTGGCTGAATAACTTAATATTTATTTTTCCAACTCACTGCAGAGGACATTTCTGTAGACCAGTTTCAGAAATATTTTGAAAATCTTCGGCAGGTTTTTTTAAGGGCCCCCTGAAAGGTTGTGATGTTAACCCAGAAGAGCTGAAAATCAGCAGATTTAGATAGTCAGCGCTGCTAATCTTTGCAGTGCAAAGGAAAGCAACTCTTTGTACAGCCCCAAGCGCACAGCTTGCTTCAAGAAAGAATCAACCCCCCGACAAGAGACGTCTTCAGTTTTATTGGTATTTTTCAGGAGTTTCTAGTGTGTGCAGAGACATAAAATATAACAGATTGATACTGAAACCTCTGTATCATTTTACCATTTGATGTTTAAGCTTTATTGAGGCCAAGGAGCTGAAGTTGTGCCTTTGCTATTGGTGTGATTGTACTCTGCTCATTGCTTTTCTCTTTTGCTTTAGGTTAGATCACAATTTTAGACCCGAGAACTCATTTGGTCACCAGCATTTGGATGTAAAGAGGCAAAGGATGGATTGTTGCTTTTGGATGTAAAAATACAGGAGTTTTGCTATTCACCTGGAAGTTTTTCATCTGTCAAGTAACATTAAACAAACTAGCCACAGCCTTCCTGATCTAGAGACCATCTAAGCTTTGATTTTTCCACCCAATAGGAACTGATTGACTCTCTGCTTGATGGAGAATGACCACGGACCCCAGCAGAGCTGCTGGGCCTATTTACCTAACATCTGCTTGAGCCATGTGTTCTGGTGGCTAGACGACAGGGACAGATCTCGGGCTGCTTTAGTCTGTAAGAGATGGAATCAAGCCATGTGCTCAGGCTCTCTCTGGAGAACCAGAACGATCACCTTCAGTGGGCGGCCATCCAGGTCTCACACGTCTGAGTTTGACTCTGCTCTGTGGTACGCCAAGAGATTCAGCAAGTACTTGGAACACCTAGAAATCAAGTTCCTGAACCCTTACAATGCTGTCGTAACCCGAAATTTTCAAGTGACTATGAGGGGGCTTCTCTCACGTTTGGGCAAATGTAACAACCGTCTGGTATCCCTGACTATTCAGCACCTGGAGTTGGACCGTTTGGTCTGGAAGAACATAATAAGGAATCAGTTTATCAAGAACTTAATTATTTTCCTGAAAAGAATGGGCACGCATCTTGTTCATCTCAGCTTGAAAGGAGCAAGAGTGACGTTGGAAGAAGGTTGTGAGCTTTTGAACTCTTTGAGCTACTTGAAAAACAAAAGTGTTGCCTCCAAAATCAATATAGAAGACTTCTTCAGCCACCATCTTTCCATCTACAGCAGCCCCTTGTTTCACCAGACCATGGCCACATTCCGCAATCTGGTCATCCTGACTCTCAATTACAACTGCATCTCCGATGAATTGCTGGACATACTGTGCGAGCACAATGCCCATTCTCTCTCGACCATAAACATCAAGTGCCACATCCATGACCCTCACGGGCAGGTGGTTTGGGGGATGTCCTGGGCCAACCTAGCCAAGAGAGCACCCAAACTGAAAGTCAACTTCTTCTTTGAAAGAGTCATGAAGCATGACAGTTTAGCCAGGATACTCTTAGCGGAGATCCCGCTCAGGAGCATCAGTCTACGGAGCTGCTATTTCAGTGACCCGGACTGGTCGATGAGGCCAACCCTCACCAATCTCTTACCAGCCTACAAGCACATTCTGCAGGTACGGTGGGAACAGCAGCATTTTACTGATTTGTCACTAATCTAACCAGGTGGTTGTGGCCATGTGGGCATTGTACCAAACTCGCTGAAAAGGCGAAACCCTGACCATATGAGGCCATTAAAGCTCCACAGGGAAGTTTTTTCAAAAGAGATGTGAGCACCAGCTTCCCAACCAGAGTCCAGATTGGCTAATTACATTCTGCCTATCTAAATTCCTCCGTCAGCTTCAGTTGGATGCCTTGTTCTACTTTTTCTTAATGATTAAATACACTGAGCTAGCACCTAGAGATCCCAGTTGGGCCCACTGAGCTGTGTGTTGTACACACCCAAAGAAAAGATTGTCCTAGCTACAAAAAGATTACAGTTCTTCACTTTCTCACCATAAACTGCTGCGCCCTCTTAAACAATTGCAACCATGTACCCCAGAGGTGGCTGTGTTTTAGTGGAGGGGTGAAGATACAGTGTTCCTTTCAAATGATTTGGATATGAGAATGTAAATTGCTTTGAGATCTTCCTAGAAGTAAGTATATGCATCAGTGTAGGATTTTGCTTTATAATCTTGCATTTTCTATACTCAGTTTAACATGTAAAACAATATGTAGGAAGAGAAAAAAAATGATGTACAATATGTCCACTGATGGACATTCATTGTGGCTAAAGATTGAAAATAGTTATTTGCATCTGTGAGTAGTGATTGCTGTTAACGTTTTTCAGGCAGTGTCACATCACAATGTTCCTTTAATCTGTATTTGGTTGTAAGTATTTTCCCCCACCTCTCACAAATGTTTGGGGAGGATCAAAATAAATGCCCTAGAATTGATCTCTGGAAATACCCTCATATAATTACACATTACAGGGACTCTGAGTGCTATTTAATGCATCTGCTGTCACTGTTGGACGGTCTTTGTGGAAGGGGCTATATATGTACAGTGACCACCACAATCTGGCTAAATTCTGATTGGGGCCTTTGAGTGCAATTATAGTAGAATTATAACTTACATAAGTTCAAGATACCAAAAGATTACCTGCCTGTAAATCAGCCCCATCAGCAGCACAAGAAAAGGCTTGCTGATTGAGTCCCATGGCAATTGCAATAGCAGGACACCCAGGCTATCGGTATAGAAATGTTCTATTTGTCTTTTCTAGAAATTAACGCTCGAATTCAACAACAGCCATGAACTCCTGGATGAGGAGCTGCTGCAACTTGTGTTGTCATGCAAGAAGTTGTTCTTTCTAAAAATCTGGGCCTTCCTCAGTGTGGCATTTGTGGAGAGGCTTTTACACAATCAAGCAGAAGGGAAATGCACCTTGCGGACCTTGAAGGTAAAATCTGTTTCAAAAGTTGAATCACTCAAAAATCCCCAAGTAGAAGCATAATTTATGAACTGGGTAATGCAGCCTCCTCCTCTGAATGTTGGCTTAAGGTTATTGTTGACACACAGGAGGAAAGGATTTCAAGGAAGTGCGGGACCCGTACATGTATTTCTAAGATCCACTTGAGAGAGGATCATTCAGGCATGGATCTCCCTGGACCAGTCACATGAAGACTACTCCAAACTTACAAAGCCCTGAGATGTTACCTCTTTCACAATGACTGGAGAGCCCCATGCAAAGCAGAGTCCGGCAACAAACTACAGACTGGGGAAGCCATGTTCACACTGGTCTAAATACCAAAGAGCCAGCAGGGTCCCCGGACTAGTAGATCTGGCTCATGCCTCTATAACCGCCCCCCCCCCCCCCAAGATAGGTGCAGGTCCCAGGAATATATGGGTCCTGGAGACAGAAGCCCTCTGCATCCCACTGAATCTTTCCTTCTCCAATATCTCCTACCACTGAAATACACTATGGAGGGGTTCGTGGGAGTCTCAGTTTTCACACAGCATTTCTTGAGGCAAAACTCTGACTGAGAGGCCTGGGAGTTTTGCCTTAGCAAAAACTGAGTAAGGGGTGCGGGATTTGGCCCAGTGTTGACCTTTCTCATTAGATATTAGGCGTGGCTATTGAGACATCTAGGTATGCGGGTTTTGGAGCTTAATTTTGGCCAGTTACTGTACTTCTTATAGATATGATTTTGCTTCATCTGCACAGGTGAGGATTTACGCAAATCGGTACGAAACCAATGAAGAGGATCGAATGTTGCGAGATATTTTCAGGAGATACAGATACCTGATTGACTCAGAGCTTAATTATTTTGTCATCGCCTACCCGATGATGTGAGAGGTGTATGATCCGTGAGGTGAAAAAATTAAAAAAATCAGTCACATCTGGAAATGTCTGAATTCATCCTTTGGAGGAAATCTATGGGAAACAATGCTACTAGTAATGTTCCTGAAAATTTCCTCTCCCATCCTTTGTCCTCTTTATTTAGACTGTAAACTCTTGGGGCAGGAGGTGTGTCTTAGTGGGTGTGTTTGAGCCTGGCACAATCTACCGGATCTCAGATAGAGCCTCAGGGCACTACAACACCACCACCACTAATAATAGTAAGGTCACCAAGTGTCAGTATTGGAGCCTCTGTGGCAAGTACAGACTTAAATGCACCAAGGTTATGATCACTGAATTGGAAACGCTCTAGAGCAGAGGCTGGGATTACATGGGATCTGGCCATTGTCATAGACTGCATGGTGCAGGCAAACGGGCGAGTCAGAATTTGTAGAAAAGAAGACAAACAAGACAATGTTAATTGATATTGCATACCAGCAGACAGAAACAGAAACAAGAAACCGGGAGAGACGACAGAGAAGCGTGAAGAACTCTGCCACAAAGTGGAGCGATTATGGAAGACTAGAACAAAGATAATCCCATTGATGACACGAGCCTTTGGAGTGAGTCGTAAGGGTATGAAGGAGCTGCTCAAGAAGTTTTTAGGCATTAAAGACGTTGTGCTCAGTGACCTTTAGAAGGCACTGTGAGAATTTTAAGGGCAGCTGAAGGCATTTGAGTGCCTAAAATGCAGGAATTCCACAGAGGGCTTAACAAAACTCCTGACTACCCGGATCTATGGAGTCAGTGCGCGGTCAAGCTTTATTGGTTACTCATAGGGAAATTTTAGACAGTTGTTTTGAGCTTTTTGTGCTTAAAGCTCTTGTATGTTTTGAAGTCTATTTGCTTATAAACACAAAACAACAACAAATATAACCATCCCCATGATGACATACTGAGGGATAATCATCCCCGGGAGGTGGGAGGGAACAGGGCAATTGTAGAGGCCAAGGTGATTTTAAAATTCTGTGTTTCACACCTGGCCCTTTGTGCCTCATTTTTTGTTGTTTTGCATTTAGGTCCCCATCAATGGCTGCAAAGGAAGCAGAAAGCATTATTCTGCCAGGACAGTCATATCTGAAAGCCGACAGTTATCTTAATGTTTGGCTGAAGTCTGGTCTCTATCCAGTTCTCAATGGCCACATGTCCACATCATAAAGATCACAACTGTGGCTCTAACTAGCACCGTTGCTATCTCTCTGTAAGGCCAGAAACTAAGGATCAAATGGTCAGAGATGACCCATACCTGCTGATAGTATGGAGGGGGTAGGGGGCAAAGTGAAGGCAGTGGTTTCAGCGGATGTTACAGAACGTGCTCCATTCATGAGAGCACGCTCAGTAGAAGCCAAGCAGTACATCGGGGGGGGGGGGGGAAACGGGACGGGACACACGACATGACCCCAGGTGCCCATGCATCGTCTCTGGGCCTGGTGATTGAATTATTTAACCTCTGAAGCTGGTCGCTCCCTCCAGGTCACTACCAAGTCCCGCTGAACCAATGAGGGGAAGCTTTCCCTGCTTCTAGTCTGGTCAAATTTGTTTAACAGATTAACAGAAGAGGTTAGACACCAGGATGGTCCAGGCAACATCGTTCACAAACACTGCATCCTACCCAAAGATGTACAAAAATAGAGGAACGTCTGGTTTTGAAGTGCTGAGATATGCTGCATATGTATCCCAAGGAATACCCAGTAAATTGGAAAGGGGAAGCTAAACCTGGTTTAAAAGTTTATTTATTATTTGTATAAAAACCCATGCCTGGGATACCCAGTTAGGGACCAGGACCCTATTGTGCTAGGCGCTGTCCAAATGCAGAACAAAAAGACTGACCCCGCCCCAGAGAGCTGACAAACGAATAATATGAAAAACAACATTTAATACTGCAACTTCCCATCCGCATCCAATATATTTGTTTTCTATGGGCATAATCATCCTTAGCTCCAGTATAGCAGAGGAGCTTTTCCGGCACTGGGATAAATCTGTAATTTCTTTTGCTGGAGGATGATTAAGAGTTCAACTTGTGAGCAGACAGCTTGACCAGATGTTTACTATTTCTATTCTTTCACTGGCCATTTTGATTTCCAGTGGTAATGGTATGCCTTAAACTGCTGATTGGTCCCACCAGTCATCATGAGATTTGAATTCACTGTGCAGTATAATCACTGGGCCCAACGACTCCTTATGAATAAAGCTAGTATGACATACTATAGTATGAAGTAAAAAAGAAAGAGGCTGTGTTAAAAGGAAGTTGCAAAACTTGCACTGGAATGTAAGGCCAGGAAGAGAGCTCTTACTCTGTACTACTCTGTTCAAAGAGTGGAATTAATACTGAGCTCAAGAACAAGTTAGTTATCATCAAATCCAGGGGGATAATATGCAGATTCCCCCAAAGAATGACCTTCATTACCAAATATACAAATAACCGATTGTATGGTAGCTTCAGTACTAGGCCCATATAAATCCGTCAAAATGTAAAATAGTGATGTAGATAATGGAAGAGTTTAGTTTGTTGGAATAAAAAAGTTTCATGTCTTTATTGTTAAACGGAAAGCTTACAAACAGACCTGTAACAGACATTGTCTGGAACATAGATAATTGTTGAGGCTTTTAAGTCAGTTTTAATTAATATACACGAGGCCCAGTTCTGCTCTGAGGCATATCTGTGAAAAATCTGTAGCTGCCTGGTTAAATTTCAGCGACATGAGCTCAGTTTTGCACTAGTGTATCTCCGAGCATAATCCAGCCAGCCCTGCATGTCAAATGCTATCTCTGAGATCAGGACAGAGAATCAGTTTGTTTATCTGCCGCAAAGAGGGGGAAAAGGATTCAAAAGATTCAATCTTGTGGCTAGAAATAAAATAGTTCTCCTGTAAAATATCCGTTTTAACCTTATTCTGTTTTGAAGAAGTCAACACGACAAAGCGTTGTTGTAGCCATGTTGGCCCCAGGATATTAGAGAGAAGGTGGGTGAGGCAACCTCTCTTATTGCACCAACTTCTATTGGTGGAAGAGACCAAGCTTGTCTTTTTTACCAGTAGCAACTGGTTCCATAAAAGATATTACCTCAAACCCACCTTGTCTCTTCAATACATTTGTACAGTGCTGTCGTAATGTGGTTTTAGGTGGCATGCAATGCCCTCACTGAGAGGAATCTGGGTTCGCTGGGTATATTGCTCATATATTCTAAGTTAGAGATGGAGAAGAGCTCTTAGCCTGGAAGATGTATCTCCCTGCTAGTGCAGGGCTGGGTCCTACAAAATGTTTTACAGTGTTTCCAGGCAGCACAGCAGTATATATACACTACAGAATTCATAGGATAACTTATTGTCCTCAAGCTTTTACCATCAAAACAAATAGCAAAGGTGAAGGCCTGAGCTTAAGACAACGTTCACACGGACCAACCACTAACTAATGCTGGAATACTGACGCAAGGACAGCTATAGCAGCCTTCATCTGTCACCGGTTGCAATGAGATGGATTTGCTGCTGTCTGTGCGCAGACTGACCAGCTGCCGAGAGAATGACCCAAACTGAAAGCAGAGTGACTTTGCTGAGTCTCCCCCTGGCGCGCCAAAGGAAAGACAGCCTGAGTACAACCAGCTAATTACCCACCTTCCCAACTGCAGCACTGACTTCTCAAGAAAGGAATAAAGGTGTGTGTGGGGGGAAACCGTCATACTAAAATATTTTTATTTGGGTAGCACCCGCAAGAATGCTTGACATCGCTCGCACGCAAAGAGAGTCCCTGCCTTAGTGAGCACGTTAGAACTATTACAGCAACCATCCAACATTTGCTAAATAACCTTCCTTCCTTCTTCTGATTGCCACCAATATTCATTTAAACAGAAGTATCTTGTTCATTCAAGTGAAGAGGCCCAAATGACTCACGCACAAGCACTTTAGTTCTGCTTAGCCCAGACAGCCCTCTCCTTCCTCTAGTGCAGCCATATCCACCAGGATACAATGCTGCTGCTGCATTCACATCAACACAGGGGAAGTTTGTGACAGCCGCAGACATGTGTGTATTAGTGGCGCAGAGACTGAGTACCTGCATCTAATGGCATTTCCTGAATTGTGCAGACAACGTTAATGGTGCATTCGATTAACCTTGGGAATTACATTTGAAACCAAAGTGGCTTTTTGAATGCACCTGTTCATGGCCAAGATTGAATGTGATTGTACTTTCACGGTGGATTTTTTACATGGAAGCCAGCAAGGTGCATAATAATGTCACCAAATTCTGCCACACTAAACCAGTGGTCCATTCCCAGCCAGTATCCTGCCTCACTAATGCCAGTTGCTTCAGAAGACCCGTCTTCCTAACCCTAAGCAGCTACTGGAAACTGAGTCTTTTCTGATTCCATTTTTCATTTCAAGAAACATTTCTGACTAGCTCTAAATCTGATCTGAAAATTGTAACATTTTGGGGTAGAATTTTCCAATACAAACAATGTACCGTTTTCCATCAGAATTGAATGAAAAACTACTCTTGGTTTGACATGTTTTGCCTTATAAATTCAGTCCGATGTAACGTCATGTTCTGTCACACAAAAAGCCCCACCCCTCAATAACCCAGGAAGATAATTATGTAAGTCAAAGGACAAAATTAAGTCTTATTTTGTTAACCTACACAAAGCACCAAAACTAGAGCATGTTGTCAACATGTCCAACTTATTCTGATTACTTTGGAAGAAAGCAACTTTAATTAATGCAGAATGAGTGAGGAAGGTATTAAAGCTACCAGGGAGATTTGGATGAAGTTACATATAACGAGAATGACTCCCCTTAACAACTGCCATAAATTTAATTCATGGGGCCTGATTCTCTGTGGAACTCCCATTGTGAGGAAAGGACAATCTTTTCACAACTCCAGCATTCGTTTCCTTTTAATGTTTTCTAAAACTATTCTTTTCAGTTGAAATTTTAAATGCCTGGTCTCAGCCAAATACTGGCTTTGTTGGTCTGTGCACACTCAAGTTTGAACATAATCTCTGGCACCATTTTCAAGTTATATGAGCCGGGAATAAAGCTAAATCTTTAAAGCATGTTCAGCTTTTTTTGGTACTCAAACAGTTCACACAGACAACTTCCAGTTTAGCTTGCGACTAGTTCTCAAGGAGAAATACTAGTCCATAGGTAAGCTTGAAAAAAAATGAAAGTGCTTTTAGGTTTTGTTGGAAGTTACACGCACATTAATACAACCTCATTACTGTTACTGCTGCAATATCAGCCTGAGTCCTATACATCTATGGACTGACAGGCAGAAACAGAGTCTCCATATGTGAACTCACCTATATGAAGACAACCCCTACATTTGTCTCACAGTTGTATATATTCTTCATCTCACTCATCTGATCTGGATCCTTAAAAACATTTCTGGTATTTTAAAAACCAAAAACTTTATTGCTGACATATGATTTTTGCCTCCTAATTTGACCAAGATCAGAACCAAATACACTTTTCCTCCTCCAGTGGTAGAATCTACCAACTGCCTCTTTATCTTTCTCCATGAATTTACTTAACATCTTTCCTGAGGAAATGGAGAATGCTTTGCTGTCTGTTTACATCATGCGTTAACAACACCCCCAGCAAGTGTCAGTGTTGCTAACCACGGAAAGTTCTAAGCAGATCCAAAGCTGTTAATTGCCACAGGCATCGAACATGATTAAGATTCAGTGTGAGTGGTGCCAAGTCTAATGACAGGAGCTGTCGGAAGGTGAGCAAGTCCCTGCTTTTACTCATTAAAGTTTGCACATGGCAACGGAGGCAGAGGGTTTCAAATCTCAGGTCACAGCCCTGTGTTTAAGTGGAAGGAAAGGCAAGAAAATATGGACATCCAGGGTTTATAATTTCAAATGGGTCAATTTGTAATTTTGACATTGATGAAAAGTCTCTTCCAGGCAAAGGGAGCAAAACAGGCTTACAGCTTTCCGTGCAGTCATCACACTGTGTCACCATAAAGGATGTCAACTAATGTCCTGGTATCTCTTCACCAGCTAGTTCAGTGTTCAAACTAGCTCTGCTGTAAATATCTACCAGAACGTGCATCAGAGGGGGATGGAAACTAGATAAAGAGCCTAATCTCTGGGTCATTCATTCACAAAACTGGTAACATTTCTCAGACTTTGTGGAACATAGACTTTGTAAAATAGACTATAGACCACTGAAATATCTGCCCTCTACTGTCACTAGAACATCCCCATTCTCCATTATTGGGAAGTCTTCTCGGATACACAGGTGGTGGACATCGAAGCAGAACAAGCACAGGGTCTATTGGATTATTGGTGGTGGTAATGGTGGAGAAGAAGGCATGTGGAAACTGCTAGCCTGGTGTACCTCACCCTGAGTTTTTTCTGTGGATAGACCTGAGCAAGGCCTGTTGGTCGTACAGATGAACATGCATCGGCTGGCTGGTGGGGAAGGAATAAATGAGGGTCAGCCTAGGGACACAAAGGTACGGTTGCTGCCCAAATGTGTGCCCTCCCTTTAAATATGGGACACATGAAGAGGTATTGTGGGTAGTGAATGGAAACCATTACCATCTGGCTGCTGTTTGATGGCCTTGGCGAAATATGTTGGTGGTTTATGGAGAGGTGGCCACATATGCACTGCAGTCCTTAGGTTGGCCATCCCATCAGAGTGACTCAAGATTGAATCAACTGGCGAACTAAACCACTGGAATACAGCTATAAAAATGGTCCCACCAAATCTGACTGTGGGACATGGGCAGGGTGGGATGGGGAAGCTGGCACCAGCATTGCCCTGTTAAATGAAGAACTTCAGTTTCCGCCCCACTCAAACCGTGCCCCTTTCAGAACCACTAAAATGCACTTTTTTTCTTTAACAAGGAAAGCACAGTAGAGAGTTCACTTACATAGAATAAGATTTAGAATGTGGATTAGTGACTGTATGTGAGCTGCATATTATTTATAATACTGCCTTGTACAACAGTTATTTATTTACACTATAGGTCCAAGTCAAGACTCAGGGTTCCCATTGTGCTGGGTGCTGTATAAATACATTCCCTTGGCCCAGGAGAGCTCAAAAGCTAGGAGAATAATGGTTCCATGGACTGCCATTCAATTATGGCGCTGCTATCTCAACAGAAGAATCAGGTTGTTGAGGAGTTAAAACTCTTTAGGATATAAAATGGATTGAAACAAGCAAAAAACGACGAAACAAAAAAAAATCTCTCGCCAGCTGTGAAGTGAGGTAAGACTTGTGAGCCCTTCCCTCTGCATAACAGAGAGAAAGTTTACACTTCACTGCTTCTGACTGTAGCTGGCAATAATGGCAGTGTCTCAGAGAACAAGTTTTGGGACTCTTTGACAGAGTGCCATCTTGTGGATGTTGCTGATATCTAACAAAGTAGGAACGGAAAAGACTTCAAGACAGAAAGTTTAGGGATTCTCTGGGTATGATGCTGAATCCAATTTAATCCAGGATCTTGATAAAATGGTTAAATAATAGCATTTTAATGATACCAAAGACTCCCTGAATAGCCGAAGAAAGAAATATAAAAATATTGTATTTTCCACTAGGGTGCTGCCTTATAATATATTTCTCTTTTAATAGAGAGATTGCAAGGATGACTGAGGAAAGGAGTGTCTAGAGAAACCCTGAGATGGAGGTGAAATGATTTCTTAAAATCAACAAATATTTATTCCTGGGATTACACTTAAATAACTCTTGAAAGAAAAGTTCCTTGTAACATTCTAGTTACACAGTGAATTCTGAAATTTCTTTATCTGAGGAGAAAGAGGGAAAAGCAAGATACAAGATGTTTTCTGATGTAGCAGAGAAATAATGATCCCCTACTGATTACAGTGCATAAATGAAAATTCTGTGCACAGTGAAAGAAAGAAAAATATTAGAGTTCTTATAGGGTAGCCTAAGAAATAATAATAATTCAATAATCTGTATTTAGAGCACACATTGTTAGTGTTCATAATCCTTTGCAGACAAATAATCGGGAGTTGGTTTTGTTGTTAAGGTACAGTACCAGGACTCAGAAGTTCTGGATTCAATTCCTGACATCACCACAGACACTTGGTGTGACCTTGGACAAGTTACTTAATCTGTATGTCTGTTTATTTTGTATAATGCTGTTACTGTATACAGCATTGAACAGCTAATAAACACTATCCCTTTTTCACCCCACAGAACCCCTGCCCTAAGGAATTTATATTGTAGCAGTTATTTGTATTACCATAGCACTTGGGAGCCATAGCCATGAACCACGACACCATTGAACTAGGCACTGTACGAACACCAAACAAAAAGATGGTCCCTGCGCCAACGGGTTTACAATCTGCTCAAGGATGTAATGCTCCCAAATCACAAGTTTTATCAACTCATTGTAACACTGGCAGACCAAGGGGACTTCGCTGAACACTGACAAATGCACGCTGGACGCCAGCCTGGCTCACCTGTGTGACAGCATTGTTAAAATAGAGGTAAGTTGATAAGAATGTGTTCAGTGTTTAGACTTGACGAAATGCTTGTAGGATTCTGCATGTGTCGATCTCACTTACAACAACATCTGTAACCCATGGTGTAAAGTTGGACTGGGTGTTTGCATTGTAAACCGCTGTAATTGTGTAACTCACCAAACCGGAAAGCAGCAATAATTAGTGTAAAGTGCTGGTCCTGCCCACAGGAAGGCCCACTGAAACATCAAAAGACAATCTTTATTGTCTATGAGGATGAGTCAAGCCCTTGGCTCTATTAGTTTGAACTCTGGGAGAAGGGAATATAAATGCCAGACCAGAAGGAACTGTATCACTATGCTGCTTGAAATTTTTTCCAGTTAATTTCTTTTAAATACTCAAAAATTAAAGCCCCTGAAACATTAGAATTATGGGTCACATGTTATACTCAGTGTGTATTGTAACATTTTTATTCTCTTTCTAGCCCGAACATTAGGCTCCCACAGAAAAGCGATAATCACCATGTAAATGCCTATGGACCGGCAGTATTTTTATGGCAAGTGGGAGTACCAGAAACAGGCCAGATGCAAACTCCTCCTTCTAAAAAAACCAAACTCAGGTGGTGTTTGAAATCCGAGACATGAATTCAACTGTAGCAAATGTCTCCTGTCATTGCGATGGACCAAATGAAAGCCACAAATCCAAAATATGCCCCTGGAGTTTGAAATCTGCATCCAACTTTTGGGGCTTCAGATGATCTCTGCGGTCAGTGTTCTTTTGTGTCAAGTCACAAATATACACGATGATAAAGACCAAACTTTGGACCTTCACAGTTAACACAGTGGAAACAGCAATATTCTCTTTCCTGCTAGCCACACCATGGGGAATGAGAGTCTTAGGACTATATGAAGTGAAATACGGGGCCCTTTATAATGAAAGAGAAACAGAAGTTATATTTTAGCAAGTGAAGGCCAGCCTCAGGAAATCAGTCAGAACAATGGTTCTGCACATAGAATACTGTGTTCAGTAGCAGACCAATGCACTTCTACAATTGGCAGGCCAGGGGGCTAGAAGTGAGAACCTGCTAATCCCACACGTGCACTGATGGAGACTAAAAGGAAGCAGGATATTGAGGTTGGCAGAAAAGTCCCCTTACTCTTTAGGGGTTGCAACCTATGCTGCAGGGATGTTTTCTAATTAGACATCTACATTGGTGTGGATGTAGAAGTCTGCTTTAGTCACTAGATGGAGCTAAGAATCAATAAAATCACCACAGCGCTGCATGAAAAGTTAAGTGATTGGACTCGAAAGATTCACCTGAGAAGGAAAAGCCAGGAGTTTTCAAAAATGATGAAATTAAGTCATCTCTTGCCCCACTTTGTAATAGGCACCTACATTGCTATGCTATTGTCCCTATCTTAAAAATGGGACTGGTGGTAATTTCCTAAAGTGGAAAATCATTGCTTTAATTAAAATGATTAGACAGGACAAAGGACAGAACTCAGTCTCACAAAGCCACATAGCAGATATAGGGCTGGTCCACACTTAAAACTCACAGCGGCGCAGCACTTTTGTAGCTGTGTTATGTTGACAGGAGAGAGCTCTCCCGCCACCTAAATGAGTGGTGGTAGCTATATCACGCAGTGCTGTCCACATAAGCGCTTACTTATGATGGCAAAACTTATGTCACTCTGGGAGTATGTTTTTTAAAACACCCTTAAGCAACAAAAGCTTTACCAGCATAAGTTCCAGTGTAGACAAGCCTTTAGAATCTGATATTTTACTCTCCCTGCAATTCCAGGTATGCTGGAAATCTAGAATTATCCTAAAACTTTAGGAAGTACTTTAATTCTCCAGATGAATCTGGAAGCACTATGCCCTTTCATTAACCCCTATCAAATCTTCCTGGCCAGTCTCTCCATTTGCCTTTTTTAAGAATCAATCAGTCTTTTATGTAAATAGCATGAGTCTGAACACAGAAGGGTGAAATACCAGAATGCTACACATTTGTATTTGTCCAGCTTTATGTGCACTTTGTCCTATAGGTCTGCCATGCTACAAAGAATGTTATGTATCATCTTCTTAACTTTGTCTGTAGATTTATCTTTTTTGGAGACAGATAATCGGTGCTCACAGTGAATGAAAGTCAGGTGCATGTCTGCCACTGCCCACTGTTCCACTCAGACACAGAGACAGCACTGAAGAAAGAAGTGTTATCAAATGTGGAAGGAATTAAAATGAAGGAATTAAGAGGGGTTTGGGGCAGGGAGAGGAGAGGAAAGCAGTTGGATGACACACTTTTATAAGTGGATCAAAAGTACATTTTGCTTTGTGACAGTTCGGCTGTTGCACTCAAATGCAGAGGCAATTTAGGATCACAACTTTTGTCTTTACAGTTTAACAACGAGCCCTTTATGTGGAAATTATAAAACTCGAAAGGAGTGAAATTCACCCCAGTGCAGAGAGGCAGCACAAGGCCTATGTACCACTTAGGCATGTTAATGGCGTGAAATAAGAAACACACATTCCTTACAAGACTATACCCAGTTACTGTATAATGTGGCATGTGCAACTTTATGATTAATGGTCAGCAGTCTGGGATTTCAGGAGTTTAGAGGATTCCTGTTTTAAGTCACATCAGGATGACACTTGAGATAAGGATGAGCCCCGCTGCAAATCCGATTCTAAAAGTAGTGTAGGTGGATTAAGAGGGAGCTTGTGAGAGTGTATTTATGGTTCAGAAGATATAAACATGTGACTATTCCTAGACAAGTACAATGGTTGGATCCAGGGAACTGAAGGCCCTACAGATCTGATCCTGTCAATTAAAGGGTCTTGTATAAGGTAAAATCCCCCCCCCCCCCAATCAAGAATTTAACCAACTCCCTTGTAAACAAAATGGATTTTGAATGAAAAAGGATAAAGTGAAGTTTTATGCTTAAAAATATATGCAACTGATGGTTATGGATCATTTGAGAGACATTTTCTCAATTCAAGAAGGCATTTTTACCAATTGTACTTTTAAAGAATTCTTGATATTAAATTAACTTTATTCAAGGTGGGTGTTGGACTCTGCCAAGGCTGAGTCCTGTCCACATGCCTGTTCATGATATTCGTGGTCAAGATATTAAGGCATGGCCATGCTGGGGGGCGTATGTGGTACAAGGACTTGGAGGTGGTATCTGTGCTGTTTGCAGATGATGTCCTTCTTGCTTCTTTAGACTTAAACACTTCGCTGCTGAGTTTGAAGCGGCTGGGATGAGAAACAGCACCTCCATATCAGAGGTTATGATTCTTTCCCAGAAGAAAGTGGAGTGTGCTCTCCAGGTGAAGGGAGAGCAATCAGTGGAAGAGTTTAAGCATCTGGGGATCTTGGTAAACAGGAGCATGAATAGTGTGGCGGCAGCAGTGATGTGAGCGCTGCGATGATCTGTGGTGGTGAAGCGAGAGCTAGGTTTTCAGACAAAGCTCTCGGTTTACAGGTTAATCTATGTCCCCACTGTCATCTATGGTCATGAACTTTGGGTAATGACCGAAAGGACGAGATCACGGGTACAAGCAGCAGAAATGAAGTTTCTCCACATGGTGGCTGGGCTGACTGTCCAAGATAGGGTGAGGGGCTCAGCTATTCAGGAGCGCCTTGGCGTAAGGCCACTACTCCTCCGGATCAAAAGAAGTCATGTGAGATGGTTTGGGCATCCGATAAGGCTGCCCCCCCCAGGTAGGCTTCCTTTGGAACTCTACTGGCATGTCCCACTGGGAGGAGGTCCCAAGGTCGACCCAGGACACGCTAGAGGGATTATAATTATCGTCTTGGGAATCCCCTACGAGGAGCTGGAACCTGTTGTGGATGAAAGGGTAGTCTGGTTCTCCCTGATCTCCATGCTGCTGCCACGACCCTCACAAGGAAAAGCGGCATGAAGGAAAAGAAAAAAAGAAGTTCCTTTTAAGAGTCAATTTGGTCCATGGGCCTATCGTTGACTTTGTCTAGTTCTGTGGATTAACTTCACTATTTCTTGGATGTTAAGAGTTTTCACTGTCAGCTGGCAAGAATACACTTGTTCCTTTCAAGACAGCACTAAAAATGCTACTGGTATTTACACTTGCATCATGCCACTTAGTTTTTGGAACATTGCTGACACATTGCTCTACAGACATAATGAAAGTTGTTTAATGAAGGTCCCTGACAAGGCTGTAGTAGGGGAGCAGATTAATAAATAGGCTAGTCACTGACGCCAGCAGTTCAGTTAAAAAAATAATTCAATAACACTTCCCTTGGCTTTGCAAAAAGGTGACATTTCATTTCCGCACCATGAAGTGCAATGATGACCGAATGGTGATTGATGATAGCAAAAGGGTTGGCAGGCCCATGGAGATCATTATTGGAAACATGTTTGTACTGGAAGTCTGGGAAATTGTGCTTGCATCCAGAAGAATAAGTCAGACTGCTGGAGATCTGGTGTGGTGTCATTGCCAGTCCTGCAGTTACTGGTCTTTGCCTTCCCTATAGCATTTCCCATTGGAGGATCTTAAAGCACGTTCCAAGTATTAAGTCTCACTACAGCCCTAAGAGATTGGTATCATGGCTCAACTGTGCAGGTTGATGGCTGCAGCCAGGTGGAGCCCTACTGACTTCAATAGCAGAGATTTACTGACGTGCGACAAGTTGAAGGATCAGGGCCTGACACCCTTATTTGCTGAAAATCATGCTTGTGCTGTGTCTACAGCACTCTCAGGGGAAGCTTCCTTGGCAATGATTGTTACTGGTATTCCAGTAGCACCAGAAATGTGCTAGGTGCTGTTCACATACATGGGATGACAACACTCTCTGCCCTCAAGAGGAAATCAGTGAATGCATCTGAACTATACAAATTCAGTAGATGGCAAATGTGTTCATTTCCCCTTTATATGCCACATGTCTTTTCTCAAACCACAGAACGCTGGTCTCTCATGAGTAGCTTTCCTGTTCGTTTAATGATATAATACAAGAGTACTGATTTGTGATGGAATTTAAAAAAATCTTCACTGTCTGCAAATGTGAATGCATGGGTTGGTTTGTTTTTCCCCACAGCACACAAGTGGGAAACTGTGTGTGACAAATATTTTACACCTGGGAGCAATTAATCTCAATCCTTTTCTATGCCCACTCATTCTGAGGTTCAAGGAAGAGAAGTTTTAACTGAAAGACGTTGCCTAGCGGTAAGGAGGACATAGATAAGATGTGACTTATCAAATATAAATGAACAATACTAAACTATGTCTGGTGTGAGGTCTGTGCCCATACTGAACACTGTACATTCCATTTGTATCCTTCCCACCAGGAAAGGAGTATGCAAATCGCATTGTACAGTATATTACCTACAGTTTAATTGGCAAAAGGACTCGTATAATCTTTTCTCACAGAGTTAACTTTTCCATTTTGTTTTGGCTCAAGATGGGGAATTAGTTGAAACCTTAGGGATCCTGGTGTAGAACTTATGGCTACAGTGTACCTCACATATAACAACTGTTGAAAGCTGATAAAACCTACATCCCTTATTAATAATTATTCATTGATTTGAAGTAGTGCCCACTATGTATTAGCACTTTCCCAACGGTACTGGTACTTGAAAACAGTTTCTGCTCAGAGTGACTCACAATCTAAGCACAGATATTAGGAGAAGGGGAACAACAAGAGGCAATTTACAGACAATTTATACACAAATCAGCAAGATTCTTTATAGGCAGCAAGGTAGAAATGGGTTAAGAGTGACTTGCCGATGAACTCAGGGTCAGGGAGGTTATACCATGCATAGGGCATTGCACAGATAGAGTTGTGAGAGAATCTGGTCATTTATATGGCATTGGAACAGAGAATAGTGTCAGAGCAAAGGGCCACATGTTACTGAAGAGTATATAGAGAGAATATGAATGTTTTTTTAACCTTCTTAACTAAGCATATTTGAATTATTTATTTTATTAGACCTCTGGGGATATGCTACAGCTGCAGGTGGAATTCTGAAGCAGTGCTGTAGAATATGCTGTGCAGAAAAAAGAGTCTTTTCTCGAATAAACTGTCTACAATCAGGCAGGATGCTCCAGTAGGAGAGCACAGATGGATGGATACAGCACTCCTGATGAGCTCAGCTTTAATGCCATTTTTTGAAAAAAAGATGCAATTCTATTGCAGGAAATGAAACAGCTGACTATGAGGTCACATGGTTCACATCATTACATAAAACTTCAGTACAATTTGTTTTAATCAACGTAATGTTAACACTCTGATTTTATGCCTCTATGAAGACGTCACAGATTGGAAGAATTATGGAACAGTACAAAATTCTTAGAGCAATTCAAAGATTGCAACCTTGTTGGGTTTAGTTAACCTGAACAGACCATTCCAACATATAAAGTGTGCCTAGGAAAATGAAAACAGCTTTTTGCACCCTGTGACAAAGAAAGGAAACTATGTAAAACACATCAGTGGTTTCACATCATACCTCTGTGTCCTCCTAGACTAACTGATACTAGCAATTTAGTACTCTTGGCTCTTTTGAGAATTGCTTTCTACAAACAGTTGAGTAACTGAATTTTACCCTTCCAAACACTCACAGAAACTCAGTTCCAAACTACATGTCCAAGTATTCATGGGAGGCAAATTATAAACTGGTACACATGGGTTTGTGGACTGGATATGCTTCTTCAGTCCTCTTTCCTGAGCTTCCTTTTCAGTAATTCAATCAGCTCACCTAAACCGTACCCTGTGACTAGCATGACAAATCGGCTAAACCAAAACCAAGCTTGAATATAGACTTGCAGCACGCTCTATGGGATCAATCCAGAGGGTGTAAATATATTTGCTGGCGGCAAAAGGCATATCAATTTGAGGAAGTTGGATTGCTCAGTGATAAACCAGTACCAGGAAAAGACTAATTGTGGCATCTCCACTGAGTGCTGTGGTGGTTAAAAACAGCAACCAGACAACATGCAGCCAGCGTTTACTGGGTTCTCCATCCAGGCGTCCCTCTAGGCCAGCCGTTCAAGTTGGAATCAGCATTAACATATGACTACTAATCACACACATCGAATGCCACCATTTGCTTGAGTGGCACAAATTAAACCCCCAGGGCTGATGGGGCCCATGGGGAATAGGCAGAGGAAAGTTGCCCAGCACTAGACTACTAAATGCTGCTGCGTTGATTGATTTATTTATAACAGTGTCATTTAGAAATCTCTTTAGAAGAGTAGGACCCTCTAAGCAAGCCAGATACCAAAGACGAGGTGCTGCATTTGGAGGATTTCCATTTTGTAATGCCTTAAAGGGATTTTTAATCAGGTGTGACAAAGAAAAAAGTCTTTGCAGGGCAGCCCCTGTCCCTACAGAATAACTCTGAGTGACAATTAGGTGAGAAAGGTGTCAATATATTAAAAAGGTATTGAATAGGGTTGTTAACTTTTACAGATTTAAAAGAGCAGCCTTTATAAACCTTCTCCCCGGATTATTAGATATTTTACTATAGGATCTGTGCAAATTCTCCACCATATTCCTTTGAGTGTACGTCACAGCCCCATCCTTACCCTTTGTCTGTTTGTATCTTTAGATTGTAAACCCTTGGGACTGTCTCTTATCTATGTTTGTACAGCACCCAGTACAACTGGACCCCCAATCCCAGACACTATCCTAATACACGTATGTACTACCTCCACCAGGATTGGTTAAAAGGGCAAAGAAGAGGTTTTTGATGCCAGTCACAACTGGCACTTAAAATACCGCCCCTATTTTGTATAATGCGGTTCAAGTCTTTTTATTGTAAAAATCATCTCACTCCTGTAGGAGAGTCTCTGAACAGGAGCTCAGTTTCCTTCATGCTCAAATGAGGCTTGTGGCTATATGGGAACACCATCTGACAGTAACCAGACACTACTGGGTTCTCCCTCATTTATTACTATGATTATTATTTAACTTAGGAGCCAAATTTCATCCTCTGCAAGAGCACAAAACAGACTTGGTGCTGGAGACCCACATGGAAGTCACTGGGGGAGAGAGGCAGGAGGCTGGAGTTTTCCCCTCCTTAACTTCAGTCTAGAGTACAGAACAGTTGCTTCTGCAGCGCTCCCTATATGTGGGCTTTGTCAGTGCCGTTCACTGATGCATTAGTTGTGCCCCAATCTGTCCTAACTGCTGCCCAAGTTAGTTACTATTATTATACTACTAGTAGTGTTCTGAAATACACAGGGATATGGATTCCCCTAGTACGGCCTGTCTATAACAGCTCCTCTGCATTTCAGGCCATGTCCCCACACATGGGAGATGTGAGCTGGATTGCCTTTGTGATAATGTGGTTGGAGTTAGGAAAGATTTGTCACAAGCTAACTGTCCTATTTCTATTTTGTCCAAGTTATTGTTTCCAAAGTCTGGCTGTTCCAAACACATCCCAACATTTCAATAGCCGACATCAATTTTCATACCAAAGCCATTTACATGCCTTGCTGCTGTAGAGACATACAGCCAGTATTTTAACAAAGGGCTCCCATGGAAATGTTTCTCCCAAACCAGCGATATATCTCCCATATAGCAAGACCATGGGCCCTGTTTACCTATTCAAATAAAACTAGGCCACATAATTAGGGAAGGAAAGAAAGTCACTTGGACAATAACTTTATATAGATCCCTTTTCATTAGAAAGGCTTATTTTTTGTTCCTGGCAAGCATCTTTAATATATTGATAGTATGGCACAGTGCAAAAAAGCAATACTTTCTTGGTAAAATTCCTTGCTGTTTAGTGTCACTTATTCCATTAAACAGACAATTTGCTCTTTAAAAAAAAAGTTTAAGAGCCTCAGAGATGAGTCATTTCTGGCAGGTAAAGATAGGGTGAACTACCTCAGAATTAGGGAAATTTTCTCAGTCTTTCCTCCAGTTTGGTAGTGGAATTTTAACACAGGTCCCCTAAAACATCATTGTGCTGCTATCACCAAGTTCATTCACTTTCCTTTTATATCCCCCTTTGCCGGGGGACCTAGAAATACTCAGGGATCGATCATTCAGTCATAATGTGTGACTTTTGTTTATTATATTATAACATAGCTTCTCTCCTCCATGATCTTTGATCACTTCGAAGGTATGAGACCTTATACTGCCCCTAAAAATATTTAAACGCCATTTGCTATTTTGTTGAAGCCTTTGGGGGTGTCAGATACCAAGTGTACAAAATGCTTGTCCTAGCTACAGTCTCTGTTTTAATGTCTCAGCACCTTATAATTTTTTCCACCATGATATGCCACTGGATTTAATTGAATTGATGCAAATTGCAAAAATGTACTGCTATCTTTATAATCCCATTTCCACACAAACCTCATACATAACCCTATCTCCCCAACAGTGTGCTTGTTCTCCAGCAGAGGAATTTCTAGAATTACACTCATATTTGAAGGTGATTTAACAATAGATTCAGGTAATTACGACTCATCTACTCCTGCCTGTAGCTTCAAAGATCACTGTAAAAGCTGTTCCTATGACTAACTTCACAGCTAAGTACACATTAATAAAATTCAGTCAGGATAGTCTACAATAACAGGGAGCTCTACAATTTAGGACAATGAAACATTCTGGGTTTTCATCTTATTAGGACTGCTGTGTAGCTTGCAAAACTCCTGTCGACTGCTGCCAAATTTTGCCAGCGTAGACTTGCCCTTAGAAAATGTGTTCATTCAGCACTTGCACCTAAATGTCAACGAGTGCTTTACTGCAGCTTCTCCCTCTTTATAGTCCTCTTTTCTCTGCAAAACAAAGTCTGGAGCCCTCCATAGTGAGAAACAACTGTAAAGATATTTACTGTTTTAACCCTAATTCTTCCAGCTACTTTGTAGGGTTGACACCATCCATTGCATTTTCCCCAAATGTCAGACATATTTACTAAACAAAATCTTGACATTGTAAAGTTCTATGTTAAGAAATATAAAGCCTTACATTTATTTTTATGTGATGTCTTTTAAGCCTTTACTTCTATTGCCTCTTGGAGTCCATAGATCATCTTTGCAGAGTACGGGAGTCTTTGGTTGCCTTCAAAATCAAACGGGTTGAGATTTTCAAAGCATGCCAGGAGACTGAGACACGTACCATCTATGAATGTATCTCAGTCCTCCACACTGCTATGAAGATCTCGCCCACAGAGCGGATCAGATCTATCTTAAACTTCAAAGTGATATTATTAATATTTTTAGGGCTGATGCAGTGGCAATATTAAAACTAGGAAGAAATTATAGACATTGTGAAAAGAGCTCAGAAATTAATAAAAATAATTATTTAAGGCCGAGGTTAAAGGGGTCTCAGATTTCAAGGAGAGGGAGGCGTTAGCTGCAGACAGTCTCTTGTCTTAAATTAAATCCACTCCTATTTACAGGAAAACTGTCAAGGGTTGGCAAATTTGACCTATTTTTTTCCATTATATGTTTGTAAAGCCATGAACTAGTGTGTTCACAAAACTCATGCTAAAGAACACTATTAAGGTCCCTTCCAACTCTAATCTTCTATGATTCTATGACCCCTGCAATTTATCCATGCCATAGCAATGTACCTATGATGAATCTTATTTCTGAATGAAAAGCTGAGCTGTGCTGCTGGGGGATAATGCAATGGAGAGGAATTGATGCTATTTTCTGCAAAATGCTCTGGTCTTTAATCTGGGCAAAAAACAACATTAATATAAAGTTTCACTGTTTTATTGGACTAGGAGCCTTACTTGCTGTTGAGTGTGCTTTAAATGGTCATTTCAAAAGCCATGCAATTTCCTCTGCTTTTTCATTTGGTTCTTAGAATTCCCCAAGCTTCAGTGAACAGAATTTTGTCTTTTCTTATACCACTAACTGTAATCAGCTAGATATTGTGTCTCTCAGCTTTCTGCCATTCTGAGATATCAGTGCAGAAATCTCAATTTTAGTGAGTAATGATGATGCCTACATCAGGGACCAATGTTTTCTGTTCCTCTTACTTGTAACAAGTGTTAATAGCACCCCTTGTCCAAAAAAAAAAAAAAAAAAAAAAAAAGGGCATCTTTCAGAAAGGGTGGTTTGAATAATTGGGCACTAGGCTTGCTTATTTAGATTGTCTTACATGTCATGTAGACCAAAGTCTAGCCTAGTCAGGTGCTTGTCTAGCAAACCAAAGATTCTCCATCATAGATGTTCCAAAATTGGTTACATAAGCTGTTAGCAGAGGGTCTGAGATTGATGAAACAAATGGTTTCAAAATTGATGAAACAAATGAATCACCAAATTATAGTGCCTTTGGAAAACAGATTGGTAGTGCACTAAATCCTATGCACCTGAATGTATCTCCCTTATGTTTGCCAACTAATATTCTTCTTAAGATGCCAGTGGATGTTCACATCACAGAGACTGCACAGTTTTGGAGGGTAGAGCAGGTGAGTCCAAGATATACAGGCAAGGGGCAGACGTCTCATGTTCTCAACTTCACCCACATTACTTTGGACAAGGAAAGACAAGGCCTGGTCAATTCAAAAGAAGCCAAGACTCTGAGAGGAGCCCTGCATTTCTACTGTTGTTTTTTTTTAAATTATTATTCCTGGACTGTCCAGGTATCACTGAGGACAGGACACAAGGGTCTGTCTACATTGCAGTTAAAAACTCGTGGCCGGCCCATTCCAGCTGACTTGGCTCGTGGGGCTCTGTGGGGTTGTTTATTTATGGTGGAGACTTCTGGGGTTGGGATGGAGCCAGAGTTCTGGGACGCTCCCCCACCTTGCAGGGTTCTAGAGCCCTGGCCCTAGCCCAAGCCTGGAATTAAACAGCGTCATAACTTGAGCCCCATGAGCCTAAATCAGCTGCTAGGGGAAGCTTTGGGTGTCTAATTGCAGTATAGACATACTAAGTGACATGATGACACTTGTGCTGTAGCTACAATGGTCCAGTCTTCTCAAAAGCCTTCCTCCATGCGTCTCTCTCTTCTTAAAGCTCTAGCTGATAAGGAACCATTGTGTTCACAAGCCTCTCTTATCTCCTCCTATTCCCCACACCTCCTTGTTTGTATCTGGTCTATGCCCAGGTGGGTTAGGAAGGTGGGCAGAGGGCTGGCATGCCTGAGATAGGCCAGTTGTTGTCTCCTGTGCTTATACATGATGTGTTTGAAGTTTCCACAACCTCTCCAGAACCCCTTTAGATCTGACAATTTTCATTTATGGTCTGATTATTCTCTCACTTAGACCTTAGAGACAAGCACTGAGTGTCACATTTCCTCCCCGGCCTCCAGAACTTACAGAAATAGCAAATTATGACACCCCTCTCCTTGGCTAACGTAGCCAAATGGATGAGTAAGGTGGTAGAGCTTATTCCCTGCCTACGTGACATGAGGAGGGAGTCAGCAGATGAGTAACCCTGCTAATTTCTATCTGGATAAAGACCAGCATAGGCCACATAAGGGTACAGAAGGAGTTTGTATTCCCTTGTGGGGGTATTAGCCCAAGTCACAATCTAACTCACGGTTAGGTGGAATCCCCAAAAGGAAAGTTATGCACATTTTATGTGGTGAAGGAAACAAAGCTTGTTCAAACTGGGTCAGTCAGAACCAACAACAACTTAATACTGAGAAACCATCATCTACCTAGTAACCCTCTGAGACCGAGGTAACTGTGATGTTCAGAACCTGTCATTTTCAACTGAAAGATTTTCCCAAATATTATTGATGAATTATGAAACTTGGTGTCCAGAGGACATTTTCTTTTCTTGATTTTTTATATTTAAAAACAACAACATAAATCAGACTTATTTAAATGACTTCTTTTTTTGATCATTCATGTGTGGTAAAAATATACATATAAAAAAGCCCTTTTCTTGTTTCTCAAAACCTCCAGGCATGTATTTCCAGTTGGGAGAATGTAATGAAATGTGGCAAAATAGGATTTTTAACTGAAAAGTCTGCAAATTGCTTCTTGCAATACAAAGCTGATGTGTAAATACACATCATAGCACATGAAAATGAATCCCATACTGAATATTTCATTGCAGAAGCAATAAGCTACACTAAAAAACTGATGCATGGCAAATATATTATTATTATTTAAGCATTTACTTTTTGGCATAAAAAATAGAAAAATATATGCAAGCATGCACATAAATTTGCCAGGAATTTAAAATGAAATGAATAATATCAAGCTGCTGGCCCTGCGTGAAGATTTTATGTTTTAATATTGTGGTCATTATTAAAACACACATAATATAACCAACAGAAGCACACAGTAAACAGATTTAATTCTTCAAAAGCCTGAACTTTCATTCCACTTCCCTAGCGAGAGCCTGAACTTTTTATGCATCAGAATAAATCCATGTTAAAATGTTTCTCTCTGTGACCCGCCTTCTGTTTTCTTTTTTCCTTTTGTATTTAATTTTTTTTAAAATGTGTAGTTGGATCATCTCTACGTACTTTTATTCTTTAACTGCTCCGTAAAAACGGACAAAGAAATTAGGTAAGTGATATGATGTAGAACTTTGTCATATTTGACACAACACCCGTTCTTCCCCCTGAAAGAGCTACACTTTTCCCTAAGGATGATTAGTTGTCCAAGGAAGGATTTTGAACGCTTCCCAGGATGGGCTACCTTTAGTACAATCTCACTTACTGGTAAAGTTGGTTGGATGCTGGAATTCATGTTCCATAGGAAATTCCAAAATTTCAACAAAACAAACTCATTATTCAAAATCAGAATAATAAAAGAAAAAAAAATAAATATTGAAATTCCCCATGGATTGGGAATTCTGAAATTTCATTTAAAAAATTTAAAAAACAAAACAAAAACACCCCACACATTTCCAAAGCTTCCCAAGCTGGCCAGACCTCTAGCAGTCCATCAGATGGGAAGATGGGTTAGTTTCCTGTCAAAAAAATCATTCCAACAGAAAATTCCTGACCAGCTTTCTTAGTTGGTACTTTGCCAATTTACATGTCCCCCGGTTTGCCTGCACATACGTAGACAGACCATCTAATGGTGGTTTCTCCCCAGAGCTCAATCTTGCAAGTGCTCAGCAGTCAGGCCTTGATTCCAACAAAGCACTTACAGCACATGTTTAATCAGTGCAATGAATAAGACCTTTGATTTCAGCGGGGCTTCTTGTAGAGGAAAGGGCCGTTCATTGGAAGGGTACCAAAATCAGGGCCAAGTAGGTGGGACAGAATACCATTTCGCCTAGTTCTCTTTCTCGCTCTCTTTTCAGGTTGAGCTGTAGCTGGTTTAAATGGTCATAGTTCCATTAAAGCCAGTAGATCTCTGACAATTTATCTAAGCTGAAGATCTGTTCCTTTGTCTCTAAGGGACTGATTTTGCTACTATTCTTTATATTGAGGAGTACCTTACACTGAAAGTAGCCCCAGTGATTTCACTGGAACTATTCAAGGAATAAAGGTAGTGCTTAGCATGAATAAAGGTGGAAAACTGTGTCCTGAACAAAGCTGGGAGAGAAATGTTTTTTCCTGGGAAAATGTCAGATTCTTTTCCCCATTCTTAATTGGGACAAAGTAAAAAATGTTGAACATTTTCACAAACTAAAATTAGTTCAGGTCAATAAAAACACTGTTTCCATGTCAATCATATTTTAGTTTAACAGTACAACAAAAAGTAATTTTGGAATGGAAAACTGAATTTTTTGGTTTCAAAAATATCAAAATGGGTTGTTTTGACAATCTGGAAACTTTGTCAAAAAATTTGCAACTCAAGAAATTTGTTGGCAAAAACTGACCCTTTCCCATGGAAAGTTTTTGTTTCAATGACTTGGCATTTTTGATGAAATATTTCCTACCAGTTTTTGTCCCAAATGATGAGTACAACTAGCTGACAAGTTACAGAAGATAGATTTCCCAAGGTCCCATTTACTTTCCTGCCAATCTATGCAAGCAACTGTATCACCAACATTGAGGCTGATATACAGAACTCTCATGATTACATTTGTTCCTAGAACTACAGAGGCAAATCCGCAGCTGGCTTAAATTGTCACTGCTCCATTGACTTTGAGGGAGATATAACAGTTTACACCAGCTCAGAATCTGCCCCATGTATTGAGAAAGTTTACTTCCCCTATATTTTTAAAAACTTCCATCACAGCTGTATGTCCTCCTCATCTAGGTCTTGTGAAAGCATATTACATTCAGGTCAAAGCCTGCTGATATGTATAGATTGAAGTCAAAGGAAAAGTGTATCTTCAGAAAGTCATTGATGCTAGCATGAGCCAAGCAGAGTAAAAGGAACTGAGGATCGCTGAGAGCAGCATCCAAGAAAAGAATGAAGAGGAAAAATCCAGATACAAGCATAGGTTTCATTAATAGATGGCAACAGAGAGTTGAAGTGGTTCATATTTCAAGCATACGTTTAATTTATTGTTAGTAAATTATTTCATGTTAAAATATTTATATAGATGAAATATGGTATTTCTAGTATCTTTTATCAATCAGAAGACATTTAAATATTTTAATAAACAAACAATTTGCAGGTGACTTTCTTTTATTTATTGTACTAGAAAGACAGCAATTTGTTCAATAGTCAAAGATAGTAGCTTGTTATGTAAACTTAACCAAAACCCAAGAACACTTCATATTTTATGCTATAACAAGGGCTATATTGAAAATAAACTACCAATAAATAATTTATATTATTGTATTCATTATCAATGTTCAAACTTTTCATGAAATGTCAAATAAGAAATATTTGCCACTGAAAAAACCTGAAGGTAAATGTTCATAATTTGTAGTGACGCTGATTGTAAGCTAGGGTGACCAGATGTCCCGATGTTATAGGGAGAATCCTGATATTTGGGCCTTTGTCTCATACAGGCGCCTATTACACCCCCCTCCCCACTCTGTCTCAATTTTCCATACTTGCTATCTGGTCACCCTCTTCTAAGCCTGAATTTAGTGTAATAAACTGGTAAGTGTATAGCATATGCAGCACTGTCTTCTGTGGGATGGAGTGAGAACTAGTCAACTCTATTTCATAGGACCTTTATTGCCAACAGAGATTCTCTTTTAGCTCAAGCAGTCTGGGCCTGTGTGTTTAAAGTACCTATATCTGGAAGTTGAGAGTGGGCATGGTATGCAGCATAGGGTCACATGTAAGGTCCTAGCTGACCATAGCTTTGTTACAATATTAGAAGATACAGGGTCAGACACTCCACTGTTGTAAAGCGGTGTAGCTCTACTAAAGTCAGTTATGCCCATTTATGCCAGGTAAGAATCTGGCCCATACTGTAACACTTGCAGTTCTAACTGAAGACATCCATTATAATGCATGTCTACCATGAACCACTGCTTCAGTTCCCAAAAGAACTTCGACCCATTATTTAAAATTTTACTTACAGGTTTTTGTGCATAAAACCTGTGAATTGCATTTATGCACATGAATATGGGTAGTGAGTTCTCTACCCTTCTGTTTTCTGTGCACAAAGACAGCCTTCATACACCAAGATGCAAGAACCAGAACGCAAAAAACTGCAGCATAATTTTAAGGGTTACTTTTTAAACTCTTGGTTTCAAAATTTCTTCCTTGGCTGGGACCACTACTTTGAAAATCCTGGTCAGGTACAAAGTTCAATTTCCCAGGAAGGGAACCTTTTAGGACATTAATCTTCGCAAACATCATTAACGGATCACGTGCTGCTGATGTGACAGAATTCCTGGAAACACAGCCTTGAAGTAACAATATTGAACCAACTCCTGCTCCCCTTACTCAAATAGATTTCACTGGGAGTGCTGTACCTGTGCAAAGTAAGCAAGATTTGGCCCTCTCTAATTATTTCTTCATTGTCTGCACAACCCAGAGGCAGGATGGAGGTCTGTGCTTCTCCATACTGCTACAAAGGGGTATAGAATTGACTCTTTGTTCAGCACTCATGAGGTGTGATTCACCACTCTGACACTCAAGATTTATGCTAGTATAACCACTGGTTCTGGTGTATGGAATATTTGCAATGAAAGGGTGAAACTATTAAAAACATTAAGTGTTTTCTGAGTCCATTTTATTGAAAAAAATGGCCCCCATTGGCCCCCTTAACCTGCTGGGGTTAAGTCTATTTAGGAACACAAATGGGCCTAGTCCATGTGAAAAGGCAGCTTCAAAATCTGAGCTTCAGAATTTGATTTCTTTTTGGTACATGCATGTTTTCACTGTGAAAGTATCAGTGCTGTCAAATGGCATTTGAGAGGTGTGCAATCAACTAGAAGGAAATGGCAAACACTTTTCACTGAGAAATTTCACTAGTTTTGCACACCTCTGCTTCTGGCTCCCTCTCACTTCTCTGCAGCCCCCCATTTCCTGCCCTGCTCTATTAACACATGCTCATTTGGAACTCATGTTCCTGCAGAGCTGGCCCCTCCTACCTCAATGCCCGCTGCAGTGGATTCTCAGAACTCTGCTCTTCATGCACAGCAAAGGGTTAGTACTAAGGAGTTCAGCATACCGGATTTAATGTGCATTCAGAAAACCACTCCGGGATCACCGCAATGCTACTTGCAGCCATCCTCAGCTTATTGAAGGGTACACCAAATCATGTGCTGTAACTTAATTCCCATAAATAATTCTGCAGGAAGGCAAATTTCTGGCAATGGCATGGCACCCTTCACTCTGTCAGCTTTCCAACTCCTCCTGCATTACTTATGCAATAAATTCTTTCAGCGCAAGCATGTTAGTATGTGCTTAAGTCTAGGACTATTCAGGACAGCATTTAAGAACATGCTTAAAATTAAGCACATGCTTACGTGCTGCTCTGAAAAAGAATGTGTTCTTCAGTCAGAGCCTAACTAGCTAAGCTAGTTAAACCCTGAATTAGTTTCATCAGCTCAATGGTCTAAAATTGTGGCACTTGATTAAATCACAGATTGCTCTATACATGGAAATACATTGACAATGAGAATGTCCTTTCCTTTAAAGGTCCAGGAGATGGCAGCAGAAAACAAGCCTAAAGTGTTTTTGCTTTTTCCTCCTTTTTTATGCAAGTTAAATCCTCTGTTCACATGTATTTTATACCAGCAACGCCCGTACTGTTTCAAGATTGTACAGAACTGGTGCTAACATGGTTTTGACACCATAGGGACAGATTTTTTTTTCAAGCATCACTCCTCTGCTTTCCCAAAGTGGCTCCTCTCCTTGTCCATCTCCAGCAGTCTTCTGGCTGCTCTCTTTCTCTCTCTTTTTTTTGTACCCTGGATCTGCAAGCCGTCCAAGGCAGATACGGTCTTTGTATCCATTTGTGCACCATGCCCAGCATAATGGGGTCCTGATCCTCTAAGTGTACTTTGGTCACTATCATAAATGATAATTCTGGTGTACTGAAAACAGTGGTTAAAACTGTGAGCTAAATTCTCAGGGGCTTTCTTGGTCCTGCTTGCCGGTTAGGGGGCTCTGAAGGGAAGCGTATGGAAGGTGGAGTGTGGTGCCACTCTGCTTTTGGGAGGCGCCTCTTCGCTCACACTCAGGTGATTTAGAACCCTAAGTCTCACTGACTTTCAATGAGAAGTGCTCACATGGGGGCACTTAACAAAGAGGTGAACTTCGCCCTGTGTTGGTTGCACTTCTGGTAACATCTATGCAGTAGTTTAAAATCCTCTCCCCTTACACACACACAAGCCTCTCACCTGACACCTTGGGAAGACATATTTGATGGTTCCTTGTTGCCTCTTACTCATTTCTTTCTTGGCTATGTTTGGGAGTGAGCAGATCTCTTGCTAATCACAGTGGGTTAGACTATGGTGTCCTTACTCACACTGAACAGCAACTATCTAATAAAGGCAACAGGACCACTTGTGAAGTAAGATACTACCTAGGGTGAATGACGCCATCTCAAGCTGGCCCAGAACAATCAGTCATGGCACAAAAACACATATACTGTCTGTGAAGTGAAAATCATGGGGTGTGAAAATTGTACATCTTTAAATCGGAGAACTTCAAGTGTTTGCAATATGTTTAGACAAACTAAGGAGGAATACCACAATCTCTGGCAGTCTAAAAATGAGCAACTGTGAGGGAATAATCAGCCTGAAATAGTTAGATGAACACACTGAAAGTAGACAGAAAAAAAGTCTAATGATGTAAATATTTTTCTCTGGGGCTCTTCCTTGGTACACTTGATTAACCCACTCTAGACACAATTTTACAACTGGCTGCCCCTGTATATTAGATTAATTATTTTAGGCTAGGGATACCATTTATTTTCAGATTCAACTTACCACAATAAGCCATGTCCCCAATTCTACCAATTTAATAAGAGCTAAAGTGAAATTAAAAAAAAAAGAAAATCTGTGTAAATCTTACTGAAAGGGTAACTGCAGTGCAGACATCTTACAGCACTGTTTTTAAAGGGACACTGTCAGGTTAAAAGTCATATGTACACATGTACAGAAATTCTATATATGTCTTCTGAATGCTAAAGAAATGCCATGTCTCATATATATTTTAATAATACATATATTAACCGTGCAAGTAAAGAAATGTAGTTATAAAATAGAGATACATCTATCTGTAGCTAAATGGATGTGTGTGTGTGTATGTATAGATATAGATACACACACACACACATCACATTTCTTTACTGATGCAATGAATACCACTTAACAGGCCCAATTTCATTATTATTATTTGTATTCTGGTAGTGCCTAGAAGCATCAGTCCCGGACCAGGTCCTGATTATGCTAGGTGCTGTACAAACACAGAACAAAAGGCTGATCCAGGCCTCTGCTTACAATCTCTGTATCAGTAACTGAGTTATTCATGGTCTGATTCTCCCAGTGCAGGAGACTTCAGTGACGTACAATTACTTGTACCCAGCAATGGGAGAGGGGAGCACAAGAAAGGTCCTTTCCCAGGGACTAAACAGGAGTTGAGGGCACTCAGCACCTTCCAGAACTGAGCCCTATATAATTAAGAGGGGAAAAAGAGTCACCATTAACGCCGATTTTTAACATTTTCTTCTTCTTATTGTATGGACGGAATATACATTTTAATGACTTCCCTTTCCACCATTGGATTATCAGCAGGCCTTGAAATCAGGACTTTCCCAGAACAATAGGCCTCTGTCATCTGAAGCAGCTAATAGTAAGCAGTTATCCTCTGTGTGAGCCAGCCAGTAAAATGGGACATAATGCATTTAGCTGGTGTTACACATGCAAAAAAACAATAGACTTAAAAGCTGTGCAACAGGGGTCTTGGGCACACAACCTATTTTCAAAGCTATGCACCCCTAACAGGCTCCAAGATCCAGCATGTATTCATCTGGTAAAACGTATTTGATTCAGGACAGAGAGCTAACTTCTCCAGTCTGAGGTTTCAAATTATTTATCAGAGACATTTTCTTGTTACTTGTGTATGAGGCAGGATTAATTTCCCAAATGCCACTGGTTATCACGCTGTGTCACTGAAAGGCAATGTTCCAGCTAGGCAATTTCTTAGCATTTGAAAGATCTATGCAGAATTTCTGAATTGGAGAAACAATGAATAATTTTTACACGGTATGCTTCTTGCAGAAACTTATAAACCTTCTCGGATTGATCAACCATAGCCAAGTGCAAAGAACTCCCCCAGAGAAATGCTTACACAGTCTGAAGGACTCAGACAAATAACATTATAACCCCTTTATATTACTGTTGCCTGCTCTGTGGATAGAATGTGTCATCGGTACATACATACATACTGTATGGATTAGGGTATATATGATTATTCACTTACATTGGTTATTTTAACTAAGGACTTTCAAATGGAAGTCTTTCCTGTGGCCCCTACTCTTATATATGGTTAACACATCTATAGGGGAAAATGATACCCATTATTGTATATCAATATTATTCTTATTGCAGCAGTGCTTAAAATATAAGAGGTATTTTCCAATCCCAGAGGAAGACATGGTCCTTGGCCAGCACAGGGGATGAAATTCACCTTTGTGAACAATTTAAGGTAAGCCCCATGTAAGTCCTACTTTGAGGGCTTAACTCGAACATAAATATTGCTTAGCTCTAATGCTGGCCGTCTGCACGAAGGTGAATTTCACCCTACTGCCTGAAAACCGCCCAAGCTATAATTGTGGTAAATAAATGAATAAGTCGACTTCGCTCCACATATCAGCAGTTTTGATCCGTAGATCACAAAGCTCTGCACAAAGATGGGCAAGTGTAATTAGCCCCACTTTACAGATGACACAGGGAAGTGATCCTTTTACCCAGTTTCCATTACAGAAGAAAGATTTGAGTATGGGATACAATATGGCTCATGGTGACTTTGACCTGTTTTGAGGTGTCCAGTGCTTTACATGCGTGACACAGAGAGAACTCCAGAGATGCTTAAGTGCAACTGCAGAACGAGTCTATAAAGCTGCGGGAAAATTTAATAAAATTTTTGTTCTGCTACAGAGGTTTCCAGGGACAAAATATTTCTCTGTTCAGGGAAAAGACTTACTCCTTGGTCAGAATAGCAGTATAGACTCCCAGGCTTTGAAATAGGCCCTAAACTATGTTTACAATATTTCCTTTCTAAAAATCTCATTTTTATTTATCCAGAAATCTAAAAATATTTTCATAGCCCTCGTCCCATCACCAAAGTATCCAGGCATCCCATAGTCTTTAAGGTATTTATTTTTACAAAATCCCTGTGTGGTAGTGCAATGCTAGTACCGCTATTTTACAAGTGGCCAACTGAGCCAGAGAGAGACTTAATGACTTGCCCAAGGCTCACAGGAAGTTTGTAGCAGAGTAGGGAATTGAATCCAGGCTGGTGCTCTAATCACTGGACCACACTTCCAAAGGCATGAAAGATTGTATGGATTTCTGAGCTGTTATCTGTCCACGTGGGCCCAAAGACACTGAAGTCAGTGGTAAGACTCCAGTGGACTTTGGATCAGGATCCTCAGAGGAAATTCTGGTAAAAAAAATCTTTTCAAGAGCTACAAATCATTGAGAGCACTCATTGATACGTTCTCCTCTATACATGTGGTTAATGGCATGACATCCCTGACAAAACGTTGCAGCTTAATGGCAACCACTGCATTGTATCTCCACTTTCCAATACACAGAAAAGCACATAATGCACCAGCGCCAGCATTGTCTCTCTATGTTCTGCACTGAAGTCAGCCTGGAAGCATTCAGATGACATATTAAATTGTTTAACATTTGGAAGGTGCAGGGGATATTCCAGCTGCCTGGTAAATTAGATAGCTAGATGTATACAAACCCTCTGCAACCTCATCTGTCACTCTCATTATCTTCCAGCACACCCTCATGTTTCCCTCCGAGTATTATTTTTTAAAATTCATAACAAAAAATGGTTTTAGGATTTTGCTTAGCATCATAAAATAATCACACCCCTAGGGATTACAGACCAAGTCCAGGGTTGTAATCATCTCAAAAGAAGAACATTCCTCCTTCTTGTTTTCACTCTCGAATAAGCCTACTCCAAGCCAGAGATGAACGTTTGCATTGTTTATTTTAAAGTGAATTAACCACAAGGAATACATGCCTCAGACAAAAAGGGGTGGGGGAGAAACAACTGACATGTCTTGTTTGGACACGATAGCTTTAAAAATATCCCTGGTTCTGCTGACAGCATCAGACTGATCTTTATAACTACAGACTACCATAGTGTCGTCTTTTATGACTAGTCCAAAAAGACAAACATTAATACACTATTTCTGCCTAACTAAGAACACAACAGGGAAAGAATTGTAACTAGAATTCATAGATTTTTACAGCCAGAAGGGACCTCTGTGATCATCTAGTCTGATCTCCTGCATTACACTAAGGAAGAACGTAATTACATTAAGGCCCAAGAACCTCAACTTTCTACCGCAAGTCCATAACTTCTCTTTCAGCTCATCATATCTTTTAGAAAGAGATCAAGTCTGGACTTAGACTGCAAGTGATAGAAAATCCACCCTCTGGAAGAAGTGTTAGAAGATGTGATAAGCAGCCAAGGGAAGTAGGGAGATGCACTGGTGAGACGAGGTAAGGACCCACCAGAAGGGACTTCCAACCAAAGTGCTTCAGGATTCTCAGAAGAGAATGCACTGTGAGCAGCAAAAAAGATAATATGGGAGGGAAACCGCACATGGAATCAGAATGAGAAAACACTGGCTCCCTGGTACACTGCCCCTCATCCTCCTGGGAGCTTTTGAAGGCTTCTGTACCAACCCCAAGAGGTTATGATCTGCAAAATTGTGGACAGATGCCTTGGATCCAGGATGGGAACAGAACTTCTTGGTATGACATGCTCCTGTCTGAAATCAACAGGAATACCATCGGAAAGAACAGCAAAAGTTAATGCTGATGGAAGCATGTAGCTATTAATGAAATTACTCACATGCTTAAAGTTAGGCATGTGCTTAAGTGTTTTGCTGGATCAGTGCCTTAAGGAACATATAAAATAATATTATTGAATTACAACCATTTGGCTGGTATTTATTTTCTTTTATGCGTTGATTTTTTTTGATTTTGTTATTCTCTGTCTACTCTGCAAACCAACAATTCGTCCGTATTAGATGTCCACCTCACCCAGTCTACAGTGAAAAGAATACTATGGTTTGCTGTTTGTTTTCATTAACTTTTAACACTCTGATTTAAAGTAGTTCCAGACATCTTACACCCAGTTGACACCTATTTCTCTGACACAGTGGAGTCAAAGGTAATCCACTCCTCTGCATTGTCAAGGTTCCCTAGCAGGGATAATGCAGATTGAACCTGACATTTCCTATTTTTCATTTTCCTCAATCATCTGAAAAGTAAGGAAGAACTAAATTTGCCATTTCAGATGGTTAGAGTACATTCTTCCCCAGCTCTTTGCACATCCAGTTTTTATAGAGAGGAGATATGAAATACCAGCAGCTCTTCCTAACCAGCTAATCTGAGAACAAAAATTTGACATCCAATTCTGATTTACATCAAGGATAGTTCTGGCCAGGCATTGATAAATAGTGGAGGAATAAAACTATTTGGTTTAATATTAAACCACAATATGAGATTGCATATAAATTAAAGTAGACATGTACTCTCATTGCAGTGATCTGTACAGCAGTATTTGCTAAAGCAGTGCAGTGAATTATGAAGATGACAGTTAGATAGAGTGAACTAAATGAGTCATAACCAAGAACCCTACAAGGCACCACAGAAACCACGTCACAGGAGACATTACTGAGGCATCAACATAAATAAAACACACTTGAGAGTTTGGAGAGATTGAAAGCACTGCCGAGATTTGTCCAGATTTCCAATGTAATTATTTGTTACAAAGATATAATTTCCCTAAATTAACCCAAACAGGCAACTATTTTATTTATTCAGATAAATCTGCATGCAATTTGTATCTTAAAAGAGAAACTTTCACACTAGTACACTTGAAAAAGTAATGTTTATTCCAAAAACATTTACGTTTTCCCCCAATAATTTCCCATATGGGTCAGATTGTTATTTAATTAGTTTGTGGTTAAAAAAAGGTTTTCTTCTTAGCACCCACCCTCTCAAGACTCTGACATCGAAGAGGAAGAATAGTACAATGGTTAGGCACTAACCAGTCACTGTCGAAACCTTTCAATTCCCTGTTCTCCCACAGACTTCCTCCGTGACCTTGGGCAAATCATTAAAGATTTACATTAAAACACATTAAGATTGTGAGTGTGGTGTATTGAAAACCATATCAAAATTACAAGCTATCACTTCAAGTGTAAGAATTTTCCTACTCTGCTTGCAGGGGAGGGGGCTCTTTAGAGAAGTGTGCAAACTGAGTATTTAGCAGTCAGTCTGCAAAGAGCCATCCTAGAGCAAGATTGGTTGAGCTGTTCCTCGAGACCTTAATCTTTCTCTAAAGCAAGATTTAATGGGAAAGATCAGATGACTAAAGTGCCTAAATTTAATCCCCACAAACCAAATTTCAGTTGGACGAAGGAAGACGTTTAGATCAGTTGCTTTGGAATATTCTCTTTCCTGCTTTGAGATGTAGACTTTAAGGTCAGAAGTGACTATCTTGATCATCTAGGTCTGATCTCCCACGCATTGCAGGCCACAGAACCACATCCACCCACTGCTGTAATAGACACTGAACCTCTGGATGAGTTACAGATGTCCTCAAATCATGGTTTAAAGACTCCAAGGTACAGAGAATCCACCCTTTACAGGAGGAGCTGATGTGTGTTCTGTACTTCCTCCAGAGGGATGTAAAATTCACCTGCCTCCGTACGCAGGGGATCTTGGTTATAGCAATGAGAGCTTTTTGAAGGAACACTGGAGCTGAGCTGGGATATTTCTAGAGAGAGCTTCCCTGTAGCTATTCTGAGGACTGATGCAGAAAGCTGAGGGATGGTGCATCATCCAACCATTTGATAGCATCAGACTACAAAAAGGAGATGTTTCAAATTAAAGCTAGGTAATTTGTGACTTGAGTTACTCTCCATAAACTAGAAAGACTAAAAACAAAAAGTTCTCCAAAGAGCCTGTTCGTGAGGGAGGAAGAACAGCTCATATAGTTCTAGAGACCAACATTCTTCAATGGAGATGTGTCCATTTATGTTGTGATTGGATTTGGCCCCTGTTATTTAAAGGGGAAGTCAATCAAGCCATCTTGTTTTTCTTTGTTCTCTAGCCTACAAACAGAGTATTGGCCTTATTTACAATTGAGTGATCTCTAGACAGAAGAACACAGTCTCAGGAGCTGATCGCTCTTCTGGCCCATAGAGTATTGTAACAGAGATAGGCAGAAGAAAGGTTTCTTAGATGTTTATCAACTGTGAAGAAAAAAAAAACCCTTCCTGCTGCTGGCTAGAGAGAGAGAGAGAGATGTAGAAATAGATCCTACCAATGTGCCTGAGGCTTGCTGCATCAACTGGTTTAAAAAGAGGAATTTCTATCATTCTTGCAGCCTGCATGCCTGAGATAAACTTTCTGGAACAATGGCATTATTCTGTATGTCATGCATGAGGTGCAAGGAAACTGTGATGGTGCTATCTTAAGTTGAAGTTCAAGGGCTAGAATCCAAAATTGTTATTTTTATTAGATTCATTATGGTAGTATCTACCAGCCCCAGTCACAGACAAGAACCTCATTGTGCTAGGTGCAGTACAAACACAGAACAAGATAGACAGTGCCTGCTGCAATGAGTTTACAATCTAGATTACAATCCATTACAAGTGTATTGTCATCCCACCTTTATTGTTAGTGGTAGCATTATGGTAGCAGCTAGTAGCCATGATTGAAATTGAGGCCCCATTGTGCTCGGTGCTGTACAAACACATAGTAAGAGATGGCCCCTGCCCCAAGAATCTTACAATGTAAATAGATAAGACAGATGAAGGGTGGGAGGGGAACAGAGGCAGAGGGATTAATTTGCTCAAAGTCACACAGTGAATAGAATCCAGCTTTTCTGATGCTTAGTACAGAGTCCAATCCACAGGAGCCTTCTACTTTTCAGTGCCTGCAATAGAAATTGCTGCTTGTATTTTTCATCATTCAAACATCCTTCCGACCAGAGGGTTTCTCTATGGATCCATTGCTTCCAACAAACTTATTCCGGGATGATCAAAGTGTTGTTTTGCTTGACCTCAGTACTATTCAGACAGCCTCACGTGTGATACAATGACAGGGCCAAATTCTGAATTGCTTACACAGCCCCTTAGTCAGTCCTGACTCAGAGAAGAACACACACTGATTCTCAAGGGGATTCAGTGTGAGTAAGCACAAATCAAGGGTTAAATATGGACTCAGCATCTGGTCCGAAATCTGGATGGGTCTTTCATCATTAGAAGATTATTATGGAACGCTCAGGTAGATCTTGCTCTAACTTGCATTAGCAAGGTCAGTGATTTTAAAACATCTTCATTAGCTTGACAATTAAAAAGAAACCAAAACCATATAGACACAGGGTGAAATTCTCTCGTGTGTAGAGAGATCAACACAAGTTCTATGTGCCATTTAAATCCCACTTTAGACTGTAAAAGTGGAATGTAAGTAGTGCACAGTCGTAGTGCTAACTCTCTGCACATCACCCACTCACACGGCTATTCTTTGTACCATCTAGTGTTGCAGTGTCTTTGGGGCAGAGTTCCACCTTAGCAACATTCTCAGTCAGATGTTCTTTGGAGAAAAAGAAAGAACAGAACTGACTACCCACTTGGCATCTAGAGGAGATCCTTTCCATACCCATCATTTTACCTTTTACAGCTACAAGCTTCAGACAATGTGCAAAACGGGCAACAGATGTAAATCCACTCTCCCTAAGCACTTTTAAAACATTAGTATCCTTGACAGAGAGACAGCCATTTCCAACTCCCTGTGAAGCACAGCCAAATGTTTCATGAGGTTTTTCCAAATGCGTTCAGGCAGAGGGCCATCTTTTCAGCAGTGCCTTGCAGTTTTTAATGGAGGACCAGGAGAAAGAGTAGCAACAGTCATGTACTGTAATGAAGTGTCTGATTGCTTGTCCAACTCCACACAGCTGTGGACGTGTTAAATGCAGTGTTCCTCTTCCAAGGACCTGACTGCCAGATACTTATCAAGGCACATACAAGTTTAGTTATTGTCAAACACAGAAAAAAATCAGATAGGAAGTTATACTGTCCTCCTGTCTTATTCAATTAAAAACTGGCTGGGAATCAACTTTTTCAAGAAGATCAAGCAAAGAAGATCTACAGCTATTATTGCAGCTGTTTGGTTTTTTTCAAGTAAAGACAGTGAGATTGATTCTATCTAGCTAGGTATTTTTATAGGCCCCAGTACTTCAGTATCTCAGCACTTCACAATCTTTAGTATATTTGTCCTTGCAACTCCCCTGTGAGTTAGGGAAATGCTATTATCTCCATTTGTAAAATGGGAAACTGAGGCACAGAGAGGTTAAGTGACTTGCACAAGGTCACCAGAAAGTCTGTGGCAGAACAGGGAATTGCATCCAGAACTCCCAAATTGTAGTCTAGTGTCCTATCCATGGGACCATCCTTCCTTTCATTCCTCTCTGCTTAAATGAGGTTTCATCCCCTCTCCACTGGAGTTAATAGAATTACTCATTGCTTTAAAACTGGTGTAAGGAAGAAGAGAACCAGGCCCCGTAAGTCTCAGAGGAAATCTGACAAAGCTGCTGTCTTTCAAATACTTGTTGCAGCAGTTTCAGTTTGGGCAACCTGCATGTTGGAAGTGGGTAGCCTTAGGTTTTATCATGTTGATTTCACTGTCTGCCACAGGCAGCAAAGGACACAATACTAGAAGTATTAGTGATATTAATGAACAGCATTAATAGAGTTCACCTTCATTTGCAGTGCTACATAGTCTGGTTTTGGGCGGGGTTTGCATTCAGATGGCGTTGATTGGTGTTGCAGGAGGGAATCTGGGCTGACAGCTCCTTACATGATAAGAGAGCTGTTGCGCCTAATGGATAGAACTTGAGACACTTTTCAAGATGTCTCTGATGGAGCACCCCCCCAAAAAATGGAGGCATCCAAAAAAAAAAATCACAAGTCATTTTGAAATTCCAGGCCACTGGGTCCCCATGTTCAATGGAACCCCACCACCACACAGCTTGTATATAGCACTTTTCTACCACAGATCACAACACACTTTACAAAGGAGGTCAGTCGCATTATCCGCTTTTTATAGATGGGGAAACTGAAGGCATAGAGGTGAAATAAATTGCCCATGATCACCCAGCAAGCCAGTGGCAGAGCCAGGAACAGAATCCAAGTCGTCCAAAGCCCAGTACAGTACTCTATCCTCTCTAGGCCACACCGTGTATTGAAATCACAATTTTGTTTACATTTTGTAAGGAGCTAAAAAGTGGAGACTTAAAAACACAGCTAGTCATTTACAACAGCAAAGTGATTTTAACATGGGAAAGGGAAGATCATTCTTTCAGAGTGAAATTCTCCCCTGGACAGAGGGCCAGAAAAATGGCCTATGGATCACCTAAGTCCTAATTTAAGGATTTAAGAGTCACACAGGGCCTTCTCCTGACTCTCTGCATGAGAGTGAATTTTGGTGATAGTAAATCTAAATCTGTGATACGGCAATTCCTGAAGTCCTTGACCCTCTTTTTAGAGCTGTAACTGCCCTTAAAAGGAGTCAGAGTATTTCCATTATGGGTTTTGAGATAACACAGAATACGGTGACTAAATTAGAGTTTTGAAACGTCTGTATTACTGACATGAATTGATGTTTTCATACCGTCTGTTTAAAAGTAAATATGCCCACAGATATATTTGGATGAATGGCTTTACAGCTGTAGAACTGGCAAATCTCAACACTGCCAGGAGAAAAACAACAATAAAAAAATTATCACATTAAGAAATTTAGTGCTCGCCACTCCTGACTTTGCCAAGAGAGAAATTAAGAAACAGCTGTTTATCCCTGTCTTTTCAGCGGTCACTCCCCGAATCGCCAACCCTACATGTTTACCTGTGGCTGTCATGTTAACAGCCTATTATAGTATTTGAAGATCAACATGATCAACTCTCACCATGCTAGAGTGCCTGTTTAGAACGCTATACACAGAAAGTAATTCAATTTTAACCATTGCAGGGTTATTTAACGTACCATGTCTGAGAAGCAAAATCTACCTCCAATTGCTTCCTCTAAGCACGAGGCTCAAGACAGCAAAGCATTTAAATGCATGTGTGAGTCCATCCTTATTCAGCAAAGCACTGAAGCACATGATTAACTTTAAGCATGTTCCCTGAAGTAAATGGGAAGCAGGCATGTGCTTTTGAGTTATTCACATGCTTAAATGCTTTGCTGAATGGGATGGACTGTTGAAGTGAAGACCCGAGTGTGCCACCTTCGCAGTGCTGATGTTCCAGTGAAATTCTAGCATTCAGAAGAATATTACAGCTCAGCCACTACAACGGACACTGGCAGCAAAGAGGGAACAAGCCCAACTCATTAACTGCAGCTCCAGATTTGGGAAAAGTAGAGTGACTGGATAGAAGCACTGGGAGAGAAGATGGGAGGCTAAGCGTCCCACTCATGCCCACCCTCTCTAACTGTGGGAACGGATCCTGAGATCATTCGTGAAAGGGGACCGGAGGGGTCACAAGGGGGCAGGGAGGGCAAACCTGAGTGGTGTTACAACGTGACCCTGTGCACCAGTGGCCAGATCCCAAAGTCTGGAGCAGACAGGAACTGCAGAAGCCAGTGCTAAGTGCAGGAAGGGTTTGCTCTGCAATTCCCTTCTCTGCACCTCCAACCTTCCTGCCCCTGGGGGCAGAACTAACCCCACAGGTCTCCTCTCCCCTGGGAGCAGGACTCGATACCCCCCGGGCCTCAGTATCTCAGGTGCAGCACCCCTCTGCCTCCCAAAAAGGGTGAGTTGCAGCAAAATGGGGGCCTACTGAAATGTCTTAAGTTATAGATAAAGAACCTGGCTTATGGGGGAAGTTACAGGAGGATGGGACAAGAGGGGGATAATGCCACCATAGAGCTGTTAGAAGGTCAGGTACAAGGACTGGGAACAAGCTTCAAAGTTCAGATTAGCTTCAGATAAACTCTATAGACCTGAATCTCAGTTGCCCTAATGGGACTTTAAACTGCATAAAGGAGCTTTAAAGTAGACAAAAATTACACTTACATGTCCACTTCAACAACCTCTTTACCTTGTCAGAATGGCTGGAAGCAGCCATAGTGAAAATAAGGTCTGGGATGCATTTTTCAAAAGTAGCTAAGTGACTTTGGTGCCTAGGCCCAGATTTTCAAAGGTGTTTGGTTGGTTGCCTGATGATGCAGATAGGTTCTTAGTCGATGTAGAAGCAGGATAGATGCCTAACTCCCATTGAAAGTCGATGGGGCACAGGCACCTAAGTCTTTTAGGCACTTCTATGCATCCCACTAGTCAGTTATTTGTATCTTTAGGCATAAATACCTTTGTAAAGATGGCCCCTAAATCCCATTTTCAGAAGTGACAGATACCCATTGAAATCCAGTGGTCATCCTTTTGAAAATGGGACTAAGATGCTTTTGAAAATATTACCCATAAACCCTAAGTTTTGGGTGCAGTGTTTGAGGGACATGGATTTTTGCTTTTGAAATCTGTCCATTTATTACACTCTTATTTGTCTGTATTGAGATAGAACCCAGGACCCTCTCTCCCCATCACGGAGCCCACTGTGCTAAGTGGTCATAGACTCAGAGACTTTAAGGTCAGAAAGGACGATCATGATCATCTAGTCTGACCTCCTGCACATTGCAGGCCACAAAACCTCACCCATCCACTCCTGAAATAGACCCCTAAACTCTGGCTGAGTTCCTGAAATCCTCAAATCATGATCTAAAGACTTCAAGGTACAGAGAATCCACCATTCACACTAGTTTAAACCTGCACATGACCCATGCCCCATGCTGCAGAAGATGACCAAAAAGAAACCAAAACCCAGAGTCTCTGTCAATCGGACCTGGGGAAAATCCTTCCTGACCCCAAATGTGGCTGTCAGTTACCCACATGCTCAGGGTCTAAGACCCAGCAGCCAGACACCTGGGAAAGAATTGTCTGAAGTAATTCGGAGCCCCCCCCATCTACTGTCCCATCACCAACCATTGGCGATATCTGCTGCTAGCAGTTGCAGATCAGCTACATGCCATTGTAGGCACTCTCATCACCACGCCATCCATACATTTATCAAGCTCAGTCTTGAAGCTAGGTAGGTTTTTTACCCCTTTTCCCACACTCCCCTTTTGCTTTTACACAGAGCAAAAAGACAGTCCTTGCCTCAAGGAGCTGAGTCCCTTGAGTAACTCTCAGTTACGAGAGGACTAGGCACATTAATATGCAGCACATTCTGCAGGAGATATAGTTAAACTCTGTGATCCATTTGACCATATCGAAGAGTTAGCAGGACAAATATTGAGGCATCTTACCAGTTTCTCTCTTTGCCCATTCTCCCCCTGAAGTCAGGATCAGCAGGAAGTTTCCAAACTCGCTTATAATAATTTACCGTAAAAGAAAAAGGAATGTAACTGTAGACACACAAACCCCCTAAGCTGGCAAGGAAGGACATCACCTTCCTGTAGATTTGTATTTTTTGTGTTAACAACAATTCCATGGCTCACTCTCTCTCTTTCTGCTGTATTTTTTTGCTTCCCCATAATAATTAATTTATAAGATGAGAAGTGACAGGTAATGTTTATTATGAAGATGACTCCTTTGAAAAAGCTCCCCGAAATAACCTCCATGGATTTCTAAGGAACCTTACATTTGGAAATTAATTATGCAACCCTACTTTTAACATATCTGTAGGTAATCAGAACAAAAGAAGACAATTGTCTTTGTTAATTATCATGAAAAATTACTTATGAATATTGTAATTATGCATGTTGCTACATCTGCTGTCACTCATGGGCAGAATAGCTTTAGGCAGAATTATTTTCCTCCTCATTGTCAGTGCAGCAAAGGGCTAGTGAAAGGAGAGGAACTGAGGTTGGAAGCTCTGACGCTTCATTTCAGATTATATCGTTCTCCTTACAACTTTCAGTGTTGTTTTATTGTTTTAGGAAGCAGAACCCTTCTGTCACCATCACTGAAAAGCTAAAACACCTTGCATGGATCAAGGAAACAGTGCACTGCAGCTTCTTCCTGCAGAATGTTATCATTACAAAATACGAGGGGAAGGATGGCCCAGAGGATTGCTAATAGGTTTCTGAGTATCTCACCTCTCGGTCATGGATTCAACTGGCCTCAATCAGTATTCCCGAAAAACAGATAGTAAGTATCAGATACCTGTTTATTGAGTTTGTGATGGGGTGTTCACCCCAAACTAGCCTGGAAAGGGTCAGTTAACCAGGGAAGCCACTCCTCAGGGGAATTAGATGGTCTAAGCAACCATTGATGGATGATGGAGTCCGGATGAGAAGGAACAAGCAGGGCTAGTATAAATCCAGGAATTTGAGTGCAGAAAAGACTCTGCAGGGAGGAAACCCTGCAGTCACTTTCTGGGCAATACAGAAAGAAAGGAAGAAACCAGGGAGAGAGCAAAAATCCCTAGGACTCCAGGCCCTGAAGAAAGAGTTTATTCAGAAGGGTGATGGAGCAGAAGCCTGAGAATGTCAATGTAGGAGAAGGCTCAGGGAAACAGGAGCAAGATGGGATGCTGCAGACCTGGGCTGATGAGTGGAGTGTTCCTGAGCTGGAACCTGGAGTAGAGGGTGGGCCCAGGTTCCCCTACCAGCCACTGGGGAAGTGGCACAGTCTAGGCTGTGAATGGGAAAACTGCCTGAGACAATTTGGATGGAAAGACTTTGACACTCCAGAAGGGAGAAAACACATGGTGAGCTGGCTGGAGGGCCAAGCCACAAAGAGAGCGCAACCAACTCATGAAGATGAAGTGGACGGAGTCCCAGAGAGTGAAAGGAGCCACGACAAGAGCGGGGCAATGGAAGGGGGTGTTGGACTTGGAAGGGACTAGCCTCTAGAGGAGCCAGGAGGAGGTGCCCTACCAATGAGTGTACCCTGTGACAGGGTACACATAAAACACTGTGGTGGTCATAGGTAATTCCTTGTAGACCAGAGTCTAGAGGACACAAGCAGCTGAGGCCAATTTAGAGTCCTAGCAGAAAAGCCCCGGGTTAAAAGGGAGATTTTCAAAGGAGCATAAGAGTCAGTCGCCAGACTTCTATTAATGTTCAAAGGGAGGTATGTGCCTAACTTACATAAGCACCTTTAAAAATGAGCCAACACCACCGTCAGAGGTGACCGCTCCAGAATGAGGTAAAGAAATACTGAAGGCACAGTTTCTGATCTCACCCAATTTCTACACCAGGATAATTCTGCTCACTTCAGTGGAGTTACTCCAGATTCACACCATATTTGAATTAGATCAGTATTTGGCCCAAGCATGGGAGATTGCACTGCTGCTGTGCCTATCTATGGATGGGCACAGAACACCAGTCTCCAGGGCTGTCAAACCATAGCCTTCCCTGAGCATTTGAATTTGCTTTTGGGATTTTTGTTTTGAATATAAAAGGGTCAAATCCTCTGCTGGCATAAATGGACAACACTCCCCTGAAGTCAATGATGCTGCATCCATTTATACCGGCAAAGGATTTGGCTACTAAGCTTTAACACGATGTGTTTCACAGGTTAATTTTCTTAAAGTCGACAAAAGTCACAAATTCTTGTCTCTACTGACTCATCTTTGACAGCTGACAAAGCATGACAAAATTAATTGGGGACAGGACTACAACATAGATTCAAAAAAGCTAAATGCCTTGCCTTTCTGTGAAAACAGAAGCTCTACTTCATCAGGGCAGCTCAACCTTTAGCCCTCATTTCTTTCCTTGATTAGATCAGATACAGGGAAATTGCCAATTAAATTAAAGGAAGTTTAAAAGTATATTTTACAATTGTTTCTTTTAGCACAGATCATGCCCTGGAATATCCATATCTTGCCACTCACCAGTGGTCAATAACTTGCTTAAAAATCTATGCCCCATATAATACTGCAGGTGCAACACAGAGTGGAGGCTTGATTACGAAAGTGCCAACCAAGTACCCACAACCTGAGCTGAAGTCAATGCAAAAGACAAGCTGAATAGAAATGCAGAAGGCCTGGGTACTGTTCTGGTGGAGCTGTATCTGTGTAGAGAGAAGCAGCAAAAAGCCAGAGAAGCTGAGAGAAAACTGGAGAAAAACCAGACACACAGCCAGAATAAGCACTTTGAGCTTGTCCCTGCAAAAAAGCCTAGAGAAAGAGCTTTCTGGGTACATTGCTGGCTGAAACAGGGTTGGAACATCGAGCAAAGAAACTGTCTTCTGCAGATTGATTTTTACTGTGTTCAGGTAAACAGAACTTCACATGCATTCATTGTAAAACAGGTTTGTAGCAAAGAAATTCCTGACTCACTAGTTTCTCCTCCTAATGGAAACAACATGCAAGATCCCAAATACTGGTAGTCACTCAGGCTGGGTCTACACTGACGGCAGCAAATTCGCCACTGTCACATCGATTGCTCTGGATCCACCGTGCGGTCTGTAGAGACGTGCTCAGTCGATCCAGCAAGCGACGCAGGAAAACCACCCCGGTAAGTGGCGTAGCGCTGCGTCGAAGGGAGCGCTGTTCCCTTCAACGCAGCACAGTGTGGACGACGCGCAGAGGAGACGCTGCAAAGTCGACGGGAGAGACGCAAGTGATTTACGTCACTTGCGTATCTCCCATCGACTGCTGCCAAATCGCAAAGGTAAGTGTAGACCGGGCCTCAGTAACAATAGTCATATGAGTGGTCACTGACTTTGTCACTGAAATGTGTGCTCTTCCTTACTGTGGTCCCAATTTACATAAAGGTAGCAAAACACAATGGCAAAACATTTCTGATGGGAGCTGTGCTCTCTGAAATAATAAAGAAATCCCATATCTAAAACTACCATACTGTACACTACAATAAAGATGGGAAAGCATCACAGGCCAGATCTGGTCTAAATGAGAGTAGCATCCCTGCATCATATAAATTGGGATAGATCCATTGTTTTTATTAGGGCTACCCTGCTTTATGCCAGCTGAGGCTCTAAATCCATGTACGTAATTGCATATATATCCTTATCCAAGTCTGAGCAGAGAATAAATGGTAAAAAACAATCCTTGCACCAATTATATATTAATTTAACTTAACAAGTCAATGAGCAGAAATCGTGTACATTTCTGTTTTATCTTCAAGGCTCATTACTACTCATTTTGGGTTAATTTAAGTACAATTACCTAAAATATGACCAAATTTAGTACATTCTGTAGAAAACAGCTTCTCCTGTTGCAAAATATTGCAGTAACCCCTCCCAACCTCCCTCTATTCTCATGGGATATATTATTTCTGACACTAATCTGCGAACAATGTCATCTCGAGGGACACTGTAACAACCTACTGAGTTTCACAAGCTGGCAAATACACACTGATGAAAAATGACTTCACACTCAACCTTTGGTAGCCAACCTGTCTCAGTTCTTTCCCATAATAACCAGAGCTGAAACAGCTAAATCAACAGGGCTCCTTGCAATCGGTAAGCAAATGTAAAGTGAATTATTCACCATGGGTTGTAACCCATGAACATCCGCTGTGGAGCTGTGCACACCAGGGACTGCAGCCTGCATTTCATGTGCACTCAGAACTCCCATTGAAATCTTGCATTTCTTATTTAATATTGATTTAAGTATAGATACTTAAAATATGACCTACTTCAGGCATCTTGAAGGAACCAGCTTCGCCTTACTGTTGCTAAAAATTGTGCAGCTGGATTTTATTTTATTTTATCACATTCTCATGCATCACATTACTCGTACTCACTCAAAAACTTCCCCTGGCTTTTCTAGGTGCACAAGGAATACAAGATTGGATCCTCGCTGAGTTATGAGTGTGTGTCAGAGAAAGCCCTGGTTCACTTATAGGGTATGCAGTAAATTCAAACTCTGGGCTTTATATTTCATAGCAATAGCTGACTTTTAGTAGCAAGGGACCCAAAATGAATTCGCCAAATACAAGAACAAATATAGCTCCGATCCAGAGCGCTGGTAATTCCACAGATGGCAACAAGAGTTATAGATGCTCACCATCTCTCAGAGTATTGTCCTGATATTTGAGGCGGCTGAGCTACAAGTCAGTTGCCATTTAGCCAGACTTCAACACTTTCTTGAAGAGCAGTCCTGTCACCATCTATCTGCCCTGAGGGTGACAGTTCAATTTTTTCTAATTCACAAGGCCCCGATGGTTTGTGGTAAGTGAGTGCCTTATAGCCCTGCTAACCTCTGCCTGAGTTATAACCCCCAACGATTAAACTCCAAAACGCCTGAAGTGAATCCAGCAACCAGGTTGGAGAAGTAATGGCAGAATAAAATAAGGGTGCCATGTTTGTTTTCCATTGTCATTTAGATTCAGACATGAAAGCATGCTTCCCTGTGGATGTTGCTTTTCAAATCTTCTGCTACCACCTCAACTCCTCTTCCTAAAATGGGGCCTTTGCTTTGAACCAAACTGGACCAAAAAGTCATCACTGGTTATCAGAACTCAGAAATCAAACCTCTGGAGAAGAGTGCACTAGCTCACAAAAATTTGCGGTTAATAAAAAAATGATACACACACAAATCCTGAGAATTAGAGAGAAGGCCAGGATGACTTGTAAAAGTGTAAGTGCCAATGCCCAATGTAGATTTCTGAACTTAGGGTAAATAACCCTGCTGACTGAACCAAACCTGATTTGCAGATCTACAGTATATCAGTGGACTGCCATACAATTAGAATCTGCAACTGACACAATTTTAGCTTTATAGTTTGCCCTTTTAATTTTGCCTGTTGCTATGGTAGCAGCAACTAATTGCAATCACTGCTGTTTATGTTGAAAGCTAAGTCACATCAATACAGGTTTTGGAAACTAAACAATAAAAATTGGACTTAAGCACACACTGCATTCATTGTTTTTCAAAATAGATTGTTCATGATATAAAGAGTCATCAAAATCCTTTGTTCCTGAAGTAAACTATTTTGAAAATCATTTGAACTATAGAGTTTTCAAAGGATTATTTGGTTTCAATACACTTTCAATCAGAACTTCTCATGGAACATATTTCCACTGAATTGTATTCTTGACAGCAATTGTTTCCATAGCTTGCATAACTGAAGTATCTATTTTATTTTATTCTTTTTACATCACACTAATTAATTCAGTGTCTGAGAGACTAGAGGCAGGCCTAAAGTACCACATCTGTAAAACTGGACTACAATACTTTCTCCCACACATTTCTGTTCAGAGCCTATTAACTCTTTGAGAAGAGACAGTCTTTTATGATGCATAAAGCTGTCACAGCTGGAGCACCGTCTTCTGGCTGCATCTGGGGATTAGCTCTGCCAACCTGATCCCCCTCTTCTCATGTTTCATCGGCCCCTCTCTTGCTCCTGAACCACTAGGAGGAACTGTCCTGGACACTGCCCAAATTGTGTCACCTACGCAGTGGCTGGTAGGGGAATCCAGGCCCACTCCTGATTCTGGGTTCCAGCCCAGAGGCCCTATCTCCAGCAGCTAGAGGTCTGTATTACCATGGACCTTCCTGCCACCCCTGGACTACTTCCTGCCTTGCTAATCCCAGACTCACATTCTCCACCCATCTAGATAAATCCCTATCTCTAAGGCTTGCTAGATGAAATCTTCCTCTTGGGTCCAAATCCCATTCTCTCCCTTTTCCTAGGGAGCGCCATCCTCTCTGCACCCTTCTTTCTGCTACCAGTTCCGTGGCTTTAAAAAAACCCACCTGTTCCAGCACACACGAGCTTGCCTTGACTACGGTTGTCCTCTCAGCCTAAAAATCCCTGGTTCGCAGCCTAGTACGTTAATTGGCCCATCTGGCCTAGGTGAACCCCCTCAGGGAAAGTGTGAGGAGCATGCCCCCATCATAAAAGCCTAGTACAATGAAGCCAGTAGTAGCTACAATTAATAATTAATAATAGTGTCCAGATTTACTTTTGAACTTGAGCTCCAGAATATTTGCAGTTCAGAGTCAGATTTTGGATCCAGACTCAATCAATATCTAGCTGACTTATTTTAGAAGTGTGGGGTGAAATCCTGGTCCCCTTGAAATCCTATTGATTTCACCCATGATTTTTTAACCAGTGAGATTTTTTCCCCTTGCTGTCCCCCCTTAGAACAGGCTATCAGTAAAAACCATCAATTCACAATATTCAACTCCCAAATGTTGACCACTGAATATTACTCACTTGTTAATTGCTGCTTATATAAAGCAATGTAAATTAAAATGTTAGGGCTCCCACACCTCTGGTCACATGGAGGAGTACCTTATTGCATGAGAAGCCTCACTGAGATAATTTATAATAGCACTGATATATAAGGTCTGTCATACTCCAACAATGGACTGTGGGGTGCACAAAGACATTGAAATAACCTGCTTTACAGTCTGTGGTGAGAACTGATCCAAACACAGACCAAACCCAAATCAACTTAATTTTTTATCTTAAAAAAAAAAAAAAGGTCTCTTTTGTTGGTCTTTGCATTTCTTGTTTTCTACTAGGATAGGACATGAAATCCTGCAATAAACTATCATCTCTTAAGGTGGAATTTTCAATAGCTCTCAGCACTGGCCTAATCGTTGCCATTAAAAATCAATGAAAGTTTTTACCATTGAGTTACCAGGGGGAGCAGAGCTAGGCCAACAGTGAGCACCTTTGAGATTTCCACCTTTAAACACTTGTTGTTGTTGTTGTTATCATTGTTACTGATTATTCTTATTTGTTTAAGTACCAATTAAGTCCAAGATCGGTTGTAAATGCAGTAACTTCCAGCCCCGTTGGAAGCACCAGAAATATTTCAAGAAAGTCTGTTCTCATGAGAGTTGCAGTCTTTATCCAAGCCAAAGAAGTTCAATTAAGCTTCAATCAATCTGAACCTTCAAAACTTTGGAAGTTCTCCCATTGCGATGGATTAGGATTCACTCTTTTGGCTCTTACCTTAAGGGTAAAACTTTTTCATTTCCTTTATAAAAAATAAAAAATCTAGAGTTACTGCCTCAGTCACTGTAATACTGCTATTATAAAATGGAGAACCTGATTGTACTCTGCAAGCTGGCTGCTTTATGCAGCTTGTATATAAGAAGAATCCGTAGGTCGTGTACAGCAAGTGGAGCAACCCTGCACTTCCATTTTCTTGGTCCCCAATTTAGGAGGCATATCAATATAGGGAAAAGAGGGCACTGCCAGAGCACACTGGGTCATGGGCACTGTGTTCAGTGTATACTGTGGCTCAACATTTTTTTGGCAAAAAAAATTGCAGATTTGTTGACACCAGAATGTTTTGCGTAGTCATGTCGTTTTCACCAATTTGTTTGTCAACTCCCCCCTTCTATGTCATCCCCTTCAAAAAATGCCAAGAAAAAAAATATTTTGGGGTTTTTTTCAGTTCAAAATGACTTTTCATTCCAAAATTTCATTTGATTTTTTTTAATCAAATGTTTTTTAAAAAATGTTCAAAACAAGATATTTCATTTGACCTACAATGACTTTTTTTTTACTTTTCAATTCATTGATTATTTTACAAAATTTCCTTTTTGAGCCAAACTAGTCTTTTTCCTCCAATTTTTCAGAATTGCCAACAAACTGAAAACATCTGTTTTCCACACAGCTGTTATGCTTCCCACCTTGACTAATCCACAGGTTGGCCAGAACAGAGAACCTGTCCTGTGGTAATTTGAAGCATTACTGTGAAACTTATTTTCTATATGGGTCACCTCCAATAATCCGCTCTTCCTTCACACACAGATCTTCCATGGCCTTCACTGGGAGACTGGCATATGGAGACAGAGAGCACAATGATTGGAGTTGAGCTCTTCTGTGAGCAATGAAGAGGAGAATTTTGCCTTCAGCACTGTGAAACTCATGTATTATAAGGTGCTTCTTTTCTTACGGGAAGTTGAATCTAGAATGTCTAAATAGGAGGCCACTAAGGCAATTTGCTGTTTAAATGACCCAATGCACATTGGGCATATTGAAGGAAAAAAAAAACATTTCCTAGTGACTAAATCTCATTAAAAAAGCAATTTTCTAATCAATTACAATGCAATTTAGCTGCTAACTGTTTAATTATATTAAAAAAAGCTATTTTGTTCTGTTCCTATATTTATGAGCCATGCTTTAAAAACTCATCTTCAGAGTGGCTGTTTGGAGCAATATGACTGGTCTATTGGTGCAATTACATTGAAGTTAAATTTTTCAATTCAATGTATTATATTAGTCCAAGGAAATATTGTTTGCACAGAGACATTTGAAAGGGGATAGATTAATTGATTTCTACAAGAGCTTAAATGTTTATCATTACTGTCATGCACTACGAAAAGTGTATTATTTTATGTAGTATTATTAGAAGAACCTTATTTCTATAATTTTTTTTTAAACCGATATGAGAGTTAACCTCCTGGAAACATCTTCAGAAAAAAGGAGTATGCATACTTGTGACAGACAGACTTTTGTCTCCAAAGAGACTGGAACACAGAAAAGGCTAAAATGCAGGGATGATTTATAAGAGCTTGGAAGCTAGGGTTTGACTTTGACTGTAACTGCCTGCCTAAGGAGCGAGTAGCATCAAAGAGGATGCATTGAATTCTCCGGGCTGAAAAAAAACAAACCAACCCAAAAAGACATTAAGGAGTAGGGATGCTAACTCTTGCCATTTTTATCAACAATATTGTGATGCTTGCTGTATTTTCTCAAAGTCCCAGGTCTTGGAGTCTTGTGATTACACAAGGCTCACTTTTTTAACAAAAATAAACGATGTTTCTCTAGTAGCAGAGGTGAGTTTGAATACGTGAACCCTACAGCTTCCAATATTAGAAGGCATATAAAAGAATAGCAAATCTATTGTTTTTAAAAGTTTCATGATGTTCAAGCCAGTCTCATGACAACTCAGCCGCTGGGGTTATATGGAGCTATTGTTTTTCCTTTTCATAAGGGCTCAGCATCCAAGATGATTCTGACATGCTGAGCTCTTTTGAAAACGTGGCCCTTTGTTCATGTGCCTCGGAAAAGTTGGGCCCAGTTATGGTGGCTGAATTTATAGAGCTTAGCATCCACAATTCTGCCTTTGCCCACTTTCCCCGAAGTCAGCCCGTGGCACTCCACATCCTGGGACCAGTTCTTTCCCCTGAACGCCTAATTTACTGCCCCGTCCTCTCTCACTGCAGTTGTCCCTGTTTTTCACGTTGAAAATCTGGCCACTTCAATTTATGCTGTGTTGATTATCTCCATTTTACAGATAGGGAAAACAGAGGCACTGAAAGTTTAAGTGTCTTATGTGACAGAGGCTAAGCCAGGATTAGAACCCAGGAGTCTGGCGATTGGTACCCCCTGCTGTAACCATTAAACCACACTCCCTCCCAGGAGGCTACACCATCCTCCCTCTAACAACTTTTATGTACTTGAAAACTGTTATATCCCCCCCTCAGTCTTCTCTTCTCCAGACTATACAAAACCATTTTTTCCCATCTTTCTTCATAGGTCATGTTTTCTAGACCTTTAATCATTTTTGTTGCTTTCCTCTGGATTTTCTCCACAATCTCCACATTTTGTCCACATCTTTCCTGAAATGTGGTGCCCAGAACTGGACAAATACTCCAGCTGAAGCCTTATCATCATGGACCACAGCAGAAGAATTACGTCTTGTGTCGTGCTGACAACACTCCGGCTGGGACATCCCAGAATAATGTTTGCTTTTTTTGCTACAGTGCTACACTGTAGACTCCTATTTAGCTTGTGATCCACTATAACCCCCAGTTCCTTTCCATAGTACTCCTTCCTAGGCAGTTATTTCCCATTTTTTAATGTATGCAATTGAATATTCTTTCTTCAGTGGAGTCATTCGCATTTGTCCTTATTGAATTTCATCCTATTTACTTCAGACCATTTCTCTCCTGTTTGTCCAGATCATTTTGATTTTTAATGCTATCCTCCAAAAGCACTTGCAACCTCTCCCCGGCTTGGTATTGTCCACAAACCTGAAAAGTGTAGTCGCCTAGCCATTATCAAAATCACTGAAGATATTGAACAGAACCGGACCCAGGACTGATCCCTGCAGGATCCCACTCGGCGAGCTCCTGCAGCTTTGACTGTGAACTACCGATAACTACTCTCTGGCACCATTTTCCAGCCAGTCATGCACCCATTTTATAGGGAGCACTACCTATGCTGCAGAACATCACTAATCTTCAGCAACCCTCTTCAAAGCACACGCCTAGGTTTCAATGAGCAGCAGAGTTCAGTGACTCAGCTAGAGGTAGGGTACTGAAGGTGACAGCACATTTCCCACAGGATACTTGGCCAATCATTGAATGACCCCGACCCAATTCCCTAAGTCTCACTAAAACAGCCCTGCTTTCCTTTCTCCTCTTGCTGCCTTACATGTCCTTGTCTCACATACCACTCCTACCTTGGCTGGCTGTTGCCTTCCTCCCTTCCTCTTCCTCGGCTGCTATCAACCTTCACATCCCCCCATCCAGCATAGCACTGAGCCTAGCAGCCGAGTGAGTGAAATTAAACATGGTGAATGGTGCTTTGTGCTGAAGGGAGGGGCCAGACCCAAGTCCACCCCTTCTCATTATTTGCAAGTCGGACAATGAAAAGATGATGCCCCATCCCCAGATCTTGCTATTACAAACCTCACGAATGGTCACAGGAATAGTCTCCGTTGTGGATTAACAAGGCTCCATTATATCCACAACTCAGATAACCCTTTGTGACAAATGAAATACAATGGTTATAGCTGCTCAGTAAATAGTTTCCAGCACTCAGCTTTTTGAGTCTAGGAAATGTCTCTAATCTTTTGCAGGAAGCCTTTGAGATTACAGAAATAAACGTACTTCCAAGCCTTTATTGGGCATTTCTCCATTGTTTTGCATTTAGGAAACTGGAGGTGGAAAAGATCCATCAGATCCTTTTCACACGTGCAGAATACAACTCCCCAGTATAGCTTTCAAGTGGAAGATAGTTTGATATGATGCAGTAAATTGTAGTTCACAGATCATTCTCAAAAGGGCCAAGTAGTCACTTGGAGAAAAATCACTTGCCAAAATTCTGTCTTTGAAGTATGTGGCCCCCATCACTTTAGTATCTGAATACATGGGCCCCAATTCTATGTTTTCCCAACCCTGGGTAGAGTGCAGGAACAGGATGGATATCATAGGGGGTGATTTAAGATACCTTTGTATTCCCTGTTTTGAGGGGCCTGCCTGGCTGCTGAGGGCCTGCTCTAACTTACACTCTGCTTCTCTGTGGATGACAGAGGATATTGGTAGCCCCATATGCAATGCCCCCAGCTCAGTCCCACATGCTTCCTACAGCAGGTATTTGGAGTGGTGATGGCACAGAGCTATTCCAGCAGTTTTCTGCAGGAGACATTCCATAGGGTCAGTTTCCACTTCTTACTGGATGCTACTAGAGCACTGTAAATGGACTCCAGTGCAAAAGAGAATTAGTCCCATTATCTTCTTAACTCTGTCATTACATGCAGGCCTGGAAAATTAGGAGCTAAAGAGACATGGCTAATTGGAGTTGAAGAGGGAGATATGATGATTTAACCCCCCCTTCCATCCAAATTAACAAATTCCAGTAATGACTCTTAGCTCATCTGACAAAAGTACATGCAAGTTCTCCGTGACATCTTAGCAGCCACAGAGTATCCTGCTCTTCTGGGGGAATCAGAATATGAACATGCCCATCATAGATACAGCAACATTTCAGAATACAGGGAGCCTGTGAAGCACATCCAGGTCCATCCAATTATCTCTTATTGGAGCCTGTGCTGTGTTTTCCCCTTAAATTCTCTCATATTCTCTTGGTTTGAATATGTTCAATGTTGCAGCTTATGTTGCTGCCTTTGATTGCCTGCACATTGATTATCTTCTGTCTTTGATTACACTGTGCCTTCAAAGCGCAAAGAACTGTTGGTTCAATATTTCTGCTTTCTTCTAACAACGACTGTGTAAATTTTATCTGAGAATCTCAAAGCTCATTACCTAAACTATTTAATTAATGCCAAGTCTTGCTCATTTTATTCGGTGTGGGTTTTGCCATGGACTCCAACAGGAAGAGTTTTGGGCCCATATATTTAACATCACCCTGGTGGATAAGCATTATTCTTCCTGTTTCACATAAAAACAAAGCAGGGCCTGGGGAGGTTAAGTGACTTGACCAAGTGCATCAATAGCAGAGTTTGGAGCAGAACTTAGGAGTCCTGACTTTCAGCTCCCTGCTCTAATGACTAGATTTACTGTCTTCCTTTGTCTCTTATTGAAGAAATTGACAGCTATTCAGTGGCTTGTCTGTAAGTTCTTCCAGTGCCCTCTGACTCTTTTACCCCAGAAAATTGTGCAGCCCTGTAAGTGAATGAAATGAACCCAGTGTTTCCTGAGTATAAAGGAAAATTGCTTAGGTACACCTCTAGCACCTCAACCTGACTAGAAGGGTTATTTTGTCTGTGGCAGAGCACTACTTTTTGTTCCTTCTATATCCACACAAAAAACAAAGCCTCACATTTTAGTGTCTTAGCACCTCTGAGATTCCTGCCTCAGGCTTCTAAAGCTAGGCATTAGAACTTGCTGCAATTTTTCTTACTGATATTTTCTGTTGAAAAATGGCATTTTGGCACAATCAAAATGTTTCATGTAACCATTTCATTGAGATTGTTGACTCTTCAATAAAAAATTGAAGTTTTCCATGGAAAACTTTGAACAAATTAGTTTGTCAAAATATTTCTGTGGAAATAAAATTTGATATTTTTGATGAGCTCTATTAGACATCTAAACACAGAAGTGTCCAAAGTTAGAGGCTGCTTTTAAAACAAATTGGCCTGATATGATCATTCCAGAAGTGCTGCAAGTTGGATCAATGTTAAAAATAATCTCATCTGCTCTTTTTTTTTTTTTTTAAATATAGATTTAATAGGATTTTCATAAACCTCTTCCTGGGTTAGAAGCACAAATCAATTTCTAACTCACTTAAGCACTTTTGAAAATGCCACCATTAACTTGGCCAACAAATGCAGTGTTCATTTTGCATAGCTGGTTTTGCTTTAGTTTTGTGTGTGTGTTTGGTTATTGTTAGTTTCCAGAGTGTCTATGTTTGGAGAACTGTTTATGGGCACAGCAGTATAATATGTGTAATTATTTATTGATTTATCTTGGCTGATTAATGGCTCTGCTTTAACAGGGCTGTTTTATTGCATGGTATAAACAATATTGAGGTAATTAACATGGCTCAGTTTCTTCATGAATAAAGTGATGTTTTAAACATCCATGCCTGCTCTAATGTCATTCTGTGGATGGCACGCAAGAAAAATGCCACTCATGGGGACTGGACTAGAAGACCTCTTGAAGTCCCTTCCAGTCCTACGATTCATTACATACAAGTTATGTGAGAAACAGCACACTTATTGCAAGTTTATGACTTAGTTTTAAAAGAGACAGATGCACGTGTCTTTTTGGGGGGAGTTTTGTCAGACAGTTTCATAATAAAATAAACTAGTTTGCTGAAGAAAAGAATGCCTTGAGTCCTTATACGGCAACCACTGATGCTCCTGTTTAAATGTCAGTGTGCGAGTCATCCCATCCACCTGAGTGTGACAACTCATATACTTAAAGTTAAGTAGGCATGTAAGCGTTTGCAGAACACGAACAAAGGAAGGAACAAAGTCTTCCTACTATCCCACGGGGCAAGATTCATCGCAGTGCACTTCCCCGCCACACACTGACTACCTGCTGAGAGGGGAGCTGCATCCTACGAGATGGTGCAATGTGAACGCTTCCATGGAATTTACGCTGGCATTTTCAGAGGTGCATGACTAGCACAATAAAACCCGGGTGGATAATAGACTTTGATTTGCTAGCAGAAACCCTTTAAAGTAGAATATCATTAACTAACAGTATCATTCTGAGCAATATGCTATTTGAGACCGAGGCAGAGAAGATCTTACTTGGATACTATATTAGGAAAACTGAAAAAAAGAGGACATTTACTATGAAAGGAGCTCAGCAAAGTTCTGCAAGCTAAGAATCAGCCATGGGGCTAAATGCCAGGGAGTTATAAATCAACCGTTGAAATTTGCTCTGGAAAAAGCTTTGTGAACAAGATCTCAAACTTGGGAAAAATCCCCCCCTCACCCCTTCTTTTCACCAAGTTTTCAAACATTGTCACCTGACTGAGCAAAAATAGATCCTAGGTCATCTCTCTAGCTAGTGCCCAATCCACTGGCCACACTGCCTTTGTAGAGTACACCATGTTGGAGTAACATGTACCCTAAATAATAATGACTGCAGAGTGTAACTGCTTCCAATGTATAAAATACACCCCTTGTCCCCAGATAGCTAAGGAACAGATCCTGCCACTAAATCTGCATGTGCACAGGGGTCCGTCTGCATAGAGTTCCTTGTAGGATCGAGGCCATAGGGCTTGTCTATATATGGAGCAATTCCCAAATAACCTGAAGAACTCTGTGTACCTTGAAAGCTTGCATCTCTCTCACCAGCAGAAGTTGGTTCAAAAAAAGATGTTATCTTACCCACCGTGTCTCTCTAATATCCAGGGAATGACATGGTTACAACACTGCCTACTACTGGGGAAGATATCTGATCTTTCACACTAGCCTATGCAAGAAGCAGAGAATCCTACATATTCAGGGTATGTATGTAAGAGAAAACATGCTTGATGCACTGAGTGGCTTAGGGAAGTAGTAAGGGGCTACGAGCCTTTTCTTTCTAAATTATGAGCTCAGTTAGAGCCCACATTGTCCAGGGAGATTTTGGTGGACGAGCAAAATCCTTGGACCTCTACCAATAAACTGAATAATGATTATCAGATTTATTGCCAAAAGTGGCTAAAACAATAGGTCTTAGCAGGCCTCTTCAATGGCTTTAACATATCTAAGCAAGAAGCCAGGAGTGGACGGGGTTGAGAGGGAAGCAGACCCTGTGTCCTTCCTGATAAGATCTCTGTTGCAATTGCGGAGGTATGGGTTTTGTAAAAACAGGAAGTTTCGCTATATCTGCCCTTTGGGGTGTGTTTGGCCAGAATCCTCCAGAGTTGCAGACTTTACAAAAACACATCTGTCTAATGAATGGTTTGGGGATACTTCTCGCTTAAAAAAAAATTTCAACTTCAAAGTTTAATGACATGTTATTGTTACTTTCTCTCCTTATTTATCTGGTTAGTGTATGGGATGGGTGAACAATTCATGGACAGCTTGGGGTCTCCACTGGCAGCTGAAAAAAAAAAATCAAATCAGACAATCGGAAGGCTGCTGGTTATCATGTGAGAGCCCCATCAATCCTCTGTAATTGTTGGGGGTGTTTTACTAACCTGTTACAGACATGGGTAAGTGCTTGAGACAACAGTATAAATAAAGTATAGCTTTAAGTGAGAACACTCTTGTGTTGTACTAGTTGTGCAGCCACCTATTGGTTGGACGGCCGCATCTGCATTGATTCATTTCCTGCCACCGCCTCACCAAAACTAGTAGAGACCAAGAGATTTGGGTTGAAAGAACCCCGGGTAACAAGATGACAAACAACAAAAAGGTAGGCCCCCTGGAGCTATTCAGCACGCTGTACAGAATGAGTTAGGGGTCAGAGCCCAGTTCCTGTTGGACAGCCATCCTTATCCCAGAAATCCAAAGTCGTAAATGTCACCCTTGTTAGAAACCTCAACAGCATGTACAGAGACTAAGTGGGCATGGTGGACACAGCACTAGTACCAAGAACTGGTGTTTGTGTGTCAGATTACTACCGGGCAATCTCTGTGGCTGCCATTGCAGTTCTGTTGCTACACAGAGAATTTTAGAGCTGATTTCTCCATGTAAATGAGGGTCTCTCTGTTGACTTCCACAAAGCTATGCCAATTTACACCATCTGAGGATGTCATTCGAAAACTGACAGTTCAGGCCATTTTACAAGCAATAACACTGGTGAAAGACATAAAACAGTGAGTGGCAAACTTAACCTAGATAGCATGAGACTTATTTCCTATGAGACAGATGGATTTAATTTGCACTGTATCCTCCTTTGGTGAAGGGTGACATTTTGACACAAAACACTAAGTTCTCTCTAAACAGAGATGTAAAAAATTAATAAATCCCAGAACAGCACATTGTTTTTTCAGAGGGTAAAAATTTAAATTCTCCCCGTAACCAAAGTTGACATGATTTGAACAGCTTAGTTTGTTTGCCATTCATTGCATTTTAGTTTGTCTACTGAGAGATGTTATTTGGAAAATACCAGGGTGCAATTATAAAGCTTTATGGCTTGATCGCGCTTTGTAAAGAGAGACTAAGGAATCAATCAGCACAGTGGGGATGCAGCATATAGAAGACTCAAGGTATCATTCTATCTTGGGGTCGCAACAGGAAAGCAGCCTATTAGGGCAGCAGGGAAGCAATGCTTGACAAATAAGCATCTCTAAAGTGCCTGCCAGATGGGAACATCTTCAAACCCAGAACTCTATTGCCATGGTATTCCAGGGAGACAGCCTTTTCTGCCCTAAAGGAGAAGAGTGTCATAGGGAGACAGCCTATTATCCCTGCAGGAAGCAATAGTGTTTGAAAGAGCTTTCAGGATGCAGCAGCCTGTCGGCCCAGTCGGGACACAGTGTTTAACAGAAAGCAGCCTATTATCTGGGTATGGAGGGGTGTTAGAAGAGGAACAGCGTTTCAGGGAGGTAACCTGTTGGTCTGACTGGAACAACCTCCTCCACCATGCAAAAAGGCGCTGGCTGTAGTAAGAGCCTGATACTCAGGTGTACTGAAAACAGACGGAGATGGGGTTAGCAGTTTGCGTAGTCCCTTTCCTGCTCCCACTGGAACGTGGTGTTGATCTCTGATGGCTGTGGGCTTGCCTCATGGTTGGAGGACTTCACCCTCCCATGTCTCTGCAGTGCTGCCTGCTTCTATGAAAATCTGAAAGCACTGCACCCCGTTGAGGGACTCAGAGTTCTGTCATGGTGGTATTTCAGCCATAGACAAATGGGGTATCCCTGGCCCAGTCACCTTTATTTACTGAAGAAAAGAGGCATATAAAAGTCTATAGTTCACTAGTACATAACAACACCACCTACATACCTCCTATACAATGCTTTTCATCAGTAGATCTCAGAGCACTTTCCAAAAGGAGCTCACTATCATTAACCCCATTTTACAAATGGGGAAACTGAGGCACAGAGCGGGGACTTCTTGAACCCACATCCACTTAGAGCCCGTTCTCCTGAGATCTGCAACAGATCCTATTGAGGGACGTTCTTCAAGCACTTGAAAGGAAGAACAAGAATCAACTCAAAAGTTACTAGAAGCTTCAGACATGACGGTAAGAAGCTGAGTAAACCCCTTCAGCAGAAATCCAGCAACAAAGTAATGGGAGCAGATATAAACCACCCTAGAAAATGGGTAGTGAGCCCTTGTGAAATCCTAGTCTTGCAAGAAGAATCTCTAGACTATAGCTGAGATTTTCCCATTTTCCCATTAAAATGAGTGGGGGACATTTGGCTATATCTTCTAGTTGCCTTTGAAATTCTTTATTTATGACTATGCAGTGTGTAACTACACTATCTAATTGTCCCAGTCATTACACTGGTGCACAGGATATGCTTTACTGTCCTAGGGCTTGTCTACACTTAAAACGCTATATCAGGGAAGAATTGTTCTGTCGACCAATTACTGTCTTGCCTGGGGCATAGGCTGGCTTACCTATGTCTCTCAGCGGGTGTTAATTTTTCACAACGCCTGAGTAGCATAGCTAGGTCAACCTAAGTTTTAGGTGTAGACCAGGGTTTGTAAATAGGGCAGGGCATTTGTCATTGGGGTCACGGATTCTGTGACTTCCAACTTTTGGACATAAATGCACTCACATGCATCCCTGCTATGATGGGACGTGTGTTTGTGTGAAAAAGAACTGTTGTTCTATGGACCACCTCTGCTAGAAGAAGAGAGGCTGCAGAAGCTGCATGTGAGATGTGGGATGAAGCTGTGTTTAAAAAAAAAAAAAATAGCCCCAACATACACAGTGATTCAAATCCGTGAATTGATCAGATATTTGCCATTATTTCAGCTGTGACATTATGCAAATTTTTCTGTGACAAACTCTGCTCTGACTACAACTGTCTCTTACAGTGGTGCTCAAGGGTTGCAAAACATCTTGTGGTGTATGACTGGTCTTTTAGTTCTGTGTTTGTACAGCACCTAGCACAATAGAGTCCGGGTCCGTGGCTGGGGCTTATAGATGCAATCTGTAGTAAGTCATGTTTGAGCCCAGCACACTGTGATGTGTACATGCATGCTACCTAAACTATACCATACTGCACTGCCGTTAGTAATGCAATAAACGTGTGCAGTTTGAGGTATTGGCTTTGTAAAAGCGTCTTTATGATGTGGATGTTTCAGAGACATCCTCTCTGTCCAGGTTATACCCCGCTGTGATCATATGAAACACTTAAGCTCACAGTTACTAGATATGTTTGTCTGGGGATATTTCTAATTTGGCTTCGCAACTTGTTTCACATCCTTTCACAGAGCCCGAGTTTCTTGACTTTCATGACATGCATCACAGGCTGTTTTCCTTCAGATTTGTTCCTATGGATTGGGCTGAGTGGTAAACATCAATTTTATTCTTTTTTCCACTGAGAATAGTGGGACAATTGTATTTATTGTAAGAGTGGAGGGATTTATGGGTCAGTTGTTATGCATTTGTGGCCTCATTCTGTTTCCATTAAAGTGAATTGCAAAACTCCCATTGATTGCATTAACTCAGGATCAGGTCCTGAGAAGACTGAACAGGCAAAATAAATGAAAAAGAGCTTCTTTCCAAAGTGTCATAAGTGAGACACCAAAGCTTTAATTCATTATTTATTGGTATCCAAAGGGACATTGCTGAAAGCTGCTTACTATTCCACCCATTTGCGAGAGGCAGGCTCATGGTGCAAAAGGGACATAGGCTTGGAAGAGGCTAGCCTGATTAACATTTGGTGACTGTACATCAGGGCAGCATCTTCAACACCAAAGTACGTCATGAATTTGAAACAGAGCTGTGGGCATGCACAGAGCCTTGTCTGTATTAATAACTACATAATGCATCCTAACAGATTGGCATTAATAAATGTAGATCAAATATACATCTTGGGAGATCGTCTGTTGTGCTATTGGATGCCAATAATAAAATGTTGTGCTCCCTCATTGCACTATGGAAATGTATTTTGCTGCTGACAATTAAATAGCATCTTTCCCTTCTAAAACTGCCTTTTACACACCAGTAAACTTTATTTATCATAACACTGAAAATAAGCTCTGTGAAGATACTTCAGTGTTTCAAATAAGCAATTATTTCAAGAAAACGGACTATAAAATATGTAATCATCACTGTGAAAAGAAAGCTGTTGTGGGACAGGATAGCTCAGAGGACTGAAAACAACAGCATGGTCTAGTGGATCAGCTACTGGACTATGTCTCAAGAACTCTGAGTTCTAGCCCCAGCTCTACTCCCTCTTTCTATGTGATGTTGTGCAAGTCTCTGGACTTCTGTTTCCTCTCCTATCCTTTTTGTCCCAGTTGTAAATTGTTTGGGGGAGGGACTGTGTCATACTATGTGTATTGTGCAGTGCACGTCAGGGACTTGGTATGGATGGGGGCTTACAGATGAGACTGTAATAGAAACAATTAATCACTCTCCTCTAATTTACCAATTTGAATCCAGCCAAGGTTAAGAGTGATTCAGTCAAGGTTGATGGCCTAATACTGATAGTTCTCAGTACACTTCACAGTGAGCCACTGTCCGTCTCACAAAATTGGCACTACAGTCAATATTCATTCTGGCATTGTCAACAGAGAAGCCAGAGTGTGAAAGGACACAGAATAAACTTCTTATTTTCATAGGTGTCCCCTCCATTGAAACACAGTGGTGGGATGTTTTTGGGTAGCTGGTACTCTCGACCCCCTCGCAGAATTTCTTTGTGGACACATCAGTCACCAGGGCTGCATGGTACCTTTCAGAGCATCAAGGCCCTGATCCAGCTCCTACAAAAGACAACTGGAAGATTCCCATTGACTTCAGGAGAGATGGGCCAGAGCTCTCAAACTTAAACAATAACAATAAGAGAAAATAGAATTGTATATAAACATACTTAACATTCATCAGAGCCTTGGAGTGAATTACCATGTGCCATGTTCCTAGGGAACAAAAAATAGCCAATAAGTATTTTCTTATATTAATATATTTTCTGAATTCTTTTCTCAAGTAGTGCAGACAAGTCCAAGGCTTCCAACAGCTTGAATGATGAATGTGAAACCAGTATGACACTTGCCAGTATATAGAATGAAGGCTATGATAATAGGGATAAAAATCCCAGCTTTTTATTGGGCTAACAGCCAAAAATGGTGTCCGAGGAAGGCAAATTATTATCCTGGCAGGGCTTACTTGTGATTGAATAAAGAGTCTATGGAGCTGATCCCCAGGTCCAGCCAAGATAGCATAGTGATTCATGTACACAGTGTGGAAGCATGGACCGAAGCACAAATGTAAGGTATTTAAAATGTGTGCATGCACTCAAAACCCTTTTAGACAAGTCTGAACTTAGAATTCCCTGTGGCTCTACAGTGGGATTTTCAAATGAGCCTAAGGAAAGCCAGCACTCAACTCTCATTGAAACTCAATGGTAAGCACCTATTGAAAATCCCATCCCCAGCGTATAGTAACAGAGCTGCTTCATAATACAGACAATACAGAGGGAGATTTTCAAAAGGCACAAATGGAAGTCAAGTGCCTAACTCCCATTGACATCCCATGGGAGATGGGCACCTCATTGCCATTTGTGCCTTTGTGACTCTCTCTCCCAATTTCTTTGCCTTTCAAAGATTTTCTTCCTGTTAATTCTAGAAGTTGAGTGTTCTCATTGGATTGACTATAAAGAAAAACAAAGGATAAAAGAAAACACATAAATAGCCTGCTACAAAGAGACTTTCTTTTGGATCTCATAAAGAAATTAATCATTTTTAAGCAAATCGAACATTTGCCAGAATTTCACCGAAACAGAATTCTGCTCAATAGAGTAATGCACAAAAAAATGTCAGTCATGCTTATGAAATACCCGGAGCTAGATTTACAGTAAGACAAGATATTCTTTAAAATGTAGTTTAGCATGACTTTGACAAATTTGGTCACTTGCACTATCAATTTAGATAAGACAGCAGCCATTTGTTTATGAAAATTATCATACATAAACAATGAAAAAAGATTTAAAGATTTATGGCTTACTGGTGTAATTGGGTTTTCACTAAAGGAAAACAGAAATCTTTTGAGAGAGTCATCTTATAATTGCTTTTGTACAGAAATAATATGCAGTGTGTCTGCAAAATGCTGTCTGTCTGTCTCCAGCATACTTATTTATATGTAACATTTCTAAAACCACAGCCAAATCACGTAAAAATAAAATACAAAGGCGCTCCTGTATAATCAAACAAACATGAGTTGAATCAAGATTTTTTTTTAAATGCCTAGTAATTCTGAGTGCCTCCGTTTTTTATGCCCAACTTGAGACACCTTAAACGGCCCAGATGTCAGAAAATTCTGATAATTAAATCTCTGAAAAATCAGACCTTGTTAAGGTATCATAAATGGACATCCAGAAATTAAGATATCCAAAATCACTAGTCACATATGAATATCTATGTTCAAATCTCAATTCTTCTGCTCACATCCAAAGAGGATAACCTATCTCGTTTTCTCTCTGTTCCACACTCATCACCATAACAAAAATAGTCTTGCTCACCCCATGTCCTAAAGCTTGATAGACATGGGGACAGATTCTGATCTCAGTTACATCAGTATAATTCTACAATAATTCCATAGTATCTGACTGTCAGGTTCTGTTTGACAACAGGAAGAAGCAAATTCCAGAACTACCAAAGGCCTTTCAATGAGAACATTTTGCTCCCTGTATCATGATATATAGAGTCACAGCAAGAGGCATTTGTATTCAGCAAACAACAACAAGTTACAACTCCACACACAGTAAGGAGTGTCTACTCAGTTTGAGTTCCAGCTTTGTCTCCCTTGTTTGCCAAGACCTCACCCTGCCTGGAACTCTATAAAGCCGACATACCGAATGGCTGAATGCAGTTGAACATATTATTACACTCTGCCCTGAGACTTTCAAATCTAGGAAGTGATATCACAAACGCTACAGTTGATGGCGACTGTCATGCTGGCTCAGACAAGAAAAAGCAGTCTTTCAGACTGTCAAGATCCAAATCATGTGGAGTTTTATAACTCAATGACAATGTCTCGAATTGCATGTGGAATGAAGTAGGTGTTGGAGAACTGGTGTGACTTGCTGTCCCTGGTTAACCCTGTCAAACAAGAGAGCAGCTCATTCTGTGCTACCTGAAACTTCTGTGTTGCGTACATTGTAACGATGCAGCCAGACCATCAGCCAGTGTAAACTACTGAAATCAATGGAACTATGCTGATTTACACCAACTGAGGATCTGGCCCAATGAACATAGACTTCACAAAGGCCTGTGACTGTGTAGAAGTCTACAACCTAGAGAAATGGTTGCAATCATCTTGTCATATATAATTTAAATAAACATGGTGCTATGGATACTGAAGTTACCCGGGAATCCCAAAGAAAAATATGATTATGATGGACAGATATATGTAATTAAATGTTTTAATTATTACATATATATTTGCTAATTAAAACATTTTCTCAAACTGTGAGAATCTAATATTTCCACTAAGCGCCAATGGATTATTTTTTTCATTTAGGCATTTGGGCCATTAATATCTAGGCTGCTTCTAATCCACTATTGGAGAAGAAAAATAAAATTCTCAAAGATTAATATTTACTTTTAAGGCCATTCATCTATGATTAAGAACCCTCTGAATTCATTAAATCTATTATTTTATTGCAGTGCAAATTGAAAAAGCTGAGTTAAACAGATGTGATTGTTTGTCTAAATGAAGATAAAATGGTAAACTGCTTTTAGAAAGCCCTTTCTGCTCACCAGCAAAAATTTTCTGCAGATCAAAATGTAGTGGAAGAAGATAATATACCCAGTCTGCCATGGTAGCATCTAGTGGACTCTTCAGGTAGATAACAGAAAATAGGCTCGAGACAGAGCTCTCTGAATTAAACACTGAATCCAGTTTCATCCTGTTATGTTCATTCTATCGTTAAACAAAACATTTCGTTAAGGCTCCCTGCTCCTTTGCTAATAACACACTAAGTTTTACACCTCTGGCCAAATGATGCTGCAGTAACTCATCTAGGCTGTGGAAACAATGAACATGACAAGACGAAAGTTGAAAGAACTTTTCATGTTTAGTCTAGAGCAGTGGTTCTCAAAAGTTATCTGATCATGCCTCTCTTCTTTGTGTCTGTAATAGTTTCCCCCACCCTCCTTGCAGGATCCTGGCCAGTGCTCAGTAAGGTTTTTTCCCCACTAAAGTTTCTCACGCCCCCAAAGAACACATTCCACATACCTCCCATTTGAGAACCTCAGGTCTGGAGAAGAGAAGGCAGAGCAGGACATAACAGTCTTCAGATATATAAAAGGCTGTTATATGGAGGACAGTGATCAATTGTTCTCCATGGACACCAAGGGCAAGATAGAAATAATGGGCTTAGTTTGCACAGAGCAGGGTATGTAGCTATGCCTGGAAGTTCTGTTCACTAGAGCCAGTGCAGTAGATTTATTTGTTCTTGCTGCTAAATCATGATTTGCCCCAGTGTTTGCCAAGCTGTAGAAGCGTGAGATGTGCCTTCAGGATCTTTTGAGAAAACCCTTTTGTAGCAAACAGAGTCCCAAATGTTCCAGAGACCGTACCCTGGATGCTAAACGAAAGGATATTTATAGCTGTCATCATAAAATAATCACTTTGTGATTTAATTTTAATTTTGCACTGTTTCCCTGGGCTTTGCAAGAGGATTACCCTTCTGCCTGGCAAAGAACCAGTTGCTGTTTTTAAATGTGAAGATCTTTTGCTCTCTTATTTCTTAAATTTATGGGAAGCCCTAGATGACACACAATGGTAAAGTGAGACCACAGTTAACACTGCTGAAATCTTCATTTGGTTTTAGTGCATTCATCAACTGAATAAGTGAAAACTGAAGTAACTTGGTCAGATTCTCAACTGGTGTAAGTGGGTGTAACTCCATGGAGGTCAATAGAGTTACATGGATTTACACTAGCTGAAGATTTGGCTCAATATTTCTGATACAACTCGATGATTATTTTAATGGAAACTGGTACCAGCTCCGTCTGCCTTCTATACCACTGGGGGGGGGGGTGTTAAAACAGATGATGAGCTTTTCAGTATTTGGCAAGTCATTTTTTGCTAAATTCAGCAAGAAACACATATGATTCGTCTTGCTGAACTGAAAATGTGATCTTATTTTGTAACATGCCAGAAAGAGTTAGTGTCCGCTGCAAGCATTCCTGTCACAATTCCTTAAATCCCCTTCTTTCCGGATTTCTGTGCAATTACAACCTGCTGGGGAGCTAACGAAAGAAAGAATCAGACAAATAGGCTGCAATCTGTGACTAAGATGAATGGAAAGGTAGAGCCTTTCTTATTGAAATTTATCCTTTATGAATTTTAATAAGGGAATAATTTGCAATCAGCGGTTTGCTTTGTAATAGAAATCCTACCCTCACTTTCATGATAGACCATGGATGTTTGGGGACCTGTAATTTGTAAATGACAGCAAATGACATAGTGGCCTGCACATCTTGACTTCAGGGTGGATTTAGTGCGCGTCTTCTGTTTCAAGATAAGATTGTCTGATGGTCTGTTTGAACCCTGCTATAAGACAGTGTGATTACTGGTGCTGTAGTAACTCAAACAGTAAATGAAGAGACGATGAATGGAAAGAATGATGGGGTTGATTGTCAAGGACGCTGAGCGCTAGCAGTGCCCATTGACATCAGCTGGAGATTTGGTTGCTGAAAATCAGCCCTGTGTCAATAATAATGTAATACTGACGCTTTCTCCTTATACACGTAGTACCTTCTGTCTGAGCATTCAGGTCTCTAAGCTACTTGCCCAAGGTCACACAACAAGCCAACAGCAAAACAAGGACCCAATCCTTCCTAGAACCCAGTAGCACCAACTCCGTGCAAGATCACTTTTCCTTGGGCAATACAAGCATAGAGGACAAAGTAGCCTGTCAAAATATAGGTGGTTACATGTAAGTGGTCTGTAAATATCATTAACTGGCATGGTTGTTTTGTTCACATCAGCTGATGTCGTATTCTCTGAAGATTTTATGGTTCATTTTCCCTCCTGCTTTAATTAAGAATACATCATCTTCTTTGGAGAGATCATTATGCCTGATAATTGCAGAGTTCAGTGTGTCAAATATCAGTTTCAGCTGACTCTCATCTCTTGTCATCTACCATTTGCACTTAAAAATGAGGTCTTGCAGAGTGCAAATTGTTTAAACCACATCATGGATCACTTGCTTATACTTATCAGAAAAGCCACCGGGAGTGAAAATTAAAACCACTAAGCTAGTACAAATAAGAATAATGGTGCAGCTAAATTTTTGCACACTTCTTTCTAGGCTGACTTGAATATAAACGTAAATTCGTAACTTATTGTATAAATTGCTTATGAGAGAGGCAGCCTCGGCTATTGGAGTGAGACTTGGGAGATACGAGGTCAGTTCCTGGCTCTTTCAAAGGTTTCCTGCATGATTTTGCGCAACTAACTCAGGGTACATTTTTCAACAGTGCTCTGTGGGCATCTCAGTTCCAGTGCAAATCAATGGGAGTTAGGCATCTAAGTCACAATAGACCAGATTTACAAAGGTGCTTAGTAGCCTAAAGATGCAGATGGGCATCTAGTGGTAGTTACAAAAGCACCTACGCAGGCTGAAAGCCAATGGGAGTTAGGTGCATAGCTCAGTGAGGTGCTTTTGCAAATCCCTGTATGTATCTTTAGGTGCCTAAATCCACCTGAAAATCTGGCCCTTAGTTCCTCTGTGCGGCAGCTCTCCATCTGTGAAATGGAACTCATCGTTCTCCTTTTCTTTCACCCTTTGTCTCTCTTGCCTTAGCTCACAGGGATATGAAGCATCTCCTATTATGCGTATGTACAGTGCTCCATTCATTGGAGCCCTGGTCGCAGCTGAGATCTCTAGGCCTTAGCGTAATAGAAATGATACACTTTTATATCTAGATTCAAATTTTGGTAAATGTGAAGAAAGTGACCTAACCTAGCCCCGTGGTTGTTCTCTTATTTGGGGAGTGATTGTCTTTTTAACCACAGACTTGCTGTGAAGACTCGTGAAGTCACATAGCCTCTTGTGCCTCAGTTTCCACATCTATCACATAGATTAATAGCTATCCACCTTTGAAATCTTGGATGAAAGGCTTTATTTATATAAGTCAATTGGAGTTGATGGCAGGAATACTTATAGAAAACAGTCAAGATTAAGCAAACCTATTCAGCTGCTTTTAAGGAAACTAATGGGGGACCCAATCCTACAAAACTCTTGTATATAGAAATATTCTGTCTGGTTTCAATGAGGTTACTTGAATGAGTAGGGGCTACTTGTGTGGGTGAGGATTTGTGGGATTTAGTCCATATTACAAATGATTATGGCATAGTGTATAGAGTGAAACGCCCTTTACACAAGTCCATCCACCTCCTACAGAGAGGATCACAAAAATAATGAAGATTCAGCAAAAAGGACTTTGAAAATATCCTTTAAAAAAAACAAAAACTTAAAACCCTTTCCTTAGAGCTAATAGAAAATGGCTGGACAAAAGCTATTACAGTCTAGGGGTTACTATATATTACAAGGGTTATTTGGAAACACTCAGCAAGCACCTGGAGAGAAAATATATGCTTTTCAGTTTGCTGTAATTTGAGTTCTTCCTTTCAGAGGATGAGCAACTCTGCGTAATAAATATAGCGTTCTTCACTTTCCACAACAACAACAACAAAAAAGAAAAAAAAAGTTAGGATGAAATTGTGAAGGTTAAATGAATCACTCAGAACATCTGAAACCTAGTGACCTGGGTCCTACTGGGGTATACAGAGAGATGGAAAGATGAAAATGCCTATGTCTCAGCCTAATTTGTATAGCGAGAGCTTTCCCCTTCCACAATGAAGAGGCCCGTCTCTTATACAGTTTCATAGGAATGTAGGGATGGAAGAGACCTCAAGAGGTCATCTAGAGTAATCTTTTTAAATATTTGTGCACCACTTACAGTTAAAAATTTGCTGATATTTATTTGTTGCTACAGTGATTGAAATTTCCCAAGACATTTCCTAATCCTAATGAGATTGAGTCATTTTGGTAACCTGGAAGTTATAGGGTGTAATCACACACATGTCAGTCCTATCAAACGTTGATTCTAGAATGTTGGCCAGTTAGAAGAGATGTCCTCCAAATCAGCCATTAAAATGGGGTCCCTTCCACCCTTTTCCAGTAGCAGCTCAAGCAACTGTTAAACATCTTGTGACACTTTATGAAGAAAGCAGAGAATTTTTTCCCCTGTGGGTATGGATATTAAGAAAATCATATGTAAGACATGGGTGAATGTCTCCCTCATTGACTGAGCCACAGAGAACAGGACTCTGTTACGGCATGAGTTTTGGCTCCACCCATAGCAGCTCATGCTTTTGGCTCTGGATGTCCCCACTTCAATCTCTAGCGTGTCAGCCAAGATGCTGGCCATTGCACAGGCATAGTTACAGTTGCTAGGATGGAGGGGCAAGGAAGATCAACCCTCATGCCTCTATATGCCTTTCCCAACCCTGTATACCCATTGAAATAATGGAAAGCCTTGACTTACAAAACCCAGTGAAAGTTAGCAGGCCCAGGGCGCAGATCCCCAGACAAGCACAGGAGAAGGTAGGAGTCACCTGAAACCCCCTTGCAGGCAAGAATGAGTGATACATGGGTAGACAGATTTACTCACAGAAGTCATTCAGCACACAACGTAGGTCACGACCAAGCCTAAAAAAGGGCCTCATGATTTGGCCCTGTACACATTCACGAAACATATGTAGCAAACAAACCTTAACCTTTCAGATCACTATTGCTCACAGCCAAAAGAAAGGGGAGGTGTCAGAAAGTAAGAGACAGACTGAGCATTTTAGGAAACCATTGGAAGGAAACAGTAAATAAAATGCAGCTGCCACTTAAGACTATCTTTGTTTGTAACAGAAGAAGTCGTCAAAAGAAGCCATTTTTCCTTTTTGTTGCAGTGAAGAAAGCAAGCAGGTGCTGGTATGAAAGGAGAATAAACAGCCCCACAGCACAGAGAAGGGCAATGGAGCAAGAACAAAGAGGCTAATCCATATAGGGAGAGGAATGAAAAGGAACCAGAACTCCAGTGTTTTATTTTTAAAAGGAAAACACCTGATGAAGAACTGGGGCACTATGTCTGCAAAGCACCTGCTTTTCCCATTGCCTGGACACTGCTCTTTCCTTAGGGGGTGGCCCCTCTGCTACTTCCTCTGAATCAGTGATGTTAGCTTCTGCCCCCAGGAAAGCCACAAGGGCCAGGCAAGGAGGAAAAAAAAAAAAAAGTTACAGTGAGCAAGGCTTCCAAAAAACATCACAACATCAGTGCAAACAATCAAACACAAAATTAGTGACCAGCAATCGAGGAGTCATAGAGCCATAGAATCTGATGCTAGAAGGGATCACTATGATTATCTAGCCTGTCCTCCAACGTAACAAAAGCCATAGATGGGCACCCAGTGATTCCTTCTTCCTCACTGCATAGGGATGTTGAACAAGCTTCAGGAACCGCATTAGGGGTGGGGAGAGACTGTCCTTTAAAGACATTACTACGCTTTCCACGTGTGTACAACCATTAACAGCTTTATCCTTCTGAGGATATGCTCATCATCTCCAAACACTTTAGTATATATTCATACTGTTACACTGAGACACTGTTAGTTCACCCAAGCTAACCAGTCTCGGGTTTGGTTAGAAATTAGATGGAAAACTTCTAAAAAGAAACGGGTGGCTTTCGGGCACCTCCATTTTCCCTCTTCATTTTTGGGTCCTCCATTCTCTTAAGTGAGGCTTCAAGCTCAAATTTTTGAATGAGTATCAACAGTTCCATGAAGAAGAGACTTAAAACTCATTGCTGATTTGTAAGAAACCTGTTTGCAATTCTTTTTGAGAACCTACAGCATCGTGGAGTCGGAAGGAAGGAAGACACTCCAGTGTGGTGCTGGCTGGCAGGTTTTTGTTCCCACAGAACATATACATTTGTCCTTAAAAAATCAAAACCACAAGAAAGCCCGCATTTCATCTGTGCAAAGACTATGAGAGGTTAACAATGGAACCTGAATATCGACTCATTCCTGGTATGTCTACACTGCCACCAGAGGTATGATTGCAACATGTGTAGACATACCCAAATTAGCTTTGATCTAGCTAGCAGTGAAGTCACAGCACCGTGGGCCTCACCATGGGTTGTACAAGCCCTCCCGGGACCCTGGGTACATACTTCAGCAGCTAGCTCCCATGGAAGTCCAGACTGCTGCAGCTAGGTTGGGTATGTCGGACTATCACACCTTCAATTTCAGAGAAGATATGCAGTAGAAGATCTACATCTCTTAGGGTATCACATAGCAAGGAAAATTCAGTTGCTGATAACTCTGGCTTTTCCATGACTTGATCGTCCTTGGACTGCTCCGAGTCTGGGCTCATCAAAACAGCAGAGGGAGATTTTGAAAAGACACAAATGGGACTTCGATGTTCAACTCCCAGTGAAAGTCAAAGGGAGCTGGCTGCCTAATTGCCCCCATGTGCCTTTGAAAATCTTCCCCTAAATCTACCTTGCTTTTGAAAAAATACATCTTTTTTAAAAGCAATTTGGGCCAAATCTCCATTCCACTAGCATGAATTCAGAGCAGCTATGCTGAAATCATCAGACAGTGTCAACCCAAGAGTAACTCCAGTGAAATTGAAGGAGTTACTCCAAGTTTACATTCCTGTTACTGACAGCAGAATCTGTCCCCATCTCTTATAATTTGAAGAGGCTCTCTCTTTGTCTAAGTTGTCATAGGAAAGACCTTGGGCAAATAGAGTGTCAGGAGGAAAATCATGTCTGTTCTGAAAATTTTGCCCACATGTGCATTCCAGGCAACACTTTAAAAGGAGAACCACTGAGACACTCTGGATGTTTTTCAGCCTGCAGTTCATTCTCCTCTGCCAACTGGTTCCCAGATGAGTTGCAAACTTTAATCTTCAAATTAACTGGAAAACAAGCATCCAAACAAAACCAAAAAAATTATTGGAATGGAAAAGCATGCAGGCTTGTGTTTTCCCTAAATCGAATTTCTGTCATTTGGAATCTTTGCATATCCAACTTTGCTATCATATTCCAATAGGGGAGGCACAATACTTCTGGCATGTCAAATGCCATTTCTTCAATCAGTTTCTCTTTTTAGCACAGTACACCCTTGTCCATCCTCCTGGCTATTGGATATGCCACCTTTATTGGTTTCTTTTTTTGTTTTGTGTCAGAAACGTGTAGTTTTCACAATAAGATACCAGTGGAAAACGATCAGATCAAGCTAGGAATGATTTATCAATGGATTTATAATTCTGTAACTCAGGGTCTGTTTTGGACAGCTGGTAAACATCAACTACCAGGATATAAAGTTCTTTTATGCTTCTGGGTTTTTTTTGTTTTTGTTTTTTGCATGTTAAGGACAGATCAGTATGGGATCTTGCTTGTAGAGCCAGAGGTCTTGGGTTCGATCATTGCAGATTACTCCTCCTTGGGCATCATTAAAAGTAGTGGCCCATATAGGCATTTGAACAGCAGTGGAGCTCAGGATGAGCTTCCCAGGCCAAGGGGAGCGAGTAACCCAGGCTAGCACAGGGTGGTTCTCTGTCCCACCCAATAGCATCTAGATGATATTTAGCAGCTTATGAGGTCTGCTACTGCCTCTAGTCTGATGCACTCTCTCTCTAAACAGCCGCGGTCCAGGCTTTTAGATCCAATCATCAGTGCTTCACTTTCCACCGATGACCCAATTTGGGGACATCGTTACAAATACAATATCAGTTATTGGTTTATTTTGTGTCTGTTCAGAACCTAGCACAATGGTTCCCTAATCTTGATTCACAACTCTGGGTAAAACTCTACTATGAACTAATTGCCATTAAACCCAACACCTGAAATTGGTTGTGAGCTGTGGGGATGCTTCCAGATGGAGTTAAACTTGTTGATGCAATAAGGATTGTAATCGCCATGCATCCAAGCATCTGACATGGCTGTTCAGAGGCAGAAGGTACAAGAAAAGAGGAAAATGCAGAGAGCAAAGAATTTAATTCTTTTGGAAGCCATTTATGATTTGTTGGCCAGACTCTCAGCTGATGCAAATCAGCATAGCTCTATGGACATTAATGGAGCCTCTCGGACTTACATCTGAGGGTCTGACCCTGTGAGTCTCAAACTTCTGCCTGTCTCACCTGGAAAATGGGAGTAGTTTAAAGAAATAAAAGATAAAAATCTTGTATTTCTTATATTCTTTTTAAGATGACATTTCAAAAGGGAGGCTAATTACAGAGGCAACGACAGTGCACAACATTTTGGAGCAGGAAGAGTGGAGTGGAATTGTTCCCAGTTCAAGAAGCTTGAACATTCATTGTTCAGGTTTTCACTGCAGGGTATAATTAGCATAAAACTGGATCCAGAAACAGATTGGAAAACACATGGTGGACAAAAGCGATCCTTATCGTAACTGCATTGAAGCCAACAGATTTACACCAGAGATGAATTTGGCCCAGCACACATCTCTCCACAAGACTGATCTTTTGTTCTTTAGCAATGATTCTTCTTGATGTATTTGGGGGAAAAATGGAAGCAACAGTCCTACAAAAATAGCTTTGAAAAGTCAGTCATGCCTGATTAAAATGACTGTGTTTTTGCTCACAAAAAGAAATTGCCTTATTGATTTGGGTTTTATCTGGTTCTTCTAGGGGGATCTGGAAGAGCAGAGAAAGGTCACAGGGTAAGTGAACCTGAGGAAACTGATAAAAGTTTCATTTCATGTCAGTGTATATAGTTTGTATTTCTTGACAGAATTAATAATTGAGCAATGTGTGCAGTATGATTGCTATAAGCAGATAGTTTTACTAATACCCTGGGAGACTTTTAACCATCCACTTACTCACATTTTTCCGATGGGTTATAAATCCCTGTTTCTGTGCCTTTAGGTACTATTTGTTCATGTTAAAATGCTGCGCCATTGCATCAAAAACCTCCAACAACTTTGGCTTTGACTTCATGCCACTCTATATGAACAATAGTCTAGAAAGTGTTAGAAAACGGGGCATCAGTATCCCTATTTTAACCAGTGACAAATGTTGTTGGTGAAAAGGAGGAGGTCTCAACTCTATTATAACACACACAGAATGGGCCCTGTCCTACTACAATGGCCTGATCGATCCCCTCTTAAAACCTCCCCCCTTCCCAGAATCCCATGTCACCATGCAAATTGATGCATGCAACAAAGTAATCTATGATTCCACACACAAACTGGGTGCTGCTTGTGTAGAAGGCTACTTAGACATTTGCATGTATAAGTGTGAACCCAATGTGCAGTGCACTCCGGCGGGTTCTCTCTCTGGCCTACGCAGATAAGAACATGCTCCAGCCAAAGGAGCATCTCTCTCTCTTCTCTCCAGGGTTTTAGTTTTATTTCTTCAAAACAGACCTAGGCTACGTCTACACTGATGGCAGCAAAGTCGGATCGACATATCTGGATCGACTGAGCGGTCAATGAGCAGTGAGCAGTCCTGGCATTGCAAGTAGTATGGAGCTCACAGTTGATTGAGAATGGAAGCTACATATGGATACAAAAGGTAGTCCTATATTCTGAGCAAGTTTCAAGTCATTTAACTGAAAAAGTGCAGGATGAAAAACTGTTGGGCTGTTTCTGGAGAATGAGGAGGAAACATGGACTTAAATGTGATTTGCAGCAGGCAATGAGTCAATTAGCTGTGTGTTCCTCTCTTTGGCCTTACACCCTCCACTACCAAAAACAGGAGCAACTTGGCTGGCAGGCAGCAACACTCTCATTAACACAGAATCCCACTCCCCAGTATTCCCTGTGCATCACGTTTTAGCATGTGCATGCTAAACTTTGCAACCATGCTGCATACAATCAAGGCCCCCATCTCCTCCCATTCCATGTGGGTACATTTTATCTCAGATAACAGCCTAATTCCATAAAAATATGTAATATAGCATTTGGCTTTTCTATGAGCAGGTGCTGTAAATCACCTTGGGGACTAGTTATCTCACACATGTGGATCTCACTGGGATTTTATAGATACTATATAATGAAACAAAAAAATGGTTCTGCACTAAATGACAGGCATCCTGTCCTAAAGGACTTGCACTACTTGGTAAAGATCCCTGCTGTCATCATACAAAGGCTACAGTCTGAGACCTCTACCAGAGCATGCTGCAGGAAATGCCATAAACATACCAGCATAAATAGTGTTCAAGAGGAGAATTAACCTGATGAAATCCTTTAAACATCAATCATGAGTGGTCTGCTTCATTCATACTGTTAAATGGAAAATGAGTTCAAATCACAGGCCAACTTCTGGCTGGTGTTGCACGGTAGGCACGCATCAGAAAACCAGAAGGGAGCACAGGTAAGAAGTTTGCTATCCCTAATTTCCTCCTCGAGGAATGTTACTGAGAGACCACGTGACTAATGTACCCTAAAATATAATTAAAGATAGGCATTACAGTCTGGCATTCTACAGCGTGGTCCCTGGACCATATCCTCAGCTAGTGTAAATCATTTGCTGTCAATGGAGATACGCTGAATTACACCAGCTGTGGATCTGGCCATATGTTTATGTGCATGTATAATCTCTGCCTCAGCGTCAATGCAGATTATTACATAACAGAATGAATGAGAAAGCTTTCTGTTGGGGGCTCCAGGCCAGATTTCAGGAGTATATTACATCTTCTTTCCCAGGATATATGAAAAAGTTATTTCTCCCAGGTGCTAGCCACAATATGATCCTACATTTCCTGGATTTTGTCACTGAATTTAATATTATTTAAAGGTTCATGATTTTTAGGGTCCAGCCCAATTCCCATCATAAGTACATGGAGACACTCCCACTCATTTTGATGGGAGTCAGATCAAGACTTCATGCTGGGGTGTTAGCAGGAGAATACAATTTGAGCAACTAATTAGTTTAGTCTCTTTTGAAAATCCCAGCCGTGGTATTTTATTACTTTGCTATATATATTTAAAAGCCTTCAAAGGAGGAGGAAAAAGATGGTATTGGTGATGAGGATTACAAAAGTGCCTGTTGTGGAGAGGACACCATTGTCCTAGGAGGTTGTACAAACATGAAAGTGACAATCCAAGTGTCATCCAGAGAATTTACAATCTAAGCAAATACATTTATTAAAGTGTCTATCCTGGAGATGGAAGGGGAGATCTTTGGCACTAGTTTGGTGCAGTGAATAAATTATACAGCTAGACAATTTGTTCACATACATAGCATGTGCCCAAATGATGAAGAATCATTCCAACATCTTGGGTTATGTTAGAAAGAGAAAAAGAAAGAAAGAGGCCCAAGGCATATCAAATACATAATTGGGCGGTCAACGGGAGCATTGATGCTATTTCAGTAAGATCAGGCTTTAGGATTGCTTTGGTTCATTCTACAAAGTACCCACTGTTTGGAACAATGAAATTGCATATGTGGATATGGAACTGATCTAGTTCACCTGCATTGTCCCAGATAATTCTTTAGCATTCACAGGACACTTTGAATTGCTGTTACATCCAGACAGCTGCCTGGTTCATCCTAAACTGTGCTAGCAGGGTGGTATGTTCATCCATCCTTTTTATGAATGTGATTCAGTTAAAGTTCTTTGGTCATGGCCATGGCATTGAATGACCTTGTAATCTGAAAGCATCACTTACCCCTCAGATAGTCCTAAAATCACCTAGAATTGTGTGGTGGGGAAAAAAATTAGTGAATACTTTAATAATCACAGCCTCCAAAGCATTTAAACTTATAGGAAACATACTTCCCTTACTTTGGAGCAGCTAACTTGGATTTGAAAACAAGAAGCTACTATTATGAAATTATAACTGCGAATAGTGTTTCACAAGGACCCTCTGGCAACCTATATTTGCAAAGAGGAACACATATGGCTGCTCCTTGCCATACACCACAGATTGACTTAGTAACCCACATATTGTTCAGCTGGAGTGCACATACGCAGGACAGCTGGTAGTTTCCAGAGGGCAGGACTAGTGACAAGCAGAGAGCAGGATCATCATATACGGTTCATGAGGAAAATGGCAAAAAAGAAGGTATAATGAGTAGGCTGGAGGTACAGAAAAAAAAAGCAGCACAATTTCTGCAAGCACACTGTGAAATGTCAGGAGGCCATGAATTTGCTACACTTTTGAAAAAAGAAGAAAAGTAACAGACCACAGAGGAAAAAAAAAAATCACAGCAGGAAAACAAGAACAGCGTAGTAGCGTCCACAATCATTTTTAGTTCTAATGGCTAATTGTATTAAGAAGATAAAATTCACCTTAGAGAGCTTCAGGAACTCAATGCAAATCAGCATTATCTGTTAGCTGTTTGCACACAAAGTTATTTGATTATAACGAAGAGCTAGTAGTGATAGATTTATTGCATTTTCGCACTACCTTTCATCCAAGTGGTTCATTTTAAGAGTTTGCCATTTAAAATCTGCATCTGTGTTATGGAGAGCCCTATTGATTTAGAGATAGAATAGGATATTTTCCTGAAATGGCAAAACCAGAACACGATATACCATGCTGTATCTCTATACACGATCATTACAGCAGTCAGATATTCTCATAAAAACAAACGTGTCCTTCCAGGGACAGGTTGTTGCTAATTTGCCATGGAAATCCAAATTTTCAAAAGAAACCTCTAATTTTGGGCCACCAACTTTCAGACAGCCTAAGCATGTTGTCTCCTCCCCCCCAAAAAAAGTGCTACGAACTTGCAGCAGGTTTGGTTATTTTGCTTGTGGATTTAAGAGGGATTTTAAAACACTGTGATTCCTCCCACGCTCTCAGAGCTATCATGATGTTTTTATCGCTGCGTCTCTCCCAAGACAGACACAAACACAGCTGAAAACTGGGTGACCTTTTCTTAAGCTTATTTCCTCCCAAAGGAAACAGTCAAGAAGAAGCTATAGAGTACTATTCTGTGATTCAATCTAGAGACACAATTTGCAGATGGATTATTGTAATAGCGATATTTACAAGTAGTTTCCTACCATGTAAATTGCCTTTTTCATTACAGTACCGAATTCTGTCGCTATGGCTCTGCAGATGACAGGTTCCCGTTAACACTGCAACCTTGTGATGCTAGCCACTGCTGTCATTGTTTGCTTCTTACTCCTCTTCTTGGATCCAGGTCCTCTTCCATGCTCTTTTATTAGCCCTGCCTCAAATCCTCAAAAGGTATTTAGCTACCAGACTCCCACTGATTTCAATGGAAGTTAGGTATCTAAATACCTTTGTGAATCTGAGCCCATCTCCCTACTCTTTCTAGCCAGCTGTTCTGCCACCCAGTTCCTCTTGACACCCCACCCAAGCCAGGGCTGGGGAAAAGCCTGGATGGTACCGCTGTAGAAACTCAATCTGCGTCCATCAGTCTGAAACTGCAGAGCCAGAGAGCTACCGGGTCCATGACTGTGTCCAGCATTCAAAAAAAAGGAAACCCTTTGTGTTTACTGCAGCTGACTCTGTTTTTAGCCAGGAGGAACACTAGCTGCAGCTTCTCCTCGTATGCTCCATGGAGCATTACGAACAGATTCTGCAGTCTCTGGGGGAGGGATTTCTGGCTCTGTGGGGGGCTCCTCCACCCTACAGAGCAGCTACCAGGCCTGGGCCCATCTGTTTTCAGAAAGTCATTATTTCTTATTAACAGTGATTAAAAGGACACCAAAACAGAAGGGGATAGCTCTGGCTATACCAGAGCAGATTGAGGGGAAAATGTGGAGGAACAATTACCCCCCACCTCCAAGCAATGAACAGGGGAAGCTCCCTTTTGCTTTTAGAAGAGGAGAGGAACCCCTGTGCAGCATCTGGGAGGGTGCTTCCCAGCACAGGTAGATTGACCTAGCTGTGGCTGACCTGGCTGATACTAGCTGTGCTCAAGTGGTCTAAAAACAGCAGTGTGGCCACGATAGCAGGGCGGCAAGTCGGGCTAGCTGCCTGTGTACATACCCGAGGCAGGTTTGTACTTGGGCGAGGAGTCGCTCTACTGAAGTTTGTCTAAGCTACTGATTGGGCCCTGTCACAAGCATGGCCGTCCTGTAGCCTGTCAAACTAAACACATCACTGCAGGCACTCCATGTCTCAGCTTCCTCCCCAGGGCTTCCCCACACAGGCTGGAGTTGGTGCCGTGGCTTAGCCCTCCGGCCAAGACACTGACTAGAACTTCACCCTTCCTGGGGGAACAAAATTCCAAACCAAAAAGGATTTTTGCCCCAAGTAGGCGGTTCTTCCACCCATCTTCTGGGCTCCCTTTAAGTCTCTCTGCTCTGGCATAGAGTGCTGATGCTCAGATGGCTTCCCTCCCTCTGAACTCCCTAGGCTTAAGATTGCCACACATCCGAGTTTTTTTTACCCGGACCATCCATTTTTTGATGTCTGTGTCTGGGTGCCATTTAGGGTTTGCCAGTGCCCAGTTTTCAAATGGACTCCGGTCAAAAAGGGGACCTGGTAGTGTCCGGGCAGTTGTACTCACCAGACACCGAAAGTCCAGTTACGCGGGCGGGGGCGGGAGGGGGCCGAGGCTGCACCGGGTCATTAACCTGTGCCCCCAGTCCCTGCTCAGCCAGGGCCATGTCCTACCTGCACGCAGGCTCCTTGCAGCAACTCCCTATTTCAGGGCTTTCCAAAAGAGCCCTTCTTATACCCCACGATTCCCTCTCCAAACTGAGAGTTTTCTCAGATGTTTTATGAGGTCCAGGTGTTTACCAGGCTGTTACCTGCCCTAGTTAGTCCCGCCCCCTTACGCTGAAAGGCAGCTAATTATAGCACAGGTAGGGCTGATTGTACAGGGCTGGCTAGACAAAGACCTCAAAGCCTCCATTGAAGATGGGAGAGTCTCCTGGCCTGGGCTGACTGACTCAATAGCAACACTCAAGCTAGCAAGCAAAAAGTAGCTGTGTGGACACTAGTGCTCCATGGCAGACTCCGGCTAGGCCCCGCCAACCGCTCAGACCCAGGGGAATGGGTGGACTTGAGAGCTCAAGCTGCTTTCTGAGCCACAACATCTATGCTGCTATTTTTAGCAGGCTACTTCAAGCCTGGCTAGCATGAGTCTGTCTGCCCAGGCTGCGTGGCTTGCTTCTGGCTTACAGGCCTCCATTCCTGTAGGATCTGAGCACCTCACAATCTTAGCTGTATTTATCCTCACAACCCCTCTTGTGAAGTAGGGCAGTTCTTTTGTCCCCATTCTGCAGGGGGAGGAACTGAGTCATAAAGACCCAGATCCACAAAACGTATTTAGACTTTGAATTTCTATTGATTTCAAGGGAATCTAAATATCTTTGTGAATCCAGGCCAGAAAGACTACAGGCCAGCTTTTTAGAGGTATTTAGGTGCTTAACTCCCATCGTTTGCACCCTAATCATGGCCCACCCTGCCTTCTACTGGAGTACCGCCGGTGGAAAACCAGCAAGGATGAGCGGAAAATTACACCCGATATCTTCTGAATGGATTGATGCAAAAGGAGTTAAGGTACAAAAACATAAATGTTTTGCAAACTAGGAAGCTGTTACATTTCCTAACACAACTGTGAACTTTAAAAAAAAAAAGCGTACAATAAAGGCAAAGCGAAACACTTGGCATAATTCAATAATTGATTAACAATTATGCCAACTGGTTTGGCTTCTTCTTTGCTTTGTGTAAGGTATATGATTCTGTTGCTGCTGTACATATGCTCCACAGAATCCTGGCATAAACTTCATTTCTTCATAATTACCATATATTTGTATAAAACATCTGAACAGCACTTTTCAGTCCCAGCCCGAGCCTTTGAAGTCGCAAACAACAGGTTTGAACCTAAATCCTCTGAAGAAACCTATGATAATAAGGGTGAAATGTCAGGGGGAAAAGAGGAAGTACAGTTATTCCTCAAAAGGAAAGAACATCTGCTGCACTAAATGCACCTTCAGAAAGTTTTACTAATGTTTCAAAAGCAAAATAAAAAAGGGATGTTTTAAACATTATAGGGTGGAATGGAAAATGAAATCCAAATGGGTTATGAAGCCCAATTATTTCCTCCTCAAAGTATTTGCAGATGAAAAGGGAGCACTTAAAATATATTGCACAGCACTACAGAGCATCAATTTTAGGTACCATTTTGCATAAACCCATTCATTGCTGGACAGGCCTAAATAATTTTCCTATGAAGACAGTATAAATGGCATACTTTTCCAGGGATTTTTACGGCCTGGATCTCTCTCTTTACATGGCCTCCAGCGCCATTGTCTATCAGCACCTCACAGACTGATACATTTGGGCCTGATGGGCTTCCTTATCCTCATCACAGCTCTCTGAGGTAGGACAGTATTAGAATTCCTGTTTCAAAGATGGAGAACTCAGGCCCAGAGACACTAAAATTGGTGCCCAAGGACACAGGAATTAATCCCAGATTTCCCAAGTTCCAGCCCAGTAAATTAGCCATAAGACCGACATTCTTCCATACACCTAAATACCTACTAGATGTACATAAATACATTACAAATAAAGCCGACTGACAATCTTTTTGAAATTTCAATTAAAAAAAAAATCTTTCGCTGGTTTTTAACCAGTTTATATAGTGTCAGAAGCCCCTGCATTTCATTTCAGAACGTGTCCGTCCTTATTTTCCAACCATAGCACGTCACCTGTGCAGATTAGCAAGCAGAGCCTCCCACCTTATAATTGGAGCTGGTTCCACTTTTTCAATATGTTCCAAGACATTTTTGGCAAAAAAATTTCCCCTGTATAAGTACGTGTGGGGACAGATCCCGAGCGGAAGTAATCAACTGCGTCAGCTGAGGATCTGGCCCTTTCATTTCTTTTACTAGCTCCACAGATGGTTGAATATTCTTCAAGGGAGAAAACAAAAAGCATTACATTATTTTTTCCTCTCTCCTTCATTAGGTAATTTTTTCATGGAGATTTCTTTTTTCGTTACTCAGCCAGCTCTAGTTTCCAGTTTCCTTTCTGTCATGACAATCCTATTCTCCACTACACTCAGGGAGGATTGCAGGGTGTCTAATTAAACAGACTGCATGCTGAGGCTAAGCTCTGGGCTGACCTCTCTGGCATTCCTAGAGAGGCATCCTTGCCATGTAGTCAGGGATGCCCAAAAAGAAAATAAAAACAAAAATAAAAAATTGTGATACCACAAGCATGACATGGAAAAGGTTTGCTTATCAAGTTAATTTCCCTTAGGCTTTGAGCTTCACGTTTGTTCTTAAACTAGAAGTGCGTTCTATTGCAGCTTGATGAATGTAATCAGAGGTGTCTATGCAGCAAGAGCCATGTCTCTTCTCTCTTTCAGACCAGCCTCTTCCCCACAGTTGGTATCAATGACAATTTGTTGCACATGCAATTATTAGAAGCAATTATGGCGCCCAATCCAAAGCCAGTCTTTCCACTGACTTCAGTAGGCTTTGGATCAAGCCCACATAAAGTGATCTAAGTAATAGCTACTCATGTTCATGACAGTCTATTTTATTTCCCTTTAAATTCCCTGAATAGGATGCATTTCAAACAGCTAAGCTCTGTCATTTTCTATAATTCTGCACAATTGGGTCCTGGCTTAGTTAAGGTCTCTAGGTGCTATTGGAATATAAATGTTACGTATTATTCATCATAAAGCTTCCTCTAGTATGTTTGGCTCAGCGAGGATCCTCTTCAGAGTCTCATTTGGACAGCTTCTGTTTGATCTGTAAAGAACACTATGATTTTTAGAATTTGTAACACTACTTCATTTTAAGGTAGATATGACAAGCTGAACCTACCCGACATTACAGCATTGGGGGGAAAATTTTCAGAACTGCATTGACTAAGGAGGCTGTCCCATTTTCAAAAGTTACTTAGGCCTATAGGGCCAGATTTTCAAAAGGTATTTAAGCACCTAAAGATTCAGAAAAGCACCCAACCTTGATTATCTCAGCATTGTGGTATCATGCACCTTTTCAGTGTTTCCCGCATTTGTATTAATCAATCTACCTCCGTGGTCCACTAAGCCTTACAGAATGATTGAATAGTAACATTTTTGGTTTACAAACTAAGTTGCCCCTTGCTGGGGGCATAGTATTTGGATATGAGTGCAATCGATGAGGCCTGCACAGTTTGGAAACCCCATCTTTGGTAATCCAGATATTTTTTCCTGGAACTTTTCTTAGGGTAAAATCTCAGTGTCATCTGCCTCAAACACACAGAACCCTGACCTTGACAGTGGACTTTCCAACCGCAAAGTGGTTTGCAACAAATTTATAGCGGTGAACTAGGGTTGATAGCTTCCACAGAGCAATAGCAACCGTCTTCTGAACTGGTATGGCTTCTCCCAATCAATTGTTGCAGTGCTGGAGGGTTGGTGAAAACTCATCACACAGCTCCATGAAGGTTTGTTTCCTTATTTGGAAGTTCTGAAGCTACTGCTAGTCAACCCAGGTTTCCAAAACAATGTGTTCCCACCATACCTTGCTGATTATCCCGCACCAGAACAGACCAAAGAGCATACTGTGACAATACCGGCATTCACCATAATGGTGCTATGTGAGCAGAATGAATTGTCATTGGCCCTCAAGGTCAGCCATCTTTGGTGTGTCAGAAAATGCTGTCCAAATTCCATCCAGCATCTCACTGAGCACCTACTCCACTGCATAAACACTTATCCTGCACTAAGGAGCAGGAGCAGAACCAGATCATCCTCCAGCGGTTTCCACTGAGCTTTGCAGAGAAGAGCAGTAAGGGACGATGTGTTCAGGAATTGTCATTGGCAAACATGTGAAGGCTGGAGACAGTACAACAAATCACAATAAAGAAATTCCTAGAGTGTCTCCCTGTGACGTGCAGAACTCTTGGACAACGCCCCTGGAACGGTAGCACTAACACCGTTTGTACTTACAGTGGCAGAGTAGACATGGGTATCAGCATGTACACCACATTATGTCTACGTCAAGGACGGCACATGCAGAGTCTTTGGCACAGGTATGGGGAGCATGCACAAGCATGAACATGATCCAGTATTCGGATATGCGTGCCAATGTAGACATAGGTTAACAACATCATTAAATTGTTTTGACCAGCAGGAGACCAAATAAGAAATGATTTTATGGATCAGAGTTACACTTTTATTCAGACTCTGTCTGCTCTTCCATTGTGTTCCAAACATGCAACATACACAGCTGTTCAATTGGAAAGAAAGAAGATAAATAAGGCTTATAAAAATGATTATTGAGTCTAGTGTATGAGTTTTACTTTGGATGCAGGGGGGCCTGGGTTCCATCCCATCATGAGCCATCAACAAGAGCAGGATCTCTTGATCTAGGAGTTATGATGAGGGGAAAAAGAAAAGCTCCCTCTCACCTGACAAATACCTGCCAATATGCTGTCTTGAAATGTTCTCTCATCTATACTGTCCCTTAGGCCTGTATCTGTATCTGTCTTGTGCTCCTTTCCTCAAATCCTTCCTTAAAAACACATTTCTTCCATCCAGCCTTCCAATGACAACCCCCTTGAGGCACAATGTTTCCCCGTCACCTTGTACCATCAACTAAGGGGTGATATGTCTGAACCATTATGATTTATGTGTCTGCACTAGACTGTAAACACCTGGGACCTGATCCTCATCTCACTCACACCAATGTAACTCTTGAGTGTATCTGAGAATACAGTCAGATCCATCCCTGCCTTACTACTATTTATTTATACACAGCCTCAAGTAGGCTCTTGACACCCAAAACCAAACAATAGGTGTTATGGTCAAACACATAAAAACATAACAAACAACAATAAGTCTCACTCTGGTGTTCTAAGAAGTTCTTATCCATGACTCAGGGCCTGATCAACAACATTTCAGTGATGTCAATGGAAATACACCCATTGAGTTCACTTAGTTTTAGATGAGGCTTCAAGTTGTAACTAAGTTACAAAACTCCCATTACTTAAATAGAAAGAGCTGAGTAAGAGGTTGAGGTAAATTCTTCTGACGTGGCCCCTGTAGAAGTCTGTGACAAAATTCCCATTGGCTTTTATGCTCCTTCTGCCAGTAGTGGGATGAAATGCTAGACATGGGAGAGAACTTTTATTCATTCATTTGCAAGAATGATAATCCGTTCATGAAACAGGGACTCTCTTCTATACAGAGATCTTTCAGTAAAAATGTGAAACTGAAATAAATTGTTAATAGGGATATATGGAGAGAGGAAATAATTGACTGTGAACATGCAGTTAGTTATGGTAAAATGTCAAAGCAAATGCCACCTACAGAACATCACACTTCCTCTTTCCCCTTTCAGTGTTTAAACAAACAAACACACACACACACACACACACACACACACACCCCTACACCTTAAGCACCCAAGAATAAACCAATGTAAAAATGAGAGATTATAGTATTAGGATTCCTAGCTGCTGCAGGAGGCTGCTGGATTTCAATATGTTCCCCCATATGTTTTTAACACTTTTGCATTTCTTCCATCTGTTTCTGGGAAATGTGAAGGAATTTAATGATCTTTTCTAGGGTTATTAAACCAACAGCTGTTATCGTTAATAGAGGACATTCTTTACAGCAGCGAGCAAACTCCAGCAATAAATCCAGCCCTGCCACACTATATTTCTTTTTAATGACTACTGCATTTGTACTGAAATGGAGGTTATGAATACAATTGGTTTGTAAGCTCTCTTCCCCCCTCCAATGATCTCACTGTGGCATACAAATACGCTTAAATCTTTTCCTCTTCATTTCTGATCTCCTCTGATACAAAATGTGGTGGTGTTTTTTTAGAATAAACCACAAAAGACCCCTTCCCCTCTCTGAAAAGGGAAACAAAACAAAACAAAACCACACATAATCAAGGAAACAGTTATTTTAAAAAAAAAGTATTTGGCAAATATCATGCAAGTTGCTTCTGGAAAATTGCTATTTTACTGTGAAGTTTATTTCCAAAATGGAACCAATTTTCCTAGATATTTTAAGGGTTTCTTTGGCATGCAAAATTGATGGTGACTTTTATTATAATTTGGAACTTGTTTTTATCTCTAGTGACTTGTTATTCAGCACTGTAATGAACTCTGTGAATATATGCTTGGATACACTTTATGTCTAATTACACGTTACCCAGCTTTTCAATACTTGCATTTTATACCAGGTCATAACTGGCTTTTGTTGCTATATCATTCTGAATTTCTCTTTTTTATTATTAAAAACATACCTGACATTATAATTATAATCTTGAGCCCAGTGAAGTACATAATGTATGATAATTTTATGATGTTTATTTGCATATTGGCCACATATCTAAACATTGCAATGACTTTCCTTGGGCACGTAATATTTTCTTTGAGGTATCAGAGCTGTCTAAAAGCCCTAAGTGGGAAGATACAGAACAGAACATAAGAATGGCCATACTGGGTCAGAATAATAGTCCATCTAGCCCACATGTTTCAAAGGGTATGAACAGGGCATATATCAAGTGATACATCCCTTGTCATGAGTCCCAGCAGCTGGCAGTTAGAGGAATAGGGACATGCAGAGCATAGAGTTGCATCCTTGACCATCTTGGCTAATAGCCATTGATGGACAGAATGTTCCATGGGTCTGTACACAGTTCTCTTGGCACTTTCAGTAATAAAAGCACAGTTTGTCAGTAGATCTCAAAGTGTTTCATCCCCATTTTCATTATCCTATTTTACTGACGGGAAAACTGAGGCACAGAGAGGTAACATGACTTGCCCAAAGTCACCCACTGAAATCATTAGCGCCTGGCTTTCAGAGAGGTCTGATCAGACATTGCACTGTAAGCAGTGATCAAAATCCACTATGGATGGAATTTTCAACAATACTCAATACCCATAATAGGGGTGAGATTTTTCCAAGAGTTCACCTTTCATTTATACACCTAAATAAATAACCAAATTATAAAAGAGCTCAGCATGTTGGATGCGGAGCTCTTTTGAAAAATCTGCCCATGAGTGTCATAATAGGAGATAGATACTCTATTGTTTTAAAAATGGGGTTTTTATTTGCATTTCTAAATGGGTTATTCTGATATTTGATTAAATTTTGCTGAGTTTTATTGTGAAGGTCAAGACTATAACAGGATTAAAAAAAAGAACTAGATAAATTCATGGAGGATAGGCCCATGAATGGTTATTAGCCAGGATAGGCAGGGATTGCTGTTTGCCAGAGGCTGGGAATAGCTGACGGGATTGATTACTTGATGATTACCTGTTCTATTCTTTCCCTCTGAAGTATCTAGCATTGGCCACTATCAGAAGACAGGATACTGAGCTAGATGGACCATTATTCTGACCCAATATAGCTGTTCTTATGTAATAATGTCTTGTTTGGTAGTCTATGTCTGTAAGCCAAGACCTACAGTTATCCAAGAGATGATAAACTCTGAAATAAGCCATAAGAATAAGAAACTATTTAAATAAGAAGATCAAGGATCATTGGGGGGGGCACATTTTCAAATGGCTAACTAAACTACACTTGCAATATTTGTGAAGTGGGCACATCCATTTTCATCTGCAGAAACTTTAGGGGCATGTGCAAAATGGGTAACAGTGTACCCCTAAATGCACGTTTGTGCATGCAAATGCATATTTTGCATCTGCCAATGATTGTATCTGTGAATATTGCTGACATCGTTTAGAAGGCTGTTTGAAAATGCAGTTCATTGCTATGGGCTGGTCTGCACTGAAAACTTCCATTGTCATAGCTACGTCTCTCATGGGTCAATCTACACCTGACAGACATAGCTATGCAAACCTAACCCCTCGTGTAGACAGTGCTAGGTCAACAAAATAATTTCTTCATTGACAGGAGAACCTCTCACGTCACTGCAGTGAGTATCTAAACCAGAGCACTGCAGCTGCGCCTCTGCAGTTTTTTTAAGTGTAGACATAGTTCAAGTCTCACCTGGTAATCTCTGGCTATTTTTACCCAATACATATCAAATGTGTTAAGTATTCAGCAATTTGTTTGACATCACCGATATTGATCAGCCTGGTTCTTAGTGTTCCTAATGAATGAGGCACTAATGAAAGAGCTCAGTTGTTGTAGCATTTGGTGGGATTAATGGACTAATTCAAATGCACGGCACATACCCTCCACTTTTTTTAAATGCGCTGAAGTGGTGTGTAAAAGTAGCACTGAACAATATTGATTCGATTAAACTTTGTGGCGGGCAAAGTGACCTTTGCTTTAACACGACACTTTGATTTTTGCTTCTAATGGGGAAAGGCAGGTTGCTACTTTTGTGATAATACTGTAGCTCATAAAACCTCAGCCTTATTTCTTTTTAAAATCTCAAACCTACTAACAGGCTGTATACATAACAACAAAAAGTAACTAGGGTTTTATTATAGAAGAATTGCATCTGTCATTGTCTCCACCCTCTACTTTTAAACCAGCTATTCTTTGTCTAGTTTCCAATGGAGAAATTAAGTCATGGGCTTACTCCCATTGAAATCAATGACAAAACCCCAATGGATTCTACAAGGTTGGATGAAGCCTTTAATGATAAGAGGGACCTGAGTTTGATTAAGTATATTGTTTATGGCAAAAGGACGCAGTCTTCAGCCATGATGGGACTGGTTAAGGTGAGTGTCAAGAGAACACAAAGCTGGTCACCTCTAGGTCATTGCTATGATTTCAGCCCCAGGCTAATGGTGACAAAGTTCAGTTTTATGCCTGCACAGTGTCCTTTGTGTATTCAGTTGAGAGTCTCATTTCAGTACTTAAAGGGTAACAAGCCACTTTACCTAAAGAAAACTACCACTGAAGTGTCGCTAACTGGGACCCTTGTTGGCAGTTCCAGCAGAGGAAATAAGGAAGGAGTGAGCATGGAGTGTGGACCATCATCCTGCCCCCACAGCTGGTGTCTGTGGGGCAGTTTTGAAGAATGTTAGGCATGGGCAGTACAGGGGAAACTTTTCCTAGTACAGGGAAAACTGTAGCAGTTATGTGGAATGGATAGCTAGTTGCCTTCTGTCTCCAGGGCTGCCATTCTGATCTCCTTAATGAGCAGTCTGGGTCCTGATCCAATTCCCACTGAAGTCAGTGTGCTACTTTCTTTTGACTATCATGGGAATTGGATCGGAGACTAAATTCACTTGAAAACAACAACAAAGCAAAGCAGGGAAGAAATATTCCAGTGTTGTTACCAGGTTCCAGCCTACTTTCCTTATGGTGGCAGATGGTTTTTTAGATGTTGCCTTACTTCCTTCTGCCAGGACATTTTGCACGGCTCATTGCAGCTGAATCAGAAGACATATAATCTGTGGCCTCTCCCTTGGGTCACTCGCAAAGCCTAAAGAATAGAGAGCCTGCTAGGAGTTCTAGATAACTTTCAGTAGCTATTGCTGAAACTTCAAGAAGAGGATTGTTTCAAAGAAGGTCATTTTAGTGTCCATTTGTTCCTTCATTACCACTTCTTCTGCTCCCACCTTCGCTGATTCCTATCTTTATTTATGCATTATGTTCCCAACCTTTGTTTTAGTGCATTTATCCTTGCCTCTTGTGCTCTTTTTCATAATTTTGAATATTCATGTACCAGTTGTGCCATATTATTTTTAAGGAGGAGGAGGAGCTGGGGAAAGGGGGGAGGCGGGGGGGGAGGCAGATTCTCCTCTGAGGAATGGGTGTTTTGGACCAGAGCTAGCTCCAAAGCAGCTCCAAAGCCACAATAACTGGCAGGAGGTGGATCCTTCAGTGGTGTAGAATCAACATGGCAGCTCCCGTTGTTGTCCTCTGTCCTGAGGCCAACACAGGAACGTGGGTGGGGAAAAGGAAATTAGGGCAGGCTTCCTTGCACACTGGCAATCCTCAGCTGCTGCATCAGCACCTTAGGGCCATTTGCAGCCAGTGGAGGTGAGAGCACGGCTTAGACCCCAGAATCAGGGAAGCCCAAAGAGAGTTAAACCACCCTTCCTGCAGCCTGCGGTGCGTCCTGCATTCCTTAGCCCCAGTGGAGTATTAGTGTTCAGGTCGTAGGGTCTTATGTGAGGTTCGCTCAGTTAAATCTCAGATGCAGCCAGACAGCAAATCAACTTAAGGACTGTGATATTCATAGAATATTAGCATTGGAAGGGAACTCAGGAAGTCAGGTCCCCAGTTTGTAGCAGTGCTTGGGATTCTTCCGTTCTAAGTGTAGACCTCTGTGCTTGTCCTTTTTGAACCTCATCAGATTTCCTTTTGGCCCAACCCTCTAATTTGTCTAGGTCACTCTGTATCCTATCCCTGCCCTCCTGCATATCTACCACTCCCCTACCTTAGTGTCATCTGCTAATCCACTCCATTCTCCAGATCATTAATGAAGATGTTGAATAAAACTGGCCCCAGGACTGACTCCTGGGGCACTCGGCTTGTTACTGGCTGCCAACTAGACATTTGTGGGATACTAAAACCTTTGCAAGGGTTCTCATGACAACTCTCGTATTATTGACATCAAGCTACAGTTTAAAGATCATCATAATAAGGGTGGGCCCTGGGATTTCAAAATTTAAGATCTTTTTTCCTGAGAAGTGTAAACACAAATCTCTCTGTTTCCAAGCCACTTTATTTTCCTGCAAAAACGTGAAAGCTAATTTGAGACAGCTGGTTGAGTTAAAAAACCTTGGCATTTTCCTTCCTACTGTGGACTGACCTATTTTGAAAACCAATCTATTATGCAATTTACTTATAATTAAATGAAAATGTGGGTGGAAGGAGAGAAAGTGAGTAAAAAAAAAAAAATCTAAGCTCTAACTCAGACCAGTTAACAACAACATCAGCAACCTTTTTTTCCCCTCTCCTCAGAATTGATGGGCAGCATTTTATTGGACAGATGTTACAGTAGTTTGCAGAAACATTTGTTCTTTGAACCTGTTGTACTGCTGAACTAGGTGATGTGACAGCTCAACAAAGCCTCTTATCAGAGGCAATGGGCACAGAAAGGTGAGCTGGCTCTCAGTGATTGATGTCTTTAGTTAACTTGCACCAGACGGCAGCTTCATTACTATCCTAGAATGAATAGGTTTCTAATGTTTTTTTATTCTAACATCTGTTGCAAACATACTTGATAGAGAAGCACTTGGGATCAAATCACAAATCGTGCACTACATGCTTGGGGTAACCTTCAGTAGACACTGGTGAAGTTAAAAGAAAAGAAATGATCTATCTTGTTAAAAAAGAAAATCTAGGGTTGTTTTGCATCATCCATTTGGGTTTGGTTTTGCAAAATCAAGACTAAGGCGGGATTAGAATTGGGTCCCACCTTATTGAAACCCTGAAGTTCAGGAGGATTTAGATAGCAATCTAATTTGGGCCTGTCTCTAGAGATTGGTAAACCCAGAAGTGGGTTGGGCTTTGTAAATTCTCATTAGTTAAGTTTTGATTTTGCAAAACCAAATCCAAAATCTGCAATAGTTTAGGTCCAGATCTCTTTTTATCCTGACTTTCACAGTTAAGAGTTGGGAGTTTGGGAGACAGTTAGGATAAATAGATTAAGATAAATAGTTCTGATCTGGGCGAAATATACTGAAATCATTGGATATGAGTCAAGACGAAAATATAAAATGTACTTAAAAAAAAAATCAAGTAGAGTAAGTAACCTAGTTCAGCTAGTACCAGACAACTGTAAATGGGTGATTAGTGCAGATTCATCAATTATAAGGCGAAAAGAGATAAACTAATTGAACCTCCTGTATAACAGACAGGCCACACAACTTAATTCAATTTCTCTTGTACTGAGCCATATAATTTGTGTTTGACTAAAGAATATCTTCCACAAAGGTATCCAGTCTTGATTTGAAGACTTCAGGAGATGGATTCTCCATATCTTTCCATGGTAGTTTGCTCCCGTGGTTAAGCATGCTCATTATGCCTTATTTCTAATTGGAATTTGTCTGGCTTTAATACCCAGCCATTGTTCTTGTTATGCTTGTCTCTGGGAGGTTAAATAGCCCTTGAGAAGCTGGTATTTTCTACTCAAGAAGAAACTCATATAATTGGAATCAAGTTCTCTCTTGTTCTTCTTTTTGATAAGAAAAACAGATTGAGCACCCTAAATCTTTCACCGTAAGACATATTTTTCCAGTCCTAGAATGATTTTTGTAGCTCTTTTCTGAGGCAGACATATGCATGGCTAAGGCAAAAAGCCAAGAAGAGGAAAAAAGTCTGCTCCCTGATAAAGTCAATTAAAACTTGAAGAGAACGTCGGTAGCACTGCACTTTATTTGGTAGGGCACACACAATAGGAAGGTGCCTGGACACCTTGACATACTGTAACTGAGAGTTTACCGGAAGCAAGTAGAAGGTTGTGATAATTCTCTACTAACACATTCTTTTCTTCTTTCTATTTTGTTTAATATAGTAAATGTGGCCCTTTGCCCCACAGGATCCCATAGTAGGAGCATAACAATTGCCAAACTCGATCGCCAAAGTCCATCTAATCTGGAATCCTGTCTCCAACAGTTGCCGGTACTAGATGCTTCAGAGGAAGGGACAAGAAAGACTTTAGAGTGCAGATGTGGAATAACCGGCCATAGGTGAAGTTCTCCTAACCCGTATTAGTGGAGATTAGTTTATGCCCAAAACGGGGAAGATTTACATTTCTTCTAAAACTCTTAATTATTGTTAATGTTTACGGATATAACTCTTGAGGTTCTTATATAAAATATCCCTTTAAAAAAAAAAAAACAACAAAAAAAATTCCCGTTGAGCTCTTGCACTCAATAATATCTTAAGACAATGAGTTCCACAGACTAGCTGTGTAACAAAATATTTCCTTTTATCAGTGTTAAATGAGTTACATTTTAAAATACTCTACATTCTTTAACAATTTTTTTTGGAGTGTACACAAATCACTTCACAATCATTAAGAGCAGCCACCTCTGGTGTGGAACATAGCAGCTGATTAACTGTGTTCCTACCACATATTTAATGTCTTGATAAATTTGAAAGCCAGATTTAGAACACAATACAATTGTACATAATAAGTAGGACATTGGATGTTCAGGTAAAGCCCTAATTACTATGTTAACCTTATGCTACTTTGGAGGCGTGCTATGTGCAGTGCATAGCATACTGTGTAGCCATCGAAAATATACCTCCCACCCCAAAACTAGGGCCTGATTCTTCTCTCACTGACTTCAATAGAAGCAGGAAAGAGTCTCTAGGTTGTAGCAATGCTTTACTGTAGTGATACATTCCTCTGCGGCTGACTTCGTGATAAGGGAAGTATTTGAATGAAAACAATTAACAGCAGCAGACCACTGTTTTCTAACAACTTTATGTAGAACTTTAGTATTTATACAGATATATTCAGAAAATTAATCCTAGAATTGCACAGGTACAGCTAGGTAAAGCTCCAATTAATCTCACTGAAGAAGTAATTGCTTCACTCAGATGATTAATAAATGAAAAAGAATAAAAAGAAAATGCATTCTGATTGTCTTCTGTGCCTTTTTCAACCTGGAGATTTAAATACCCTTACCAGTTTTTCATCTTGACTGAAATACATTTTTAAATTAATTGTTCTATTGGCTTGAAAGTTTCATAAATTGGATTAGAATCCTATCTATACACCATCCATGGGCAATGGGTGATTTTTGCACCTGGCACTTTAATTAAAATAATCCCTTCATGGACATTTTAAGCAGGGATGGGCAGGAGCTAAAATATCCTATATGCAATGGGAGAAGATTTGGGCTAAAATTACCAAATTATGGAGGATTTATCTAACCTTCACAAAATGTGGGTATTGGAACCTGAATTAATTAGCATGGAAATGACTGAGCACATTTAGCTGAATATGTCTCATTAGTATTCAGCATTGCCACCACAGGAGAAAAAGGAAAAGAAACAAGAGAGGCTAAAATGAACAGAGAGAGAAGAAATGACATTTCTTACATCTTCGGGTGATTTTATAAACCATCTTCAGATTCTCCACAAAATTCTACATCAATGCAAGAGATAGTAATAATAATAATTCATTAAAAATAATTTAATTATAGGATGCACATTGCCGAGGCCTTCTGGACAGATTAAAATTAACGCACAATCACCTCTCTGTTTTATATTACTTCCCACCACCACAATATCTGAGGTCTAGAGCTCCTGAGAGTCTTCCACATGAAATCAATAGCAATAACCGAGTCCCTAGTGGACTTAAGGGCGTCTGTGGGTCAAAATTCTATAATAAAGATACCCAAATATTTCCCAGTAGATAGGTGCTCCGATATTATGGTGATGAGGGCCATATAGCAACCTTAATAAGGATTGTGATGCTCTGAATGTGCTATTTCATTTATTGCTCATTTTTGATGCATTGGTGTTATTCAACACGTGACAGAGAACACAGTGGAATGAGGTTACTTATGATGTGCAAGCATCTTCTGTTATGATAGAGTAGCGCCATGAAGTGCATCATACGCAAGAATGTTCTAAAGGCACGGATGTCTTTATATCCCTTATATACAGTATTATTTAATTCATATGTAAGTGTTTAGAAGCCCCAGACAGGGAGCAGGGCCCTGTTGTGCTAGGCTCTGTACAAACGGAACAAAAAGACAGTCTCTTCCCCCCAAAGTCCCGGTATAAGATACAAAACGAGTGAATGTGGACAGCCGGAGGAGTACAGGGAAACAATGGGTATGTCTATACTGCAAAACAAAACAAAACCTCCCCCCTACACACCCACCCAGTGACAACAAGTTTCAGAGCCTGGGTCAACTGCTTAGGCTTGCAGGGCTCGAGCTACAAGGTTAAAACAACAAGGTAGACATTCCTACGCAGCTTGGAGCACAAGCTCTGAAACCTGGCTGGGGGGTGGAAGATCTCAGCCCAGTCCGCCAGCCCCAGTCAGAACATCTGCACTACAGAGCATGAGCCACAGTCAGTTGACCTGGGCTCTGAGACCTGCTGCTGCAGATGGCTTTTGTGTTTGTTTGTTTTTGTTTTGTAGTGCAGATATACCTTACGAGGCAGTGCTGATCGCTTGATAGGCAGAGGTCAGCAGCTGTCTAACTAGTGTCAAGTTTTTATATGCATCATGACACAGGCATGCGTTGCCAACACCAAGCATTCAAAAATCACATGTCAGGCTCCAGAAAACCGTAAAATTAGCTTAATGATAGGATTTATTTTTTAAAAAAAAGAACAAAACAAAAAAACCACTATTACTTTTAAGGTCCTTTTTACATTCCTTCTGGTTTCTGTGCCTTTCAAGGTGGACTTGCTTCACTTCAAACAAAGAAAAATCAAAGCAGATATCATCAGGCAAACTCTTTATTCCAGCCATGGGGGATTTAAGAACACCACATATCACAAGATTCACAATAAAGCTATGAACACTGGCCCCACTTCATATCCTCCTAAAATTCAACTCTGGGGAATGTTGCAGGGTCAGTTGAAGAGAAAGAGATTGAATCAGGTGGAGTGATAAGGAGTGTTTACTCGGTTACAGCTTTTAGTCCACTCGTTCCCCTTTGTCACACGCGTCCAATAAAGTGAGCCCCGAGTTCACTGCATTACAACTTCGTATCTAAATTAATATGTAAATACACACACTTCTACAAGGCCCCATCAAATTCCTATTTGGTAATATAAAAGATTATAAAATGAATATTAATGGCTAGGGGAGGTGTATAATTATATCTGCCCCTGTTTGTTATTTCCCACGAAACTTGCATAGCATATACTTTTATTTTAACAGCAGGAATGACCATGAAGTCCTTTAATAAACTAGCTACAAGGAAAGAACTAGGGGGAGAGATCCCGAGCCTTTCCTAACAGGCAAGCTGCCTGGGAAAGAATGATAACACCCTTTACCACATTCTTTGTCCAGGTGGTGAGGAGAGGAATAAAAGGGAGAACACAGCTTACTCATATTATGCCCTCGTTACCATGGTACCTATCGGGTAGGTCTGCCCTGCTCCAGCCACTGCTAGAAAATTGCCCTCATTTGCTCCCTCTGTCCCTAACTTCAAGGCTAGAAAGTTGCTGTGGTTTGCTTTCCCCCGCCACCCCCAACTTCAAGGCTAGAAAAGTGCTGTGGTTTGCACACAATTATTGCTTATGTAGTACATGGCATTTTCAGCCCAAATCAGGGGTCCTGCAGAGGACAATTCATGTCCAAAGCCTGGGCCCAACTCCCAGCCCCCCCAGGAACGTGGCCCAGAGCGGATGTCTTTTGTCCCCACACCCACAGGGAAAGGTTCTTATCTTGAGATCTCAAGCAGGCCCTCTTCAGAGGGTGGAATGCCAGCGTTGGTGTGTATAAGGGCAAAAGTACATGGTTTGGTGAGGTGTACATATGGCTCCTGGGGGCATTTCCTACCCCAGACGGCCAGGTAAAAGTTCCACTATGCAGCAGCCATTTTGCCTAGGGTAGAGAGTTCCTGCTATAAAGCAGCCAGTGTGTTGTAGGGGGAAGAAGTATCCGGCCCCAGGGCATCTTTCTTTCCCTCCTCCTCTCTTTGATCTTGGCAGGATCTGACCCTTCGGAATTTGTTACTTTGATTTTTTTCCCCTTCTCTGCAGACTTAATGAGCGCTGTCAGCTGTGCGTATTGTTCTCAGTTTGTCAAAGTCCCCACAAGAAGTTGAATGCATTTACCAGTGAGTTAAAAAATTAAAATAAAAGCCTGTTTCCCTATTTAACAAGGGAAAAATGGACCTGAAAAACTGCTTTGTAATGTAATATGGCAAATTGCACATTTATCACAACTTTTACACGACTTGAACAGATATTTTGGTTAGGTTTTTCATCTTACACTTGACAAAATCACCTTTTAGTTTGCCTTTTTTTTTTTAATTATCTTTTTTTCAAAAGGAAAATAAGAGAGGAAAGAAAACGGGGGAGAGTTGCAGCTGAAAAATTCATTTTTGGGAGCACTTTTTCTTGCACAGAAGCTTTGTGGGCTTGTTAAGTGCTGTAGTTTCAGAACAGCTCAGGGCCTGCCTTATTTTCAATAGCTCAGCACGCACCATTGCAGCTTTATTTCCAGGCAAAATGGACACACATTCAGCTGCCATTCGAGCACTTAAAATAAGGCCAGATTTTCAGAAGTTCTCAGCTCCCTGACTCTTATGGTGAGATTTTCTCAAGCATCAGATATATTCGGAAGAAAGTCTTTTGCAACTCTAGCTATTTATTGCTCTCCCCCCCGGATCAAATGAAGTGACTCTTTTAGATGAGCTGGAGGAAAGATGTCCTTTTGGACCAAATCCTGCTCAGTTTACTCACATCATTAGTCCTGTGTTCATTCTG
>ML675623.1:11078599-11212938 GCA_007922155.1 Mesoclemmys tuberculata
ACAAGGCAAGCAGGATTTGAATCTAATGAAACTAGTGAAGTCTGAAGTCTTTTTGTTTGCATGTGTCTTCAGCATTGTGCTAATGCATGGGAATAAGAAGGCTTCTAAGCAAAGTGAGCAGTCATGGTTTAAGAGGGAAGGTCCTCTCACATATCAGTAAATGGTTAAAAGATAGGAAACAAATGGTAGGAATAAATGGTCAGTTTTCACAGGGAAGTAAATAGTGGGGTTCCCCAAAGGTCTGTATTTGGACCTGTGCTACTCAACAGATTCATAAATGATCTGGAAAAGGAGGTAAATAGTGAGGTGGCAAAGTTTGCAGACATTTCAAAATTGCTCAAGATAGTTAAATCCAAAATTGATTGTGAAGCGTTACTTACACCTTAGAAAATAAAATCCCAAGTATACAAACAAAATGATGGGGTCTAAATTTGCTGCTGCACTCAAGAAAAAGGATCTTGGAGTCATTATGGATTGTTTTCTGCAAACATCTGCTCAGTGTGCAGTGGCAATCAAAAAAGCTAACAGATTGTTAGGAAAGGGATAGATAATGGTCCATCTAGCCCAGTATCCCATCCTCTGACAGTGGCTGGTGCCAGACGCTTCAGAGGGCCTCCACTCCAACAGTTCTGAAGGGATCTGGTGGTTTTGCTGCTCCCTTCTGTGCTGTGCAATAGAGGAGATGATATAGGCACATCTCACAGTTTTAACTTAACCCTCACCCACCAAAAACATCCTGTTTCGTTTGCTGCCACATGATAAATTGGTGGCCCCTGGTTGTACACAGAAGAAAGATGTATAGTCTTCTGGCTAAGGTGCTAGACCTGGATTCAGTCTAAATTCAGTTCCTGGCGCTGCCCCAGACTTTGTATATGACTAAGGGCAAATCACTCTGTGCCTCAGTTTCTCATCTACAAAAAAAGTAGGGTTGTACTGATACAATTTAAATAGGCAAAAGGGAAAGGAAATAAGCTCTTTGGAATCTTACTTTGCATTTGTAGCACAACGCGGCCCTGGTTTTGGCTAGGAATGCGAGGTGCTACTATATAAATAATTATATTTGAGAAGCTAAAGGCAATTCTTGCTCGCTAGCAGCAGTTAGAATTTAAGTATCTTTCAAGTTCAAGGGATTAAAAAAAATTCTTTGTTCAGGGGAAAGTATGAGACAGATTAAAACTGTCAGCCCCAACGTGGGAATAAAAAAAGAATGTGTCCACTGGATGATTTGATTAGAGAGAAGAGATCAATGAAGTGTCAGACTAATTTTGCTCCCTGATTAAAATCCTGAAGTATAGAATATTCTTGAGAAGTACATTTAGAACCTCATCACTTTAAGTTGAACTCTTTTACCCTTTCAAGTTTCTTGACATGAGTGTGTCACTCATACAGACAATGGAAACGAATGATCATCCAAATGGTGGATGTTTACATTAAGAAGAGTTATCCATCTTGTATTTTATCCCTTCTGATTGATGAGTGGGTGTCAGTTTACACAGCTTTTGAGACCATGTCTCATTTGTATGTGGGGAGTGGGTTTTAATATTCTCACTGCTCAAAATCTTTAGACAACAATGAGCACATATTCAACATTAGGCTCCATTGCATAAATGGCAATTATCAAATAGATAATCAAAAAACAATCTGGTGTGGTGTTCGTGCAACAGTCTATCCTGCACATGCAAGATTAAGGAAACAGAGTCCCATAAATTTCAGAAACACAGTGTCAAGGCCATCAGATGATGTTTCAATATTAAAAAGAGGGGTCTGTCCTGTCCACGTAGTAACACTGGATTCCTGTAACAAAGACACTCACTATCTTCAGGTTGAATAGAATTTGAAGGCTTCAGGAGTGCACTTGTGCCTGATCCAGTGCATCTTGGACGTCTTTGGATCAGGCTGCATGCATCTAGCACATATAGTGTTTGATTAATCCATTTTGCATGGAATAAATGCATTCCACTGTTTGTCTGTGACAATCCCACTACATGAACAGAACCGGCAGTTACTAATTCAGCATATGGATATAATGGAGTGGCCCTTTGGCACTCTCAGAAATGCCTTATTAAAATTCAGCCAGAAGCTGAAGGAAAAATTGGGATGACTTTCCTACTTCTGGTAGAGCCCTTTCTGATCTCTGGATACTACTTAAAGAAACCCAGCCATGAATGACTCCTGGGGCACATAAACACAGTTGTGAAGAGTATATACTTCGCCCTCACATACCCACCCACTCACACCCTTCTTATTATACCAGCTGAGCGCTGGGCCAGATCTTCAGTATACCCGCTGTGCTTTTCAGGAGCAAAATATATACATGGATCTCTTAACTCTGCTGAAAGTGACAGAGCTACGTAGATTTACACCAGCTGAGAATCTGGCCCACAAACACATGCCCGTGAGTGCCCTTCAGTTAAATTTGCTTGCTGGATAGAGTTGACTCATCTACAGTTAGGTTCACAAGAAAGCATTTTTAATTTAAGCAGGAATTCAGGTTTCTCCAGTCCCCCCACACCAAGTCTCCACAACTCTCCACTTCCCCTAATATTAGGGTTTAGCATAAGCAAAATGGAAACATCTTTCTGACAGCCCTTTTTTGACTAGATAGGAAAGATAAACTAGCAGATGGGACACTGGACAGGAGGGAGGGATTCAAGAGAAGTTCAGTTCCTAGCTCAACCAGCGATTTCCTGTGACACCTTGGGAAAAATCACCTAATCTACCCTGTGCCAGAGTTCCCCATCTCTAAGAGGTGTTGTGAGGACAAAAATATATTAATGACTGTGAAATGCTCAAGTGCCACAGCAATGGGGATCCTTATAAGTAAGTTATATTTTAGATCACTAGAACAAGTGACGGTATGTTACTGTTCAGATAAAGCTCCCATTGAGGTAAGGCTAGCTTGGTTGCACCCTATGAAAACATAGGCTTGTGAACTGAACTCCATGATGTCCTGTTCAGCTGTCTAAACCTGACTATGTGCTTATATCGATTACATAAGCTCTGTAATAACTAAGCAGGGGATCCATTAAAGCCCCTTTCTCAATTATATGCAAAAGGAAGAAACAATATTATAAATACTTGCTACGGGAGAGACTTTGAAAGAAAAATTATCTCACATTTGTATGCGGTTGCTAATCCAATATATTTCTGTGATAAATAATGCATCATTACATTAGCACTCAGGTTTCTAATTGCTTTTTTCCCCTCTTATTGCCCTCAAGCCGTGCTTCTTTCATCTCTGAATTAGTATGATTGCACTTTTTTCCCCTCCCTGATGAAACCAAAGCAGAGCACACCTCAATATAAAGGGATTTTTTTCCAACTAAACAGTGCATACGATCTCTTAAAAGCTTAAATATAAGGGAAGGAGGAATCAAAGATAAATAGCTATAGTAGCAATCATCCCTATTTGCAATAAATGTTATTAACGAGCTGCATACAGCAGTATGTTTGCAAAATGAACAAAAGTTCTGATGCTGCAGATGGAGAGACCAACATGGAACCCCACTGAGTTAATTTAGAATTTGTCTTTTTCAGAGCTTGTCAATGAGATCAGTCCTGCCATGTGGACTCCCTGGTCATTGGGTGCCTACTTCTCCCATCAGAAGTAAGTTTGGGGAAAAAAAAAGAGTTGGCAGAGCCTTAACTCCAGACCCCAATGGGATGATGACACTTGCAGCTGATTTGGCATAGAGTGATTGGCAATTTGCTGCTAGTAAAGACCATCAGCAATTTACTGCCCCCAGAAAAAGGGCAAGCAAAGATGGACTGTTGCTTTCCTTTCCTGCTGCTCCTGGGACAGTGCACTTAGGTGCTGCCTGGTATACAGGGCTTGCCGCAAATCTGGGGGGTGGTGGTTAAAATGATATATTGCCCCATATTCAATGGGCTTTCACATGGGTGCAGAGGACTGCTCTAGTTGGTCCTATTGCAGGAGCAGTGTCAAAAATAGGTGTACTCTTTAATTTATTAGACTAGGAAAGCTTTGCCATCTTGATATAATGCTCCAGATGTCTTCAGATCCAGTGCGCCCCATCCCATTCTTTTAAATGTTTAAACTCAATCTGTAGCATCGCTGTTGTGCAAAAGAAAAAAAAAGTCACAACGGAATTCATTGCCATTCAATGTGAAGAATACATCTCACATGGAGAGATTGCATTTGAAATATATCTATGATTGGCAATATTTAAGTGCAATGCCTCCAGCATTTTTCTCTTCCAAGATGACAGTAATTGAAAGATGGATTCATGCAATCTTGACATTTATAATTCAGCTGTGGAAAGGTCAACTTCCTTTTGGAATCTTATTTAAACTGGTAGAAGAATGGCGTACAAATGTCGCATCATCTTGCTGATAGTGTCACAAAAGCTTTGATTAATAAGAGTTTCAATTTGCAATATAGAATTATATACAAAAAAAGCTCTAAACACAGTCCCAGTCCCATGAAGGGCCTGATCCAAAGTACAATGAAGTCCGTGACAAGACTCCCGTTGATTCCAACAGGCTTTGGATCAGGTCCGAATTGACATGCTCAGGAAAAGACCAATCTTTAATACTACACTGAAATATCCTATTCTAGTCATGACTGCTCTGAAAGCCCCTTCCTAAATATTGGGGTTTAGCACAGGAGGAAAGGAAACATCTTTGCCACAGCCTATCTTTTGAATAAAATGAGGCTAAGTAGCAATGCTATGGCATTGGATATATCTCACTTAATCAACTCCCTGCCACTCCAAGGAACTCAAGCATTAGTGCACCTTGGCTCTGCGTACAACACGCACTAGCTCAGCATCCTAACATTTGGGTCTAATTCTGGTTGTTGGGATTGGAGGTGGAAGGGGTTGGTGTCAGTGGCCTGTGATGTACAGAAGACCAGACTACAGCATCTACTGGCCGTCAACTCTGTCAGTGCATTACGTATGCCAGCTAACTAGAACCATTTGCAGCACGTTGCTCAACACTCCAGTTGGTGTAAGGCTGGCTTGGCTGCACCGTGTGACAACACAGTTTAGTGCACTGGAATCTGTGTGACCCATTCAGATGCATGAAACTGACTGTGTGCTTATATTGATTGCACAGGCTCTGCAGTGACTGAGCAGGGAATCCAATAAAACCCATTAATTATGGGTGAAGCAAGAAAGAACACTATAAACATGTCTAATTTTCCTCTGAAATATTTTTTCCTAATCACAGTAGCTTTGAAAACAACTTCTCTCTCCTCAAGTTGTCTGCAGAAGAAAGTAAAAAGAATTTAAAGTTCACATTGAAATCATCAAGGAAAATCAATGCCTTAAAACCTGCCATTTTGGAGTTCTTAGGGGTTTTTAAAAACTATAATCTTCTCCTTCCCCTGAATGGTCCTGAGCTGAGATAAAGGAACAGAATCTACACCTATTACAAGCTGAAAACCCCCACTACTTTAAATAAAGCTAGGCATTTGATTTATGTTCACTGGACAACTATAGGGCATCTCCAGACAGGACAGACAGCAGCTGAATAACAATGATTCAAAGCACTTTCCTTGTCAGTTCTATGCTGCGATGGCATTAATAAAAGCAAATGAAATATATCAGTGCTTGGATTCATTTTTAGTCTGCCATTACTTGGCTTGACTTGGAGCCCTCTGGAGTCAACGTGGTAAATTCCTATTTAAGGAGGGTGCAGTTCTGATGCCTTGAGGAGGACCATGGGAATGGATGGGCAGGTTTTAAGACATGTTCCCTTCTCTGTGTAACTGGCCAACACTGGAACAAAAATTTAGGGCCAGATCCTCAGCTAATGTAAATTAGTGTCGTTCCACTAACGTCAATGGAGTTATAATGATTTATATCAGCTGAGGGGCTGGCACTAAAAGCTTGTCTAGACTAGAATTTATGCCAGCAAAACATTTGTCACTCAGGGGTGTGAAAAATACAGCCCTGAGCATCATGCTTATGCTGGCAAAACTTATGTGTGGACAGCGCTACGTCAGCGGGAGATGCTCTCCTCTGACATAACTCCCGCTGCTCGTTGAGGTGATTTTATTATGTCAGCGAGAGAGCTCTCTCTGTCGACATAACCTGGTTACACAAGCGTTTTTACAACAGCACAACTGCACCAATACAACTGTGCTGCTGTATGTTTTAAGTGTAGACTAGCCCTTAGTAACAATGGTCCTGATTTATTTTATTCATGGTTTATTCTAAGAATCTGAGTATCCCTAGGCCTCTAGCATGACCTAATTAACACCTTCTAAAACTCCAGTCAAGACAAAGCAATTGTACCTTAGTGCTAAATTGGTCCACTTAAAATCCAGGCTTTTAATTCAACAAGTTTAACACATGCCAGGGTAGAATTACTTTGTCTTGACTAGAGTTTTAGGTGGTATTAATTAGCTAGATCGTGTTACCTGCTGAAACACCACATCTTTAAATCCTATTCCGAAAACACTGTGAGGGAGCCTACTCCTTAATTCAACATGCTAGTTCACATGGAGACCATAAACAGCCTGATCTACACGCAGATTATACATATTTATTTATTTTAACTCAAGTTAGGCCATGTCTACAATACAGCTGATACTGCAGCATAGCTACAGAACTGCAGCTGTCTGCTTTTAGTCCAGACGCTTGCTACAGCAGAGGAAAGGTTTTTCTCTGTTGCTTGTAGTTAATCCACCCTCCACCACCCAGAGGTAGGTTGATCTAACTGTCACTCAGGCGCATGACTTTTTCCATACCCCTAAATGACGCAGCTAGCTTGATTTAAGTTTTAGGTGTAGACCAGGCCTTAGTTAACTGAAGGTTAAAACACACACACTTCCCCCTAATGAAAACACAGCCAAATGTGGCTATTCACATGCTCCAATCAAGGATTTAGATTTTAAGATCTCCATTAAAGGGTGTGCCTCATCATCTGAGTTTGTACATTGCCCAGCATAATGAAGCCTTAACCCTTGCTGACATCTTTGGGCACTATGGTAAACAAAGAAATAAATAATAGGAAAGAAAGAAAGAGGCATTTCTCTACTGAAGTCATTTTCAACTAGAAAAATCTGTGTTTACCCTCCACTGTCATGAGTTTTGCTATGGCCATTTGTACATTCAAAAATTAAGTCGATGCAGCTATATCGCTCAGGAGTGTGAAAATCCACACCCCTGAATGATGTCAGTAAGAAGATCTAATCCAACGTGTAAAGAGTGCTAGGTCGACAGAAGAATTCTTCTCTAGTTACTGGTCGCCTAGCTGTGCCTTTTGGGGGAGTGGATTAACTACCCCGACAGGAGAACCCTTCCCATTGCTGTTGTGTTTACATCAATACACTATAGTAGTGCGGCTGCACTGCTGTCGTGCTTCACTGTAGCTACACCTCTGAATGACCTAGACGGGTTGACTTGACCTTCGAGTGTAGACCTGGCCTCAATGTATAACAGATAATTACTGCAAAATGAATAAGTAGAGGAAGAAAATTGGAGAAGGATAGTGACAAAAGATAAAGGGAATTTGAGACTGTGGCAGGATTTGGAAGACTAATAGGACCCCCAACCATCCTGTTCAAAGCAATTTGTCAGACAGACACTGGAGATAAATAGCATAGATTCAGAAAGCTGGGGTGGTATCATTAACATGAACAACCAACCACAAGAAATGGTCCTCCCCTGTAGTGCTCAGACAAAGTTAATTTTGGTTCCCTTTATTTACACTGACCTCTCATCTCAACCCCTTCACAGAAAGTTAGTGTGGGGAACATACACCCCATCAAACCCTCACATCAAGTTAGGAATAGAAAGCTTATGTCATTGTGTAAAAGTCACCTTTGGATTTCTCAACAATGTAAGCTGTCATCCTGATAAATCTTTTCACATACCTAAGGGAGAAAGACCAGATCAGGGAACTTTCATTTGATCTCACTCTAAATTTAGGGCAAGGTTCTGATACTCCAGAAATAAGGTGTTGCACAAAGTAAATATCTTCACTGAAAACATTGGGACTACTTGAGAAGTGGGATCACTCAACTGAAGATACGGTCACTCTTATTCACCAACCCAGAAAACCACAATAAACACATGCTTAATTTTAAGCACATGAATAATCCCACTGAAGTCAGGGAGACTACTCATATGCTTAAAGCTAAGCATATGCTTAAGTGCTTTGCTGGTCTGGGGCCTTTGCATACCATCTTACCCTTCCAATAGTCCACCGATTTCAGTGGAACTATTTCCAGAGCAACGTGAGTAAGAGTGGCAGAAGCTACTCTTCAGCAATATGGATGAAACAGAACCCGATCTGAATTAACTTCTGGTTTTAATTTTGGTTGTGTGTGACTGCAACTTGAAATGGTTTTGCCACCGTTTTCCACAGGTGGGACCATGGAAGCGGATATCTCACTCCTCAGAGTAAGCAGGGATGCTAGGCTGCATCTCTTCCATGAGAGCTGCTTCAAACCAGGTCCCTGTGCTGCTCGCCTGTGTGCCATTTTGGTCCGGGCACAAGCATTTGCTGATTGGTGTGGGAAAGTTTCCTACAACGGGGGAAGAAACAAAGCAGCTCTGCCGAGGAATCTCTGGCAGAGCATTGGCAAGTACCGGTTATGTGTTAGAATTACAGCTTGGAATTATTTCCAAAATGATGTGGGGGGGGGTTGTTTTGTTTTTTGAAGTGCCAGTACAACCCTCAAAATGTAAGTTTATTGAATAAGGCTGAAGAGCAATAAACCAACAGTATGCATCCACCAAAATAAAAACTTTCACTTATTTACAAAGTTCAGTAATTATGGAAGTTGTTCACATGCAGAGATTAATGCACAGGCTAACAGTTGGTCGTAGTGTTTGGATGCCATAAATTCTAAAAGCAATCAAGTAGATATACACCAAACACATTAAGTTCTGCTATAGGCCAGTTAACTAAACAGTGACCTGGTCCCCACAGAAAGATTCACACATTCTAATTCATTTCCTTATTTTAAGCACAAGCAAAGTTGTTAAATAAAGTAACTGTAGCCGTTTACTGTGAACTAGTGACTACAGTAGCAAGTTAACATACCCTTCTCAACAGCACCACCACTCGTGTGGGATTAATTGAAACCATGCTTCAGAGAATGAAAGGACAAAAACTAAAATACAGGCTGGTTTTGTGAATGGAGGCAACATCTAGTGTGTGCACAGTGCAGTCGTTGGTACAGAACAGTAAGGCCCTAGTAACCTAAATTAAAACTGGTTTGTTCTAATTATGTGATGGACGAAAGCGTTCACAACTAAAGGCTCTGAAAGTGCACCATCAGAATCTATGTTTAGGTGCTGCTTGAAAGAACCACACACAGTGTGAGGCAACACAAGGAGGTGTATCGTATTTGTATACACTACCGTGGGCCACACTAACATTACTATACAAACAATAGGAAGTTAAGGTCAGACTGTTCAACAAGCAGTATGAAGGGATAGGCATTACGTAAAGAATCCACAGCTGCAGTTCTTTTAAGGTTTTCTACCTTGTAGGAGGCATAAATAAAGACAATTATACTGTCATTATTACAAACCGAAGAATGAGCAGGCTGGTTATTAATAGTGAAAACTCATTCTAGTTTACACCAGGAGAATCCCAGATAGCCAGTTACTCAGCTCTGACAACTTTTTGCCACCCAGAGTGGAAGCCAATAAGCAGGTTCACTTGGTTTGCACAAGCAGTAACTGAGGGCAGAATTGGGCCCCTACCTCCAAGCTGCTAGTCTGATTGCCTCATGGCTATGTGATTTGACCATCTGAAATATCCTGAATCAGATCACCTTCAGGGTACAGTGCACAAGCTTGCTTTGGAAACAAAAATGGGATTGTTGGAATCAGGAGAGGAGCCTTTCCTAGAACGCATCATCCGGTAATGTCAAGAGTGCCAGGAGAATATGGCTGGACATCCCTTTCTGTAAAAGCATTTCTAGAAGTTTAAATAAACCAAGTACGGGGGAGAGAGGGTTAGGCACCAAGCCAACATTTAGTACTAAAGTGGACGTTTTTTAGTCTCAATTTTTGTGCTTTGCTTCTATTTGAATAATCACAACAAAAGCTTTTCAAGCACTGTGACTTCACACTATCAATCTTAAAAAGGCAGAATAAAAATAGGAGCTGCCAGCCCCCACTCCTTTCTCATGGAAACAAATGGATGACTGCGGCATTACTAAACTTTGTACACGGCTTATCTCTCCTTGTGACAGGCATTACAAGCCCAATATTTGCTATTTAAGTCTTTTTGAACTAGATCCATACTCCCTAGCTACACAGGGCTGGTTTGTTTTGTGAGCTTCAGGCAGTGGTAGCCTATATATCTGCATCTTATTTTTCCTAGGAAAGTGACACAGTTAGAGTGGATATGAAATGATTATGTAAGAACAATATGTCATCTGGGGGGAAGTTTAGTACTGATAAATCCAGGTGGATTTTTCCATGAAAGGCCTCAACAAGCATGAGTAAATGCACTGCTGAGACTTGTCCTACTTCATATTTAATCCAAACAATTAGGTACATACCCAGTAGGAAGTAAACTGAGATCTGGAGAGGGGACTGAGATTGATTTGACATAGATATATATATATATCTATATATCTATATCTATATATCTATATCTATATATCTATATATATATATATATATATATATATATATATCTATCTCAAAGCTGAGGCGGAGTCTTCCCCACTAATGATCAGGACCCTGACTATGGCAGTCAGGACCAAGGGTCAGAGCACAGAAACCTGAGACTGAGAGATGCAGATAAATTGTAGTTAAGTTCCAGTCCAAGGTCAATACCAATGGTCAGAGTTCAAATCAAGCCAAGCTCAAGAACAGGGAGCAAGAGTAGCCATGGCATGTACAGGAGATTCAGGAAGCATGCAGACAACAGTGTTAGGACATCCCTTGGGTTTATATAGGGCGGGGAAGCCAATCACCTATGAGTCTGCTGCCTGTCAGAGCCCATGAGGCAGGACTTCCTGTGGTCTGTGCCCTGAGCTGCTCATGGGGTACAATCAGGTTATAGCTGCTGCTGGGTGAGCATAGAGATGTCAGCTAGCTGGCAGTTCTGGAGGCCCAGGTTCAAGACCTGATGGGCCTTATGTTGAGGTAAATTAGAGCCTCAACTTTCCTTTGACCAGTGATGGAAAGTTAGTAATACCTGAGAGGAAATTTTCAAAGTAGCTGATTTGAGCCAATGGGTTGCTTGTGTCATTGGCAGCTGTGCCTGTGAACAAAACAGCTCGAAGTGTTCCTACTCTGCTTGTGCATGTACTGACGTTTGCAAATACAAAGTGAGGGGTGTACATGCAATATGCAAAAAGGTAACATTTATTGTTACTTATGAAACATGGCACAATAGCATGCTTGATAATGACTTACGCTCATAACTGAAACATGCACATACATCAATCTAATGATATCTGTTCCTCACAGCAGAGAGTCCCATCTTATAAGGTCCTGAGCTTCTCTTGGGAGATGCTGAAAACTTTCAGCTCCCACTGAATTACCCAAGAGGAGCAGAAGTACGTTCTACACCTTACAGAGAAGATCTCAGCTCCTTACAGGGTCAGGCCTTAAATCTTCCTAGAGAACATTCTTCCTACCAAAACCTACATACATCTTTCAAGTACCACAATTTTCCTGCTCAGTAACAAATGCCTGAGAGCACAAACCACAGGGGGGCAGTGCAGAAATCAAAGCTAGATCTTCATTCCCAGAGAAAGGGTTTAAAAAAAAAAAAAAGTCCCTGTTTCCCCCAGTGCTATGCTGATAGCTATGGTACATGTCCAGTAATGGCAAATACCTGAAGCAGGTATCCTATATTAGGAACTTTGGTTAGGAATTCGACACATCAGAAATGACATGAGCTACATTAGTCTCTTTGTAGCTGCCATAATAGATAGATGGCATGCTTTGACACATGCCCAGCCAATTTGACCTCAGGATCAACCCTGGATGTCAATGCATTTCTTGGAAGGTGTCTCAAGAGCACTGTAATCTTTGTGGTGAATCCCTGAGATGCACAATGGCCTCATTCATGTCACTGAACAAAGTATCAGATAAATTAGGTACAATAGAAATAAATGTATGTTCAAATACAAAAAAGCATGGGAGAAATCTTAAGCAGACCTGATGTGAGATTTCACACGCAAAGGATTATTATAAAGCTTATGCTGTTCCATTATTGTTAGCTCCAAAATTCTGGAACTCATCCATAGTTAGAGTCATATACTGTTAAACTGCCTTGCACACTTTAAATAACCTGGAAAGGATCCTGTGACCCAGAACATGTATAGTTTCAGAACCTGGGCATTGCTATATGATGCTTGTAAACCAAGGAACATGTGAGCTGTACAAATACATTGTTAGTAGCATACAAAAAAACATACAATTAAATATGGACACGCCTTAAAGCCCCACTCTTTGACTAGTTTACAACATGCCCTGGGTAAGGGGCAAAGCTGCACCACAGCAGAGACACACACCAGAGAATGCATTGTGTTTCTGCTGATATTCCTCTTCCTTTACTCTGGAGAGGGAACAAGTTGCTTCACTCCTTTTCGTGGAGCGACTGACGCCCCCCATTTGTGCCCACAGAAGAGCTCATCCCACTGTCCTTCGCCCTCTATTCCCTGCCTGGCCACCATTTTACAAACACAGAGTAAGTGGCCAACAGCCTCACCCTCTCTCCACCACAAACAGAAGCATGATCCGAGCTAGGCTGAGCAAAGACTCCATTCCTCTCCCTTGCTCCTCGATGCACCAGAGCGCAGGCTGGGGTAACCTACCCCTGGGCAAACAGGCCTTCAACAGGAGTGTCTTTTCAGCAAACCTCTGGGTGGGGTAAAATGGGGCCAGAACACAGCCCATTATGTGGGACTCTAATGAGCCTGCCACGTTGGGGGAGGGGAAAGCAGCACACCTAATGGAGCATGCAGGCCTATTAAAAGTCTGTGGGGCGAGGGGGGGCAAATAAAGTCAGGAGCTACTGGGCCCTTGGCCCATGGTAAATAGCACCCCTCCCCCCGTCACGTACCCCCCAGCATTACACAATTTCGTGAGATGGCAGGGAACCTCTCCAGTCAAAAACAGGCACCTGTTTTTTTTAACTGCCAAGGGGCAGGCGCGTGCAGAGGGCTGCGCAAACAACGTCCCTGTCCGACACCCTTCTGCCAGGCGTTCCCGGCAGCAAAAAGGGCCCCCTTCCCTTTTCTAAGGAGCCTTTCACACGGCGTAAACACGAGCCCTGGCCCAGAAAGGGGGCAACCCCTGGGCATCCTTGGCGGGCGAGGCTCCCCCACCAGGACACGCTGGGGCCAGGCGTGGCTGGGGAAGGGGAGCCAAATAAACCTGGGGAAAGCAGCACTTAACAGCATGAGGGAAGACTCCATGCCACCCCTCCCCCGGGCCCTCGCAGCAGTCCCTACCTCAGGCTGGCTCGGGCACCGGCCAGTTGCTGAGGTGACGTCCCGGCTCCCCTCTCCCAGTTTGTGGCCCTGGGCTGGTGGAGTCAGCAGCAGCTCTGGCCAGGCACTGCTGCAGCCTGGGCTGTGCAAGGGCTCTGCCACCTGCCCCAGCTGAGGTGAATCAGCTCTGATTGCTGGCTGGGAAAGCTCCGGTAGGCGGCTGCCCTGGGGGCTTGTGTTCCGAGAAAATCACCTCAGCGCCCTCGCCTCAGCTCCCCGGTGTCTGGCCACTGGGACCCCACGCCCTGCCGGGGGGCTGCCTCAGCGCAGGGGCAGCAAGGACCCGTCATGACGTCCCTCCCGCCACGGCAGTGCTCCCCGAGGAAGGTAGGCGTTTCTTTCTCCCTCAGCCCGCCCCAGGTTCTCATCCTCCGGTGCCCGTAACCACGGGCACGCTTGGCGTTACTCTCTTGTCCCCTTCTTTCCTAACCAGGGGAACGCCTTTGATAGTTCAAAATGGAGCCCAGACGCCCCCAAAATGGCATAACCGAAATGTAAACGAGGCCTGGCCCATTCAGCCAGCTCCTCTTGCCGGGAGTTGCCATCCCTCCGTGGCTTCAGGCCAAGAGGCTTTAAACGCTGTGGTATTAATGAGTGCCAAACACCGTACAGCAGGTCGGTGCTGTCAGGAGACAGGAAACCCCATTTTGGTACATAAGTCTTTTATCTTTATTCATTACATGCATTGGGAAGCATGGACCCAGTCCAATACCCATTGCTGTTAATAAAAGGGTTCCTATTGACTCCGGTGACCATTGGCTCAGGCCTTATGTGTATCACCTTTCTTGGTAAAATTTGGGCTTGATTCCGGAAAGTACTAAGCACCTCACCAGGATGCAGAATGGCCACAGGCCTCACTGGCTTTCAAAAGCTGCCGAGCACCTCAGAGGATCAGGCCATTAGGCTGCCTTACTAGCTCCGTCGAGGAAAATATTGCTACAGCCTATGACATCTCATGGCAAACAACTGCACAGCGTGTGTACATTGACCTTCTGTGTTAGAATAACTTCATCTGACAGAAATCAAGCTCGAAGCGTTTCGAGAGGGAACGCAGAGCCCTGCCAGAAAGGGCAGATTTGGCTTCTTAAAATAATCCGTTCATACAGCGTTTTTCATCAGCTGACTCTTCCGAAAGACAATTCCTTGTTGCAGTGGTTTATCTTCAGCTTCTAATTTTCAGAAAGACTGTGACCCAAGTGTCTCGCGTCAAAATCCATTTTCCACTGCGGTATTTAAAATGTGGCTTGTTTCTATTTGTGGCTACGCTGTCTATGTTTATTTCAAATGTATTTGCTATCAAAACCTTTTAATGATTTTCTCTCTCACACACTGCTGGTATTGTTGCTTGCCCACTCCCTGCATGTTCCTCCGCACCCCACTTTTTGGACAAAAGTGGGCATTTGTCTAGTTTGCTCTTGCTAACTGATCAAACCAGGACAGGGCTTAAAAAAGGGACTGTCCCTGACAAAATGGGACATCCCTCCCTGCCTCCCACACGTTCTCAAACAGGAGTACATGCGTCTTCCAGGGGGTACATCAACTCATCTAGATATTTGCCTAGTTTTACAATAGGCTACATAAAAAGCACTAGCCACGTCAGTACAAACTAAAATTTCATAGAGACAAAGACTTGTTTATACTGTTCTATGTACGACAGTATACACTGACATGTAAGTACAATATTTGTCTTCCATTTCATTTATTTTATAATGATATGGTAAAAATGAGAAAGTAAGCAATTTTTCAGTTATAGTGTGCCGTGGCACTTTTGTATTTTTATGTCTGATTTTGTAAGCAAGTAGTTTTTAAGTGAGGTAAAACTTGGGGTACGCAAGGCAAATCAGGCTTCCTACAGGGACAGAATAGTGTGGAAAGGTTGAGAAACACTGCTTTAAATTAAGCTTTATGCTGGTCCTGATACATAGTTGCATTGTCCTGCAAAGGGAGAGCATCTATAGGGTAAGTAATCTGCTACAGACCTTTACAATTTACGTACACCAGCTCATTTCCACTGGCCAGCATGTATGTGGGGACAGGGTGGAGCCGTGCCTCATCCATTCCCTACTCTTCACCAAACTTCTTGCTTGCATTAAAAAACAAAAACAAAACAAACCCTCCATAATGATTTACTCTCCGATTAAGGAAAAACAGAACAAGAAAGAACAAATGTAAGGTTTCCATGAGAGAACACAGCATGTGTCTCTTAAATGTTATGCCTCACAAAACAGCAATTTGCCTCAGAGAGTAGACTCCTAAAAGTGTAAAGGTGCAATACATAGAAACAAAACTATAATTGTTGCTTACCTTTGAGGATCTGGGCCTTAGGGTAGGTCCACACTGCACACAAAGCTGGGGCTCTGACTCATATCTGAGCTCAAGCCCTGCTTCTTTCCACACAAAAAAACCTGTTGGATTCAGGTCAGGAACCACTCAGCATCTGGGGACCCTACTAAGGGGTGGGTCTTGACATGTCAAGTTACATCTATCTTCCTGTTTAAGCGTTGCATTTTTTAAACAATTTGCTAGTGTGTCCTGGCTGGAGTGGGATGAATTACTATAATCTACTGATCAACTCCTACTTTCAAAACGACACAATTTAACATCTAGAGATTTGTTCGGCCTTCTGCAGAAAACAGGTTCATGCTATGTGGTCTGAACTTCACTTCTAGGCTGGATATCAGTCTAGATTCACCCTGACCTGTCCCCCATCACTCTGGTTTATACTAGCAGAACCCTGGAGCGAAACTAGCCTGTTCAGAATGAACAAATGAATAGCCAGACTGGATCAGACCCAAGGCCCATCTAATTCAGTATCCTGGCTCCAACAATGCCCAGCACCAGGTGCTTCAGAGGAAAGTGAGAAAAACCTGCAGTAGGCAGATGTGGAGGGCCTCAGCCAAATCGCATACAGCTAGGAATTTCCTTAAAACCTGAAGCATGATGCCTCCTGCCTCCAAATAACTTTATTTGCATTAATTCTTACAACTCTGGATATTCTTGGTATCCACATAGTTATGCAGTCCTTTTTAAACTAATACTAAGGCCTGGTCTACATCCAGTTTTTATATTGGTTATAGTGGTATAATTACGATGGTTAGGCATGTGGGTTCTTTCCCCCCCCCTTGTGCTAATGCCTCCCCTAGTGTAGACGTAGTTATATCAGGGCTAGTCTACACTGTAAAGTTACTATGTCTCAGGGGTGTGAAAAATCCACACTTAACCCCTGACAGCGCTAACCCAATTTAGCCCGTGGTGTAGACTGCTAAATCAGTGGAAGAATTCTTCCGTCAACCTAGTTACTGACTCTCAGAGGTGGATTACCTAGGGTGAGGAGAGAACCCCTCCCCTCATGCTCACAAGTGTCTACACCGAAACCATACGGCAGCCCTTCTGCAGCTCTGCTGCTCCACTGTTTTAAGTGTAGCCAGTCTGAGGAGTTATACCAGTAGTCAGGAGATTTAGTGGTACAAGGTCTTGTTTCTCTTGGCTTTAGGAGGCAAAATTTAACCTCTGAAGTGCTCTGGAAAATGAGGGGCTAGTGGCACTCAATAGAATCAAGCACAGAGTGGGTAGGAAATGAGTAACCTTCCCTTATCCTCACACAGCTGTGCTAACACCCCATCCCCACAGCTGAGGCGCATACTCTTGCTGGGTCTCTCTGGGTATTTCTAACTACAATTGCACACCTGCAGCTGGCCTGTGTCAGCTGACTCAGGGTCACAAGGCTCCAGCTACCTGTTTAATTGTGGTGTAGCTGTTCAGGCTGTGGGTGGAGTCTGGGTTCTGGGAGCCTCTCCCCTTGTGGGGTTCCAGATCCAGGCTCTAGCCTGAGCCCAAACATCTACGCCACAGTTAAACAGACTCACAGCAAAAGCCCTGTGTTCCCAAGTCAGCTGACAGGCCAGCCATGGAAGTTTAATTGCGGCGTGGACATATCCCTGTTCAAAATAGGGTGTGACCCATGCTTTCCAGATTTGGGTTGGTCAAGAAAGAATAGAGAGGTGGCCGTTTCAAATGGAGAAATTGTTCCATATGGTTGATTGTAACTGCTCTGCAGCCACGCGGCTGACTTTGAAAGCAAGAAGCTTTATCTCTACAGCCTAATCATGATGAACAAACTCCAAAATTAAAAAGGAAAAAAAAAAAGCCAGTAACAAGAAGGGTGTGTCCATCTGTTTGTTCACAGGATTTGAAAAATGTCTATTCCTCATGCTCTGACAGGTCCCCGCAGCATTCATATTCATTTGATTCTTGCATGCCGTGGCTCTGAGTCTATTATATATATATGTCTGTGCACAGTTTTCTGTTTGAGGAGGAGAAATGCTAGGGGACTGATTCTCCTTTCACTTACTGGTGTAAATCAGAGGTAAGGCCACTGCAGTCAGTGAGACACATTGATACAAAGCTGGTGTCAGTGAGCGAAGAATCAGAGCCTCGATGTCCTCAGCATCCTGAGAGTTAACAGATTGTAGCAGCTGTTAGTTGTTGGCTTTGCTACTCACTGTGAATATTAACATAAGACTCCCAGCAGCAGAGTGGCAAAGCATCCATGCTTCCCTTTTATTGTGATGCCAAGTGAGCCTTCTCTGACGCATCTCATTTGTACAGCTGAGTGTGAAGCCACAACACAAACATTCTGCACCTTTGTTTCCAGCACAGCAGGCCTGCTTCTCTTCTTGCTTACTTAAATTGGTGGAGCCACGTGGTGGTAAAACTGATGCAAGTGAAAGGAGAATCATTTCCCAGCACTGGATGTGCAAAACCTTGCTTATTAAATCCATCTCCCCACCCCCCGCTCTCAGAGCCACAATTTGTATGTAATCCACCATCTGACTCAAGTCAGGCAATTAGACTTGGACCTACAGTGACTGTGAAGAGGGCATGAGAATAATTATTGTCATGGCCAATCTGTTTGGAGTGACCACTATGGCCCTCATATCCACTCATACCTTCAAACTGAACATGGGGAGATTTATCCAAACCCAAACAAAGCTCATCTCCCTGATTTATGTTGATAGCCGTGTGATGGGGTCCAGCCTGTCTGACAGACTTGCTCAGACTCCACTAGTAATTGAAAACATGATGCCTGACTCCACAGGGTACACCCTGGGTCCTCAACCCCTAAAGCATAGGAGATTGAATTCGAGCATAGTGGTGCTATGGCTCCATTGAAATTGGCAGTGAAAACGTCTTCATTGATCAGGCTTTGTTAAGGGTCACGTTTTTAATCCTGCATTCGCTGAGCCTGCCTTTTGTACTTGCCAAATCCCAGGCACAATAAAGGTCACTTGGAAACGTCAGTACCAGATTGTAGAGAGAGAACTACAGGCGGAATTAACATTCATGCTCATAAACTATAGGTGCAAAAATCAGAAAGGCCACACTGGATAATATTGCATTATTCTCGCTGCAAAGTGCTGTCATCCAGCTACCCAAGATTTCCCTTCTCTCATTTACCCAAAGCCGAACTGATGAAATAATGATTGAATTGGCCCCCAAAATGGAGAAATGTAACATGCTCCCTGCAATGTTAGTTCTAAATTCAAATGGCCCCATTTCAAGAGTACATTGCCTAAGCTTGTTACTTCCATGCTACTGTTCCTCTTTTAGTCCTCACTGAAGAAAAATCCTCATATCAAAATGCAAACTCAGATTTCTACACCATCTTGACACCAGGCCCTGTAGTTGTCAGTTTCTGTATCAATATAATCAATCCCCATCATCGGTCTTATCATAGCACCTTGGTGCCTAAACTGAAATCAGCCCTCCATTGTTCCAGGTGCAGTACAAACACAATAGGAAACAAACCCTGCCCTACGCTATACAAGACAAAGGAGTGATAGTTAAATTGAGGGCAAACCCGGAAATATAACAATTTTTATTAAAGGTAATGTTATAAAATGATCAAATACAGAGTTTTTGAAGGGAAGAGTTTCTGCACACCTGGGGATAATGCACAGATTATTCAAAAGATACAAGGTTTGGTTCAAAAGTCATACAATACAGAGAGTACATAAACTGCAATATCCCAGATTAAGGGTTATCAGATTAGTGATACAGCTGAGATATAAGCATTCAAACATTTGGGTACATCACTCATGCAAAAGAAATACTGAGGTCGGTTATGGAAAGCAAGTATAACGATGAGTGTTGATTGAATAATAAATTCAGGAGACTTAGTCCTTCAGAAAATATGGACCACAGAACAAAGGATTTTCTGCACTGCTTTTCCACTGTGCTCTGGCTCCTTCCTCCTGGTATTCCTTTGCCCCGTGATGTGTTCTGGTGTCCAAAACCATGAGATGCTGCATCAGCCGAGCATAACGCCAACCGATTCCGTGTGCCTGCGTCACTTGCTCGTTGCAGGGGTCCCATGTGCCAGGGCACCGACAATCTATGTGTGTGTTTGTACCTCATAGACTCATAGACTCATAGACTCATAGGTCAGAAGGGACCAATATGATCATCTAGTCTGACCTCCCGCACAAGGCAGGCCACAAAACCCTACCCATACACATTTATAACAACCCCGAACCCATGACCGAGTTGTTGAAATCCTCAAAAATGAGATTTGAAGACCTCAAGCTGCAGGGAATCCACCAGCAAGCGACCCATGCCCCATGCTGCAGAGGAAGGCGAAAAACCTCCGTGGCCCCTGCCAATCCGCCCCGGAGGAAAATTCCTTCCCGACCCCAAATATGGCGATCAGCTAAACCCTGCGCATGTGGGCAAGACTCACCAGCCAGCACCCAAAAAAGATTTCTCTGCAGTAACTCAGTTCCCATCCCATCCAGCATTCCCACAGACTTATCCAAAATCAATTGCTCAAATTAAACTATCCCATCATAACATCCCCTCCATATACTTATCAAGCTTAGTCTTAAAGCCAGATAAGTCATTTGCCCCCACTACTTCCCTCGGAAGGCTATTCCAGAACTTCACTCCCCTAATGGTTAGAAACCTTCGTCTAATTTCTAGTCTAAATTTCCTAATATCCAATTTGTACCCATTCGTCCTCGTGCCTATATTAGTACTAAACTTAAACAATTCCTCTCCCTCCCTAACGTTAATCCCCCTGATATATTTATATAGAGCAAGCATATCCCCCCGGAGCCTTCTTTTGGCCAGGCTAAACAAGCCAAGCTCTTTGAGTCTCCTTTCATAAGGCAGATTTTCCATTCCTCGGATCATCCTAGTAGCCCGTCTCTGAACCTGTTCCAGTTTGAATTCATCCTTCTTAAACATGGGACACCAAAACTGCACACAATATTCCAGGTGGGGTCTCACCAGCGCCGTATATAACGGCACTAACACCTCCTTCTCCTTGCTGGAAAGACCTCGTCTGATGCATCCTAAAACCGCATTTGCTTTTTTAACAGCCTTTGTTCTCAAGGCGTCGGCCAGGGAGGGCGTATTTCTCCTGCTTTCGAGCTCGGGTGTTGCGGAAGGCTGGGGTCCTGTTCTCAAAGGGGATCATGACATCTACCATGATCTTCTTCCCTTCCTCGCTGGTGATGTTGACGTCCAGTTGCAGCAGTCCATTCTGGGGATGTTGGAGTTCACTGCCACCTTCCCCACGGGTGGAAGGATGGCTCTGACTAGGCAATCCTGGATAGCGTTGTGGCGCAGCTGCCAGGCTCTGGAGTGGGGCTTGCAGCTACACAAGACGCAGGGCAGGGTCTCTTAGAGTTGCCACGTCTCCTGCATCACTTGTCCCAATTTCCCTGGCAGATGGCTCTGTTCATCGGGATGCAGTTGAGCTGGGCCTGGTGGATGAACCTCCAGTTGGTGAATCGGGTGAAGCCGCCTCCGGGGAGGAAGTGGTTGCTGGCGTCCCACTTGCTCTTCACCTCAAAGGTCTTGCCCTGGTCCGTCTTCCACTTGAGGTTTGCCGCATACTGTGCATGGATGTTGCTCAGGATGTCCATGCCCTCACCCGCTTTGCACTTATGTTGAGGAGGTGTAAATGATTACATGAGGTTCACGAGAGGGGAAAAATATCTGTTCCCATTTATTCATAATGCACTCAATTGCGTTCAGTGAGATTTTCACAGCTCCCCAAACTGACTGCCAGTTAGTACAAAAGTGACAGTGTCTAGCCAGATCCTTGCCTGGTGTAAGTGGGTTTAACTCTATTGAATACTGAGTACAACTATGACCACTACGCAGCTGAGAATCTGGCCCTGTGAATATTCTTTGTGCAACAGCAGTTATCTTGGATCTGTTCTTACTGATGGCTTAATCCCAGAGAATTTAAATCATTGTTTTAAATTATTTGTGCCATAATAGATGCTGTTGAAATTTCAATGAATATCTAATTGTTTGATCATACTCTACACTGCTTTATGTGATAAAGAAGCTGCACGTCAGCTAATCATTCATATGCTGTTAGGTGGGCGTTTGCTTTTAGAAGCTTTCTTTATATGTAGTATAAATTAGCAGTGACTAATACAGGCTCATTTAAGCCCATCATTTTTTTTCTAACAGGTCCAGAATCTTGTTCACTACCTTTGCTACTAAGTTAGCAGAATTTTTAAAAAAACCAAACCTGCCCAATTCAACTCCTTGAGGCCTTCATTCAGCAAACCATCTCTATTCAGCCAAGCTCTTAAGCACAATGGGCTAGATGGAAATCAATGGAAGTTAGGCACCTATCCTGCTTGAGTGCTTTTGATCTCACAAGATGTCTAGCTGCATCTTTAGGCACCTAAATACTCTTGAAAATCTGGCCCTGTGTGTTTATGGCAATGCGATTTAACCACATGCTTTAAGTTAAGCACATGCCTGAAGTGTTAAACTGAACTGCGTCCTGAAAGAATTCCGTGAGAATATGGCACCGTTCTTTGGAGTACAGGCCAATGTTTTCCAACTTGGGTGTCTAAAGTCAGACAACTAAATGTGTATTTAGGCATCTAAATAAAAGTAACCAGGTTTTCAGAGGCATTGAGCACCTGCTGCTCCCAGTGGGATCCATTCGTGGTCAGGATGCTTAACATTTTAAAAAAAAAAAGGCCATTTTTATGTAAGTGCTGACTTTTATGTGCATGAATTGAAAATATTGGAGTTAGGGACTAAGGGTATGTCTTCATTGCAATTAAACACCTGAGGCTGGCCCATGTCAGCTGAATCGGGCTATGGAGCTGTTTAAATGCAGTGTAGACATTCAGGCTTGGGCTGTAACCTGGGCTCTAGGAGCTGGCTCCCTCATGGTGTCCCAGACTCTGGGTAAGATACCATTTAAGCCCCATTTTGATGGCTTCTGTGGGGTTTAAGTGATGCAAAAACCTCATTCTGGATGTCTGCGTAAGGGTGAATTTCACCCAAAGTAAACAAAAAAGGTCAGATGGTCCTGATTCAGGAAAGCACTTAATCCTTTGATTAATTTTAAGCAGGTGCTTAGATTGTATTGACTTCAGTGGAACTTAAGCATCTGCTTAAATGCCTTTCCTGAACAGAGATGTTTTCTGGGATTGGAGCCAATGGGATGTCTCATGTATAGTGCCAGAGAACTTGTAGCAATATGGAGCATTGGACAGAAGGAGTCCATTCCCGTTCAGCCTCATTCCTAAAACAGTGTAAGTCGAAAACTCTGTAACAGAGAGGAGAATCAGGCACACTCTCTTTCACCTAGGATATTTTTTGTGTGCATATGTTGTTTATTTTTTTCTCTCTCCTATTGCTCCTACTGTAATTGCTGGGTGATTTCACCTCCTTAAAATGGAAATTCCCAGCTGTTTCATTTGAGCATTTATTTTTTGCACTTCAGCAGGCTATTGAGCACTCAGATGGCGCAATCCAGTTGAAAGAGTAGGCACAAGGAATCAGGCAAACCAATAACTTGAGACGTCCTTCTGAACTTGGAACTGATTCTGCATCCTGTGATTCACCCAGCTGGAAACCACTGAGTCTGCTGATTATTAAGGAAAGCAAACTAAGAGCTGAAATATATCTGTCGCGTGACAAATGTCATAATTAGCAGTTTCAAAGAAAATTAATCTTACCAGTGAACTGCTGATAGCAAGTGCACTCTAAAACTGTCCTAGTGGCAGGGTCTTAATCTCTCTGCCGCTCTGAGGGGGTCACCTTATCAAATTGTTACAACATGAATGTGCATCGTTTCATTGTTTCCAACAGTAAATCAGAAGAAATGGGGGCGTCATGACAAATAATTTTCAGCGAAGGGACCATTTCTCTCCCTCTTACTTGCTAGCTGTAGAAGCTGTTTGTTCTCCCCATCGTTGGCTCAAACTACTGGAAGAGTTTGAGGGAAAAGTCATACAGATATTTATTTCAGAGGAAAGCTCTTCCCTTCAGAATGTGGCTCTACTCTGACAAGGGACTGTGTGAGGCCAGGGGGCTGTGCTAAGCCGTTACTTCAGTACCCCAACTGCATGATGGCAGCCCCCAGATCCTTCTAGCAACAATGCAGTGTTTCCCTCAAGGTGCTTACGTACGGGTGGATGTGTCTCCACCCATCTATCTGCTATGGGGACTGGTTCTATATACTATAAATGGCAATAGCCATATAAAAATAACTCCTGGCCTCCTCTCAGGCAGAAGTGCCTTCACCTCTCTGCCACTTGGTAACTTGCCACCTGGTGGTAGACTTACTGAAGGAGACAGCTGGCATCGGCTGGTAGCATGGTCAGGAGCAAAAGAACTGATTGCAGGGGGAGCTGGACTCAGATTCTCCAGTCACTCATCAAATTCCCCTGCAGCTGGGTGGAGCCATGAAACTCTTCTGTACCTGAGAATGGAGCTTTCGTCCACAGCTGCCTGAACAGACGGCCCCAGTGACTGAGTGAGTGGGAGAGCGAGGGAGGAAGGAAAGAAGAGGTAATGATGGGAAAGGCTGGCTGGGCTAGATTCACTTGTGGAGCTTGGGCTGGGGAGCTGGTGGCCTAGAGAAGGCCAAGCACAGATGCATGAGTGGCAAGGACAGCATCAGGCTGTTTCGAGGATGCCCTGATTCAGTGCATCTCTCAGGGAGCATTTGCCTGCCAACAGAGCTCTAGGGAGCCTGGAATGGAAAGTAAAGGTGTCAAGAATCTTGATGATGGTGGGGGCGGCCTGCTCTGCTGCCCCTGCCAGTCCCCCAGGGCAAAGCAGCAGAACGATCAGGGGCCAAAGGGATTAATTTATGGGGAAGGATGAAAAGAGCTAAATATCGATAATTGGACTCGGCTAAGGGTTGGCTGGCAGGGCCCTGTGAGAACGGACTACAGACGCCTGGAGTATGTAAACACCAACAAAGGAGGGGAGTTAATACAATGCCAGGGATAATGGGTGAAATGAAGGGCAATTGGGATGAATGTCAGGAAAGTGTTCCTGATAGGGCTGAGGCGGATCTAATTCCCAGTGAAGTTAATATGGGCCTTTCCAGTGGCTGCAATAGGAACTGAACTGGGCTCCCCGAGTCGGTAAAATCTCCTCCCAGGGGCATTTACAACCGGGAAGAGCCATGGCTGGAGAATGGTGGGACCTGATCCTGCATGGGCAGAGGGTGGGGGCAGGTGATCCAATGGGCCTTTCACATCTCTTCCTGTTCCAGGGGCCAGGCTGGGAGAGGCGTTACAGAGGTGATAAACCTACATAATCCCATCACTGCCCATACTAGGGGAGAGATGTGCCAGCCCGACCCAGGCCCAAATCCACTCCAATCACTGCCTGATATGAGGAGAGGGGGCATGTCTGACATGTCTCTAGCATAGTTGCCTGTCCAAGGAATTTGTTTTTTGCTCCCAGGTAACTGTTTCTGCAGAGTCCCTGTTATATACCAAGTCCACACATCAGCCACCACCAGTGCTACAACTTCCATGCTGCTATTTTCAGCATGCTGAGTTAACATGAGCCTAGCTACCCACGCTGGGAACGACACTTCCCAGCTGCAGCGTAGACGTACCTTAAGTGACTTGGACCAAGGTCTGACAGCTTTTGAGGAGCAGAGGCAGGAATCTTGAAAAGAGGTGGGACATAATATCAGTGTCACATCTCCCCAGTGATTTATAGCAATAATGAAAAAATGGACTAGGAGTAGCGATCCATGCAGCAGGCGAAATGTGTAAGTCTGCCGTGAGGGATGTACTTTGTGAGGAAGCCGATATTTGACGGATGTATTCATCTATTCGAAGAGAGGTTTAGAGGATTGGCAGGCTAAATCCATGGACTACTTCATCCATACATCTCTGAACATCCTAGTGTTCAGAATCGCCACCCTGAGTTGAACTTGTTCAAAGCATCTTTTGAGTACTTAAAGAAATGAAGTTTGATTTAATGCAATCAGCGATTAACTTGAGATGTGCATTTGTAAGATTCATTTATGTTCTGTGTTTGCACAGCACCTCACACAAGGGGGTCTGGCTCCGCAGCTGCGGCTCTAAGGCACTACAGCAATACAAATAAATAAATAACATTTGCTTGTGTTCAGTGTCACTGCTGATGGAACCAATGCTTAGAGAAGAAATGCTCTGATTGCTTTATTTTCAGGTTAAACAGGCTTCTACTTTTGACCCGAGAAACAGCATGTGCCCAGATCTTGAGCTAATGAATGTTATGCAATCATTGTAAAGGCATTCATGACTGCCCCACTGAACTTGTCGACACGTGAACTTTGCAATTAAACATGGTCAGCAGTTTAAACCATGGGATGCAATTATTTTATTTGCAAACACGAACAGGTTGTAGTTTGTGTCGAAGTCCATGAATCTAAACAAAACCTTGTTATTTTTATAGAATGATTAATATATTATAGTGTAAATTACTACCTAGATATCATAGTGATGGAACGCTTCCTAAGTAGACCGATTAAAATTCATGTGTGTAGCTCTGGTTAATGCATCAGACAAAGGGACATTAAGCACATCTATTGGTCCAATACCCACTGAAGTCAGCGGGAGTCTCGCTGACTTCAATGAGAGCTGGATCAGATTCTAAGTGCCTCTAAATAATTAACAGGGGATTCATCATTTAAGCTTACCTGAAATGATGTTTAAGTGAAAGAAACAAGTGGGCTTCACTATTAATAGCAAAAACAAGTACTTTAACATGCTCTATCACTTTGTACTGAAAGTGAGCTTATGACTTTCAGCTGGTTTTGAAAACTAGTAAGTAGAATAGGGCAGAAAATGAAAATTCAGTCTTGTGGGGGTTTGAGATTTTGAAATTTGTTTTCATTCCAATCTGGAACAAAACTTGATCATTTTGAAATTTTTTCTAAAACAAAATTTAAAAAATTAAAATTCAGATCAATTGAGATGTTTTATTTAATTTTGATTTAGACTTTCACCCTATATTATATAAAGGTCAAATAGAAAAACCTGAAAACTTTGGTTTGCTTTGAACCAAAATTGATTCCCCCCCCCAGTTTTTTCTCATAGAAAAAACAAAACAAACAAACAACAAAAAGAACCCCCTCCCCCTCCAAAATGTTTTGGATCAAACAAAATATTCCATTTAATCTGAAAGCAGTTGTTTTGTTTTCTGTTTTTTGTTTCTTTTGTTCAGTTTGTGTGTTTTCAAGTATTTTTCCACTTTTGTTAATTAGCTAAATTTCAAAACGAAACATTATTTTGAACTGAAAAGTCAACACTTTCCCCCAAAAATTGTCAAAATGAAATGTTTTAGCTCTTTTGAAAACATTTCACATTTTTTGGCTGAAACTATTTGTTGTATTTGACCCAAGTTCACAAATAGTTTCAGTGACCTAAAAACACTTTTTTTTTTTTTTTTTTTTTTTTTTTTTTTTTACTATTTACTGAAAAAATGTCACTCATTTCTGGTCACTACTCCTGGTGACCAGGCAATCAGGATCGCAAGACTTTGAACATTTAATTACAATCTAAACCAAAGAAAATCTCACTCCCCGTATTCCTTGCACACATTGACCCTTCAAGGGTAAGTATTTTCTGTCAGCCTCTTGAAACACACACAGATAAATTACATAGACTTGTCACTGTTATCATTAGTACATATTTTACTCTTACTTTTGTAGTAATTATAAGGAGGTCCTGAGAATATTTTACTCTGAATAGGGGAAAAGATTGAGAAACACTGTGCTAATCCAATAAAGAAATAGTACATTATCATGTGACTCATGCATCTGATCAGAGCTAATCCACACCAATTATATTCTGAAAATCAGATACTGACTGTATTCTGCTTATGACTGATATACAGATAAAAAGTTCCCTGCGTAAATTACTCGGCAAATGGATGGAATTTCAGGCAATTTTCCCCCATGAAATATTGACTTTGTGAGAGATATTCCAGCCCTTGTTCAGGTACAATCCCCATTCCTTGGTCATCTATATTAGAACGGTGTTGTCTGCCCAATTTAGACCCAGTCTTGTAATGTGATGTGCATGCATGGACATATGGAGCCCCACTGACTTCCAGATGACTGGGAATTTAAACCGTAAGGCCTTTGGGCTGGGGGTGGGAAAGAAATGTGTCTGCTATATACAGTGCCATGCATATTCAACATATAATGATAAAAATGCCACTCATATTTCCTATATACTGTAGCATATATATTAACACAATTACCGCTGTTCTGATAACTGCTGAAATTCATAGATAGATTGGTTTGAATTGGCAGCAGCCAAAAATTGTTTGCATGTTTTATCTGTTGTAAAGTGGTGAGACCACTTTTCAGTATTGAACAGTGTCCAATTCCCCATATTAAAACAGTTTCTCCATGCACCTGGCTAAGGGTGACAGTTTGATGGGGAAGATAGAGTTACTTTGGCAATTAGATAAAATAACTTCCACAAGATGCTAATTTACTGCATTTGGTTTCACAGATGAGTGAGAAAATGACAAGACTGTCCTTAAAATCACTTAACAGCCAGTGAGCAATCTGTATTCCCGTCAATTAGGGTGACACAGGCCCTCATGTACTATATTTCTGCTTCAATACCTGACTCAATCTTACATGTTAGCATGAACAGTTGCTGTCCTTTTCACTGGGCGTTTGCAAATTTTCAGCATTAATACTTTTAGGATTCATTTTGGAGACGGTTGGCTACTGGGCCACTGCATATTAAAAAGTTACTCTGTGGATATCAAATATATGTTTAAGAAAGCATTGGCTTGAATGAAAACTTGATATTAAGTGAGATGATACAGATAGAATCAATTGCTCAGAAGGAAGTATTTAAGAATTCCTGCAGTAACAAAAATCTGTTCCACATGTCCTTATTGGGGCTTCATCTATATCATGGTCAATGAAAAGATTCCCATGGACTGCAGTGACTTTTTTCATCAGATCTTAATTGTGCAAGCTTTTATCTATATCATTAGCATTGCTGTTACTGTACTGTATTGCAGAGTACTGGGATTAACATCTCCAGGACACATCAGAATAGTATTTTATTCTCTGTTTTCCTTAGAAGAGGAAGGAAACATGTGGAAAGAAGACAACAGGGGCCTAACACTATTAATCTGCACTCACACTGCTGAGTGGTCATGTGAGCCACACTCTGGCTTTAACCTAATCCACCTGTCAGCCCAGGTAGCTGACAGGGGGGTTAGCACCACCACACTCAAGCGAGAGGTTTCTGAGTATTACAAGACTTGGGTGAAGGATAACATAAAAACTCGAGTTAGCTTTGCAGTGAGGACAACTTCCAAGAGGTCCTGCGTGCTTCCAACTCCCATTAACATTCAAGTATCACAGTGGTAGCTTTCTACACCCACTTTGCACAAGTGCAAATAGCTATCTGTTCAAGGCAAGGCAGTGGAGAATTCATGGGCTCTAAGGCCACGAGGGACCACGATAATCATCTAGTCTGATCTCCTGTATAGCACAGCCCCTCAGATTTCCCCCAAATAATTCCTGTTTGAATTAGAGTGTATCTTTTAGAGAAACATCCGATCTTGATTTAAAAATTTCCAGTGATGGAGAATGCATAATTGGTAAGTTGTTCCAAAAGTAATTATCCTCGGTGTTGAAAAATTATGCCTTAGTTCCAGAATTTTCCACAAGAAATTGTAGGGACATATATATTATAAGTGGTGATGTGCTAGCTCAGTCACCCCAAGAATGAGTGCTTGCTCCTTCTTCAGTAAGGGATCTCTCTCACTCCCCTCCAGACTTGCCTTTTTGCTGTCCCCTTTGCAGAATTGTCATCCTTTGGTCAGCTCTAGAACTGGGCACATAACTGCCTTTTGAGTCTTTGAAAATCTCCAACACCCAGTTTTGAAAATTTCAGCTAAACCCTTTGTACTGGCTGCCATTAAAGGAAATGGTATACTAATACGGAGTAAGATTCTCTTTCCTTCTGGACAAAGCCAGAGCAAGTAGTATTTACTTGGGAAAACATGAGAGCTTTGGGAGTGGGGTCTAGGTTCCACCCACTGATGTCCAGAGCAGATCTGCAGTCTTGCCACTGCTATGATTCATGTCCATGTGATGTCATAGGATCTGCAACTCTTATGCTGAGATTTTATGGCAACTGGACTGGTAGATAAAAGGTACTGGTCCATCTCCGGTGATAAACAATGTACGTCTCCCTTAAAATTCTTTTGGAAGTTTGTACAAGGTGGAGAACCAGTGTTACTCAGTAAATTGGAGAACATTGAAAAAATTCTTAACACATATTGTGGGTTTTATCAGTGAATATACGCTATTAAAATGATTGGCAGTCAGCACAGTATATTTATGTGAACTGATAAGATATAACAATTGCAGGTTTTAAAATAATGCTGAAATATATGCCTGTTTTACTGTGATCCTTTTAATCTCCAAGTATAGCTTCCATTACCAAACAGTATAAACACACACACACACACACACTCAGAATTTTTTTTTTAAAGTGATCAGCAAAAAAAAAAAAAAAAGTGTGCGCAGGGGGAAGGTGTATAGAGATTAGATATAGTGAAGGTTGACCCTCAAAGGTTAATATTTTTCCAATTAATTGGATGAATCATGGGGAATTGCTCAGAGGAAGATAATTACATTTCTTTTCAGTAAATTATTGAGTGCTTCACTAGTTTAACAGATTTAAAAAAAGGGTGGGGAGAATTCTGATTTTCCAGGGAAATTAAGCAGCAGTATATTTGATCGTATATTTTTCTATGAGCAGAACACTTGCTCTGGCTGTTAAGTTGCTGCTTTAGAGTTTAGAAGACAAGCCATTTTAAAACATGGTTGTTTAAGCACTTTTTAAGACATGCCTTCACATTCCGCTGTAGAATGGCAATCTTTTAGCAGACTTCCTGGTAGTTGTTAGATATTTATCCAGCATGAAAAGCCTTCAGAAAGAGCCTTTTACTACTATTGAAGATAATCAGATATACGCAGAAAGATCTGGGTAAGAAAATATTCTGTATCTGGGATAGTCGTATGAGGCATACAACTGTGCTGAATTATGTTCTCATTGAAGTCAAAGCCAACATGTCCATTGACTTTAATGGGGCATGATTTAGCCCATTTACTTCCCTCCGAACACCTTTCCATTGACAGTAAACAGGATGGCCATGGGGCCACTGGACTAAAGTGGCCTTAATATACTTTTGTGGTCCCTGCTCCAGGGTCCAGCAGTGGGGCCAATCCAGGTGGGACCACCAAGATCAACTGGGCCCAGTGATGCCCTAGCAATACCTCCTTTAATCTGGCCACTCCCCCATATCTGCAGCCAGGATGGTCCATTATATATGAATGAACCGCTGGAGTGTCCCTCTGCCATTGGAGGATTCCCCTATACTGGGAAAGCTTTTGGGGGATGGGTGGGAATTAAGCTTCATTTATGACAGCTTTGCACTGCTGGAGCAGCTGGAATACACTGATGAGCTGAGCCCAATATCTGTTATGGGATTTCCATGATGCCTTTTAAAGTTAGTGAGTTCTTTGTAGACTTCCAGCCTGGTTGGGTGCACTTCATTAAAGTAGTTATCTTAATGCTGAGCCTTACACCAAACCCTTTAGAATCATAGAACATCAGAGTTGGAAGGGACCTCAGGAGGTCATCTAGTCCAATCCCCTGCTCAAAGCAGGACCAACCCTAACTAAATCATGCCAGCCAGGGCTTTGTCATGCTAGGCCTTAAAAACCTCAAAGGATGGAGATTATACCACCTCCCTAGGTAACCCATTCCAGTGCTTCGCCACCCTCCTAGTGAAAAAGCTTTTCCTAATATCCAAGCTAGACTTCCCACACTGCAACTTGAGACCATTGCTCTATTCAGATCGTGCCCATAAAGGTCCAGCCCAAATGTGTATTCGAGTCAATTCAAACTAAAGAAGGACTAAGGACTGCAGGATTAGACTCTTAAGATATTAATTCAAGGCTCCCACTCACCTGAGTCAGTGATATTGTTACTAGAATCCCTCCCCCAGAAAATGTTTAACTCCCAGGTGCTTAACAAAATAAGCCGCTATTGTTTCTTTCCAGTTCTACCGTATGAATTAACAGAGTGATGAATTATTGTCAGTTGTGATGTTGTATTGTGAATGATGTGGTCATCTGTCCACTATAACTAGACTGAAACAACCATCTCGCTTTATATAGGCCACTGAACCAATGATCCCTGGAGAACACTGATCTGTGTTTGAACTGCTGATCTAGAAGCAAAATGCATCTATATCCTACTACCGTGTTTCTCTGAAAATAAGACAGGGTCTTATATTATTTTTTGCTCTGAAAGATGGGTTAGGGCTTATTTTCAGGGGATGTCTTATTTTTTTCCATGAGTGTAAAGTGTATGGGGACCTTTACTTGTGAACCGCTTGTAAACTGTAACTAGAGCTCATTTTTGGAGTAGGGCTTATATTTCAAGCATACTCCAAAAATCCTGAAAAATCATGCTGGGGCTTGTTTTCGGGGTAGGTCTTATTTTCGGGGAAACAGGGTATCAATCCCCTCATCAGGATTTTCAGTACAGTATATTAGTGCACAAATGCAACCGCTTCATTGATGCAATGGGACTTAACAGAGAAACATTACACGCTAAGGTGTGTGCAGGTTGGCTTAAACTCATTACATCAGATTCAAGGTTTATCCTGTCAAAATTCCACCTGCTAAGTGGTCAGGAACCTGCAGTCTGAAAAGTCCCCAAATAGACTTGGAAACATGACACCTCTGGACCCACTTTATTTTACTGGGTCAATAAGCCATTTATTAAAAAGTCCCTGTGTGAGCAATCAGAGGATGGACAAGAACTAGGCCAAGTTCTGCCTACTGAATAAAGTGTACAATGGTTACTGACAATCACTGATGATGGCAGTAACTGCTTGATTACACGTTGCATTAATAATGGTTAATACATTGAATTTGGCAGCTATCACCCTTTATCTCCTGTGAAGCACACAGTTTCCTGTGTGTTCCCTCTGTGCGCCTCTGTGAATTGTAATATGGCAACACAGTCTATCTGTGAGATACTATGAAGGTGCCACACACGACATTATGATCTTCTGTGTCTTTTTCAGGGGACAGAGAGGAGGATTATGCCTGATAAAGCTGTGTTCAAACAGTGCTAAGTGTTTGACTTTCCTCCCCAAAAGCAAAGATATACCAGGTCAGTGATCCCTTGTACATTTTACTCGTTGTTTACAGACCCTGCAAGATTTAGGCATGGCAGGCTTAGTTCCAGGGCTGAGCTATGAACTCTGATTTTGCTTCAATGGGTTTAGGTCAGATCCTTGTAATTACACATTTTTGTGGGTTTACTTTAATGAAGTTTGAGAGATACCAGCAAGTTCTTTTTGCAGCCCAGGGTTACTTAGCAACAGGATAACGTTCCAGAATCATGCTGCTTTTCCCCTGGGCTACACATACCTAATCTGGGTCTGACACTGGGTCTGGGTCTGACACATTTTTGGGGGTGGTATTTCCAATCTCCAAACCTCCTCTGAAACCGTAACATTCCGCCATCCAAAATGCATTCGGACAGAATAAAGCTGAAATTTCAGACTGCTGCTTTTGCAGCATCATGATATTTGGGGACGCTGCCCAGTGTTGTCACCTGACAAAGCAGTTGGCAGGGCCTTCTGATTACAGCTGCCCCATGCCCATGTGATCACATTTAAGGATGGTTAAAATTAACGCTACCAACTCAGACTTGCAGGAGTTTCTAATCTCTTGGGTTATAACGTGGCAGGTGAGAGCTGGGCCTGACTTTAAGGTCAGAAGGGACCAATATGATCATCTATTCTGACCTTCTGCACAACACAGGCCACAGAATCTCACCCACCCACTCCTGTAATAGATCCTAACCTATGACTTAGTTATTGAAGTCCTCAAATCATGATTTAAAGATTTCAAGGTGCAGAGAATCCACCAGCAAGTGACACATGCCCTACACTACAAAGGAAGGTGAAAAACCCCCAGGGCCTTTGCCAATCTGCCCTGGGAGAAAATTCCTTCCTGACCCCAAATATGGTGATCAGTTAAACCCTGAGCATGTGCGTTAGACTCACCAGCCAGAAAGAATTCTCTGTAGTAACTCAGAACCCACCTCATCAAATGTCCCATCACAGGCCATTGGGCATATATACTACTAGTCGTCAAAGATCAGTTCATTACCACCTGTTAATGTTCATTGACATTGGCAGTGAACATTAACAGGTGGTTTTCTATGAGATGTTGGGCCAGAATGGAATAAAGCTATACCACTTTACACCAGAAAAGCCCAGGGGCTCAATGACAAGCATTAACACGTAGCTTTCTTTGAGCCATTGCCTGGGTACCTCAATCCCAAAGGCAGTGTGGTTGGAAGACGCTTTGTGTATCAGGCATGACTTAGGCTAGCGTCCGCTATGCTGTCAGTAGAGAGCTGCTGCAATGATGGTCTAGTGGTTATGACACTAGTGGAGGTCTTGGGAGACCTGGCTTCTAATCCCTACTTCACCACTGGCTTCCTGTGTGACTGCGGGCAAGTCACTTACTCTCTGTGCCTCAGGTTCCCACTGCAAAATGGAGATAATAGTACTGCCCTGCATCGCTGGGGAAATGTGAGGAACAATACATTAAAGACTGGAAGGTGCTCGGATACCACAGTGATGGGGTCATTGAGATGGATGAAAGGACCATTGGTCCTTGAGCCCTAGCAGCCCCCAACTTTGGATCCCAGCCCCCATGGAGTCCCCAAAGAGGCACATCCACATGGTGAGAGGAAAGACGGATGATGCCACAGAGATACGCCACTCCATTCTTCCATGGCCACACATTTTCCAGCTTCTTCCTCATTGCAAATGAAATGCATTTATTTGGTCTATAGTAATGAATTCATATAGGACCCAGCCCCAGTATTGCCAGCCCTGAGCATTCTCATGGGTCAGGATCATGAGAGTCCTTTAACAAAGCATGGTTTTTGAGCTTTTAGGGTTTGCATTTTCAAGCTTTTCTTTATAACTCTTAGGATCAAAAATCTTACTTTTTTCTTAAGTGAAGGATGACCGTTTGAGGTGTTCACATGACTCCAGGAGCTGAGGCTTCAAGAAAAGCACCAAATAGCACATGATGCACAATACAATTGTGAAAGTTGACAACACGCTCCAGGGGCCAGAAAAGTCAGTGGAAAGATTAGTGTTGATGTAAGTGGGAATGAATCAGGCCCATAAATAATAATAATCAGAGGTGATTTCATATACTAATTGTATCAACCATGCTACATTTTATTATCAGCTAACTGATTAGGAGATAAAGTGGTTGCTTCTGTATTTTGGTCTACTTTTTATGCTACCTATCTTTGTGCCAGTTTTTTTTAAGCCTGAGGTGAGACTGAGGCTGGCCTATGTCTGGTTGTTTTATTAATAATTGCCTAGAGCCAAGTGTTGTCTTAACACCACCTTGTTTTCTGTGAGAAAAAAACTAAACGACCTTAATTGCAATTAGAAAATGTAAGCACAAGCCACCTACAAATACGCCTCCTATTAAAATCTTTCCTTCATTAAAGAAGCTCATTACTTCAAGTATTTGTTTAAATTGCAGCAGGGAATGAGGGATCTTCCTAGAAGGTTTAGTCCGCTAATCCCCTGCTGTTTGTATGTATGTGTGTTTCAGCAAGTAGGATTAATACTAAGAATATTAATTGTTAATGCTCTGAAATTCTCCAAAGAGCTTTTTACCATGCTGTCCACTGTTTCGGACACTGTTGTCCCACAAATAACTTCTAAGTTTTGAGTCATTAGATATTTATCTCTGCTCTTAAAATTAAATAACATGATCTCTACATGTTCACTTGGCTTTTGATTCTTGCAATACTTGCACCAACTAGCATGAAACATATAGAACTTTATAGATGGATATATGTCAGTACTATATGGCTAAATTACCAGTCTGAGAGAATCATAGAAATGTCTACATGCTGGAAGGGACCCTCAAGAAGTAATCTACTTCATCCCTTCATGCTGAGGCATGATTAAGTTTTACCTAGACCCATCCTAGCAGGTATTTGTCTAGCCTGTTTTTAACCCACATTCTCAATTACAGGGATTCCGCAACCTCCCTAGGTAACCTGTTCCAGTGTTTACCTGTATTTATAGTTAGAAAGTTTTGCTGATATTTAACCAAAATCTCCCTTGCTGCAGACTAAGCTAATTACATCTTGTTCTATCCTTGGTGGACATGAAGAAAAGCTGATCACCATCTTCTTTATAACAATCTTTTACATATTTGAAGACTCATATTGTCACATATGCATTTAGGGAAATTCACTCCTGTACAGAGGGCTAGTGTGACGCCTATCAACTTGGTTGCAACCAGGGACCTATTGAATCATGAGCCTCTACAGCCTGAACTAAAGAACTGGTATCAGGAATCAGTAAGAGACTCACATTGGGCATAGAGAGGGGGACACATATTACATACTGAGAGGTGGATTAAACTAATATATGGTTTATGCATTGAGTAAGTCCTATGCAATCCCTTAAAACAGGCTTGGTGCATAGGCCTTTTGCTGGCCATCTGCGTAGGGGTGAATGTCATCTTTAATACTTTAAATGTAAGATGTCTTGAAGGGCCAGTCCTGAAGTCCTAACTGAGACAAATCTCCCATTAAAGCCAAATAACAATGATTTAGCTGATTGAAAGAAGGACCCTCACGTTGCTAATGATGTCAGAGATTTCAGATCTCTCTTCACATTATGGTATGAGTAACCAGGCAGTGGACTTTGTGTTAAGAACACTTGCTACTGAATATCTTGAGATGTGGCTCACAACCAGCTAAACTTGAAGTTTAGCACAATGTATACAACCAGAGGTATCTGAAGCAACTGTGCTTGAACATCTATTTGGATGAACTAATGGTCGATGAAGAATGTGATTGTCTTTATACATGGCATGACGTGGGGTCAGCTTTACAAAAGAATGCCACACTCCCAGTTGGGGCTGGCTATTTGAAAGAGCTCAGCTCCCAGTTAGGCATCTAAATAAGGGCCAGATTTTTAAAAGGTGCTCTGCGCCCATGGGGTGTTGGGCTCTTTTGAAAATCTGGCCATTTATTTTGGTGCCTAAGTGGGAACTGAGCTCTTCTGAAGATCATGTCAAAGACTGAATCTGGAATTTTGGAAATAAGAACAAAGCTTACTGAAAAAGAAGACAATAACTTCCCAAAGTGGCCCAAATTCACCCCTGATCTAACTCTGTTGAAGTTGACAGACTAATTTGGCACAGTTTTTTTTAACATATTAATCCCTCCCTATGGGCTTGTGCTTGCAAGATGTTGAGTGTCATCAACCCACACTAAAGCAAAAGGAATTTGAGGGTGATCGGCCCATCCAAGAGTTATTCAGTGCTTTGCAGGATGAAGTAGTAATAAAATAGCTGGCATTAGAGATGAACCTGTGACAAAATCTTCCATCTAAATAACTTTTACCCAAAGTTCACATCTGGATCTAATTTCAAACATGTGGCTTACCCTTCACTATAAACACAAGGTCTGCCCTCCTTTGAACTGTGGGAAAGGTTGGATCCAGATCCAGATATTGCAGCCGGGCCTTCTCTCTAAGTTCTTGTCTACATGGGAAAGTTGCACTGGTTTAATTTGGGCCTTGTCTACACCACAAACATTTTGCCAGCGTGGCTGTACCGCTATAATTACACTGGCAGAGCCCCCTTCTGTAGATGCAGCTCATGCTGACAGAGGTTTTCTGTTGACATAGAAACACCACCACTCTAAACAACTAGGTATGCCAATAGAAGCACACTTCTGTCAGCATAGCTGTGTCTACACTGGGAATTTTGCCAACATAGCTAAGTTGGCTGGAGTGTATGGGTTTTTTCACACCCCTGAGTGACATAGCCATACCAATAAAACCTTATAGTGTAGACATGGCCTTAATTGTTTTATTAAACTGACTTAAAGTGGTACAAACCCTTGTGTGGACACTTTTATTTCAGTTTACAAGTAACTTATTTCAACCTTTTCCCAACTGACTTAACCAAAAAAAAAAAAAAAAAAAAAAAGCACCACCCTTAACCCACTGTAAAAGTGGAAAATATTGTGATATCTGAGAGCAGAGCATCAGCACATTCGGCTACTTGGAAAGGCGGGGTTTTAGAGATCTGACTTGTTGGCAGCACTGAAAGAGATGGAAAATGGAAATGTGTTACCGCAATTCACTAAATCTGTTTATCTGCTAGGAGCCGAAACTGTGACTCATGTTTTCACATGACAGGAAAACATCATTAGTTCCATCTTTGAAATACATAAGTTTCCCAGGAGGTCTTGTAGCAACAGCTTGTTAATTTTTTAATTTTCCCCCTCTTTTCCCTTTGCCACCAGTTTTGGATTTTACTGCTCTGATTAGTAATTTCTTCCATTTTTCAAAGCACAGATATGATTTGCTATCATAAAAAAAAAAACCCAACTCAACCTTTTTAAACCCCTGCAAATTGTTTTTACATAGCTGCAGCTAGCTCTACCTGGAAAGTGCTGATTATAATTAATATAGTAAATAAGATAATGAACCCTTCCCATGAGATTAACCTATGTGAATTTATTGACGTCAAAGGAACACTGGGAAGAGAGGCATTCTGTGTGCTAATGGAGCTGCATGAATGCTTCTTTGGGCCCAATGAGTTAGTAAATATATATATATCACTTTGAAATTCTAGTCTCCGTGGATGCTCATTACATACAATCTTTTGTTGTGCCATTTAACTATACTCCATACTTACTAGCATTCACTAAATTTGTACTATATGTTGAACCACTTCCTCTAAACTAGAAGTTTCTAATTACTTCTAAAAAAAGAGAAATTACTTTTTTCACCCCCTTTGGAGCATGGTAATGATTTGCAAAACCAGTTCAGATGAAATAAAGACAGATCTCCAAACTTTCCCCAAAACGTGAATCAAGCTTAAAAATTTCTATGTTTTCAGATAGGTAAGTTAGTTTTACTTAATTTTCTCTGCATCTCTGGAGACTGGATGAGGAAGAGCAATGACATAGCAGCTCTTCCATTATTTTCACTGATCAGAAAAACAAGTGCCTGGAGCTAAAAGGCCAAATAGCTAGTTGCCTGTCTAACTGGAGGCATATCTATGGAAAAGACAGTGTAGAGGGCAGGGAGAATTATGCTAGGAAATGAATAGAAGACAGGTGGTTGGATCTGTGCCCTAGTAATTCAGTATTTTAACTATGAAGAGCCAAAAACAAGAAGTAGTAAACCCTAAGGAGTAAGGTCAACTATCTGGCATTAAAGAATGTCTACTTCTTTGGTTTTCTGAGAAAACCTGGGCTTCCCAAATGCTTTTGAAGTGCTCATGAATAATTTGTGACCCATGGTCTAAATTAGCTGGTGTGATTCTTCTTAAAACAATTCTGAGTTACTTTGAGCAATCAGAGTACAGAAGTTATTAAAGAAGCTGAGACGCAGACAATTCCATTATTACAACTAACTTTAACAGTGTTCAAGTAACCTGAAGGTCAGATCCTCAGAGGGTGTATAGCAGTGTAACTCGATTGACGTTAATGTTGATTTACACCTGCTTTACACACTGAGATACCTACCTTGATAGTCTGTATCTCCAACTCCAGTCATCCTCACATCTTACTCTATTCAGGCCCTGTTTATAGTCAAATTTGCACCAGCCTTTAAACGAATCTTAACCTGATTTAACTAAATCCATTCAAAATCTTGTATGGATGCTCTTGATTCAATTTAAACCAGGTTTATACCTATTTTGCTTAAATTGATTCTTGATAGGGTCTTATTTTATGACCAGTCAGATCTTCAGCTGGTATAAACAAGACTAGCTCCTTTGAAGTCAATGGAGCTATACCCATTTACATTAGCTGACCATTTGGCTCAAGGCTGGCATGATTAACAGGATTTTGAATGCAACCGGCCTCTTACAGTTAGGCAGAGCAGTGTCTGGCAACTGACTGTACCTTATATACTATTTAACTTCCCTCTTATTTGTTTTGGTAAGATTGAAAATCATTGTTTTTTGCCAAATGAAACAAACAGAATCTTCAGGTTACTGAGGACCAAATACACTCATCACAACGTAGCAAGTTCATTATTGAATGTCTCTCGTAGGTTACTGACAGAACAATGCAGGAACAGGATATATTCCTGGCATCATGCATACAAACGAAGGAGCTTAAAAAAAACCCTGTAATGAGACACGATTCAAATCGGACAGCTGGATTATTGCTGTTTTGCTCTAGTTGATTGAAACAAACAATCTGACTGTGTACTACATGCACCTTCATTTTGCAAAGTCCAGTGGCTACTTACCCCACTTCTTTCATAGGATTAGACTCTACTGCCCACCACTATACATAGGGAAGCAGATTTTGCAGGGGCTGGAGTTGGTTTATTTTTTAATTCAGGAAATTTGACTCTTTCCCATAAACTCCTGTTTGGAACCTTGCTGTGAAAATGGTCTCACCAGCTGCTTCCCTTAATGAAGTTCTATGAATATACAAGCTGGAGCAGCATGCTCTGGGGCAGAGAATTGAATTCTCATGTGCTCTTTAAGATTTACCAATCTCGTTGCCATGTGCCTGCTAGGCTAATTGTGACTAGCAAAGAGACTGCTGCTGTCGCCATCATCTCCTGTGCAAAGTGCTTTGAATTAAGAAACCTGGGCAAATGTGGTTATCTGGTGTGAACAAACAGGAATGGGTGGGTGAGGTTCTGTGGCCTGCATTGTGCCGGAGGTAAGGTTAGATGATCCTAATCGTCCGTTCTGACCTTAAACTTTATGAGCTTATGAGCAGTGAGGATGAGAGAAGCACTTGGAGAAGTTGACCTTTAATAAAATAATAGCTAGTGTTTTTCATTCATAGACCTCAAAGCACTTTGTGAAGGAACTCAACATCATTATCCCCATTTTATAAATGGGGAAACTGAGGCACAGAGTGGTGAAGTAACTTGGTCAAGGTTGCCAAGTAGACCAGTGGCAGTACTCAGTCCATGAGGCATCACTGCCTCTTCCTTGACAGACGGATTCTACATGGCCCTGCACCTGGTATAGTCATTTTCACCAGTGCAAAATGGGTGTGAAAGACTACCAGAGGAGAGTGGTTTATGCTTGCTTTGCCCTTACTCTGCACAATGGTAAATGGCTACACAAGTTATGAGGCAATGGGGAATTAGGCCCTAATTTTGGTGAAACGAAAGGCAGACAGATTATGCTCTGGGTGACTTTATACAGCAGGCAGAGAGGGCGATACAGCAAGTGGGTCACTACTTTCGGGTTGAAAGCAGTATGTCCATTGTTTGCTTGCTGAATGCAGACTGAGGGCTGATTCATCATGGTTTTGTTCCAGTTTTACATCATTGCCATGAGAACCACCGCATAGAACTGGAGCAAAGAATCCCATCCTGGGATCCTATAGCTGACTGAATGGTACAGTAAATGATAGGCTAAATGGAGTCTCTTAGAAATGCTGCTTTCTTCATGTGCTGCTTTCTTCATGTGGGCCAGATGGGTGTGTGGTCACTAAAGTTAATTCGTCTGTGGAGTTCATATTTGCCATCAAATGAGAAATCTGAATTATTCATTCAGCAAGTATTTCTGAAATCGGAGCGAAAGCATGCAAGGCTGCAGGAAGGAATTGTCTCATAATTGCTAGGATCTTCCTTTCTGCATGTTATCAATTAGAACTTTGCGAGACTATTCAACTCAATGCAAAAAGCGAGTTCAAGATTTAACTCCTTGTGTACTAAAGGCCTCCTAATAAAGAGAAGAAAGATTCCCATTGACTTCAGTAGATGTTGTATCACACCCTAAGGGCCAAATCCTGATCCCACTGAAATCTCTTGGAGCATTGACTTCTATGGGAGGAAGGTTTATTCCTATGATAAGTGACAATTTGTCCTATGGGCCATTAAAAAGTCACCAATACTGGCCACCTACAAAGCTCTATTTTAATATTTACAGTTTGAGCTTGCTACTGCTTTCCTGAGAGTTACTTAGCTGCACTGGTTTAATAGAGGTGAAAAGGCAGGTTGGTTTCCTATGCTTTTCATTGATGTCTGCTGGCAGATTGGTGTGGAAAAAGCTGGGCATGGTAGAGATTATGGAGATCCAGGACATCTAACACTCACTGCAGCTGTGAAGCAGACATATTCATTTAGGTTTGCTTCCCACCACCGCTGGAATATGATGCAAGAAAAAAGCGATTTCTTTTTCTTTTTCTTAAGGCAAACTTAACGTGGATGAAAGGTATCATTGTTGGAATCCTGGAGAATGAAAATAATAATAAATAACCATACCGAGTATTTATCTGTAGATCTCAAAGGGCTCCAGAGTGGGTAAGGAGCATTATTATCCACACGGTGCAGATAGGGCAAATGAGACACAGACATGCACTTTCACTTGACATCATCACACGAGTGGTCTTTGGCAGAGCCTGCCCGGGGAACCCTGGATCCCTGACTCCACCAGACCAGGTTGCCCCCCCAGAGGAAGGAAGAGGTGCTGTGAAAGCAGTGGTAGCATCTCAGCTCTGCCCTGAAGAGGATGCTTCTCATGTTGCGTGGATCATTCGATCTCTTCCCATTGACACTTCTGCACAGTGGATATGGATGGATGGTGAAAGATTTTCCATCTTGCACCAGAGCAAATCAGATGTAACTCCAGTAAAACCAACAGAGTTACATGGGGGCATGTGAGATTGACATCAGGATCAGATCTTTTGGTTGATTCAGAACAGTCATTTAGGGACAAAATGTCTCCCTATTCTATTGCCAATTCCATGTACTATGCTGGCAATTTTTCCTTGTCCTTTGAGGTATTGCGGGAGAGTGGCTCTTAACAACCACTGATGACAGGGTTTGTTAGCCAACCAATCATCAAGTGCAATCACCATTTGTTCTGAAATTGTCCATTACATTTGATCTTTCTGAGAGACTGTAAGCCTTTTGGCAACAAGTTTCTATAATTTTGACAGCACAAAGTTTGAACTTTATCTTAAAAACGAAACTTAAGAAAAGAAAATCGGGCTTCAAACGGAGAATTCTCAAAACTTTTAGATCTCCGGTTTCCTGACATCAAAAAGAGGAGACTTCATTTTGCACTATTGCTTGAGCTTCAGTCCATAATCAGCTAGAATGAATTAGACACTGAACATTCCTAGTTTTGCCTATTTCATTATGCACAGATGTCTGGTTCCATTTCATACCTTATTATGAACCAGGTGCTAAATTGCCTTTGGCTGCCTTCACAGACCTAAGGGGTTCTCCTGGCTATCCCTAATGTAATTAAACATTTATACTCAATTAAATGAAAATTGTGTAGCCACATCACGCTGCGAGCTGCTACTTCCACAAAAGTATGTGTTTCTGTATCATTCAGGAGAATATTAAAATGGATATTCCATAATATTCAAGCATTTCAGTGCAAAGCACAAGCTGTTAAAATATTTATAAACTGAAGTAGAGAGTTGAAATGTGTCATCACTTTATCAGCTTGGTATTATTTTTAATTTAAGGTAATATAACTTGAGAGTATATTCCACTAAACAAGCAGAACACAAAGCATATTCACCTGTGCATGAAGTAAACTCAGAAAACATGTCTGGATAAACAGCCCAAGAGTTCAATTCAAATAGACACTCCAGTCCAGAGCTAAAATCCTGGTTCCAATGCAAGCAGTGAGAAAACTTCATTGAAGCCCAAATTCAACCCCAGATGATTCTCTGAGCTGTAACCAATTAATCTCAACTGCTTGATGCTACAAAAATTGCCCCAGAAATTTCACAAGCTCTCTCACAAGATTTCTAACACTTGTGCTTCTAGCCCCAGTCAGAACCACAAAGGGCAAACTGGAAAAAGCAGTAAAAATTAAGTTTAAACATAGAATTTAATGAAAGGTTTTGAACCTCCAGAAACATTGGGTCAAGTTTTGGATGAAGGTTCATGGTTTTGATCTGAACTAGAAATGGAGCCAAACCTACAAAATATGGATCTTGGTCCAGATGTGGATTCGTAACTCCCCAAAATATTTGCGTGTGGTGAATCCAGGATTCCACCTAGACCTGTGACAGAGACAGACATGGTGAAACATTCAGATCTGGGTCTGGATTTTATCCCTTCACCCCTCCCTAACTTCATGGATGGTTGGAACTGAGCTTTGCCCATCTTTCTTTCACCATCTGTAGGAACAGAATAGTCTACATTGTGGTTTCATTAAAATTCTTCTTTCACTAAGGGTTTGGTCTTGCTCTATTGAAGTCAATAGAAAGATTTCAGTAGACTTCAGTGGAAGTTAACCAGGGCCTTAATCCCTTTGATCCTACATAGTTCCAGTTTATTCTCCCATACTCAGGGACACTTCAACATAACATACAACCCATCTCTGTATGGTATCACCTCTGAAATCCATCAGAACTGTCCCTGTTGGACAGAAGGAAAATTCTACAAAACCCAAGCACTCCTTCCTAGCCCCTGCAGTGGGTGGGGAAGAGGAGTTGTCAGCTTTCCTATGCAGCACTGTTGAATCTACATTCTATTGTTATTTATGGCAAATTCCCATCTGTGTTGATTGGTTTACAAAATGTATTTATGATCTTCTTGTCTATTAATGACACTAGCAGTGAGCTCCATGTTACGTTATCATAGGACTGCTCTGCTGCAGAAGGCCTCCCTGTGGTTTCTTTGTCTTTCTTGCTATTACAGAGTGGATGGCAAAATGTGTGGCTTTTGTGGCGTCAAGTGATATCCCACCTTGATCCAAAAGACAGCTGTTTTCCATGATCAATATAGCTCTATTAGTACTTGTCAAAGCCCTTTGTAAACACTCTCAAGTCATATTTGTCTGCTTGACACCCATCTTTCAGGACATTCTGGTTTCATTTTTGGGCCCCTGTTATTGGAATTTTTTTTGCAGACTTTATACAAGTCTTCTCAACTTCACCGTACTTCAGCATTATACTTGCATTTTGAGCATGGAGTCCCAGATATTCCCATGTGATCACCTATCCAAAAAGAATCATGACAATTCCCCAGTTTGGTTTCTGAGGAGAGAAAGGGTCTATACAGCAACTGCTTATGCCATACGAAGCCATAGAATTGCAGAGCCAGTGAGAATGGGAATTAATTGTCAAGATACAACACAACTTTTCTCTTTTCAATTACCCCCCTTATGCTTGACATACAGATTTGACACTTTGTTACAAACAGAAGTATAATTATAATATGGTTGCAAGTAGGGCAGATGAAACATTATGAAACACAAAACACACTGAAGGAAAAAGTATAAAACACTAAAACCTCAAAGTTTATTTTATTTTTATGTCGAGGTAGCTGGATGTGAAGTAGTGAAATGCAATATGCCCAGAGAGAACTTTAAAAGGGGATTAAAATACCAATAAAAATATTTGTGTATTGTTTTCTTGCAGTAAAACTAAGTGAGGACTCTTTGTGTGTGTTTGAAAATCTGCAGCATTGTGTTCCAGGTGTTAAAATCTACAAAACTGGGCAAGGTAACTAGATAAACATCCCGGAGACAGATAGAACAAGTATTATTATTGATAACAAAGCAGGAAAGGGAAATTCAAGGAACAGGAAAAAATACAGCAACAAAATTCAGGGGCAGCATCTGTAAAGGCTTGATTCCGCAGTCCATCCCTGCAAAACACTTAAGCATGTTCATAACTTCACACAAGTCCTTCAGTTCCACTGACTTCAATGATACTTATAAATGTGCTTATGGGTTTTGCTCAGTACAGATCAACTTAAGCATATGTTTAAATCCTTTTTGGCCTAAGGGACTGCTCTAAAGCCCTTTGAAATTTATGACAATCATAGGATCATAGAAATGTAGGACTGGAAGGGACGTTGAGAAGTCTTCTAGTCCAGTCCCCTGCAGTCAAGGCAGGACTAAATATTTTCATCCCTGACAGGTGTTTGTTTAACCTACTCTTAAAAATCTCCAATGATGAGAGATTCCACAACCTCCTTAGGCAATTTATTCCAATGCTTAACTACCCTGATAGTTAGGAACTTTTTACTAATGTCCAACCTAAACCATCCTTGCTGCAATTTGAGCCCATTGCTTCTTGTCCTATCTTCAGAGGTTAAGTATGTAGTCGAGTGGAAGAATTATTTCTTGTGTATTGCTTGCAACATATTCCAGAATGTTTGTTTTTCTTGCAACAGTGTGACACTGTCATCTCATATTTAGCTTGTGATCCACTATGACCCCCAGATCCCTTTCTGCAGTACTCTTTCCTAGGCAGTCATTTCCCATTTTGCATGTGTGCAACTGATTGCTCCTTTCTAAGTGGAGTACTTTGCATTTGTCCTTATTGAATTTCATCCTATTTATTTCAGACCATTTTTCAAGTTTGTCCAGATAATTTTGAATTTTAATCCTATCTTCCAAAGCACTTGGAATCATCTGCAAACTTTATAAGTGTACTCTCTATCCCATTGTCTAAATCATTGATGAAGATATTGAATTGAACCGGTCCCAGACCTGATCCCTGCGACGGCTTGAATGGGCTTTGGATCGGACCCTAAGATTGTGTCTACACTGCAATAAAAAGCGCACAGCACCGAATCTCAGAGGCCGGGTCAGCTGACTTGAGCTCACAGGACTTGGGCTGTGGAAATAAAAATTGCAGCTCCAGCCCGTGCCTGAATGTCTACACTGCAATTTTTGGCCCTGCAGCCCAAGCCCCGTGAGACCGAGTCAGCTGACCCAGGCCAGCCATGGTTGTACTGCAGATCATTTATTGCAGCGTAAATGTACGCTAAGGCTGCAGACCAAACTCTCATGGCAAGCTGTTGGGGGATAAAGGTGAATTCCTCCTTTACCAAATCTGACAACATTGTGGAGAAGAATAGCTCTCTCCCTCATGAAAACTGATTTCGATGTCATGATCAGGTCTTTTTCTAATATTTCTAATTGTTCCCAGAATTCTCTTTTTTTTCCTTCCTTAAGCTGTCTTTTTTTATACCCTGGGGCTAATTTCCAGTCAGAAGCAAAAGCCTTGGTCTTGGTCAGCAGAATTTTAATCACAGACTGTTCACGCACCAGTAGATGGCAGAAGGCACTGCAGAGAAAAAGATATTGCCACTGTACAAATAGTGACATCAGTGACGACCTCTGTTAGCTCTATGCTTTATACATGGAATTCAGGTCACACAGAGTCAGTCACAAAACACCAGCTAGTAGTCTCAAAAAAGACTCTTGCAGTATGTTAGACTCACCTGCTGACCCTCTCAAAAGCAAAGCATGATGGGGTATTAAACCAGTCTATAGAAGTCTAAAACCGGACTATAGGTTTCTAATAAATTGCATAGGTTGGCGGAAAAAGCCTATAGAAAAGTTAGCATTTTCATTTCAATTCTGTAGGCTATAACTATTCAAATATGTCACTGGGGTGTAAGCCCCATGGTAGTTCTCCTGCATTGCTGAATTTTTGACCTTCTCCCATTTGACCAAGATTTAGGGAAATTACTCAGTTCAGCAGAACTTGCGAGCTCAGAAGAAGCAGCTGCAGTTTTGGTCCCAGTTAATATTACTGGTTCTGTGTAGAAGTTTTGTAAGTGATTTACATAGAAGGGGTCCTGAAAATTAAAGGCAAATGAAAGAAAACAAACTGGCCCTATCTGGAAAACAAACTGGCCCTATCATATGACAGACTAAGAATATATTAGCAGAGCAGATGTCTTGGATTCAGACCTTCGTCCTGGAAGGTGGCCTGCATTTAACAATCTGCCTGTTGATGAATTTGCTTGCACCTGCGCTGCTGCAGGGCACGGTGAAAAAGATGATGTGGCAGGGATGATGAGAAAGGCACCAAGCTACAAGCCACAGTTTACTACTTCCTGACGGGAAGTTAGAAGGGAGAAAAGATGAGTCTGCTACAGGGATCATTTCCCTTCAGACATGATGAGCAGGACAATAAATATCTACATTTGCAGGAGTCTGTTTAACAAAAGCAAAAAGGACATTTTTTACAGGTGTATTTTGGTTGGAACATTATTACAAAGTTATAGCTGTAAGAACAAATCAGCTACAAAGGTGAGATCTATAGTATTTGGGAGCAGTATATTCCTGGCACATGGATGTAACTTGTAGGATATATATATATATATAAAGTTGCTTAAAATTGCAAACTAAGGAGTTTTATCTACAGTGAGGTCAGTGTTTGTTAGTCTTGTATTACTGTGACTAAGTAGACTATGAGATTGGATGGGTACATGAATAGAAGTAGTAGTGGAGAAGTAAAGTCACATGTGCTCTACTTTGTAGCACTTAAAATAAGTGTTAATATGTAATAAAACAGTTATGTTAACTACTGCTGCTTTTTGTCCAGGTATTCAGACATTCCTTCTTTAATGTCCCAATTAAGCCTCACAACACCCCTGAAAGGTAAAGGTAAATAATATATGCATGTGTGTGTGTGTGTGCTTTTAAAAAGCTGCTTCATTTTATCCTAGAAATGGATGCAGTTCAATGGTGAGTAAAGCCTTATATATATGTATATGGTAATCTCTCTCTCTGGCTTTACCCACCATTGAACTGCATCCATCTCTAGGATGGAATGCACCAGCTCTTTAAAAGCATGCACAAACATTGTTCAACTGTTGAACGGTTATGAAAAAGCTGCAAGGCAGTACATAAACCCTCAGTAAAATGTTTAACTTAGTACATTACAGTTTATTTGCCTATTAAGTATAAATGATAGGTTTGAAAGCATTACCCTTACATATACCTCCAAGAATTGAAAAAGGCCATAGTTCAAGTGATGAGATCTAAACAAACCAAGCAACAAACAGAAATAATTAAATAATTTTTATTTGACCAATGCATATTCTGGGATTCCCAAAATAGCACTTTGTAACACTGACTTAGTTTGAATTGATTTTAGATTTAGGTTGCTAGTTAGGAGGATTTGATTCAGGCTTGTTAGATAGTTAATTTCCGTATTTGATTCATCCTCTCCTTTTACTAGTCATTTGTTTATGTCTGATGATATCAGTAGATGATTTTTTAAAAAACTGTGGATTTGTAAGGACTTATATTATCTAGACCATCCCTGTCTAACCTGTTCTTAAAAATCTCTAATGAATGAGATTCCACAATCTCCCTGGGTAATTTGTTCCAGCGCTTAACTACCCTTTCAGTTAAGAAGTTTTTCCTCGTGTCTCCCCTAAATCTCACTTGCTGCAATTTAAGTCAATTACTTCTTGTCCTGTCCTCAGTGGATAAGGAGAACAATTTATCATCCTCCTCTTTCTCACAACCTTTTACGTACTTGAAGACTGTTATCTTCTTCCCCCTCAGCCTTTTCTTCTCCACACTGAACAAATCCATTTTTTTTCAATATTTCCTCGTAGATTGTGTTTTCTAGACCTTGAATTGTTTCTGTTGCTCTCCTCTGGACTTTCTCCAATTTGTCCACATCGTTCTGGAAGAGTGGTGCTCAGAACAGGTCACAGTGTTCCTCTTGAGGCCTTAAAGTGCTGAGTAGAGCAGAAGAATTATTTCCTGTGTCTTGCTTTGACCTCTCCTGCTAATACATCCCAGAATGATAATTTGCTGCTTTTTTTTTCTTTTCTTTGCAACAGTAAAACACTGGTCTGTACTTCCCTGGATTGTCCTTATTTCTTTTTTTTTATAGAAAAATACTCTATTTTCTCTTTTCTCTCCTGTCCTCCACAAGTTCTCAAAGACAATCACTAAGGGTTCAGAGATCTCTTCAGCCAGTTACTAAAGTATTCTAGAATGTATTTCATTAGTTCCTGCTGACTTGAAGACATCTAATTTTTTTCAGTAATTCTTAACTTGTTCTATTCCTATTTTAGCCTCAGATCTTACCCCATTTATGATGAGATTCACTGTGTTAGTTGTCAGATCATTGCTAAACTTTTTGGTTGAAAGTGAAAGAAAAAAGGCATTTAACACTTCTCAGTTTTCTGTTATCATCTTTCCCACCTCATTGAGTAATGGGTTTTATCTGTCCTTGGTCTTCCTCTTGGTTCTAATGTATTTGTAACATGTTTTCTTGTTACCTTTTATGTCCCTAAGTAGTTTAAACTTATTTTGTGCCTTAACCTGTCTAATTTTGTCCTTACATGCTTGTGTTGTTTTTTTATATTCATCCTTCATAATTTGACCTAGTTTCCACTGTTTGTATGAGTCTTAGTTTTTGAGTTTCAGGTTGTTGAAAATGACCGGATTAAGTCAGGATGATCTCTTACCATACTTCCTGTCCTTTCTGTGCATTGGGATAGTTTGATCTTGTGCGCTTAATAATGTCTGTCTAAAAATCTGCCAACTCTTCTGAGCTTTTTTTCCCCTTAGTTTTGCTTCCCACAGGATCTCACCTACCAATTCTCTTAGTTTGCTAAAGTCTTGGATTCCATTGTCTTTAGTCTGCTGTTTTCCCTCCTACCATTTCTTAGAATCATGACCCCTATCATTTAATGATCACTTTCACCCATGCGGCTGTCCATTTTCAAATTCTCGGCCAGTTCCTCCTTCTAGTTGTCAGAATCAAATCAGAATAACCTCTCCCCAGTCGCTTTTTCCACCTTCTGTAATAAAAAGTTGTCTTCCAAGAACTTGTTAGGTAACCTGTGCCCTGCTGTATTATTTTTCCAACAAATGTCTGCATAGCTGAAGTCCCCCATTACCACCAATTCCTGCACTTTGGATTATTTTGTTAGTTGTTTAAAAAAAGCCTCATCTACCTCTTCTTCCTGGTGAGGTGGTCTACAGAAGACTCCTACCATGACACCACTCTTGTTTTTTACCCCTTTTATCCATACCCAGAGACTTTCAAGAGGTCTGCTTCCCACTTCTATCTTGTCCTCAGTGCAAATGTATGTCTTAGAAAAACAAGGCAACGCCTCCTCCACCTTTTCCCTGCCTATCATTTCTGAACAAGCTGTACCCTTCTGTAAGTGATTTTTTTGGCAGGGCCTGTGGCTGACGCGGGTGGGCCAGCCGAACTCACTGCTTCCATCAGTTCGGGAAGCGACCGGCCGAGAAACTAAGCTGCCTGAGAGTGCTCCGGTTGGTAAGGTACCTTAAGAGGAGTGTCAGGCTAAGCTGCTGACAACGTTTTGCTTAAGCTACTTTGGCAACTGTTCGAGAAGCCACCATCCAAGAAAGCTCCAGTTGCCAAGGTAGCTTAAGCAGAGCTTGGGAAGGCCTGCTTTTAAAGTGGGTGGGCTATGGCCCACCCGTATTATGCCACTGCTCTGCTAGATTGAAGGGCCCATTATTAAATACTTTTTCCCTGTGGAAATACTTACAGACTATAATCAAGTCACTCCTTTTCCTTCTCTTTGTTAAGCTAAATAGATTGAGCTCATCTAGTTTATCACCATAAGGCTTGTTCTGTAATACTTCAGACATTGTCATGGCTCTTTGAACCCTCTCCAATTTGTCAACATCCTTCTTGAATTGTGGGCGCCAGAATAAGAAAGTACAATTATTCTCATTTCACCAGTGGGGGACAGAGGTTCAGGGGCTAAGTGACTTTCCCAAAGTCACATCAGAAGTCTGTGGTAGAACAGGGACTTGAACATGGGTATTTGGGACCCCACTTATCACGCTAACCGCTGGACTACCATTCCTCTAGATAACTCTTTAAAAGAGTTAATAAATAAAAACAGAGTCTGACAATTTGAATTCTACTTCTTTTACTATGCTGCAAGCGTACAGTACTTCCTAACTGGCTATCGGTAGAAGAGATGCTGGCAGACTGGTTTTTGCAAAGAAAAATAGGGGCTTGACTTGACTCACTGTTGTTAGGTCCTGGAGTTACCCTCTTTCCAGAGTTTAATCAGCATGCATTTCAGAACACCAGTAATGTGGCCAAAGCTGCCAAAATGAAAATGATCTAAGCTGCTACTACAAGGTGCAATTCCAGTTATGTACTAGTGCACAGAGCAAAGGCTGTATTGGAATATTGTCTATTGCTGACACAGAAATATTGGGTACAAACATGTCCTTGTTCTAAATAATGTTTTCTGTTTGTTTGATATTGCAGAAAGTCTTACACAGTAAACCTTTACAGCCATATAATATCCCTGTTTTACGATGTTATCAGTGATGAAATAGTAACTCTTGGGATGAAACTCTATCCTCGCCTCTGTTCAATTCATTTAAGACCCGATCCTGCAAGGTACTGAACATGAGACCTGGGCAATATTTTTTTATTTAAACTTTTCTCAGAGAAAAATTCAGATTTGGCCACGTCAAAACATTTCATGACTTACTGTAGATTTTGCTAAATTGCTTCGGTCAAAAAGAACCAAAAAACAAAACAAACAAAAAAAGAAATCAGAAAAAAGAAATTTGAAAAAATCTAAACATTACAATTTTTGCATTTGAAACTACTTTTTTATTATGAAATTTCCTTTAATTTTTTTTAAATTAAAAGCATAGAAAGCAGAAAAATTAAATGAAACATTTAATTGGAATTAAAACAATTTTCCTTAAACTTTTCCAGTGTAGTGAACATTTTGAAAAAAAAAAACATTTTCAATTCAACTTTAACCAAAATATTTTTTTCCTGACTTTCAGAGTCACCAGCAAACTGAAAAAATCCATTATTTGCCCAGCTTTATTGAGCATCTTCTGAAATGTCTTGAGTAAGCACCTTCAGTTTCCTTTGTTGAGGTTGCTTAGCACCTTAGAAGCTCAGAGGATCTAACTCAAGTTTCATGCAAACCAGTGGAAAGATTCCCATTGACTTCAGACTCTTAATAAGAGATTTGTTCTCTTACCACATTCATGGCTGTAATATCACTCACTGATATAAGATGAGTGCTCCCTTTTCTCTTAATGTGTTATCAAATAGTAGGTCTGTAGAGGCATCTGCATACAATCTTGCTAGTTTCCTTCCCCTTCAGTTTACCACCAAGAATCATGTGCTGGGCAAAAACTTTGGCACTGTATGAGGGAGAGTGCCTATAAATATCGTATGAATACTCAGAGCATTGATTCAGGCAAAATGGTTTCTTCCCCTTCTCTTCCTTCCCCTTCTCCCCTCCAAGGTGCGATATAATGGAAGTGAGCAGAGAGGCAGTACTCTCAGTGGGTAAGGCAATGGCCTAAAAGTAAGGACATCTGGGTTCTCATGTCTGACTCTGTCACTGATTGACAGCATGAGCTAGGCTGAGGCACTTTTAACTTCTTTTCCTAGCTGTTAAATGAGGATAGCAACAGAAGAGTATACGCTGCTTTGAGAGCTACGGAGAAGTGTAAATATTATTAAATACAGCTTATGAACTGCTGTTTTTCTGGCTAGTTCAACAAATGCCTTCATAATGATGCAAGATTCATAAGGAACTCGTACAGGGGTTGTAATTTTACTGACTGTTAACATAGGTGAGCACAGGCCACAAATGCCAGTCAACCCAAGTTTCACTCTGTTGTGAAGTCAGTGGAACAACTCCGTAGTTAAGGTTTAAGCCAGCTTCTAAAGTCAGCTCAGTATTGATTGATCCAACCTCCAACTTCCTTCGCAGCCAATGGAGAGTCACTGTAATGAAGCTTTAGGCTGGAATGTTCAAAGGGAGTTAGGTACCTAAAGATGCAGGTAGGTGCCTAGTCGTATTTTCAAAAGCTCTTAAGAAAGTTAGATGCTTAAATCACATTGAAGCCAATTGTGCATCGAACATGTTCTTTTGAAAAGAACATTGACTGCCTATTCGTATTTTTAGGCACCAGTTACTTTGGAAAATCACCCCTGAGGTGCCCAATTTCAGTGGAGTTTAGATTCTGAAGTCACTTAGCCACCTCTGAAAAAGCCAGTCATACTGCATGTCTTCTGTGTTAACCTTCTTTAGTTATGATTGTGAATATGCATTAATCATAATACGGTAGCACCTAGAGGCCTCAAGCGAGGATCACAGTTCCCTTGTGCTAGGCACTGCACAAACAAATACAAAAGTCACTGCCAGCCTGAGGAAGCTCATTACCACTCAGTCCAAAATTTCCTGAGCTGCATCTGGTATTCCAAAGTACTATCTTGATTAGTGAAGTGTCCTGTAAATACAACGGTAGCTGGTTCAAAGAATGATGGAATGCCAAGTTAAACAGGAAGGCGTGAGATGCTTCATTTTCCTGACACTCCAGGGCCCATGAATCAGGACCTCACAGCTTCCATGTGACTAGCTGGACACACACACAATAGAATCATGATCGTTCTAGAAGTTCAGTCGCTCGCAGGCATGCCAGAAGAGCTGCTTACATCAGGAGCATATTCTTGTAGAACAATTGGCACAGCTGGAGCAGCAGCAGCAGTCAGCCAATTCCAGGCTTCTGTGTATCTCACGGCAGCAGTTCTCAGAGTCTGGAGCTCAAAATTAGAAACCTCTGCTTGCTGAAATACTCTTTCATACATTGCTTCTTTTTCAATCCAGATACGTAATGAGCAGTCCGTTTTTCTTGCAACAATGAAATCAACTGCTTGCATAGACGAGTAGGGTAGCGATATCCTCTCAACTACCAGAAGGAGGAGGAGGAACGAATTCAGACCCCAGCCTGATCTTCCAGTTGTGTCGTTACTGAGAGAGAATCAGTGTTGTTATTGTAGGTAATGGCATTTACTCATTGTGGGAATGGTGCAGGGTAAGGTAGCTCACTGCTAAATATTGGAGGAAATCAATCACCCAGTACAGTGCAAAGAGCACAGAGAGAAGATGGATCAGAGCTATAAGGAGGGACATAGAATGCATCAGGAGAGTGAGTGGCTTAGGTGAAGCCATAGCTTATTAAGCAAATTTTATACTGTGGTCACTGTTGAGTTCATAAACAGCAGCTAAGCCCTATGGCCTTGAATGTAACAAATTACAGACCACAGTACCAGTTAGCACATATTATGTAAGTGACATGGGAATAGAAATGGTATTGCTCATGTGTATAATTTTACATACCCTGAGTGATGGACCACAAATTATGGTATTTTTTTTTCTAAAACTGGGGGTTTAATCCCAGATTCCTAGTCAAACGACAATATAAGCAAGTATATTCTGCCTTATAAGGGCCATAGGCTGATACCTATATTTACCCTGAGTAGTAATTTACATGACAAGTAGACTCATCGATCTGAGGAAAGAACTATTCAGCATCAGTACAGGTATCGAAATCTGGTCCTAGAATATCCTCGGGCTATGGTATTCCTCATTCCCTAGGCTAAATAGATATTTAGTATTCCTTTGTGCTCTTGAACACCACCATGGCTTCTACCTAGAGCTGGTTGCAAGAGCATCTGTTTCCAAAACCATTTTTTTTCATTAATCTCTGAAGTTTTGTGAAATTCTGAGTTTTTAAAAACAAAATATATGTTTTAGAATGGTCACTTCTTGAGTAAGTCCCTCTTGGGCATGCTTTGAAGTAAGAAGCTTGGGAGACAAATGAGCTGGTGTCACAAATCCCTCTGAAGATAACCCAGCTGACCATTTTGAATGGTTCATCTAGTATGGTTTAGACAAAGTTTGTACCTTTCCCCAGGATAAAATACAGTGAGATTATTGTTTTTAACTTCTGTTTGTGTTCCCTGTTTTCTTGATAGTCTTCCTTCTGCCAGCCTTCCTAAGATAAGCAACTAAAGCTTACAAATTTAATTGATCATTACAATGTCCCTGAGGATACGTCAGTTGCTGTAGTTTAAAAGAATGTCAGTTGTGGAATAGACAGTCATTAGAAAGAATATAGTGAGTCATTAATCTTGATCAGCAATACAGCCTAAAGGGCGGGGAGGAGAGGGGCTTTTGCAGCCAGCTCGTGATTTGATTGCAGCCTCTTCCATACCTGAAAACTAAAGAATTATTATGCCTTTTTGTTTTCAGGGAAAGGGGTGAGTAGGAGGAATGGTGTGTGTGTGTGTGTGTAAATCACATGTTGCATTCACATAATCTGTGACAGACAGCAAGGAGTTTCTGATATTAACTCAAAGATTTGCATTATCTCCTAACATAAATGCACTGAATTTTTCTTTCTTTCTTTCCTCCCCTGAAAATCATAATAAGGTAAAAATTCAGCCCAGTGCCTGGAGTCTTAGGTGTATGACTCTCAATAGAATTAATGTGATCCTGTGCTTAAGTTGTCATGCACTGCTCCAGAGATGTGTCCCCTCTCTGTCAATGCACAGATTTTAATGTAATACTATGCAAGACAATCTCAGTCGGTTGTGCATCATTTTTCTATAACACTTTTAGGGTAAATTTAACACCAAGATTTGGGTCAAAGAATTTGGAAAATGAACCTTTCACATGGAGAGTATTTCCTAAGCAGCTATAAATTAGGACAAATAGAACAGTAGGTCATGTAGCTTCATAAACAGCTTAATTTCCCTAAAGCAGAGGCAAAGCAGAAGTTACAATAATTACCCTTTACGAAAGGAGTTTCAGAATCTATCTTTTGAACAGTTTTCTAATATTTTCCTGTGAGGTGCTTAATAAATATACAGTATTAAGCCAATGCACTTGATTTATCTGATTAAATAATTGCTGTTTAGGAATGACTTTTGTCTGAGTGAAGGTGTGCCTGGTTACACAATTAAGAGTTGATCTTATTTGCTGTCTATAACAAACAATATCTAAATGTTGGTTCTTTGTCAAATGCTAGCTAAAATGTTTCTATTAAGAACACACATCTGAACTTTTAAAAATGTGCTTTCTCTGTTCAAACGTGGGCTCCAACTCCTTGTTTAATTTTCTTTCTAACCAAGGCCTGAGATGGAAACTAGCTGTCTGCAAAGCACCTGGTTTATTGTTGACTTGTACTAGGACGATACAAATTATGTGGTTGGTTCCAAATGCAAAAGAAGATTTAATGGTTTTTCCAATTATTCTAAATTTATGCACTGCTTCTTGGGAGATGCTAATAGGTCTAGTAATTTAAAGGTGTGCCAATGCTAGCTGTGTGAATTAGCAAACTTATTTACTCTGATATGATTCTAGTAGTACCATTTGTATTACTGTAGTGCCTACCAGCCCTCATCGTGGACCAGGACTCCATTGTTCTTGGTGCAGTATGAACACAGAACAAAAAGCTGGGATCTGGGCAAGAGCCTGGGAGTTCTATATCCTGCGTTTTATACCCATTGCCCTGCTATGTGACTTCAGGCAGCTTACAAGTGCCTAGCTTTGTAGGAGTGATCAAGGGTGGGGAAAATACAGCCGGAGGTGTGACCCCTGTTTTACTCTTACCCCGGTGTAATGATTCCCTTTCATAGGTCATGAATATGGATTGGACTCAGGACTTCCAGTGCTAACGGCATGAGCGTCCACCATTTGAATGAAGTATTAACTGGTAGTAGCAGTAGGTTCTTATCCATTTGCTGTATATGGACACCACCACTAGAGGAGTGTGTGTGGCGGGGACAGATAACATACATTAAGCCAATACCTTGCTCAGGGGCTGAATACAGTCGCGGGGAGTAAAAGGACTTTGCAAGTCTAGCTTTAGTGGTAGTGATAGAATCTCTAAAATGGGCGAGGGCAATGATGACACATGGGCAAGAGCTTCTGTTTAATGTGTGAAACTGATTTCATTACTGTGATCACTTTTCATAATTATTCCTCTCTTAACACTTGAGGTGCCAGCTCTTCAGTTCCTGAATACGGTCCCCATTCCATTGACTTCTTGGAACTAAACCAATTTACCCCCACTGATATGTCCCAGGGTTTCTGAATTGCAGTTTTTTTTTTGCACTAGGAGGTTACATGATTTTTGCCAGCTGTTTTCATCAATGACAGGTGCTTTTGTTTTGAGAAAGAAAGCTTGCAAGAAAGAGGAGAGCTGCCCATACTCTTTATGGTGAAGAAATTAATGGATATTCTCCCCCCATCCCATTAACATATTATCCATCATCAAAGACTGATTCTCATTACTGTATTTGAAATTGGTCGAGGAGCTCTTTATGCAAATGAATTTCAGACAGTGGGTGGTTTGAAAATTATTTGCTTCAACTATTCATTATCCATACACATAATTTGATATATACATTCACTTTTTATACGGCCGTTCATCCAGTGCCATCAAAATACTTTGCTAAGCATGACTCAAGCCTCACAACCTGCCTGGAAGTGGAGGCATATAAAAGATAAGGGCTGGATTTTCAAAACTCCTCAGAACCCAGCAGCTCCCATTGCATCACTCGTGGCCTGAACAGTGGCCGCTCTGTCACTGATGGCCAGATTTTTAAAAAAGCCCCGCCATGCTGAGTTGTTTTGAAAATCTGTCCAATTATTTTAGTGCCTAAATGGCAGCCAAGCAATTTTGAAAACTCTGCCCTATGTTATGTACCTCTCCTTACAACTTCCACAACCCCTGCTCAATATCACACACAGATGGAAGGAGAACCCAGGAGTCCTGACATCCTCTCCCCATTCTCACCTAGAATCAACATTTGTTTGACGCATGGAATTAGCAGTCACAATAGCAGTCCTCACAGTTGTAGTACAGCACATTGCTCTGTTTCTGTCACTGACAGATTAAGAGACTGAGTGTCTGACGGTGATAGATGTGGTGGTGGTGTCAAGAAAGTTCAAAGATCATTATTCTCAATTCAGATGCCGATGTATGCAGGAGATACCAGCACCCTCATTCTAGTGCAGACCATATAAACTGTACCGATCACAGCTAGCTATGGCATGCTGATCAGCTGATCCTTACGCAATGGGAGCTTAGATTTCTATAAATGGCTGTCACTCTCTTTCCCCTCCCTCCACTACCAAGGGGCAGTTTCTGGGGTTTTTGGGTTGCTATTAATGATCATATACAATGGACACTAATATTTGCAGCTACTTTTGTGTGGCTGGTAAGTTTGCAATGGTTGAGTTTCACTGGTTTCCCTTCTCAGATAGTTATGTCCTTCCATCCCTCATTCATGTTTGTGAAGGCAGGGGCTTTGGAAACGTACTTTGCCTCTAAAAGCCCCTACATCAGAATCCGTATGACAAAAATCTGCACCTGCGCTGGGTTTCATAGGATTGCTGATCTAAGCAAAAACGTAAGGACCTCTGAGAGGGACTGGTTGCTGAAGAAGACATAAGTGCTTTTGAACTCCAGAGCTCTGATAGTGTATAAAACCTTATGGAACTCTTCATTGAAAAACCCATCACCTCTCTCAATCCCTTTCCAGCCATGTCTGTTCCCTGTCAAAAGCCCACTGAAGTCAGTGGGTTCCCCTTGACTCATGAGGTTCTGAATCCAACCGTACTCTACAGCCTTCATCACCTACTCCCCAACTTATTTGCTGGCTTCAGGTATCCAAGAGCCTAAGAGACTTTATGTTGTATGCTCCAAGTAGCAAATACTTCCCCCAATATGTTACATGCCTTAGACATGCCATGCAGAGCAATAAATCCTACATACTGACAGAAAAGCCTGTTAGAGGGGGTATCTCCTTGCTCATTTCACATCTCAGATTAAAATTCCTAATGATCTGAGTGAATAATAACGGACTCATAACTACTAATTTGAACATTATGTCCTTTTTATTATCAGAAGGAGGCTCTGCAATGTGGGTATTATCATTACATAGTGCCTAGTGTGTACCATTATGAGGTTTAGATGGCCACTGCGGGATAATAATTCATATCTTGCCAGGACTCTAAGCTTTAGTCTATTATGCAAGTTTCTTTTGCAAGCATGAAATATTATTCTCTCTCCCTACATACTACGTGACAGGCAGTGTGGTGTAGTGGCTAGAGTGGGAGGTGGGAAACCTGGGTTCTATTCCCACCTGTGCTAATGGCCTGTGAATTTTCTCATTTTCTCTCTCCGAGCACCCATTTTCCACCCTTTATCTATATCTTGTGTAGCTCTTCAGGGTAGGGACTCTCTCTTACTCTATTTGTATTAGCGCGGGGCAGGAAATGGTTTTCCCACCCCGTGAAAATATTGAAGATATATTAAAAAAAAAAACCCTATTCTACCTCAGGACCTTTTACAGTTTTTGATGAGAGAGGAAACAGAGGCCCACTTGAGAGTAATAACCTGGGATATAGGGGACCCAGATTTAATCTTCTGGTCTGAATCAGGCAAAGCAGGAATTTGAAGCTGGGTTTGTCATATCCCAGTTGTGAGCTCTAACCACTGGGTTATCAACCATTCTTGGAAGAGGCAGCCAGGACACTTTCTTCTTCCTCCTTCCCCCTGATTTTGCCCAGAAATTCCAACATTGACCTAAGACATTTTTCCCAACAGTGGTGTGTTAGTTTTGGCAAATTGGCATTTTCCGCCAAAAAAGGTAGTCAAAAAATTCCCAACAAGCTATAGTTTGTATGCTCAACAGGGTCATCAGCTTGGTTGAAGCCCCAAATTGTTTGTGTAATGCATATAATAATTCATATAATAGGACCAATCCCTCTTGCCTTTTTTCATATGGGTATCCCTTAATCCTATGACTGATCCTGCTAAAGTCAATGGGGCTCCTTAAGTGCATGTTTCCAAGGCTGACACTGAGATAGGCCTAACCAAATATCCCCAAATTTGGAGGCTATTCAGACTGAGATCCAAACTCTGTAGCTTGCATCTCTAAATACATCTGTTAATTTGTTCTCTCTTTATTTCATGAATAAGCTTTAATAGCATGATCCTCACTGAGGTGTATATGTAGCTTACATTGGCCCATCCCCTATAAGGAATCTGAATAGCTATCTTATGCATAGCTCTTTTAAAGATTTGATAAACCTCACCTAAATTCCTTGCCATTTCTCCACTGGATCATTTAGTCTTCCTTCCCTGCTCCGTTTTCATCATGTCTGAGTCTTTACGTCCATGATTTTGTAGAGTAGAAGATCCTGGGAAAGAACATTCCCTTACTTCAATATGCAGGATCTGATTCACCACCACCTTACACTGGCACCTGCACAAAGTGAATATATAATACCATTTAATCTATCACTTAATCAGAATAGTTTCATTTTGGCACAAGCCTACAAGAAAGATTTAAATTTTTAGTTTGTTGTCTTTTAAAATTGGAACTCTGAACCTGCTTAGGTATCCTGCAACATCGTATATCACTGATTTCTATTTTCTTTACATAGGGAGTATCTAACTGTAGGCAATATAATTAACAGTAATAGATTTCATTGACTTTGCACTAAGCAAGCAGCGCTTTTACTCTGAGACAGATAATGAGGGTTGGGCTCTTGACTTGTTAAACTTCTGTAATGCCCTCAGACTAAGACAAATAGCAAGTTCAAGGCTGGCAGCTGGATAAATTGGTGGAGTGAAAGCTCTTAGTCTGAAATGAACAGTTATGAAGTGAAAATCACTATTAATATTCTCCTACTGATATAATTAACCAAAGTGCAATGTTAATGGCTGACCCAGAAAGGTTATTTACCAAAAGGGTTTCTGATGTGGCAGTCAGCACTTTTGTGAGTAATGGAATATGCATTCCAAATAAGTCTCCTGTTTCTTTCCATTGCCACTCTCAGTGAATACATTCAATAAATATGAAACTACTCATGATAGATAGGGACATGTGATCATGAAGCTGGAAGTGGTTTACCTTGCAATAACTGCTAATTCCCCCGCCTCCTCCTTCACCTTTTAAAAATGTCCGCTCAGACAACATTGTGATTTTGGTCAGGAAACAAAAGTACATACATTGATTGATTTGTTTCCTAATAAATTTGCATTTTTGCAAGATGATATGACTGAGTGGGTTTGAAAATCCTTGCGTACCTGTTCTTTTTCTTGGTATTGGAGGGTACTTCAAAATCTAAAATTGGGGTGATGTGTTTTCACAATGTCTAAAAAGAAGGTTTCCATTGTGTTTTGCATCAAAATATTTCAGATCAAGATGTCTGCTCAATATCACAATTCAGCAGTGAGATAATGTATAGTGGACCGTTATATGCTAAATCTGTAGCTCGCTGATAGTAAATGTGACTGACAGCCAATCTTTACCTTAATTAATAACAAAGGATTTGGGTTTGTAGAAGAGATTCTAATTGTCCTGTTGCAATTTCCTATCACAAAGACAATCAGTACCATTGATTGTAATGTAAGATTCAATTACTTTGGGAAATTCATTAATATGTTAATTCTTAACAGATTTATAGCAGTCAGATTTGTCTTTTATCAATGCATAGACTTGGGTCCTGGGACTTGACAGTCACTTGGGAAACTGAGAAAGAGTTTATAGTAGAAGAACTTGTTTTTCAGACTGGAAATAATGGAGAACACATTTGTCATCAATTTATGTGACCAGCTTTAAGCTAGGTCTTAATTGTTGGCCAAAAATCCAATGCAGAATAAAAAGCTGTATGTTTCAGCAGGGTCGTTCACACTGAGAAAAGCTGACAAGGGATAGAAGTTGGGAAATATACATAACATCTATGCAAAGCCATCTGCTCAAAAGGATGGATGGCAAATCTGAGAAGTTTGGAAAGTAAAAGTCCATCTAAACTCTTGGGGCCAGATTCTCATACCCTTACTCATGTGGCATAGCACGTAACTCCATGGATAGCCTCAATGAAACCAGTGGAACCCCTTAGAGACTACGGTGCAACTAACCACATCAGGTTGGGTTAGACTCATGACCATGATGCCGCCACAAGGAAGAATTGCTTGAACTTTTTCTGATGTTCTCATTTTGTGTCCCCTGTAGTGTTTTATATTTTTCTTAGGTGCACAAAAATTGCTACGACCTCTCTGATTTTGCTCTCCTGAAAAAGTAAGACAGTTCCCCTTTCCATGTTTGATGTCATTCTTACTCCTCTTTCTACCATGGACTCCGACGCCAGTTTTGAAGAGATGTTGCCGCTCCATCTTTTTGTTTGATATAGACTCTTTTTGAAGATTCAAAGGGAAGAAAGCCTTTTAAAATGATCTGTGCAAACAGTGGGTAGAGGATAGGGCAGCCCAGAGTCAAGGAATGCTCCCCAGTTCTGGAGTTGATCTTCCGGGGTTAATTTCGAGGGTAGATTTTATGTCATTGCAGGCGAGATTGGCTAGGTTCATAATGATGATTCGTGCTGATATCTGACAATGGCTCCAGACAAAACATGGAAGAGCTCAAGCAGAGATAGGGGAAAGCCATTTGTCCAAGCAATGCTTTGAGAGAACAGGTTTCAGCATTCTTGCAGACATGAATGAAGAGCCAGAGACAGCATAGCTAAGGCAGAAGGAAGTTTCTTCCACTCCCAAGAATTTTGTGGCAATTTTCATTTTCTTGTTGCCATTTGCTGTACTTTCATTCTTCTCCTGAGCTGCCTTTGCTAGTATATCCATATGCTTTCATCAAGGTGGGAGATAAGTTGCTTCTGGAGCTCTCTTTGGGTGAGGGGGGGTCCCATAAATGCCTCCCCAATTGGACACTCACTCAGCACCAGTGATCTTGAGAGGGGCTGACCACACATATCCTCCATTGACTTCAATGGAAGTTTGTTTTCTCCCCACTTCCCAGGATGCATTTCCCGAAGTACTGGTGCTTATTCCAGGAATGATGCTAGAAAGCCAGCAAACCAACATTTTAGGCCAAGTAGACCTCAGTCCTAGGACTTAGTACTTTTAGGAATATCTAGTACCTTGGAAGAATTCTTCTTGGAAAGTTCCCTGAATGTTTTGTAGGTTGGTCTGTGAAAAAAATTGGGCAAAGGTCTGCTCTGAGAATAGTTATGAGTGTGCCGTACATGAAAGAGGACTTGGGAAGCCAGAAAGATTAGTCTATATCTTCTTTCAGACATTGCTTCAGGTTGATGCTTGTAGTTTAACAGAAATCGAAGGGTCAATGAAATGATGTGTCTGAAAGTATCATTAAAAGATTCCGTATGGGGATCTCATTTACTTGTTGCTGCCTCCACTAAATATAGTGGCAAAACTTCAGTTGAGTTGAAGGGGATCCACTCCCAACTTTTCAGATGTAACTCACTGGATCACCTTTATGGTTACAAAAATGACTAGGTAGAAACAGTACTGTCTTACTCATCAAGTCTGTCCCCGGTATGTATCCCAGGTCCTTACTTCAGCAAAAGTAGACCTGGTTCTTCTCCCTTGTGTATTAGTGTAAATGAGGAGTAACTCAATGGAATTACACTAGTGTGAAACTGGCAGAAGAAGAGGATCAGGACCAAGAATATGACTTTTTACTTCTGTTTCCATTAGAGACAATAGCTATGGAGAAGCTTGATTCTGCGTGAGTTATCAACAGTCTTGTTAACTGAGATCCAAATGCTGAATATTTATTTCTGGTACTGTTGCACTATTTTCATTAATATTTTTTGCTTCTGATCTGACCCCGTTTGCGCAAGGCCTTCTAGACATTCAAGAAGGGATGGTTCTTTGCCCTATAGCTTACAGTTTAAACAACGTGAGCAAAAAAGAAGCCAGCTCAGGTCTCAGGCACTGAGTTTATGGCACTGGCATTTAGAAAGAGCATTATTTTTACTTGCAAATGAAGCAAAATAGATATGGAGTCAATAAACAACATTCAATCTGCAAGCCTGTAATTTCTGCAAAGCAGCATTTTAGAACAGCAATAGAATGCCCTAATCCAGCACAGGGGCATTGGAAATGGCATTAAAATAAGACAGGTTGCTTGCATGCCTGGGTGTCAGCATGTGCAAACACAGGATTTGATTGTATTCCTAAAATGAGTTGACCTCCAGTAGTAGTTTTTGTGTGTTATGGAATCCCCCAGATTCCTAATGCTGAGAGGGAGGAGGGATAGAGAAACACTGACACCTTCTTTCAGAGCTCTGATGGGTCACTAATAAAACACAAGATAACCTGGTTTACCAAGATGTTTTGTGGTCCACAGTGACAGCACGCCTGGTCACAGTGGCTCACATCACCCCCTAAAATAGCCAACCCCCAATGCAGTGCTTATATCCCATTGTCAAGTGCAACATGAAAACCAGGATGAACCATTTTCTTTTAAAAAATCCCATTTCCTACTGAGTGACTCAACATGTTTGTAAGGTGCCATCTGCACTCGGGAAGGGGTCAGACTGAAATGTATGCTAATTAATATCACCAACATGTCCAGATTTGCCACATTTCTAGTGACCTGCACACACGCACAAACACATACACACAAAGTATGTGAGTCATTTAATCACCAGGGACCAGAGTTCCAGAGGTATTTAAGTGCCTAAAGATGCAGATAGGTACCTAGTGGAATTCTCAAAAATGCCTGCGCCGGTTAAGTGCCTAACTCCCATTGCAAGTCAGTAGGAGTTAGGCATCTAACCTCTATAGGCACTTAAAAATCCCACGATAGGCACCTACCTGCATTTTTAGGTGACCAAATACCTTTGTAAATCTGGCCTTAGATCTTTTCGGAATTCCATGCAGTAATTAATATTTTGGCTGTGCAACACGCAGGTTCCAAATAATAACCAATGGATACAACATGCACAAGGGCTGATCCTCAACTGATGTTAAACTAACATGGCTCAATCGCCCACAGCCCACAACCAGAAATCAAACAACATATTGCATACATTTTAAATAACTTCAAACTCCTTTTGTATAACTTCTGTGCTCGGGAAATAATAGGTACCAAATATGCAGCATAGTGACTGAAACTTTTTTGTCAATGAAGCGTAGAATTCTATTCAGGTGTAAACATCTTGAAAGAAAAAAGGACCCGAAGATGGGGTGCATTGAGACACAATGCCGTACTTGGGCATCTGAAAAAAAAAAGACATCAATTTCACCATATTGTAAAGTACTTGCTTGTGAAATCTGCAGGGCTATTTCTATATTTAGTACCACTCTGGATTACTGTTCCTTTCAATGAATCATTGCAGATGTCTTGAAACAGTGAAGAAGAGTGCACTTGAACTAAGGGCACCTTAGGGCTTTCATTAGCTTTGCCACCAACATTTCTTCAGCAGCATCCACTAATGTTGTTTTCACAATAAATGAGAGCTAGCCCTGACATGTGGTTTTAATGATGTAGCCTATAGGTATTGGATCTCTACTGTTACAATGGGTAGTAATTCCTAAATGGCTTGCAACTGGATCATTTACCATCTGCATCTAGATTTGTTTCTTTACACAGTTATTGTGGGCAAGCGTGTCAGTACAGTTGTTTTGTCCATGCGGCAGCTATCCTTACAGTGTGATTGTGTTGCATTCTTTAGTTAGCCTCCAAATATTCAGAGGCAGAAGCAGTGGAGCTTAGAAAGTTTCCTCTAGTAGAGAAAATGGAGATGTGAAAACTTGGTGTGAAATCTTGGCTGCACTAATGTCAATGGCAAAACTCTCAGGGAGCAGGATTGTAGGAGAACCACAGTGCTAATTGAGGGAAAGTGTAAATGGAACAATCCAAATATCATTCTGTGATCCATTTGATATCAGCTCTGATAACTAATCTTCTAAATTCTATCAATAAAGAGCCCTTAGAGAAAGCTAACTCTGGTAGACTACATCCCAAATCCACCCAGTTGCATCACAGCTGTGGCATCATTTGGGAGTCAAATCAAACTCAACAGCACAACTGGGAATTAGTTAATATAAATAAAGAGACGGTGCCTGATTTTCACTGCTTTGCTCCTTGTGTTGTACTAATAGCTGTGCAAAGAGAGTGTAAAATGGTGCTACTTTGATTTGTATTTGAATGATGAAAAGCTAATTCTTGATCCAAGATGAAGATTCAGTTTTTAGGTCATTGTTTGTTTGGAGTACTGAATAATATGAAATCTACATTGTTGTTTGTTTTTTAATACCAGGTGAATTTTGTCAAATTAGCCAGAAGAATTTTGATGGTACCCGCAAGTATTCTCAGTGGGCCAAGTACTAAACATCAGTTCATCCTTATTCAACACTTGCTCATCCTTTCCTTAACCTGTCTCATCTCCAAGCTAACCCACCAGTTATAAATGGATTTGTCTGGGTAAGAGAGAAACTTGTCGTTTAACGTTCAACCTGCTACAAAGAGTCCAGATATAAAGCATTATACCAAATGCAACTGAAGGTCTTGCTATAGCTGAAGGCAGGAGTAATATATTGATAGGATCATCATATAAATACAATATATTAGATACAGGCTGTCATTGTGTAGGGAATTCCAGTTCAATAAGGAATGTACAATACTGAGCATCTCAGCACAAGGCCAGTTTTATCTTGTTACAGTACCCAGATCACACAGCAACTATTCAAATTAAAAGCAAGCATCTGAGCATTACTTTCAGCACTCAGTTGCATTATATCAAGGATTTCAGGCCACGTCTTACCTGATCTGACTTAACTGCAGACAAGAATTCTGCCATATATATCAGGAGACCCTTAGGGTTGTGGCAAAGCAGTAAAGTTTTAGAAGTGGGATGGGAGAAAGAGGATCAGATTTGAGGAGGAACAGGTGATAGGGAAGAATGGGAAACCAACCCATGTGAGTCCTTCAAAATGCCAAGGGTGCTACAAAGCATGAAGACTGGAAATAATTCTGAGGGTTCAAAGAGATTCTAGAGAGAGGCAAGCTGTCCGACTTGGAAACAGTTGAAAGGAGATGGAGGTAGTGCAGTCAAGGTCCAGTCGCCCATTGAGGAAACCAGGTTCTCTCAAGGACTACCTGTCCATGGTAGAGATAAGACTCTGATTATGCTAAGTGCTGGTAACCTCTGGTCTGTTTGTGTTTTGCAGGACTGGAAGTTAATTTTGTTGTTCATTTGCCCATTAAAAGGGTAAGATGTGGTATAAGGGGTCGAACTAGAGAAAGGAGGTCAGCTTTCAGGAGGCAGCTATTGTGGTGTGGTACGGGAATGCAAGCTAGTGGTCGATAGAGGCCTCTCAAAATGCTTCTATGCTTCTGGCTTCTATGCATGTGCAACAAAAGTCTCTTTCCTACAACTGTGCATCATCACTTATTGCTGATGAAACAGTAGCAGTATTCCCAATCCTGAATATTCAAACCTCATGAGTTGGTCCCCTGGACTCCTGGCTTGGTTTAAAAATCATGATATATATATTTTTTAAATAATAAATTATGAGTATTTTTGTTCGCTTTCTGGCTTTTGAGCCAGTAGAGTACCCTCAGAACATCATTTAAGGCTTTTCTTTGCAACCAGAAGGTATAGAAGATTGCTATAAAAAAATTGAGACTCTCTTGCGATATCATGATTCCAGCAGCAGTGGCTAAGGAAAGCTCTTAAAATTGTGAGACTCATGAGAGGTACTTTGCAGTCAGGATATTAGAAATGATGAAGAGGACGTGGAAGAAACTGAGCAAAAGAAAAATTTAGGCTGGATTTCAAGAAAAAAATTCCTGAGGAGTGAACCCTTCTGTTTCCACATGAAGAAACAAGCTTCAGTATAGTTTTTTATTTCGTGATTAGGCCACTAACCTTGGATTTCATCCCAAATTTTTGTGTTGAACCTTAGAGGATGAATTGATGTTTCAGCTAGCTTCCTAAATTACAGGAAATTAGATTCTGATACAGTCTCCTTAACACAACCTGATTTTCAAGGAGTATTTAATCTTAAAGCTGAAATGTTTGCAAAGTGCTGCCTCCAGCTAGTCTGTATTAAATCCGATCACTACAAACATTGCTATGAAAATTGTTTTAAGTGGCTGGAACTGGGGGGGCTGGGAGGGGGCTTATCATATTGTAGTAGCCTCTTTGACCTACCAAGTCAAACATTCATAATAGTATTTCAGTTGTGCCAATAATATACAAAACCCAGACTCCGGGTGGATGCATTATTTATTGTTTGTATTGAAATAACTACTAGGTGCCCCAGTTAGGTTTTATTAATAGATTCACATAGTGTAAAGCCAGAAGAGACCACTACGATCATCTAATCTGACATCCTGTATAACACCAGCCGTTAAGGTTCACTTGGTGACCTCTGCATTGAGCCCATGACTTGTGTTTGACTAAAGCATCTCTTTCAGAAAGGCATCCAGTCTTGATCTGAAAGCAGTCAGAGATGGAGAATACACCATTTGTGCTAAGCACAGTGAACATACACAGAATCAAAAGAGAGTCCCTGGCCCAAAGATTGTACACTCTCCTGTTGCAAAGCTGCAGGTGGACTGCTGTCCATTAAAGTCAATGAGGTTCTGTGGAGCTGGATCAGAATGCAGGATCGAAGCCTTAGGGATAATGGGAGTTAAAGATATATAACAAACGGGGAGGAGCACACGGTAATGATTATTATGATTGGCATAAATTATTGTGATTAGCATAAACTAAACTTATGATTAGTGTATACTAATGTGGATCCCAGGGATGGAGAGTATGTATTTTAATCTTTTTTAAAATATGGTTAGTTTGTGGGATTTTTGCTCTGTTTTACAAATACACCCTGTAAAATCATGTTTTCCGCTTCCTACTAAACATCCTTTCCAGGGGTTGTGAGAGAGATTAGTTGGGGTTCCTCCAGTGGATTTGCAGTATAAGCACTTAGGGTTCAATTCTCAATCGTGTCTATGTGACTTAGGAGCCTAAATTCCATTTTCAAAAGTCACCTGGAGAGTTACTGTGCAGCAACCCAGGGTGTGAATCTACAGTGCAGCAGCTTGCCGTGCATAACTGGATATAGAGAGAAACCCTTAGGTGCCTAAGAGCCTAAGTCTCATTGAAAGTCTATGGGATTTAGGTTCCTACATGTCTAAGTGACTTTTGAAAAAATGAAATTTAGGTTCCTAAGTCATTGAGGCACTTTGAAAATGTTACTCTTAGGCTTAAAACGGTAAACATTTAAGTATAAATATTTATAACATGATCATCGTCATTAACTTCAATGAGGCAACTTATGTTAGCTGGGGCAACAAAAATGATTAGGGGGCTGGAGAACAAGACTTATGAGGAGAGGCTGAGGGAACCAGTTTAGTCTGCAGAAGAGAAGAATGAGGGGGGACTTGATAGCAGCCTTTAACTACCTGAAAGGGGGGTTCCAGGGAGGATGCAGCTAGACTGTTCTCAGTGGTGGCAGATGACAGAACAAGGAGCAATGGTCTCAAGTTGCAGTGGGGGAGGTCTAGGTTGGACATTAGGAAAAAGCTTTTCACTAGGAGAGTGGTGAAGCACTGGAATGGGTTACCAAGGGAGGTGGTGGAATCTCCATCTTTAGAGGTTTTTAAACTGCGGCTTGACAAAACCCTCACTGGCATTTTTTAGCTGAGGTTAGTTCTGCTTTGAGCACGGGGTTGGGCTAGATGACCTCCTGAGGTCCCTTCCAACTCTAATATTCTATGATTCTATGACATACTTAACTAGTAAAGACAGGCTCTTAAGCATGTGACTAACATCTTTCATAACCAGGGTGGGATTTTCAGAAACACTCAGCATTGGCTTAACTCTTCTCCTCATCAAAATCAAAGCAAAAACTTCCAAGGACTCCAATGAGAGCTGAACTAATCCAATACCATGTGCTTTTGAAAGTCCCTTTGCCAGTATTTTACATGAACTCCATCACAATAGATTTTTGCTAGTGCAATGAGAATACAAATAGGAAACTGATTAGTTTCAATTTCCTTACTGAGTGCAATGCAAAAAGCAATCTAACCGCATAAATGGCAAAAAATCAAGTTAGCTATGTCTGTAAACCTCTTGCAATTTTCAGCCATCTAAGTTGTTAGATACATCAGCAGATATTTTTAAAGAAAAAAAAGATTTTCTAAACTGATAGTATCCCTTTAATTGATTTCTTTACCTTCTTGCAACAGGTAATCATTCTCAAAGTATGCATGTATGAACAGTTTAAAGAAAGATCCTTTTCAACATCATAATATATAATGATTATTCTTGGCATATAAAATTTAGCTCATGTTTTGTTGCTCTTCAGACACCAGAAAAAAGTTTCTTAAATTGCCTTCGCAGAATACTTGGTAAATTGTTTTTCAGTGCTTGATGGGCACTGGCTATGCACCTCATAATTTGTTTACCTACATAGTTCTTTGTCTCCTTTCTCCTTTCTGCCATTAGTATTGTCTGAATAGATTGGTTATACAGGCAGGGAGCTCATTATTAATATCAGGGAACCAATTACTGACACAGGAGTCAGTAGAACTGCTTGAGTGTGAAGAGATAATGAAGCCTGGCATTTCAAACCCAATGACCTCATTTATCTAAGTTGCAGTGACTCATAATGGAAAAATCCAAGCAACAAACTGAGGAAATAGTTGTCACATTTGCAGAAGACCCATTTTAAAAAAAACACATATTTCTTCTGTGCTTCAGCCCCACTTCTGCTGTCCTCATTGAGCTTCTGGAGACAAGGGTAAAATCTGTATTTTTCTTCTGAGAATAAAATCTCAGCCAGCTGCTCAAATGAAAGTGCTTGCCGCAACCAAGTGTGTATTGAACCCATGCCACTATTTTAAACTAAAGACGCTCAGAAATTTTCCAAAGGAATTTATTTTTGCCCGATGAGGGTTCATCAAAACCCCTTGGTTTTCACAAAACTTCTAATTCAAAACATTTTTGAAAAAAGCAAGTATTGAAATTGTCAAAGCATCTCGTTAAGACTTTTTCACAATGCCAACTTTCGGTTTTTGGTTCAAAATGACTTTTTATTTTGAAATTGTATTTAATGTATACTAAAAACATTGAAAATAAAAAAGGCTGAAATTGAAATGGTACTGAGCATTCTCAGTGCCTATTGAAGTCCATGAGACACAATATAAAATGGAAATTGATGGGTGGAGTTGGTGTTCCACACACTACAAAATTAGGCTGATAAATGCCATGCTTGTTAAATTTACCCTGATATTCAGTTAAAATAACCTTGACTCAATTTTATCCTGTTACAGCCAGTTATACCCATGGAAGCCCCTAAACTGTTCCTGCCCCCTGCACTCGTTTACACGTTAGGTGAATGTACGAATCCATCAACAGGGCATGTGCCTACTCTATGGACTTCTGTTCTTGGTCTTGGCACTCAGCCGCTGTTTCACTGGCATCAACAGACGTGCCCTTCATAGAGGTCAAACGCCCAAAACACCTTGACAACTGCCTGCCCCCTGGCCATGCATTGCATTCACATACAACATCCATTAAATTGCTGGTATCACCAATTAAAGTGTATCCAAGGAGTTTTAATTAATGATTTGTGAGATGTAGCCTCCAGATGATGAAGGTTCACTTCTGCGTAACAGCTGTATGAAGGTACTAATTCACACACTAAGTAGAAGTAAAACCTCCACTGGTTGGGAGATGCATCATCATTTCATCTCCGATATAATGAATTGGACCAAATACTGAAGGCAGCTGGAAATTCTTAATTAAGGATAAAGGAGTCTCTGAGCAATACCCTGGAGTTGTTCAAAGCAGAATGAGTGTTAATAATTGCTTGATCCATGTAGCTAGTGGGGGGAAAATAACAATTCAGTTTCATTTGGATTCTATGAGAGTCTTCCTAAAACCACAGGCAGCTATTGGTCTGAGAAACTTTCAGTAGACAATTAAATTTTTAGATAATTAACTCAGTCTTTAAATGTCTGAGTTGCACTCACCTCTGAAAGCGATGTGCTGGAATTTACACACTTATTGATATGGCAACTTCTAAGATTATCCTCTTTTTGCTAGAGGGGACTGAAGCTCCCACCGCCAGCATGTTCCGCACTACCTGAGTGTCCCTTCCCAGATTTGGAATAGGCTCCTTCACCACTGCAAGTTATATGAACCCTATGTTCTACACTCAGAATACCTGCAGTGTCTTCCTAGGTTTGTAATAGATCTAGTATATAGCTATCTGAACCTCTTGTCCTAAAGCCATGATAACCCTACTCCTATACCCAATGCCTTTTCATAGGGTTGAAGTAGTATAAAGTCTGGCTTCTGGAAGAGAAATAGCTCATGCTGGGTAGAGTGGGAGAATGAGAATTGAGGAATAGTAAAGAGAGAAAAATACACATACTGAATATACATTTTTTTTAAAAAGGAGACCTTATTCAAGTCCATCAGAGCATTGCATGATGAGCAGTCTAACAGTTCCAGCTACGTACGGGAAAGAAGATCTGGGTCTTGAGAGCAGAAAGACATTTGCATTTTGCACAAGTAAGCAAGTTTCTAGTCATGGATTGGCCCCAGGGTGGTGAGTGTCTTGAAATCTGGGGACCAAGTTCTAAAACATTAGAGACCAAGCTTTGTTGATGTGGCAAAAAGCAGGCAGCAAGAGCTGGTGAACTGAGCATGGGACTGGGAACCCAGAACAACAGCACTCTAGTTCCAGTGTGAAACTGTTTGGACAGCCTTGGACAAGCTACTTAAAGTCCCTGTGCTCCAGTTCCATTTCTTTGGGAGAATAATACCTTTACCCACAGAGGAGTGTCAGGAGGATTCATTTGTTAAGGTTTGTGCAACCTTTTCATTTTCATAAAGGCAAAAATAAACAAACGAACTGTATATAAAATGGGAAGAAGTCACCCATCAAGGAGTTAACACCATTGCAGACAGCCTTCAAAGAAGCTCCAGGATGGTTCAGCTAGCAAACAGTGGAATTTAGCATATAGATCAGTATTTGCAGAATCAGGACTTATGGAAGAAGGAGGAAAGTGATGCTGGTAAATTTCACTTTCAAAAGTTTCTTCTATCCTTTATGGCTATGTCACTTTAAAAAATCATTTGAGGAAAGGCCCTTAGGGATTACATGAGGTGTTTTCTGGGACTGGAGCTCTTCAGTATGTCAGCCGAAGAATTATAAATAACAGGAAACTCCAAATAAAAGGGAGGCCTTGGCATCAAAATTAGAAATGGACATATGGTGCAATCTATTTTTTAGTGGATGTAAGCTACAGTAACTTTTTAAAGCCTACATCAGTAGATCCTTCAGAAGATTTGTGTGAATGTCTGATATTATAATTTAAAATGATCTCCTGTTTATTACACAGATAAAAGGTGCATAGCATAATAATATGTCTGCTAACGCATGAAATTCACCTGACCTTTCCAAAAGTAGGAAATCTTTCCATATTTCATTATCGGCTTTTTTGGGAAGGGAATGTCTTTTTGTTCTCAGTTTGTCCACAATTGGGTCCTGCCCATGACTAGAACCCCTTGGTGATAATGCAAAACAAATCAATAACAATAATATTTGGAATAGCAAAAGGAAAGCAAGGAAACTGCTGTAAAAACAGTTGGCTCACTAAACAAACAGCTAAATAACCTGAAAAACATCAAACCTAACCTGGCTAATGCCTGTTGCTCCATAAATTAGGAAATATGATTCAACACATTTATATATAAATATATATTCTGGTACAGCTGTAAGGTGCAGCTGGGCACAGCTGCTGGAAAGCATATTATATTGTTTTATATAAATGGGTTGAAAAATATATCTAACAAGATTCCCACTCCTCCTGAGTGAGCTGGTTTCTCAAACCACATATGTGCCTGTATAGCTATGTATAATCTCTCTCAACACAGTGTTATCATCTCTCTCTCACACACACAAACTGCCAATTCGGCTATCAATAGCTACAATGCTATCATATCCAATGCACCCCTCCAGGAACTAGAAACCAGACTACAAGGCACAGCCTTGTGTGTAGGCCATTAATTAACAACTTGCTACCAGCATTCTCCTTATTTTCCTTTTCTCCAAAAGAAAATTGATCCAGGTCAATCAAGTATTTACTATGAGCTAGATTGTGCCTTTCGACAGATCAGTGAACAAAGGCTGATGTGTAAGTTGCCCCACTCCAGGAATAGCCGTGGAAAGTGCTGGGCCTTAGAAACTCCCCGCATGTACAAAATTCCTTTCCTGCTTACTCCTTAGTCTTTGTTGAGGTGATGGGATGCACCAGGCCCTTTGAGGCCCTCTCTTGGAGGCCTTGAGGTCCTACTACATTCTGCCCCAAAAAAGGAGCAGTGAAGGTGGGTCCTCCAGGCCTGCCTAGAAAGGCTGTAGGGAAGCAGCCAATCAGAGTTCAGCAGGCTCTGCTATAAAGAGTTGTGGGTGGCGAGCTAGTCAATATCTGGTTGGGACCAGAGGTGTGTGGAAGGTGCTCTTTGCAGGAGTTCAAGGATGAGCCAGAAGGTGGGTTCTGCGGGGCATTGGTATTCTGTGAAGTTAGGGTGAAGAGGAAGGGTTACATAGGAAGTGGCTCAAGGAATAGATGCAGCAATTATTCCCAGAAGCAGCATGTGGCTGCTATTTATAAGGTCCCAGGGCTGGGACTACCTCTTGGAGTAGTGGGTGAGCCCCACCCTATTTCAGTGGCTTACCTAGGAGGAGGCCCTGTTGAGCCAGTCAATGGTTTTGGGGCATCAGGTGTTAATTCCTAATCAGCAGCTAGGAGTACCTACAGCTTTGAGCAAATAAAGTTCAGCTGAACTATTTACATTCAACACTAAAATAAGGTTCTAACACTCAGAGGGGAAAATGGGATTGCCTCAATCTGCTTCTAAGGGTTAGAGTTAGTGGCTTTTTATTAACCTGATTTCAGTTTCAAATTAAACCAGAATTCCTGCCCTAAAACTCTACCTGGAAAGGGTGATTTGTGTGTGTGTTCACATCCTAGTTATGGTCTTATCCAACTAGCCTGCGGTTAGGAAATATGAGTATTGAGACAGAAGGAGCTATACTATAGAAATGGAGATATAAAATTCTTCCTATTAGGGGCAGTGGAACATCTGACTTTCCTATAGCTCCTCAGCTGCCCTGGAGGGGCTTTAAATGCCCCATGTTCTGCCATTTTCTATTCAGCAGAAATAGAAATTTTTAAAAATTACCAAGCTTGCATGTTGTCCTCTCTCTTTTCTTTATAATGTGTCTCACCAATGCCTGAAAGCAGCAGTGGGCTGTCTGAGAAGATACTAGCAGAAAATGGTAGATTGCATCAGCTGCTGGTAGGGTTCCATCATGTACATAAAAACACATCTTGGTGCACTGGTGCTAGGCTTAGAGAGAAATTACAAATGACAAATGTCTGTAGCCTGTGCATTTGGTGCCATTATGCATTGTTTATTTAACAGGGCTGTTTTTCCTTCATTTCTTGAAGACTCCAGTTACTGAATCAGTCTATTGTGAGCCTGACTTGCAAAAACACATTAGCATATCAATTTAAATAAAAAATGGTAAAGATTAGGGGTTGTTGCTGATGGTATTTTAACATGCAATTGACAGTCATTAAGAGAAAGAAATACAAAGCAAAAGCAGACATCTGCTATTTTTGGGTACTGTCAGCTACAGGACTGCAACTGAACAAGCTTCTTGGTGGGTGGGTGGGTGTGTGTGTGTGTGTGTTGTGTTTTTTTGTTTTGTTTTTTTATATATATTTTGGTTTCCTTTGTATCTTGATTATAACAGATCAAGTGAAGGCTCTGTAGGCATCTTAAAACCATAAAATCTTAATTGTTCAGTTGATTGTCTAATATGAACAAAGTATGTATGTATTCCTCTGCAAACTACAAAATAGTGACACAAATCTCTTAAGAATAAATTTTAAAAATGGAAACCTTGGTACTTATTTTCCAGTATCTCGGTGAGGACTGAAAGGTATGACAGATGCTCTCTAGAGAATAAAACCCAAGGACTTTTGACACCAACGGTCTCTTGCCTTGTGCTACATAAAAGGCATTGAATCTGATTGTACCTCCTGAAATGCAGCCTCTCCTGGGAGAAGCTGAAGGTTCATTTTTTGGTCTCTTTTTTTTTTTTTTAAGCACAGCTTGAGTCACAGAGCTCATCATAATGGAAATGGAATCCTCAGGCAATATGAACTTTTAAAACTTTTGGAATGGAACTAGAATTGAAAAGGTTTGCCCAGAAAACCTAAACACAATATATTTACTGTGTAACTAGGAGGGAAAAAAACCCGACTATTTTTATACTGAGTGGTTGACCATATAGCTGTGTGTAGGGTTGCCTCTGCTGCCTTAAAATGTTAGCTCAAATGCAGGGATTTTGCATTCCTGGAAATTTATTTAGTCACTGAAGAAAGCAGGAGTGTAGGATCGATGTAGTAAAGAACATACTGCTGCATCTGAAAACGAAGTTACCGAGAGCTGATCCAAAGCCCAGTGGATCAGGCCCCAAAAGCTAGGCATAGGACTAGATTATGACTGGGACAATGAACCCAGAAGAGAAAGTAAGATCCTTCTGTACAACCCTTAACAGGCTACGTGGACCTTGGGTCTGGTTGTGTGGGAGCAAACAAGGCTATTCACATGCATAGACCCCCACCAGAGCAGGTGACCAAGAGGGGAATGCATGGCATATTGGTTTGACCTCAGACTTGCTGACTGGGGGCTTGTTTGCGTTAATCTGTGGATAAAATAGGGCAGCAGTAATTCACTAGCCCAAGGAACAAAAAGGAAGCTGGGGGCAAATGATGACTGAGAGGGGAGTTTCTGGGACACAGTGCTCCTTGGTGTCACTTCTGGGAGGCATAGTTTATGCCTCACTCCTGGCTCACAGTTGTCCCTTTTTTTTTTAAAAAGCCCCAAACTAGCCTGTAGCAAGGGGAGGATTAGAGCTGTCGACTGTCCATTGCATGGCTGTCACCTGGATCCCTGCCCTTCAGCACACTTTGTTTATTTCAGCAGGGCCTTCCTCCACACAGAGATGAACAACTTGTGCATAATTGCAGGGACATTTGGGGACAGGAGGCACATGTGTGACACATTCACAGCATAACACGCGAGGCGTTGGCAACTCCCTTGGCTTTGTGCTTCACTGCAAACTCAAAATGCTCAGCAGGTTCACAGGAAGACTCTTTAAAGTTCATTCACTCTGTCTAATTGGTCTAGCTTGTGTATGTAGCGAGCTCATCACTGTAAACACTTTGCTGCTGCTGCTGTTGAAATCTTGATGTTGACTGTCTGCCACAATGAGACTTCACCAGCGGAGGTGACAGTGTGAGCTCTGTTACCATGCGTGGAATGAAGCGCTCAAATGTACCAAAGTGGAGCAGTCTCTGACCTGGGCTCTAGAGAGAATGCTCTCCCACAGCTGTGTTATAGCACTGTACTATCAGGGACTGTACCTTTTTAAGAGAGAATATGCTGCATATATACATTCCTTCATAGATCTTCAAGTTCTATGCAAAGGTAAACAGATAATCTAGTATTGTAGAGGAAGCCAGGTACCTGTGGCTTCAGTGAAATGCTTTTCTTTAATAATTTCATCAACGATATAATAGATCCAGACAGTGTCTGACTCAAAAAAGCCCCTTGACTTTGTTTGCCTCTGTCTCTCTCTTACCTGCTCCTCTGATACCTGGAAGGTCCACAAGATGACACTATGCATCACAGATGGTTTTCCTCCTGTGGGGAAACTGAGGGACAGTTTTAAGGGTGTGATGCAAGAAGATACTGGGGAGCCTAAGTCCCAATTTTTTTTATGCCCCTCTATGATTGACAACTCCAGCTTGGCTGCTCCTTAAGCGTGTAGGTGCCTAGCCTCACTTGGTGCCAAAGGTTTTACTTCTGGGCATGTGGACTGCAGCTTCATTGGCATCCAGCCACCTGTGAGCCTAGAGTGATTTTTCTAGCTGGGAAAGATCTAAGTTGTGTGCAAGCCTGCTCTGGTAGGCTTGTGTCTTGTCCCTGCTGCCTCCACTTGCAGTTAATTCAGTAGGTTTTCCTCTGCTGGTTGTTTTTTTTTTTTTTTTGAAGGGAGGTATTGCTTTTGTGCTACAGCCAGTAACTGACTGAAACACTGATTTGATTCTCTGGCATTTCAATGTTATTCCAGAAAGGTGGGATGCAGCCTTTGGTAGTGATATTAAACAAAACAGGCTAGCATCCCTAAGAGGGATACCCCCCAGGTACATATGACACCTCTAACATTTTAGGCTTGAGGGTAAAAATTTACAAATGCTTATGTCTGAATGGATTGAGATGCCATGTAGCATTTCATTGATGTGTGGTGGACCCTTGCTTAGACAGCGAGCCCTGCTTGAATTGATAGTTGAGGAAACGTTGTCACTGATACAAATACCACATCTCACTTCCAAAGCCCGCAATGACCTGTATTATTCTGCTATTTATGTGAGGCCAGATGGGACCCACTTGAATGCATAAAAGCACTGGGTTCTGTTTTTGCTCTCGCTTTTACCAGTGTAAGTCATGGGAAGCTGCAAGGACATCAATGTTTACTTTACATTACAATGCTGTTTACAGCAGCGTAAAAATGCTATCCCATGAGAGGAGAATTAGGTTCAGAATAAAAAAAAAAAACACCAATGAACTGTCCATAGCATATAGGATGTTGTTTTTAAATGCAATATTTACATATACCACACAATTGCAAATGTAAGGAGGCAGACTTCAGTGCAGGAGGAGAGCAGCATATACCCTCAATTGGTGAGATCCTCCGCTTGCATAGCTCAGTTAACTTCAATGGATCTTGGCCAATTTACACCTTTTGAGAATCTGGACCAATTGATAGTCCAAATTTACCTCTTTCCTTGGTAATGGCAACTCAACATAAGGGTCATAGCTCAGCTGAAGTTTTCTCCTTGAGACTGTCTGTCCAGGATAGCCTCTGTCCCAGCTCTGTAGCTCTTTTGGCCAGAGACACACTCCAACTCCCTCGTCAATCCGGATTGGAGTTAACAAGATGCACTTGACATTTTGACTCAACAAGTACTCTGTACCTACATGCAGGGTTACAACACTGATTCAGTGTATACATAATTTAGCAGAGACGTCCCACATCCTCATGCTGTCCCAGTTAGTAAATCAACGGCTGAATGACAGTGATGATTCTGCTGTGGCTGACACTGGTTTGTCCCAGGGTAATTCTTCTCTTCAGTGTAGTTAATAATCCTGATTGATAACCTTTGTAAATGAGATCTGGATAATTATTTATTATTATCCTGGTAGAACTTAAGGGTATCAACTGAGATTGTGGATCTACTGTGCTAGATTCTATACAGATACATATTAAGAAACATTCCGGAGGGGTAGCTGTTAGTCTGTATACAGCAAAAACAACGAGAGTCCTGTAGCACTTTAAAGACTAACAAATATAATTTCTGCAGGCATAAGCTTTCTTGCATCTGACGAAATGGGATGCAGCCCATGACATAGAAATCAGATAGGGGGTATATATGTACATGCAACATAAGGAACAACAATGGGGAGGGTAGGTATTGCAAAGTCCGTTCAATTAGAGTAGATGAGGCCTATACACAACCATTGATTAGAAGGTGAGAATGTGTGAACCGTGACAATTACTTCTTGTAATGAGAGAACCATTCCAAGTCCCTGTTCAGACCCAGTTGGATTGTGTCAAGTTTGCAGATGAGTTCCAGCTCTGCAGTTTCTCGCTGGTCTGTTTTTGGAGTCTTTTTTTGGTAGAAGTATGGCAACTTTCAAGTCAGCTACTGAGTGTCCTGGGAAATTGAAGTGCTCTCCTACTGGTTTATGGATGTTACAACTTTTTATGTCTGATTTGTGTCCATTAAGTCTTTTGTGTAGTGACAGTCTGGTTTGGCCAATGTACATGGCAGAGGGGCATTGCTGGCACATGATGGCATATATTACATTAGTAGATGTGCAGGGGAATGAGTTCCTTATGATGTGGTTGATATTAAGAAACAGTCACTACCGTGAAGAGCTTACAGTCTAAATAGATACAATGAAGGATGGGAAGAAGATGAAAGTGTACGACACAAATTCACAGCAGTTTATACGACTCAGCAGATCATTGGTACTCTGGAAATATTTACATCATTCTAACATATATTCTGATAGAGTTAGCACCTTTCTAGACCACCCCACTTTGATGTTGATGAAGAATCCACTGTGATCCCCAGGGACCTGCAACACCATTGAGATGTATCCCTTTCAATTTATGCACTATGTGGCAAGTTGGTCTGGTGCTAAGATAGGGATGTGCGTGCCATCTATCGCACCCCCTCCCCTCCAGTTTGGGAACCCCATTGCAGAAAAGCCTTCCATAATGTCCTGCACGTTTCCCAAAGTCACTGTCATTCTTAGCAGAAGCCTATTAATGGCCCGGCACACTTGTATCACAGCTGCTCCCACAGTGGATTTACCAACTCTGAACTGAACACCCACCAAAAACAGTGCATTTGGGATTATGCAACTATCTAATCAAAAGGACATATAAAAGTTGCAGCTCTAGTCCAGCCTAGGATTTGAGTAATCTCCAGGGAGTCCTTTATACGCCTTTGTGTTTGGATATATTCTATCACCAAATTGCCTACATATTTCCCTGCATGATGTCTTTATGTGCATTGGAATTTCACTTTGGCTGAATAGATCCCCTTTGATTAAAATCTGAAATTAAAAAAAAAACAAACACACCTGCCATTTTCTTGTCATTTGTCAAGTCCTTGTCAGAGCTAGAAATAGATAGAATTCAAGAGTCCTGACTGCCTGTTCCCAACTCTGACTGCTAAGCCACCCTCAAAATCCATGCAGCAAGCAAAAACTGCAGAATTAAGGCACTGTGGTCATCTAAAGCCATTCTGCATGAATGGACCCTTAATTTATTTTATTTTTTATTTTTGGTGCTTTAAAGACTCCTGTAATGGTTAGCAGCAGCATCTAAAGTATTATGGGACATTATTGGCTACTTAAAAGTGATACTATGGGCCACAAAACATGGAAATAACTTCAGAAAACCATTTTATAAACGTGATCCAGGAAAATGAAATTCATATTTCTAAAGGATTATAACTCACCTCAGTGTAATTTGGAAAAGGATTTATTGCATGTACACAACTTTCTACTTGAATTCCAATCAGGTCAAGCTTATGTTTGTTTGTTTCTGCAAGCTGAGAATATTTCTCCCTCCTTCTCTGACTTGGAGTAAAAAAGGCAAAATAAAAGCTTTACAAGGCTGTACGCTGGTAGGGATAAAATTTCACTATATAAGGTTTTGTTGTTTTGGGGGGGGATTGGCTGCAAGGAATTCACCTAAAAAAGAATTCATTTTAAGCAGACTATTTAATTGCATTTAATTTCCCTCTTTTTTTTTTTTTTTTCTTCTCAACTATTTTTAAGGGGTGAAAATGAATCAAACACGATTTCAGAAGATTTTGATCCAAATTCAGTACATGCCTAACTTTTAAGCATGTGAATAACTCCACATACTCAAATTTAAGCACGTGGTAAAGCACTTTGCTGAGTCACAGCCATTATGAACCTGTGGGGCTAGATTCTTAGCAGATATAAATTGTCACTGTTCCAGTGATGCTGTTGGAGCTATCCCAGCTGAGGAGGTGGCTACTGGCCCGCGGAAGAATGTAAATATTTTATAAATGTCGCCAGCCGCAAGTCTCTGGATTATGACTTTTTCTCTTTTAAGAGCAGAACTAAAGAGAACTTTAAAACACGTAAGAGTCATTCCAGAGGTCTTGTCTCTTTCCACTTCTTAGATACACTTTACCCCTAGTTTTGCAATGATTGAGCCACGTGGGGAGTTTACTACATGCCATCAAAATGTTGATGGCTTCCCTTCGGTCACCTTGTCATCTTTCTTCCAGTTAGAACATGTACCATCTTTGGAGCCTTTCTGCATAAATATACTTAGTTTGAAATCCGCTAGGTGGCCCATAGCCCACTGTCTGCAGGGAGATAATATTAATACTGACAGTTATTCACATGGTACCTTGCCAAGGATAACCACTTTTAATCTTTCTTTGGGGAAATAACTTTATTTCCCTTTACTGATATATCCAAGTATTAGGTTTGCCTTTTTATATTGCAGCACCAACGGACTAAACAAGGCTGCCAGGATTTTCTATAATATGTCCTCTTTTTAAAGTCAGTTTCTGAGGTTTTATATACCAATTCCCTCCATTAATATGAATTTTTAAAAGCCATTTAGAAAGATGAAAATACCTCTGAATATGTTGTACTCAAATCTGGCGTGATGCAGTGGTTAAGCTTTAAGAACAGGACCCGGCTGGTATCCAAAGCATCTTTTTATTATTGAAAATAATAGCAAAGGAAGACACACAAAGGGCATAAATATTTCAAATTCACCATGTTCAGCTTGAAAGCCATTGGATGTCTGAGGGAGGGGAAGGTATTGATTTAGCAGGATGATAGTCATGCCTGTGTAGAGAACCAACACTTTAAAATAGAGTTTATTAGGCCTGGTTGAAAAATTCCTGTCAGAATCTGTTTGGGTTTTTTGTAATTGTAAAATTGGGATTTTGACTAATTTTTTGATGGAAAGTGTTCTCATTCCATGGAAAAATTCTGTTTGTCATCAAGCAACTGAATGATCCCAAACCAAAATACTTTGGTCAAAAACTGGAACTATTTTACTTGAGCTATCCTGCTGTGGTGGTTTGTGAGAGCTGTAGTTCAGTTTCCTCATGTCCCCACTCTCCTCTATGGACCAGGCTTCCCAGCTGGTAGATGATTCCCATGAGGTACCAGGGCCAGGGAAACTCATGAAACAGCTGCTTCTCCTCCTGAGGGAAAACCATGATGCATTAGGCAGTCCAACCAGGGCTCTCAGGAGAGGAGAATAGAGGAGAATGGGACTGTGATAAATTCAAAATACAGCTCCCATGCAGGCCCCATCACTGCAATTCTGGGCCCTAGGGCAGAACAGTCAGTGGCTCCGCCTGCTGCTGTGAGGCACTGCAGAGATATTTCAGAACTGAAATCTTCTGGCTGTGACTGAAGAGTGAAAAATTTTTCCACAGGGAGGTGTGGGGGGGGTTAGCATGTTCTGACTAGCTCTTAGTGTGCTTATTTAGGGACCTAGAGTGAGGAAAGGGATTCAAAGCATGAGGAGATCCTTATCTCTGAGCTATTTGGCTTCTCGGGGTTTAAATCTTCACTTTGGTGCTCTTCTAAACTTAGATGTGCTAATCCACAGAGATCAGAGTCACACTGGCATTCAGTTCTGACCTGGATTCAGCATTCAGGTGTGGATCCTTCTCTGATTAAAATATTCTGGGGTTTAGTATAGACCTCAATGTCAAGGTCCATACTGCAGAACCATAGGATTATTCTTCACCATCACTGTTTGACCCTTCTCGTCATGTTTCTCCATCTCCCCTCTCATTGGGTCTGGCTGCACTAAACTGTGCTGGAGCATCTCAGATTTTCTGAGGAAGATTTTGATTATGCACTATAAACACATTTCAGCCTCTTCTTGGAGCAGTTGGGTCAGATCATGTACGCTGCTCATCCAGAAGACCAAGGGGCAAAATTCTCTTGGTTTACATTGTTTTATGGTGGGTGGTGTGTAATGCCAGATACCTCCAATAATTAGCCCAAACAGGATCTTAAACTCCTGTGGTCTCTGGTTCTATGGGACAAACATTCTCTTTAAAAGGGAGTGTGTCTGTCAGGGAGGTAGGTGGGAAAGATTTGGGCAGCACAAAGCACCTTCCTTTGTGCTTGGGATCTAAAGAGACCAGTGTAACCTTTTCTGGAAGGGGATGTGGCCAAGCTGGCTGCAGGACTGCTGATTCAGTGTCTCCACCAGCAATACTTCTCTGGAGTTTGAGGCATAAACTATAGCCATTCCTTCCCAATACGTTCTGGGAAAGGGCAGTGACAGTGAAACAGCATGCTGTCCCTTGGCACAAGGAGATTTGCTGGCCTAGAGGGGCGTAATTCACGCCCCCCTTTCATTAGCCCTAGTGAAGCTGGACTGGAGTCTTAAATTATTTCACACTGTGTGTGTTCTGCTGAATTTTTAATGGAAAGTTTTTAATTCCAAGTATTAAAGTCTTAGTCTAGGCAGGATACAAACAATAATATCAAATATTAATAGGTACAGCCCTCCTATTTGCTGCATCAAAGCCTCTGCCTCTTTATAAATTGTCATTTGTTTTTTCACTTTGCCAAAAGATGCAATGACTTGTGTAACTATCCTCCAGGAAGAAACAGGCAACAGCATGTCTCAACTAAAGGCTAAAAAACCCCTTCCACTAATGTATTTTAATTGCTTATAGGATGTTTGCAAGGGAAAGGAGGTTCTGATTTGAAAGGTGTCTTTGATCACTCTAGATCTCAACTCTTCTGAGAGAAATCACAGGGAATGATACTCATTTAGAAGAAGGCCCCTTTACACCGCCATGGTAGTGTAAAGGGATTTTGTGGCAGGTATAAATTGATTGCCACATTGGTGTTAATGGCCCTTGGTGTATATATAGGAATGAGGCCCAGACTCTGTATGTTGTACAATCCTTGATTAGCAATTGTATCTTTCCTTTATTGCAGCTCTCCCCTTTTCTGCAATCTTTTCCTTTACTGTATTTCTCACTTTCTTGCAATTCTCTGCCTTCATTGCATGCACTGTACACAGCATTGCTGGAGTAGGTCACCTGGGCTTTCTGCTTGGCCTGTTGTAGAGAGTAGGGCAAACTGTGATTTAATCTGGAAAGGTGATATCTGGGTGACCTTCAGCCCTGGGGTTATTTGCCACTTGAGTCCTATTCTGAGGGGAAGAGGGGAGCGTGGATTGCTATAGAGTGGAACAGGGAATTTGTCAACCATGGCTGCAGCACTGTTATCCACTATATGGCTTTATATGCCTTCCTTCCTCAGGCAAACTCCCACTGAGTGAAAGCTGAACAGGACCTTGGGGTTTATCCTGAAAAACAATGGGCTAGAACCCCTGCTAGTGTAAACCGATGTAGCTGCATTGAAGCCAGGGGAGCTATGCTAAGTCAGACCAGCTAGAGATCAAGCCCAACAAATTTATAGGCAGATCAAAGCATTTTTAACTGTATCTCCCAGCAGCAAATAAATATCATATTAGAAACCCAGCTACTTGCCTGCGAGAGAGGTAACCTTCATCTTCCCCATTGAAAGTCGCAGTGGAATTCAATCACAAATAATACCATTTATCAGAATATCCTTTTCTCTATCTCTTTTTTAAATCTCCATTTCATATGGTTTTCTTCAGCGTCCTATTGACACTGTCTCAGTCATCACTAAAGTAGATAACATTCCCTGTAGTAATGAAATACATTCCAGGTATATCAGATTTTTTTTTTATTGATGCTGAAAGCAATAGGAAAAAGAAACACGTTCTTAAAATTAAAGCCTCTAAAATAAAAAACCTTGCAATTTGCATAAGAAAATGCTTATCATTAACTTTTTATTAAAGAATTTTCAATATAGTAGACAATAATAAAATAAAGTGTCTCAATTTTAAATTTGCAAACCAAAGATGTCACTTTTGAAATGAGATGGATTAGAGGTGAAAGCTATTTTGTGAATTGTAAAGGACATAGTCAGAGAAGAAATTCATATTTAATATTACCGGTTTCTGTTTAACTTCCTGGTTTTCAATCTGTTTATAGGTCCTATTTTTAAAAATAACTTAAACATTGAAATCTTTTTTCTTATGTTAATTTTGTTAACAGATTAAAGATGTGTATTTTATAGCCATAATAATCGGGGTTTATGATATCCTTTGTCTGGATTTCAAAGTGCTTTAAGGTAGAAACTCACGCAACAGTCCCATCTCCAGTTTTACAGATGGAGAAACTGAGGCACAAAAGAGATTCTCTGTAGGTTCTTATGTTGCCCTCCTCACTGTAGCATCTGAGCAGGTTCCTGGAGTGCAGTAAGTGATATGACTAACATCTCTCATATGTAGTTTGTTCCTTCTCTTCCTCTCCTGAAGGAGAATTGTGAGTGCAATGCCATGTTTTGTTTTGGCGGGGGGGGGTGAGTAATTTGCCTAAATCAAACTGCAAGTGAGCAGTGGAATCAGCATTAGGATGCTACACTGGCTCTGACTTCCTTGCTGTGAGAAGTCTTTTCATTTTTTATATGTGTAGTGCCTGTAGGGCCCTCAATAAAATTCAGGACTGCCTCATTCTAAACCCTATGCATTAGAGCACAGCAGGAAACAGGCTTTTTTCATCCCAGGAAAGTTATTGAGACTTCCCGCTGGGAGTGCCAGAACTGTGCGCGGCCCTGGCAGAGGCCAATACCAACTAGAGCAGGGTAGTGAGTGGGTGTGGGGTCCTTCTGCAGTTGACGAGGAGGGACAGCCCTGCTCTATAAATCTAAATAGACAAGGCAAAAAAAGGTTAGAAGAAAGGAAGCATTGCTAACTCCACTTGGAAGAGTGGGAAGAGTTCCGCGTGTACACACAGATTTGCTCAAGGTCACACAAGATGTCCTTGGGAGAGCAGGAACTGACCCAGAATTCTTGAATAATACTCTAGTGTCTTAACCACACTGTTGGGTTTTTTTTTTTCTGGTTGTCAATCATTCCTTCCCTTACTTAACAGAAATTGGGTCAGGTCCTTATAACTGACAGTGCTGCCATTTGATTATTATTTGAGAGGGACTGGATGGCTCAGGGGAATTGTATTGAAATCTAGAGCTTTTCACCTCTATGTTGCCAGTTTTATCCTAGTTTAGGGTGGTGGTGATGGAAAGGAGAGTGCAGCAGAGCTCTACTCTTGTGCTATAGCTTTCCCATAGGAAGAAGACCTCGTACATAAATTATGTACACAATATATAGTTGTCTATTTAGATTTTGTGACTGGTTTTGCTCCTGCGTAACAGGCTCTAGCCTAGAGCTGCTACTACCTTGTAAATTACTTTTGGGATTAACCTAATCTCTCTTTATAAAGAGAGGTATCTAGTGCTCTGAGCATAGGACTGGGAAACCAGAGTTCTTCTGAATCCCGAATCTCACACTAACTAGTGCAGTGGACTTGTACAAGTTTTCCCATTTGCAAAATAGGGACAGTCAGCTTTACCCACCACACAGTAGTGGGTATTATACTATTATTCTTCTGAGTGAGTTGCACAGCTGGATCTGAATGGCAAAGTCCAGCTCCAGATCTGAAACTTCCCCAAATTCTGTGGTGCTTGGGTCCAGGATATTGGTTTAGCGTATGACTGAGTTATATCCGGTTCTGGATAGGCACCCTTACTGCTTGTGTTTGCCTCCTCCTGAGGTAAGAAAGCTTTGCAATGACTGGTTTTATTTCTGGTTCAGGTACAGTCTGATCTCTATGAATGGAGAGCAATTTTTGAAGACTTAAACGAATCAATGATTTTTATCCTGGCTGGGTGATATTGATGGCAAATTATAGTATTACTTAAGGTTTTGAAGAATTATTCGGTAAATGGCTTACAGTGGGATCATGTGGGTTTTTTGTTTTGTTTTTTTCCCCCAGTGGAGCTATTGTACCTTAGCCCTGTTTGTTTATATTGCTTAACCCTCCATGAAGACCTTAAGAAGAGACAAAATTCAGGATCTGAGTCAATAAGATAAACAAACAAATATCAGAAAGAACCTGATTTTTGTGGCCTTGAATGGTGTTTTTTTTATACACCTTAGAAGCTGGATGTGTGTTTTTTTTATTAGATCCTCTGCTTATGAAGTGTGAGAGACTTATGTAGGGGGGGACAGTTCATTTCATTAGGATGCTCCCCCCAGCACACTTTCCCACAGACAACTCTCCTGATATTACATCTCTCTGGGATTCTTTATCCCAAACATACAATAACTGCAGCTTGACATTCTTCCTGGGCAGAAGGCATGATGAATCATACCCTATTTTTTGTTCATTAAATCATAGTTAATCTCCAACAGTAATCTGCATTTAATCGCTCCTCTGAAATACCAGCATGCTATAGCAGCAGCTCCCTTGGTTACTGCCAAGATCAGTGCAAGCTTTTGTACAACCATCGGAGATAGTTTGCTCTGATGAGGAAAACAATCATTTTTCAGCTTCAGCGTCAAGCAAGAGGGTGAATGCACCTTGTGATAGGTAAACCTGTGTCCCGTTGAACCAGTCTGATAAATGAAGAGGAGCAGCAGGATCTCTACTGATAGGACCCTGCAGACAGGTGAACAAAGTGCAGAGTAATGACGCAACCCCTGTGTAAGTCTGATCCCATCCATTAACTGCATGCAGACTAATGCTATTAAATCTCCAGTGGATAGTTTTGCCTCCAAATTAGGCCAAAGTCTTGTGAGTTGGTATCCCCTAGCAACGCTGCATTGTTTAAATGGTGGTAGGAGGCTGTGAAAATATAATCAAGATTGTGAAATTCATACCCTTTTGGTCCGTTGGGCATTTTCAAGATGTACCTTCCTTGTTTCCTGCACGACTTCAGGTCCAGATCTGAAAATGGTGCTAATGCTATCATTTGAGATGCTAACCTTGAAGGATGGGGCTGGGGAAATGCATAAAAATCTAATCTGATTATAAAAATCTCAGCATACGATCTCATATGTAACACTATGGAAATATTAATGCCCCTGTTGAACAGGAGTCTTTTCCTCTCCTTGGTAATAAGTAAGAGGTAAGGCTCCTGTGTGTTGGATTTCTATATATTGGCAAGAGCTGTTTCAAATAGAGATGTGCCTGATGTTAATTGGTATAATTCCATTGGTTTCTATAGATTTACACCAATTGTGAACCCGGCCAGAAATCTGCAATCTGGTTCTAGAGCCAATCAGAATTCAGGGCTTTTGGATTCAATGTTCAGATTCAAACTGTTGTTGAGAGAGAATTCAGCAGGAAGACTTAGGATCGGGTCCATCCCTGTACCCCTTGCCTCTAAAAGATTCTGCAGTAGTGAGGATTTGGGGCTTCCCATTTTGGTTCAGTCTCTCATTTTGATAGAATATTTGCTCCTGCTTTTGTGCTTGAACAGCCTGATTTTTCAGAAGTGCTGAACTTCTCTGCAATGTGCAGGCACTTAGGTAACATCTCCTGGGATCTGGCGTTTATGGGAAGATACAGCCCAATACAACTCTCACTGGAGTCAATGGAAGGTCCCCCTTGGCCTGAATGGGAGATCAGTCCCCAGCCCTTTTCTTCCAATCAAATTCTTAATTGTGCACTGTCAGTCTGTTTTTTCAAACAGACAGTTTTATAGCAAGTTTTCAACTGGATTAAAATCGGTGTGGTTGGTACAATATGTTGTTAATCTATAGAAATGCCTGGAAGAGATGCTGCTGACCAGTGCCCCTCAAGGCAGAACCAAGCCAAACATCTGTCAGAATGGCAGCTGGCTGCAATCTGTAGGAGAATTTTGGAAAGATGTGCATGAGTAAACTAGTATCGCTGGCCTGACAGTAAGGGCCTTTCACTTATACACTGGTGTAAATGTACCCTCCTGGTCAGTGTGCATTCTGTGGAGAACAGGGCAACGTTTTCAGCCAAAAATTATTTTTTAAATGCATCTTTTGCTACATCAAAATGTTTCATGACTTTATAATTGGTTTGCCAATTTGTTTGTCAAAATAACTACAACAGCAATAACAAAAGCCTCTATAAAAGTCTAAATGTTTTGATTTTTTGGGGAGGGACTTTTTATTTGAAAATGATCTTATAAAAACAATAATAAGTTTTAAAATTGTTAAACTCAAAACCAAATATTTTGTTCAACCTGAAACCATCTTTTTGCTTTGTTTTCAGTTTGAGCTGACTGAAAACGTTTTTTCAAAACTTTCAGTGAAATTTTTCTTTTTTTAATTCCTAGAGTTCCCCAGAAATCCATTATTCACACACCTCTAGTCCATGTCCTTCTCTGTGCAAATGTAATTACTAGTCAGTGTATGTTACGTCCCTCTCTGCGCCCAGTCCATTAAGGATATAGGAGTCTGTTACACCGCTCAACTTGAAAGCCTGGCTTTTTACATCAAGTTTTAAAGCTTCATTAGAATTGGAGGTCTGTAGTTCAGTCCCCCAGTGTGTCAGCCAGGATGGTGGCTATCACATAAACTCAATGGACCTCCTTTGCCCTGCAACATGTCTAGTCATTTACACCTGTGCAAAATAGGTATTAAATGTTACTAAACCAGAATAGGGAAGTGGTGGCATCTCCATCTTCAGAGGTTTTTAAGCTGCAGCTTGACAAAACCCTGGCTGGGATGATTTAGCTGAGGATAGTCCTGCTTTGAGCAGGGGGTTGGACTAGACACCTCCTGAGGTCCCTTCCAACGCTAATATCCTATGATTCTAGTAGCATTTTATACCCACTTTGCACAGGTGTAAAGGTGATCAGACAAGATGTAAGGCAATGGAGAATCAGATCCAGTGCCTTCGGTAGAGTTACTTCTGATTTATATCAGTGTGAGAACAGAGACCAGCCCTGACTATTTCTTGCCTCCCCAGCTTCCAAACTGAGTGCACCAAAAACACCTGCATCAGGTATACAGAGGATGACTGCCAACCAGAGCCAGACTCACTATGAAATCAAAGGGGCAGATGAGGTGCATTTAGCACAGAGCAGAAAGATTTGGCCGGGACTATGCTGGAAGCAAAAGAGTCTGGCAAAAAGCACTGCACTAACCACTGCTAACTGCTAGCAAAATATTGTCAACTGCCAAATTTCCTACTGTTTAATATTAAAGTTCATAGAGGGATTTTGCAGGGAGAAGAGAACAAAACATGAAACCATTTCAAGTTTCTGTAACACGCCAGGTTAATTGGCAGGTTTTTGTTGTATATTGCTGCAAAAAATCTCAATGGAAAAGCTCTGGGCTCCTACAGGTGCTCATAGTTTTCCCCATCTAGGGCAAACTTAAGTTTTTTTTTTTGTCTGAACCTTTACGGTAGCTGTGTTTTGGAGAGGCTGCACCAGGGGTGTGGTGAATCAACGCCTTAATGGGGCATGCAGGACCCTCTTCATAAAAGTGAACTGCAGCCTGTGTATTTAATTTTAATAGCCACCATGTCATGCGATGAACTTCCATTTCCTTTCCAATTGATCTCTGTAATGCATAGCATTCTCTGTTTTTGGTTTGTACGCTGGCATTAGTGCTCAGGAAAATCACGGGCCAGCTCCCCAGCTCGTACAAATCAGCATAGCTTTACTGAAATCAATGGAGTGATGTTTATTTACACTGGCAGAGAATCTGGCCCAATATAGAAAAGCTACTTTATATTTTATATTACCCCCCAAACATTTACATACTTTAGAATTGATGGTTCTCCTGTAATACTTTTCCATTTGAACCTTATTGACTGTTCTGTCGAGCTTCTCAGTTGTAAATATTTCCAGTGTTATGATTTATCGACCATGAAGGGTTCTGCTGGAGAGATGCAAACAAAAATAATGATGCATCTGGAAGTAATTGTCTTATTTCCAGGATATCATTCTGGATCTATTTTTTCAGTAAATCTCATTTTCCATTTTCATAGTGGGATATTGATTTATGTCAGATTTATGAAAGCATTTGAACATTAAACCTTGTGCTAGAAGGAAACCTATGTTCTTGATGAATATTTTATAGTATTAAGAAAAGGATAAAAATCTCTCTTAATGCTCAATGCTGGTTTGTAATTATATCCGTTTAAGGCATTCTTTCTCAGTTAGAACCCAATCAGGGCTTTTCTATCTTGCACAGAGACTGTTTTATGGTGAATGAGTCAATACAATTTGGTCTATCCTTGGAGTAAATTACTTCTTTCTCATCTGTCTGTCTAATCTATCAGTGATCTCTCTAAGGCACCTATTGGTGTGATCCAAGACCCACTGAAGTCAGTGGAAAGACTCCAATTGACTTCAGTGGGCCTTGGGTTAGGATTTATATGCCTATGGATTTAGATCTTCTCTTGGATGTTGGTTGTAAGGGAATTGAGAGAAAAGGATCAGGGTGGGTTTTAAAAACGGACTCTTTTGGGGTAGACAAATGATACAATCACTTATTCCTTGTAAGGAAGACTCAGCAATACATTTTCTTTGTGTCCTAACACTAACAAAATGCACATTAAAAAAAGGCAAAACAAAAATCAGCTAACATGGAATTTTTTGCCTTTGTATAGAGAGGGGGCCTAGGTCTAATAACACGAATGAATAAAAAATAATTATTTGGACTACTACAGCACCTGTATGTTTTAAAAACTTTAATTAAGCAAGCCTCACACCACTCCTGTAAGTAGACAAAGAAACTGAGTCACAAAGCGAAGAGTGAAATCCTGATCGCATTGAAGTCAACAGCAAAACTCCCACTGACTTAACTGGAGCCATGATTTTACTGGAAATGTCTAGCCCATCACCGCACTGTAGGAAATCACAATATTTGACTAAAAAATGGTTAGACAGGTAGATAAGCAGTGACAGAGGCAGCATCTTGGAGCTATGCTGATCTACACAAGCTGAAGATCTGGCCCTTTTTTTGTGGGGGAGAAATTAGTGTTTCACGCATACAGACCCTCCACTCCCAAAATGCTTCAAAAATCTATTAGTGTTACTTAGCACTTAGCAGAGCCCAGGGGGAGACTGGAGTTGTCAATAGGCACCATTAAGATGCAGCTCTGACGTTGTAATGACAGAAAGAAAATACAAATGTAATTCTCAGGTATATACATAGAGGGACATCATGTGCGAGACAAGGAAGGTAATAATTCTGCTGGAGTTTCATGACCTAGTCTGGGCTCTTCAAAAAAAAAAAAGGAAGGGATGTGGATGAAATTGAGAAAATCCTGTGACAAGCAACTGGAATGATAAAGGCAAGAGGGCATAAGAGACTGATGAAACTGGATAGATGTGGCTTGTCAAAGAAGAGAGATAATAATCTACAAATACCTGAGGGTCTTCAAATAAAAATAAGTGGAGGAATTATTCAGGGTAGCTAAAAGGGTAAGAATAAGAATAGTGGTTTGAAACAAAGGAAACAAGGAAGACTCAAATTTGATATTAAGAGCTCTTTCACTGTGAGGTCAACAGGGCAATAGAATAATTTACCCAGGCAATTCAGCTCTCCAAGTAGTGCTCAAGGGAAAAATGAGATGTAACACAGAGAGGAATCAGGTACAGGAACTTCTGCATTCATGCCAGACCGGACTACTTGACCCAGCAGTTGCCTTTTAGCCCTGGATTTATGAATGAAAAAGCCTTTGATGAACCAAGGCTTAGATATGTGGTGTGAATAAAATTACTGTGCCTATGAGCAAATCACATGGTAGCGACAGCAAAGGGTGAAGAAACAAATGAATAGAAATAGTTGTTCTCTGGAAAAGAAACATGTTAAGGGGTAGGGTGCTGGAGTGAGAGTCAAGAGACATGGTATAAAACCTTGGTGTGGCGCCCCCCCCTCCCCCGCCCCCCCCCCGAACTCAGTGAAAATTTTGCCACTGGCTTCAATGGATTTCAAGATTTCACCTTTGGATTCTATTCCTGGCTCTGCTACTGACCTGCTATCTGTTGCTACTTGTCTGTACAGCACCTAGCACAATGGAGCCCTGATGTTGGCTGGGGCCCGTAAGGACTACTGTTATATAACTGCAAACACACAGCTAATGGCAAAACAGTATTGCCTGTTCTAGAAAAGTGTGCTTCTACCTAATAGATTGCAAACCACTGCACTCCCTAAAGTTGTAATGCTAATGAATTTTCTTAATACAATAATGTGCTTCTTAATTAAACAGGTGTCTCAGAGTCATTATCTGTTGCAAATATTATTCATATAGATTCTCTCTCTAACTCACAAATAAACAAGAAAATCTCTGAGCTTAATTTCTAAAAGCTTCATTTCATTGGACACAGGCAATTGGGCAAATCCTTGGCAATTATTCACACCATGCCGACATGCAACTACATTCTAAATCAGTAATTTAAATGCACTAGAACACAAATATGAATTACTTTGGAAATGCATAATACTGAAGTGGAATGATTGGCAGAAAGTTTTGTTTAAGCAACAATACACATGTGCCTTCGATCAGGTAGGCCTGGACTCAGTAAAATGCATATGTACATGCCTAACTTTGAACTCGAATTCAGTAGGATGCAGGTGAAGCGCATTCTAAATGAATGCACTTTGGTCCACCAGCCGGTTCTGCATGGTCCTCTCATCCCATGGAGATGGGAGAGGAGCCATTGTGAGCCTTATATTCTTCCACCATCTCTTCCTTCCCAGGGATGGAAGATGCTCCTAAAAGGAGCCTCCTGCCCCCCTTCCAGTCTTAAGGCATAAGGCAGTCTGCTGTTTGTTTCTGGCCTTCTCTTTAATGGGCAGCCTTTTCCCTTTCCAAGGTGAGTGGCCTTATTTAACTCTCCTGCACTGCTGCCAGATACCAAATCAGCAAAGCACTTAAGCCTGTGCTTGCGTCCATCTCTAGTCAGGAAAAGCTTAATTGCTTTCTTGAACTGGAGTTTTCCTAAACTACTGGCGTTCCACTGCCACTCTTTAAAGGGGTAACATTTTCTTTTATACCCTTCTAGTGGTGATGCCCCAATGACTTCTGTGGGTAAATGATTCTATTGACTTCACATTTAATAACTTCTTACAATCAAATTTGAATCTTCCCTTCATCCGTTTCCTACCATTACTCTTAGTCTTAACGTAACTTAACTGGGCTGGGTGCAGCACAGTTTTGTTTTAACAGTATTTTAATCATATACTGGGTGTGTAATTTCTGCTCCAACACAAGACGTGCTCACGGTGACTAGAAAGATGTCATGAAACATCAGTGTTCACTGACGGTTTTTTCTTCTTGTTCCTAAGTGGTGAGCTCCATAAGCTTTAAAGCTGCTGAATTAAGGCTTCTGCAAAATGCATCAGCCTAGTGTTTTATTAAAAATGCTTTACTGAAAAACCAGAATAGTAAAGTACAAATGCATCTTTCTCAAAAGTAAGATGACTTATAAATGGGCAGGATTCCAAAACCGCTCAGAATTGCAGGATTTGTTGAGGTCCTTATTTGCCGTATGATCTATATGTAAAATGCTAAACAGCTGAAATAAGCACGTTAGGCTGTTTGCAAATAGGGATACTGAAGAAAGGTCAATGCTGGGGCTGGACTGGCCTACACTAGGGGTTTCCAAACATTGGGAATTCTGCTAAGGCCTTGTCTACACTTGCTGTGGTATGTGGGGCACATGTAGTAAAAGACAGGCTGCATCCATGTAGTGGCAGAGTGAGGCTGTGGGAGAAGGCTCTGACATGGCGGGAGCTGCCATAGACTTTCTTTGCTGCCTCCTGCCTGCCAGAGCTTTTCCCTGCTGTTTGGAGTTTCGCTGTAGTAGGGACTAAAAATAGCCATGTAGATGGTGGAGGTAGCCGGGATGGGCCTTAAATCTATAACAGAGCCAGCAATAGAAGAACTTACTCAGACTTCTTAACTCTTAGTTCTCTTGTGATTAATGCAAAGAACTATCTCATGATGGGACTATCCTCTGTTTTCAGTGCTATCATTTTGTTGTTTTACAATTCTCTGCTTTGCAAAAGAAGTAGTGTTTGAACACAAATTTGCAAGGAATTTTTCCTGGTCCTTTCCTCTCCCCTTTATTTGTTTTGAGCTTAGACGTGCAACATGAAAGAAATTGCAGCAATACTAATTTTATATATAAGATTTCAGATATACTGGAAGACATGAATGCAAATCAACACACTTGATGCGATAAAAGGAAAGACAAACAAAATGAAGGCTAATGCATGCTAGATAACAACCACACTGTAAAGTGATGTTTAGAAAGATCCTATCCTATAGTCATCTTGGAGCGGAAGAAAGAAAATGAGGATAATTAAATGGCATTTGATATAAAATGCATCTAAATTTTCCTAGATCTTGGAAATGTGTCTTGTCGTCTACTGTTTATCAATGTTTTTGTCCAATACACTGCAGATTTTCATGAGAATGCATACTGTGATATCCCCATTCAGGGCTATTCTGTGCAATCTGCCCAAGACAGGGTAAAGGCTGTACTGTCCCAGGAGCAGCCCAGGAAAGGAATTGTGACTCTGCAGGGCTATTTACATTTGAGAACATAGATGTGATGGTTGTCTGTCTGCCACATTGCTTAGTTATCTACCAGAAGGGGGGCAGATACCATGCTGTTGGTTGCGTTATGAGAACCAGAACCAAACAGAATAGAAAACTGATGAAAACAAAGCAAAACTTTTGAGTTTACTGCACCCACATCTGGCCTGCATAAACATGTGTTCCTGTCATGGTTACCCTGGTCTTCCCTGCCTGATTCCTTCTATGTATTTTATACCCACTAGTTGTATTTTGCCTGAAACTACAGCCCCAATCCTGCAAGCTGTCTCACAAATAGAAATTTTCATAGAAAATGTCAGTTTTCCTTTTAAATGATTTTCTAAAAGGATTATATATTTTGGGCAGCTGTATTTTTTTATTTGGTTTTTGATTTTCCATTTATTTAAATGCCCAAAAGTTTTGAAGAAAAATTTAGATTAAAATTAACACATTTTTTGAGTATGTCCCAACCAGCTCTAATTGCAAGCTCTTTAATACAGGGACTATCTCTTACTACTTTCTAGAAAGTAGCCCCAGTTGGCTCCACTCCAATCTCAGTTGGAGCCTGCAGGTTCTATTATTATTATTATTTTATTACAAAAGATATCATAGTAATGGTTTCCAGAACAGAAATTGACATGTATCTTGGCAATCAGAAATGGCTCACCTATAGACAAGTCGCTTTTCACATTTCTTTTATTTTGAAAAAGCTAAATTGGGAACTTTTAATAATTGCTTACTTAATCATGAGTGAAAAATCAAAAGGTACCCAGTTTATGGACCAATGTATTAAAAGCTAAAGCCCTGATTCAGAAAAATCTCTGGTCGGGAAAGCACTTAAGTATGTGCTTAAGGTCCCCCTGAAGTCAATGAAGCTTAAATGTGTTTCAGTGCTTTCCTGAACTGAGGCCTAATTGTGGTGGGAACAGAAAAAGAGGCACAAGAAGCCAAACAAAGCCAAGCAAAAAATGTTATCAAAAGCTGCTTTAAGTGAGCCCCATCCACAGAGATCAGAAAAAATCCATACTCTAAAAAAACTGGTGAGAGTGAAAATGTGCACTGAGAATCACCCTCTCTTCCTAAATGCAGAAGTAGTTTTTTACAGTGACGTGAATTCAGGCGTTAACAGGTTAATGCAAGGTGCTGGTCACTTGGAGAGGCTGAGCTCCCTGAATTCCTGTTGGTTCCAGTGGGTGTTGAGGATGCACTCTGTACGCTGCCAAACTGGGCCTGAAGAGAACACGTAAACAAAAAGCAGAAGAAACGGTGCATTTCTGGAATCTGAAATGACTTCAAATGACTGAGCAGATCTGGTGAACTTCTCTCCTATTCCAGAGTAATCCATTGTCTTCTGAGATGCAGTGGAAGATGTTGCCAGGCCATAAAATTGCACTATCTGCCAAATGCTGAGAGATGCTGCCACGTCAGTGAGCTCCTCTCAGGAAGAGGTCCCATGTATTCTCTCTTATGGACAGCGTGATCTTGTTACATGCTAAATATAGGCTCAAGCTGTACAATATGGATCTGGAGCTAGATTCCTAGCACTCCAGAGTATGCAGCTGGCCATTTTAATGCATCTCTTGTCGAAGCCAATGAAGGATTTCGACATCCTGCCACAGCAAAAACTGAATGGCAAAAATGAATGGCTTCACTGGATGCCAGGCATTCACCAGGCTCGTAGCTAGTCCTGGGAAGACTGTGGGGAGCTGAAGGGGTGGATCAGGTGATATGGGCAAGATAATGCATCATAGACTGAATTATCCTGTCTGTCTAAGCTGTGTTGGGCCACGGGTGGGAGCATGTGTGCATGTCTCCTAGTATCCCCATGCCATGGTCATCTGCTCCATTTCCTTCTCTGCCCCCCCCCTCCCTCAGCCTGTATCTGGAAATCATGGCGCACCCTGCATGGAAGTGAGGGATAAGAGATGCCAGGTGGGAAAAGGCACCGTGCAGTTTTTGGAGCCCTACTCTCCTAAACCAGAAGGAGGAGAACTATGTACAAAGGCTTGGGATGGAAAATGACCCCTCTAAGGGGTACTGCAGCAGCTGTTGCTTTAGAGCTATGGTGCAGCTGTGGAGCATGTTTGTTGGTATATCTCAGCACAGAGGGGGAGAGGGAAACCATAACTTCGGCTACTGAGCAACTTCCTGTCATTGATTGATTGTTTTTTTTTCCCCAGCATGTTGGGAATGGGAGCAATTCCTAATCACCCACAGGGTGGGGGAAGATTCTCTAAAATTACAACTCTTCTTTATTTAATAGTAATGTTAACCAATTTAATGTCCTTACAGCTTCCTGAACAAAATCATTATAGAGAATTCATCTGCCACAGGCATAATTTCATCTCTCAATTCATTACAGTTCATTACTCTTCAGGAATGTAGATCAATGGGTATATTTTCACTCCAAACAGCATCTAAATTAATATTCTATGTTCAATTTGGATACAATAGGAGAACAATTATGAAGCAATAAAGGTTTCTTTGGAGGTTGAACTCATCACGGGGAAAAAATATGAAGTACTTTCAGACTTATGGATAGAATCTTTGCTTTAATCAATAATATGACTATAATCTACTGTAATGCTACAGCATATTACAGGCACAGACATACTGCAGTGTTGAAACTAAATGCATCTCCATTCGGTAAATGTGGATTCAATACCAAGTCATAGTACTGTTCCTTTACCACACTTAAAGCAGCTAATGAAGGCAATTTCAGTGTTATAGGTAGTATTAAAATATACTTCCTATAGGTGCATAGCAAATCATGAAGAGTAATAATGGCTGCTTCAGTGGTTGCCATGAAAGGCTCTGCAGTTGCCAACAGTTACCTCAAAGACTGCATTAAACACAGAGTAAAGGCTTTAGGATTTAGTCCCATAATGAGACTTGCTAATGGGATATTCACACAGAATAAGCAATGGTTCTTTTTAAAAGGTGTTAGTTGGTTTTTGTGTAACCAGAGGGTTGCAAAGCTGCCTGATTTCACACAGTGATTACTTGCATGGAACAACTGAAAAGCACAATTCTTTAAGCATCAAAGTTTCTACAGCTGGAGTGTTGCCACATCAAAAATTTCAAAAACATGTCAGGCACCAAAATCATGAGATTGACATAAAAAATCATGGAATCTGAAAAATAAATGTGGGGCATTTTTATTTGCCTTCTGGTTTAGAAGCCTTTAGTCTTCACATTTTCAAGCTTTCTTCCAAAACCATGAGGGCTAGAAATTTGCTTATTTTAAACTGGACTGAGAGCTGAGATGTCGTGTAATCACCGACTCCAGAAGCTGAGGCTTTAAGAAAAATACTAAATACTCCAAGACTTGCAATGAAAGAGTGAGCACTGGCAACTTGATCCACAGAGGAAGTGTTTTATCATGGCTGTAGACATTTGCCCCTTTGTTTCTCAGAATATTGTACAGATGGCTTCTTGGGCTGCTCAGTCAAGAACCACAATAATGGCTTTTTCTTTGCAGCGGTGTTTCTGCTGAGCAAACAATGTGAGTACAATGAATTGTACTCACAATTTCCTCAGACATGTTGTGAAAGGGAAACACAACAGCAGCAAGCCTGTGGACAGATGAATCTGTATGGAAGGGGAAAGATTTGGGTAGTACTATTCCAGGAGCAAGGAAATCAATCAAGGGAAATAAGAAGAGGAAGCACTTAAAGCATCATACATTATAAATACACAGACATCTTAGAAAGTAAAGCCTGCTGCGTGGGTCCCTGGCACGCCCCACACTAGAAAAGGTGCCTTAATTTCCTTTGTTTCTGCTTCCCTAAGATGAGCTTCCATTTTCCTTTTAAAACAGAGCTATCTCAGCTAGATGATTTGATCCGTGGGGGGGGGGGAGGGAAGAGGATGCTGAAGCAACCAGAGAAGCATATCACAGTAGCACCTAAGAGAGACTCCTCTGTTGATTTAGAGTCTAGCAGTCCCATCTTTCTCAATCCTATCTTGGACCCTATAAGAGTCTTAGGGCAACTCAGTTATTGAAAAGTGGGGCACAGTTGCACCTTCTGGGACCTTTTAGATACTCTTCATATTTCTGTGAGAAATAATCAAAAGCCTTTCTCTGCATTGTCCGTCAGTACACTGTGCTGGGAAATCTAATGATGTTCTTTTGCAAGCAATCTGAGACATTACTGTCTACATATTGTGAGCTGTACGTGATCATATGCATTAATACTGTGCTAAAAGTACTGCCTTTACACATGAAATCTATAATCAGAGCTCTCCTTTATCCCCCAATAGATTTGTTAAAGCAAGTGGCTGGGCATTCTTAGACAGAGAAATATCATCGTAACCGAGGGCAATAATATTTTTATGGTGTATATCAAAATATACATGAAAGCAGAGCATGACATAAGGTGACAGAGGCAAGGGAAGAGCTCTCAGATCTGTAACCTGGGAACACAGGGAAAAGCCGCTGTGAAAATCTTTTTATGGTTTTGTATATTTGAACACGTGTGTTTATTATAGCAAATGATCAGAGCCAAATCCTCAGGGGGGGCAAATCAGCATAGCACTATTGAACCTGATTTACACTAGCTGAGGATCTGGTCCTGAAATACAATGATTTACCAGAGGTAGATAAATAAAGAACTCGCTGGGCTAAAGTGAGGAAAAAATGCCTTTTGTGTTGCATAGCTTGATATGCAGCCTGATTTTCATTAATTTTGTGCCCAAGCGGAGCTGTGGGTCCTCAGGCACAGGGTGAGTCACCAAAGACTGAGGCAGATGAAATCAGAGGCTAGTATTGAAAATGTGGCCTTACTGGTCTGTAAGACAAACTAAGCATGGAGGGAATGTACCTTGGTGGACTTAGCAATGGACACGGAGTCAGGAACTCTGAGTTCCTCCTGTGTGGCTTCATGCAAGTCACATCACATCTCTGAATCAGTTTTCCCATCTGTAAAATGGGACTAATAATGCTCGCCTACCTGCATCACAGAGGTGTTGAGGGTTACTTCATGTTTGCACAGTGCTTTGCACAAATGGTCAAATATTAATATTTATTACTAGCCACTGATATGCTCTGTGCCTGTGGAAATGGCATCGACTTGCTTTATGCCTTGGTTACCCAAAATGGAAATCAGTGTCTTCCACATGGGAATGTTTTGAGCTTAATTTGTTAATGTTAGATGAGGCTGGGTGATCCTTCCTTATACACGAGCAAACTGTTAAAGCTGCAATAAAGAAACCTGAGTGTCACTTTGAATCCTATTAGTCAGCATGGGTTGAAACAGTAGATATAAACTGAGCTGCGATGGAAGACTCTGAATGTGAGGCCTGAACCAAAATCTACTGAAATCTTTGGTTTCTTGGGGCTTTGGCTCAAGACCTAGCTTAGGGACAGGGATCAATGAAATTTAGTCATATTTAAGGGTTTCCATCTGAAGTTTCAAAATACAGAGCTCCAGAACTTGTTTAAAAAAACCCCCACAGAACTTGCATACCATTGATATATGTACAGTTGCAAACACTGATGTTATACATGCTAAATACTGTACAATCAGATAGTATACTGCGTTCAGATAAACATAGAATAATTATTGCATTCAACTTCAGCTTTCTAAGCCTTTCCCAGAACTCAGCTATGATGAGCTTTCTCGTACTTTGAAGCATGCAAACTTGTTACAATCATCCCTCCTCCACCTACTCATGTTGAAATGCACTCTGTGCTTTGGAAAGCATGGGGTGGAGTCGTCAGTCAGTGAGATGACAAGAAAAAATAGTTTCCTACAAGCAATGCAGCTCACAACTGTAATTTGTACTGCAGGTAGAAACTGCTCAAGTTTATTATTCTTTCTTTTGGTGAGTGAGTGCCATGGGGTTTTCATACTGAAATATTTGTCTTGGATTTGAAGATGGGATTTCATTTAAAGAATATTTTACCTGATATTGTTTACAAACCTCAGAGAACTCATGGCTTGGGTGTGTTTCCCCTCCCCCCACCCCCACCCCCAAAAAAAAACTCACAAGAATCTCAAGGGCAAATCCTGCTGCTTGGATGGTTACAATTTTTCTTTTGCCCCAATTTTGAGCAACTGTTATCTGTTTGGCTGCTTGTCTCCACCCCAGAAGTGGCTGCATTTCAGGCTATTGTTTGTGAAGAACGATGACATCTTTCAAGATGAAAGGTGCAATGTAACATCTTTGTGTTTTCCTAGGTGTTGTAAATCAGTGTCATTCCAATGCCTTCCATGATTTGTAACAGCTGAGGATCTGACTCATTAATTTTTACCCCAAGTCATATTTTTAATATCTGAAAAGTTGTAAGCAATTGCTGATCTTTCTGACTAAAAAAATACCCTTTAGCCTTTTTGGATCTGTCCATTGACCCAGCATTGTACTTACTTTGTAACGTTGCTTTATAACCTAATCCACAATAATCCCAGATTTGGAATCATGTCACAACATAGTCAGATTTACAGAAAGCTTTATCTGCTCTCTCTTTGGCTATCCAGGCAGCAATAGCTTCAACAAGTTCTTGCATGCCTGCGAAGTATTCAGCAGAAATGTCATGTGGCAATTGCTGTGACACATACCACAGATTCATCTTTTACCAGCAACAGTATTTTTGGGAGTCTTTGCACCACTCACTGAGGATGAGAACTGTAGGGAACGGAACATTGGTCCAAGAAAGAGCAAGGAAGGCATTGTCTGTCAATTCAGTACCTGCTACTAGGGTGTTGCCTGCAATATCACCATTGAACTCTACAGAGGTCTTCCATTAACTTCAGTAGGTGTTAAGTCGGACCCTATGGGAAAGAATAATCCCTCTTTCTTATTTAACAGCTGGGCAAAGGTTGATGATGGCTGTCGAATTTGCCATCATCACAAGCTCACATCAATCTCTCAAAATTGTCTGGAACACTTCCTCCTTGCATAGTTTGGAGAGCAGTCGTAGCTCTTATGGTGGCCACATTCCAAGCTTTGGCCGAGCTTGTAAAATTACCTTCTTAAGCTTTTCTGATTCCCACCACTGCTTTCTGGAGCTTGCTCGTGTGTCTGGTGGTTGGGGTCTGAGGCTGTAGCAGCTTGATGTGCTTTTATTTTAACAATTGTCAATATTAATCCAGAGCCACATTTCCCCCATGCTCCATATCTAAAACTCGAGGGTGAGATTCTGTGCTGCAACTCCAAGAGGCACAGCACAGAATCCAGAGCCCAGCAGGAAGGTCTGCTAACACCTTTTGTGCCTTCCTGAGCTTGGGCTGCTCTGGGGCTGGAGTGACCCTTGATGGTAAATTAGCCTCGCGGCTGTACTATGGGTCAAGGCATTGGAATAGCACACTGCATTGCTGTGGCCCTGCCTCCAACATGGCCCTGCTTTGCTCCAGCTCTGCCTGCTATGCCAAGGTTTGTGGCCTTCGGACAGTTGTTTACCATAGTACGTGCACTACTAGGAGAATCCTCCCACAGATGGATACAAGCCTTTTAGGGCCTCTTTATGCTACTCAGGTCTTTGACTTGGCATAAAGGGGCTGGATTGCGCGGGTAAGGACCGGCACCTCCATTTGGAGCAAACATCTGGCCACTCAATATATGGAGACATAGGACAAAGCCATTTCCCTGCTGTTTCCTTATCTTGTATCTTTAATTTCCTCTTGTCATTCTTTAGAAGATTATACTTGCTAATATGATTAGTCAAACACACTATACATCTTACACATGCACTTAAGAAGCCTTGCTCTGTTAGCGGGGATATGATGTAAAGAAGTATGCTGGGATCGCTTTTCATTTTGGAACATCTGATATTTTTGTCTAAATAATGTTGATGCAATATTTCCCCTTTTTAAATACTTTCCTTGTATACCTTTTCAATCCTTCATGTTTCCTGGATGTGGAGTATATTCCTGAATAATGCTGGCCCCTTTCATTACAGTTGACACTCATCTCTCTCCCAGGAATTTGATTAGGCTACTATAATATCCAGATGCTTTTAAATTTAAAATAAATCCCTTTGCTTTTGATTCTGACGAACTTTTACTCAACACTGCCAGATTCTCATGAAATCTGCTTTTTGCAAACCCAGCTTTTCCTACTTCTGCTTATTGACGAGACTTAAAATTATACCAATCTGATAAGTGTCCTTGAAAATTCTGCTTCTAAGGTTCTATTTAGCAAAACTCAGATTAACATTTTGAGCTCGAATAACATCTTGCTTCTATGGCCCAGCCAAAAGTCCCTCCATCACACCTATAGCTTTGGACTCTGGGCTTTGTAAATATTCCAGATTTGCAAAGAAATCTATCCCTTTTCTGCTTTCCCATATTTCCTTCCTGTGCCTTCACTTGGTCCATCTATATATCAATTTATCTGAACTCACCATCAGCAGACAGAACAGTCATGCTGTTGACACTTGCTGAGACTAAAAGATATTCCCACTTTTCTTTTAAAGAAAAATAAACAGATTCCCTAAACTTGCCCAAATCTTGTATTTAGGACATTTCTAAACATATATGCATGTAACATTTCCCTCTGTCCCTGCCCAACAACATACATTGGGATGGGATGAATGGAATGGTGAATTGGCTGAATTATCTACTATGTTTGCTCTATGACACTCTTAAGTTTGGGCTTCACATGCAACATGACAAAATGTCTTTAGTTATACTTCCTTCTCAGTTCTTTTGGACACTGCATTGTCCACCTGTATTACGTGACTTCAGCTGGCTGCAGATTCCCTGGACAAGTAAATCAGTGGAACTACTGATGGATTGGTTTGTCACAGGGCCTGACCCCAAGCCCATTACAATCAGTGGGAATCTTTCTGTGAATGTCATTGAGCTTTCTATTAGGCACTGAGGGCCATTGTTCCCTTATTAGCCCTGCAAACTTTTTTTTGTGAAGAGACAAAGATCCATCAGTGGTGTCTCTTGTGTACTGAAGATCCTCCTTTGTGCAGAATACCTGCAATCTGTAGCCTATGCTTATATTTTGGCACACTGGAGAGTAATATCAATAGCTTTCCCACACATGCCCTGCACTAAAGCCTGTGGTGTTAGAAGCCACAACTCCCTAATTTTCCCTTTGTTGCTCAGATGGGGACAATGAATAATGTCCTACATGATAAAGAACAAACGCACTAGGATAACAAATAGTCATGAAAGTAGAGGTGATCAAAAAATAAACTTGAATTTTGGTTTAAAAAAAAAGTGGTGATGTACAGACTGAGTTGAACTTTCACCCCAAACTCAAACGGAATCCATTATCAACTATTTCCTGGGAATCGGAAAAATATGACTCACTTAAGAGAGTCATTACTTCCCTGCTTGTGTATTTCTTCACTTCCTGTAGCTCTGTTTGAAAGCAGAAGCCCCCAAATTCCATGAGAAATTTATATTTGAGCTAATGGGAAACTGAAACTAGTGGAAACTCATAAAAAGAAAGCATGTCTTAATGAGATTTCCATTTTAAGGCTGCAGACTCAAGAGGTTCAGATAAGTACCCAGTAGTGACTTTTGGATGCTTATCAGAAGCCTTTGGAATTCTCTTATCATGAAGGTGAATGTGAACCGATTAAACAAGACCAAGGCTCCAATCCACCAAAGCACTTAAGTACATTTATAGCTTTAAGCACAAGAATTGTCTCAATTTTATGCCAGCTGTTCCACCCAGCCTTGCTTAATATGAAGGAGAGTGTCTATATGGGGAGGAATAACCTTGGGGCCAGATCTGAGGGTTTCAAAGGTTAGGATAATTCACATAGTAACCAAAAAGTATGGGTATTTATCTAAACTATGGGCCTGGTTCGCCACTGCCCTGCACTTTGTGTAGGCATTTAATCCATTACCAAAACGAGGGTAAAATGGATCTAAAATTCTGCTTGTCTGATCTGGAAGCTTATTACAACCAGGTAGCTTATTTGTACAAATTTGAGCAATTACACAAGACGTAGGACAATGGAGAATCGGGGTCTATGATGCGGAGTCTTTGTTGTTCCCTCATCCCATTGGCAGAAGAGGGATTGTGTGATGTGGTTTATTTTATAAAGATAGAGACTTTAATGTAAAATCCTTGAGGAGGCAAGGTACAGGTTGTTCTGACCTTGATGTAGTTAACTGAGATCAACCTATACTCCCACTGAGGTTGACTTTGACTAGCTACATCAAGTTAATAACTACACTGTTTTGTCACCACTTAGTGTAAAACCTATCTTGGCTTTGCTATACTGGTGTAAAAACACCCCTTGTTTTGCAGTGAAGACACAGCCTTTCAACCTACAAGATAGGTTGAAAAGTAAGCAGTATTTTCTGCTTTAATCTTGATCCAACAAAGCTCTTCAGGACATACGTGTTTTTATGCATTTCACTAGTCTCACTGAAGTCAATGGGACAGCTTGTGCAGCAAAATGCTACATTCACTATGAATAAGTGGGTCAGAATTGGCCCTTTGCAATGTTCTCGTGTGCTGTTTCCAGCCAGTAAAACACGCTGAGTGAATTGAAGAAGCATGAAAGAGGAGAGATGTGCAAGGAGAAGCAAAGCTAAACCAATCTACATCTGAAAAGGACTAATAAAAGACATCTTTATCCCTCACCATTGATACTGAACATGCATTGTAATGTACAGTATATGTAGAAGAAGGCCTTATTTAAATTGAATGGGTCAGCTTCTTGTGAAACAATAGAGAATGTTCATCTAGTGGAGTGGCTTCATAGTTGAAAACAATGAGCGGAAAGAAAATGGATATTTACCAATAGCCCCTGGCATCTTGGAAATCCTAGCATATAAAATACAGTTGGGTGTATTAGTACATTCAGAAACACATCACTTTTGGAATGAACCTTGTTACTTTTCATGATATCTGGACACAATTCACATTCAAGATTAAAATGAAACCATCACTAGCATATACGTCTGCTTGTATCCGAAATGCAAAACCTTTCACATTGCACTCTAGCCTACACAGCACAGGGAGGATTTTTCAAAGATACTTTATAAGAAGCAGGGCACGTTGTTTCTGGTTAGCTGAAATAAAATTGTATGTTGTACAAAATAGCATGTGTGAAGATTTTCGGCTAGAATTATTGTAATACAAAACCCACAGTTGGGTACCATGTTGAGCTGCATCCTCAAATAATGTAAACTGGAACAACTTGGTTGTACCCCCTTGCAGCTCACACTCTGGTACAATATATGAGGAGTTATTTCTTAAGATCTGATTTTTTGGAATTTGAGTGTCTGAAAATCTCCTAGGAATCAAGGGGAGATGTAGGAGATCAGCACCTATGAAACTTAGGGTATTCATCTTTAAATATAAAAACTGATTTTTCAAAGGCAACCTTAGGGATTTGAATATATAGTTCCCATTACATTTAAACCTTAGGCGTATTTGAAAATCTCAGAATGCCATGTATGCTGAGATACACTCTCTGTAATACATGCATGTGCTGGGACATATACCCCACACTCACAGTGTCAGTGCTAAGGGGGGCCAAAGAGTCCCAGTTAACCCATTCTATAGCACCTGCAGGGAAGTTTGCATTAGACACAGCTTGGGAGAAGAGACTGCAGACCCACGGGGGGAGGAGACCCAGGATGCATGTTGCTGAGAGTTTCCCCTCTCTGGAAAAGGAACCATTGAAAGGTCTGCAGGAAGGATCTTGTACCCTGGGCCTGTCCCTGAAAGCAGAGAGCAGCTGGTGGGACCCCCTAATCAGACTTGTGAGAAGAGTTTCCAGGGAAGAAGCCCTGAGGGTCACTGTCTGAAGAGGAGCTGGGCTTCCTGGAAGAAGGACCTAGGAGGCAGTGCTAGTGTGAGGAAGGCAAAGAGTCTGCAGTGGAATGAGGCTGGGAAAGGTGAAAGAGTTTTCATACCTTTTGAGTTTGAACACTGGTACCAGGGAAGGGATGGAACCCATTGTATCTATTGGCCAAGTCCCCACACAGAACACTAAAAAACAGAAGAGAAGGGAGAGGCATGTAAAATGTGTCAAAATTGACCCTTTTCCTCCAAAAAGTTTTGGTTTTGACAAATTTGGGTTTTTCTAACCAAAAAAAAAAAAAGTTTAGTCAGAATTTCCAACCCCCTGTACACTGGATGGTGCAGACAATTTGATGGGGATAGGACCTTATCTCTTCTTATCCCTGTTTGGAGTGATTTGCATGACCAGAGATCTAGGGAAGAATGGTCCCCATGCTGCCCCAAATGCAGAGACAGCGGTTGTGTTGTGCCTGATATTTTCATGGGGAGCGCCAGGGCAAAAGTTGTGGGTGAGACCTTGCATCCTTCCTGCACTTCCATGCTAGGGTGAGATGGAATCTCGTGGCAGTGTGAACACTGATTCCATCATGTGTTCTTGATGGAGGCGAGTGAGATCCGTAGGAGCCAAGTTTTGCCATCATTATTCAGATCGAGCAGTGCCTTACCTGGGAAGCAGCTCCATTTATTTCACTAGGACTGTTTGAATTGAAAGGTCCAGCGTGAGTAACCCTGGCAGAAACTGTCCCTAAACACGTACATGGAAGTGAAGATAGGTGCATTCAATCAATTTACAGCAACAAATAAAGATTATTTTATGTATCTGATTCAAATGAGTAGTTAGTGCCTCACCTGCCTCCCCAAAGAACTCCCTCTGTACGCTGTACAATCCAAGGTTGTCATGTCACAGATTAGCACAATTCACTCTAGGTTTCCAAATATAAATGAATGCTAAGGTTTAAGATGCTAAAGAGAGATTTTTCTGTGAACACGTCGTCTGTACCCTCTCTGATGATGTACATTCATTCAGGAGTTTTAATCAGGACTGTCTGATGGAATTTGTCAAAGCAAACCCTTACATTAACTGGGTCACATCCTCAACTAGTATAAATTGGCATATCTCTAGTTTTAATAGAACTATGCCAATTTGCACTGACAAAGTGTCCAGTCCATCATATTTTGTTTGCAGTACAAATAGATCTGCATTGATCGACCTCTAAATTATTGGTGAGTGAACTGTGGGTAGCCCATGTCTTACAGCATGGGCCATTTGGTAATATTGCTGCCTATTTTTGGATAAAAATGTATTCCATCAAAACGCAGTTGTTCCTATTGATGATGGATATCTATAAAAGTGTGTAGTCTCCTACAAAGTTACCTGGGGCACCTTAACTCACTGCATTATAAAATAAACGGGTGGGTCAGATAACAGCTATTGCTGTATTTCATAGAGTAGTATATCCTGCTGTAGCATTCTGACCTTGGATACAAGAGATGCACATGTCTAAGGGAAGCATATTATTTTGCCATACTGAAACATCCTAGTGTTTCATAAAAGGACACAGCTTTATGCTGATAAATCTCTACCTGAAGAAGATCATTAGTATTAATCAACCCAGAAGTCACAGACAGTATCTCATAGTTGGCAGACTGCTGGCAAAGAAAACCATGAGCGATGCCATTAAAGACAACAGGCCCTATGAGATGAACTCAGAGTGATAAGATCAGTGAGAAGATAGGTATGGCTAATCCAGTTTTGCCATCACCAGCTTGCACTGGCCAAATATGCTGAGGACTCCAGCCAAAGGCTTTAGTACAACAGACAAAAGCATTGCTATAAAGGCGTCCGTCATGTTGATGATGGATAATGATGATTTATTATTGAATAATGTCTCTGAACTAGGGGAAAGGGGGTGACCCAAAGCACAGATAAATTGATTGGTTTGGCCAGTGTCATGGTGAAAATTATGAGACAGTGGAATAGTCTTAATGGAAAAGTTCTGAAGAGGAACGGAAGCAGTTCCTTTTCCTGAGATGTTTTTCACACCCCTGAGTGGCACAGAAGGGTCAGCCTAACATTTTAGTATAGTCTTGGCCTACGGCCCAAATCCTGCAATGAGCCCCATGCCTGAACTACTAATTGGACTATTCTCGGGTTTAGAGATATGCACATTAGCTTTCTGAACTGGGACAAGGGGAAGGGAGAGCAGGACAAGAGAGAGAATTTTTTGGCAAGGTTGGGGTATTCTATTAGATTGATGCGCAGGCTAAATTTAATTTGTGGTGGCTTGATTGTGGGTTTTGTTTTTTTTTTAAAAGGCTTTTCAAATATGTAGGTCCAGGGATAGGTGTTCTGTTACTTAAAATAAATATATCATAAATACTAGTTAAACTATTCTGAAGGGGTGTTGAATGTGAAAGATCCATTACATTTTCCCATCAATTTCCAAAAATGTGCCAACAAAGTTTATATGTTCCATATCATTAGCCCTTTATCACTTACATTCTAAACAGCTCTCCCCCACATTATCCCTCAGTACATCAGAGTGACTGGTTCTGCATCCTAAATGCATGCCCAAAGCATGAGACATGAGAATGATTCCACTTGTAATTCTGTATGCAGTTCCTTACATTATAAATGCACAAAGATTTCATTTAAATGCAGCCAAGAGAATATTTGTGAAGAAATCATCACGTCAAAGGGAAGATTTCAAAAGGCATCAAACCTGGTTTAACCTGCTAAAAGGGTCTTTCTCTTTTCTTTTCTTTCTTTTTTTTTTTTTTAAACCATTTTCATGGCAAGGCAAAAGAGTTGAAAAGAGCATGGGGATGGATGAAAGCTAGGGCAATGGGTCAGAAAAGAATTCACCTGAATTGAAAGAATAAGTTGACAAAACCCACCTCCACACACACAGATATAAAATGCAATCATAAAATTTGTATTGTGGCTTGTAAATTATTTTTAAAGGAATACATGGAGGAAATATAAAGGCAATAATACCAAGACATTGGAGATCTGAAACGTCCCCAAGCAGAGACCCAATACACCACTAGTGAAAGTGAGCATTAGCCACTTGACTTCAGTAGGCAGCACGTTCTTGCCCAGCAATGAATTTGGCCAGTATCTTTCAGAGCAACAGAACCTTTAGAGAAAACTGCATTTACAAAACCAAACCCATGAAGACATCTGAGAGTATTTAGATCCATTTCTAGAGTGCTTCCTCTGGAGAGGGAAATGGCTTTGTGGTTAAGGCACTGGGTTGGGATTTAGAAAATCAGATTTCAACTTCTGGCTCTGCCAAAGACTTCCTATTTGACTTTGGATGACTCAGCTGACCCCTGATCCTGCAAAGACTTATGCCTATGTTTAACGTTATGCACATGAATAGACCCATTGAAAGCAACAGAGCTATTCATGTGCATAAAGTTAAGCACCTGTATAAGTGTTTGCAGCATCTTAGAGTTCTCTGGGCCTATGTTTCCCATCTGTAAAATGGAAATAATAATGCTATCTTTCTCTGTCTTATCTATTTAGAATTTAAGCTTCTCGGGCTGTGGATTGTATCTTATTATGTTTATATTAGCAAGGGTGGCCAAACTGTGGCTTGTAAGACACATGTGACTCTTTTATAGTTAAAGTGCAGCTCGTGGAGCGCCCTATACCCCTACCCCGCATTCTCCACCTACCAGACTAAGTCGGGGAGCTTGGAGCTTCTGCCCTGTGGCAGAGTGGTGGGAGTAGAGAATTCTGCCCAGCATGGAAGGAAGTCTTAGGGGGCCTTTAAGATATATAGTGTGTAGCACAATGGGATTTTGTGATCACTAGGTGCTACTGTCACATAAATAGCAATACCACTGTGAATTCTTCATTTGCAGTGTTTTCCTTTTTTTTTTTTTGGGTCTACATAGAGGTGCATTGGAGTCTATTTTTTAATCTCATTCTTTTTTCTTATGTCTTTTAAAGTATATGTAGCTTTAAAAATGAATTCAGTACACAGAATACAAATTGTTTTATGCTGTATCAACCATTGGTATTACTCTGTGATTTTTGTCTGCTTTACCTTTTATTCAAATTGCTTAACCTGGGAATAATTGCATTTTCCAGAAGCAACAAAACATCCCAAATATAATATTATATTATGATGACAGATATATCACATGCAAAAACAAATCTTTTCCATTTCAGAGAGAAGTGTATCTGCCTTCAGTACCACAGTCAGTGCATATTTTCTATCATGACAGACAGCTGCCACCAAATTCTAGCTGCCTGGGTTTAGAAAGCAATTTCTCCTATGGGAGGTTATTCCATAACTGTCCACAAGTAGGTTTCATGCACTTTTCTCTGAAGTAGCTGGTACTGGCCACTCTCAGACACGAGATGCTGGATTGAATGGATCACTGGTTTGATCCAGTATGGCAATTCCAATATATATATATATATATATATATATATATATATATATATATATATATAATATATAAAATTTTAGCCAAAGGCTGACTTTAGAATGTATCTTTTCTGGAAGAACCTTAATATGCAATGATTCAGTTGGCTTGGTGACAAGAAGCGGTGATGGAAGATGAATTACACTTCTTATGAAATAACCATTAGATTGCAGGCACAGCAAAAACCACAACATGGTTGAAGATGGAAACACAACATGGAAATGTGCAGCACCTAAGTGGCCATGGTTGGTGCAGAGCAGGAGTGTTTTTTCAAGCTTTTCTTTATTTTCAATAGATTGAGTGAGGTTGTGTCTGGGAAATATTTAAGCACAGCTTTCCTCATTGAAAAATAGCGGGAGTTGACTGGAAAATTTGTGTAAATCAAGGTGCAGATGAAGCTCACACTGCAAGGAATTAGAAACTGGCATGTTCTCTCAAATGGTTGCAAACATTTCCAGGAGTTTCCCCTACTTTTCAGCAGATGGCACCATCTAGTTATCCTGTATGTTTACATTTCACTAAGATTTTAAATGAAAGACAATATACTATAACTTTACTTTTTTTTTCTTGTATTTGACTATGCCTGAAGTAAGATGGCTTTAACTTTAGCCACAGATTTATAAAACTAGCCTGCATAACAGGCATCATGCAATTCTTCAAACACCAATGCATCTGTACAAAACGTTTACATCCTATTATAAAAGGGCTGGACTCTAAATTGTATTGAATCTATGCCTTATTAAGAAACACCAGAGTCTAACTCAGCATGACACGTTCTACTGTAAGTTGCAATGGGTCTCTTTTAAAAAATTGTTGGCTATATATCTACAGCTGAGGTATACAGTGGCCAGAATACTAATACGGATTTCAATTATTTTAGGGCTTATCATAAGAAACTAAATTCTTGTAAGCAGAGTACAGGAATTATAAGATAATATCCAAATATTCATTCAAATCATAACCATGCAGAAGTTACGGCTGTCACAATTCATCATCACAATTCCAACCTAATTATTATAAATGTAGTCTATGTAATGCTTTAGTATGTCTGTCCTATTCGATAGTTAAATGGCCCTATGGACATGGTATAGACTGTATTTATGTGTCACTCTGTTGCAGATAGTGTACTATGAAATCAATGGGCCTTCCATTCAAAGCCATGCCACTGGGAATATATTGGTGACATGATTTCTCTAAATGAAACTAATCCATTACTGGTGGATTAACTCCCCACTTCCTCCCAAAAAACCCTCTTCTTTATAGAGTCATGTATCTCTTTGGTCATCATGGCTTCACTTTTCTGGTCATCATGGCTTCAGGCACTGAACCATATTGACTGCATTCAGGAGTTTATGTTTGGTGCTGTTTTAAGTATGATCCTGTAGTGAGGCGGCATAGCCTCCCTCCAAGCCAGTGGGGGAGGAGCCACTCCCCCCATCCAAGTAGGCGGAGCCAGACCAACCTTGGCCCTCCCACCAGAAAGGGTAGGCAGGACAGGCAGTATAAAAAGCAGGGCCTCTAGCTCAGTGGGAGGCAAGACAGTGAGGGAGATGGATGCACCGTGCTTGCTGTAGACTGATGACCTTGCTGCTACACCCAGAGACTCCCCTGCCAGCTGGGGAGCCTGTGCCTGAACGGGAACTGCCAGCACTGCCGCTGGCCACCTCCACACTCCCAGGGGAGGAAGTAACCCAGGGCAGCCGTGCTGCCAGAGGCATGGTGTTGCGGTTGGATTTCCAGCTGACCCAGTGGCAGGACACTCTCACTGCTAGGGCCCTGGGCTGGGATGCAGTGGAGTCAGGCGAGCCCGCGTTCCCCTCCCACTCCCGTCACCCCCTCCCAGGGTTGCAGCAACCCCTTACCTGAACCCTAGATTGTAGAGGTGCTCAGATCCCTGCCAGGAGCTTTAGACTGCTTGCCCTGCCCTGCCTGAGGACCAGGGACTATAGGCTGCTTGGCCCTGCCTGAAGACCTGGGTCTGCTCCCTTTAAGTGCCTATTGGCTCACCCCCATCAGCAGGTGGTGATCGAGTGAGGCGGTGTGGCTTCCCTCCAACTCAGAGCAGGAGGAGTGACCGGTACCCTTCTACAGTTCCATTTCCAAGCTATTTTTTATCTACAGTCAGTGATCAGTTTTCCGGGTGGTAAATGATAGTATTTTTAACTATAGCCCAAAAACAAAGAGATTCAGATTATATCGGAGGCAGCAGTGTATACAGTATGTCAGGTAACCTCTTAGATCTATATTCTTTAGTTAGTTACAATTGATTTCCAGTTATTATTCAGTATTGACCATGACTGTATGTAACAGACCTCCCACATGCCCAATAGTAGATTTATAGACTCTTTCAAATCACTGTTGTTGTTGATCATCACTATAGCTACTATAGTACTAGAAAATACTCTTTTAAAAATGTATTTCTCCTCAGTCAAGCAGACACACCGTGAAGCTGTCTGCTCTCTTGAGAAGTTCATAGCAGAACAAGGTAATTAGCCTCTTATGCATCATTCTAAGGTACATAATATTTACACTTGCAGACATTTATTTCACTTTGGGTTAGTTTTGCTGACATTAAAACAATCAAACACAGTTAAGAAATTTTGTAGGGTTTGTTTCAATGTCTGTGCATGGCTAGCATCTAGACTGCTTGGTAGCCCCTTTCTCTCTACCCTTAAGCTTGAGGAAGTCACTTTTACCGGAGAAAATCTTCATCAAACCAGCAAACCAACTAGACATAATTGTCTGAGATCAACACCCACAGTTGGCATTTTTAGTGGATATGAGCCTAAGGAAAATTCAACTATTACTCATTGCTAATGACTCCTGCCTGAGCCAACCATGCTTAAGACTTGTTAGGATAAAGTAGAAAGTGCGAGGTACAGAAGAGTCCCCCAAATGCCTTTGATCAGATAATAACAAACAGAAAAAGTTCATGACAGTGCAAATGCCTTGTAATGGCATGCTGGAAAAACTGGACCATTGATTCACAGTGACCATTCTTATTAGGTTCGTCATAGGCTGGCTGTAGTGACTCTGTGTTCAGGTTAAATTATAGCCAGCAGTTGAAAAAACCTCCATTCTAGCTACAAAGCAGGGTCAGGAAATAAAAAGGAAACATTGCCAAGGATGGTTGGGCAGAATAACTGACTCCCTCATGCCTCATACCAGTCAAGCTTTGAAGAGTATGTCAATAGGCCATCATGGGAAACTGTGATAGTCCAAGAGCATAAAGCCCTCGGGTCAACCTCATGGAGTTACACCCCAGATGAATTTGACTCAAGAGGCCGAACTCTGATCTAGTGTAAACGGGCATCATTGCATTGAAATCAAATGGCGTGAGAGCAGTTTGCACCAGTTTAGGATTTGGCCCAGTGTTTCTAAAACATGCTTTGACTCCAGCTAAACGTTAGCCTCTAAAGAGAGTTGCTATTTAGGGTGAATATTTTCAAAGGCATGAACGGGAATTTGATTCCCAATGCCTACTGAAAGTCAGTGAGTTCATATTATGGTTTAAAGTTAAGGGGAATTAGGCACTTAATAGTGTTCTTGAAAACCTTCCCCTATGTGGCTAAAGCTCACCATGGAAATGCCTGGCTTTGCTCCCATGGGTGTTAAGAATCTAAATACCTTGGAGACTCTGGGCCGTAAATTACTGGCTGATTTTCAGAGGTGCTGAGCAGCTGGGAATCCCACTGTTGGTATCTAAGTCTGAAAACTTTGGACTAAAATTCTGAAGGCGGAGAGGGGAACAATACTGTATTGTGGAAGGACGCTAAAACTCCAACACGTGGCTTCTTTTTTGCTGAGGATATGATTTTATTTTTTCACTCTCAGGTTATTAGTAGGTATTTGTCAATCAATTTTCAGCAGCTGACAAGCCAGATGAAATAGGAGTAAACCTATACCCATGTATCTGCCAACAGTAACTTTTAAATATGGATAAAGCTGTCAGGATGCATCAAACATCCCTTCTGAGTAGAAGAACAAAACTAACCATGCAAGCTAATAACAGGCATTGATCTGAAAAATGAGGGCTTGTCAAAGAGGCTTAGCGAGGATGCCCTGCAATGGGCAGAAATCAGGACTTACATCTTAATCACACATCAAGAAATCGGGTTATTCCACCCCCTTTTATTAAAGAAGAGACTTGTAAAAAGTTATGTGAAGTATCAACTCCAATTATCCTGATGTGCCAGTGGCCTGGTGTGTAAAGATCTCCCCTCCCTTAACACCATGTGCTCCTGCACTGCTGCATAGCATTCCCACTCCTGTATCACAGTGTGGTAATGAGCAGCAGCCTTCTAGTTACAGGAGCAGTGAGAGACTCTTGCCCCCCTCAGGCTGAGTTGTGAGCCGACATTAGAAACTTCTTTGCTTCTAGGGATCACCAGGACCACTAGCTGGGATTACAGGTCCCTAATGGAATGCCTCATTGTGCGTCATGTAAATCAGCCATGTTGTGGGAAGTTCTTCTTCCTTCATGGCCAGAGAAAGATTTATTTTGCTTTTCTGACTGGTACGTCAGCACCAGAAAAGTGGGAAATAGCTAGGAAGAATAACTAAGCACTTCCTCTTGTTGTAGCTGCTTGGACTTTCTGCTACAGTTTAAAATTCTCCCCTGTACTAAGAGCCAACATAGGCCTATGCACCACCTAAACCCAGTTTAAGCTCACTTGAGAAGGCTTAAATAGTGCATAGTCACTAACATAGATATAACACTGGCCCTCTGAATTGCATACATTTCACATGAAGGGCCAAAAGATGAAGGATTGACCAGGAAACTAACCTGGAACATGGGAGACTGGGCTTCAACTCTGGTCTGCCACAGATTAATTTTAGGACCTTAGTGAAGTCATGTAGTACCTCTATGCCTCAGTTCCCTGCCTGTAAAATGGGAATAAAAGTGTTTTCCTACCTCACAGGGGTATTGTGAGGTTAAATACATAAAGACTGTGAGGTTCTTAGCTACTTTGGCAATGGAGGGCATAGAACTGGCAAAGACAGACAGCATTTGATGTCTTATAATAAAGTTGTGGGCACATCACCCATTTAATATCACTGAGCCATTGCTGTACCCCTCCCATAATGCTGTCCTTCCAATGTCAGTGCGATAACATTCCGCATGATAATATAGCTCACCTCAGATGTGAGGCGTTTCATGGCACCTCCACTCCCACATTCAGGATGTGGTGACATTAGAGACTTAAACAATAGCCCAGTTCCTGCCAGAGGCCCTGGCGAGGTGAACACGTGCTGTAATTGTTTTGGGCCTGCTGGGTGAAGTGTATAATTCCTTCTTTATTTGTGAAACTTTGAAGAGCTACTTTCCATTTGGGTGACATTTCTTGGCTTCCTTTTAGTTGTTTAGTCTTGTTCAGCATTTGAAATTTTATACTTTAATTTGGCTAAGTGCATATGGTTTTATGACTCTTGATCATTTTCAATGCTGCACCGAAGTTGATGAGAGGTTGCATTTGGGGCCATTTAATTTTTCCAATTTCTGGTGGGATTTCTCCTCTTTGGTAGTGCTGAGAGGTGTTTTTGCTTAGAAACTCTCCGTTATAAAGCTGAGAGAGACTGTCCGAGGCTACATGGCCATTCCCATATGATATTCTTAGAATAAAATATTAGATCCAAGTCCTCAGCTGGTGTAAACTGGTGTTGCTCCATTGACTATGTTGACTTACACCAGCTGAGGCTCTGGCCCTGTGTATTTAAAACATACTTTGATATAATAGAAATAAACATACATTCTTACATTTCCATTCTGCCCACTTTTGAAGGCTTCTGAACTTCTTCCATTCTCTGATTCCCTGTTACAACAGAAACATATGGGATGCCTCCCCCACCCATCCAGCTATAAAGAAAGGGAAGGTGGTCATGTCCCCGTGAAAAATTTGCTTTATGAACCCACTCCATGTGGGTTGTCTCCCCCAAGTTGAGTGTCTAAGAGACTCCAATGGGCCTTAGATTAGTCCCTAAAGCTGGTTATCAAGGGAGGCAGTGTCAACTTTTGTGAAGAATTAGGAGCCTATGCCCTGATCCTCACAGCTATTTAGGCACCTACTTCCATAGATTTCAACTGGAGTTAGAGTCCTAGATACTTTTGAGGACTTGGGCCCTAGGCTGTATTTCTGACACTATCCTGATCCAGTGCTTACTTTTAACCTTGAACCGTTGAATCCATGCTGGATTGGTGACTTGCATATTTGTACCCTCATCCATGTAGTGGGGCTCATAATATTTACCTGATTTTGAAAAGCACTTAGAGATACTTGGCTGAAGGGTGCTGCTGTATAAGTGTGAACTGGGCATTTGGATAGTACCTTTTTGTTATTATATACCAGAATTCTTAGGATCAAATCCTAGTTCCAGTGAAGTCAATGGGCGGTTAACTTCAGTAGCATCAGATTTAACCTTCCATGCATGCTGCTTAATTGATGAACAAAGGACTTGTCTACAATACAGGTTATGTCAATATAAATTATGTCACTCTGGCCCTGAGTGATGTAAGCTACACTGACCCAAGCGCCAGTGTGGACAGCACAATGTCAGTGGGAGAGCGCTCTCCCATCAGCAGAGCATGTCTTTACCAGGCATGCTAAAGGGGGGCAACTAAGAAGACTAGCCCTAAGAGTCTATTTGTTTTCAAAGGAGTTGTTGCTATACAAAGCTGATGCACAAAAATCCTTCAGGTAAATGTGAGGGCTAGTGTCCACTACAGCCAAAGTCCTCCAGTTGAAAGATCGAACAGACCTACATGTAGATCCCAGGCAGAAATGATGAAAGAAATAATGAAGAAGGTAAAATTAAAGAACTGCTTTTTGAGAAGACTGTCCCAATGCACCATGAGCTTGCCTGGATAAATGTTCAGCTAACAGGTGCAAGATAATGAAAGCAAGGAAGAACAATATTCAAATGGTTCTCAACTTTTGTGCTTCTGACATTAAGAAGCCAGGTAGCTTTTTTGACTGAGATACCACAAATCAATGTGTTGTGACGAAAAGCCCTTATTGAATATGGTACTTTAAATGGTGTTATGAGCTCAGCTTCAGTGATGGCAAATCAGCAGTTACTCTCGGTTTATTACTAAATGCTTTAGGTCTCATAGTGCTGTGTTATAAAAGTGATATTATATTAAATATATTACAGCATGTGGCTTTTACAAAACCCAAGAGTAATTCTTTGAAAAGCAGGCTCATTCTATTCCTGTAGAGTTTACAATTTATGGCACTAGAACTGCAATTTTGTGGTGAGGGCAAACAATCTCACTGTTTATCTTCATCCGTTTCAGTTGTTCTAAAGCATCCACGCTAAGGAGATCAGCCGAATAAGAAATCTGCAATGTAAAATTATAGCCACTGCTATACTGCAAATTGTGGAGTTACTTTCATTATTCCCAAGCTTTATAACCCAGTTGGACTGCAGCGTCAGCCTCAGAAGGATACCATGCTCATGTTCAAACTCTTTTCAGGACCTTTTCTTTACATGTCCGCAAACTGAAATTGCATTTTCTCTTTATTTATAGATGTATGACTCTCTATGTCTGCACTTACCAAATCCTGATGGAAACGTCCTCTTAGAATGTAATGCAAACTGATGAGCCAAATTCTCTGCTGGTAAATTTGACATAAATTGAAATCAATGGAGCTACATTGGTTTACACCAGCTCAGGATCTGGCTGTTGTCTTTTCTAAAAGCTTTATGGAGCTGACTACAGGATATTATCCTTGCTACAGAATTCTATAAAAGTGCTAAAAATAGGCTGCGGAAACGCTATCATACCCAATCACATTCTGTGGGGTTTTAGAGGAATTTCTATATCAGTCTCTCGGTTTCATCCCTATCACATTCTACAGGACCCTTCCATTAAGAAAGATCCCTCTCACATAAAAGACTCTTAAATCTTTTTAAAATAGAAAATACCTAGAGCCAAATTCTAGCCTGTGCTCTGCATAGGTCAACATCAGAACTCCTAAAGCTGGCCGTGGAACTTGTCCACCCCCATTCTGGTTTCCTATAACACACCTGAAGAGGTCACTACGCCAGTTCTCTTTAATAGCAGCCATGGAGTCACATTCTGGGATAAAAAAGGGGTGTGGTCTGGATAATTACATATGTCCACTCCCTGATCCACAAATGGGTCTCGTATGTTCAGCCACATCTTGTGAGCGTACGACGGGTAGGAACGATCTGCAGATGTGGAGCGCTGAGTATGGCGGTGCAGCCAGCCAAAATGGCTGCACTGCCCCTGCATCTCCCCTGGACTTCCAAATCAAAGTTATCCTTTGTTTTCTAGCCCACTGGCAAAGCTGCTGGCAGCAGAGTTTGACCGCCGCTATTGAGGTCTTAGATTTCACAACGTAAGCCTTGTAATGCACCCAGATGCCATGATGATTGGCATTAAGCAGAGGCCTGCATTGCTATTAAATAACAACAACAATATTAATTAACAATTATAGCCACTGGATGCCAAGGTAACACTTGATTACTCTGGCATAGAATAGCAATGGTTTCAACAATATGCCTCTTCCCACAGCTGCAGAGTACAGCAAGGCAAGGCACTGAGCCAACGTCCATTGGAGTCAATGGGAGAAATTCTTCAGGGCCAAAATGTAACATGCTTATTTTGATTGCATCGTGTACAATTGACTTTAGTGGGCCTACTCGGGGCATAGGGTACCGTTCGCTGTAAGTGCATCCCTGTGAGGAAGACGCTTATGCACCTGAGAGATATGATGCTGATAGAAAAGATTTCCCATTTTCCTGACAGGCAGCTATACAGCTTAAACTTGGACACTCTTTATAAACTTTACAGAAAACGTGGGGGAGCATATTACTAAATAACCAAACACGATGACATTTCTTTGCATGCTATCGCCTAAGAAACAGATCAAGCGTTTAAGCTGTCTGCGATAATGAGATTCAAATGATCTGTTTGGCAGTGTAACAGGATGACAGGGTAATGGCTGCATTCCCAGTTTGCCTTCCTGGTGTTATTGGCTTAAGTGTATATATTACTTTAATTTAAGGGGGAAAAAAGCAGTGAGAATATAAGAGAAATGAATTATACATCATCCCACTCTCTCTTTTGGTAATGGAACACTGGGTGTGGCCCCACAACCTTCACCTATACCCCCCACTTCTACGTTCTTTTGCTTGTTTTTAAAACAGACTTGCAAAATTCTACTCGTCCCGTTTACTCAGTGGGCTTTTTTTTTGATGGGCAAATAAGATAACATGTGTCTTTCATTATCTTGGCGATGGTAACGGGTATGCTAGTAGATTTTATGCCCAAGCAGGAAAACGTCCCTGACAATTTTACAAAGTTACATTAAATGGATTCTCCATTGGGACATTTGGGTGTACCTGGTAAATCAAACAGTGGAAGAGCTGGGAGCAGTACTAGAAGCTGGGGTCAGCAGTAGTCAAATGGTTAAAGAATTCTCACAATTTATCATTGCTCAGATTATATTTCTTAAGGCCCTGATTAAGCACTTAAATATGTGCTTAACTTTAAGCACATGCTTATGCCCATCATCAGCATCAACATCATCGTCATGAAGGCAAATCCCAAAGGGACATAGCCTCCTTGCAGATTGAGCCATGCCTAATTAATCAATCATCTAGGTCCTGATTCAGGAAGGCATCTCTATTCAGTAAAATATCTAAGCATGTGCTGAAGTCCCACTGAAGTTAGCCCATTCTGGAAAAAAATGTTGGAGTCCATGAGAGCTAAGCGGATGTTAAGTGGAAGTCTCTGCACCAGCCAGGTGGAAGGTATGGTAGGAAATATTTGCTGAGAGAAGAGTTAGAACTCTTAAAGGTTTCAGGAGGAACTATAAAGTCGGTGGCAGATTTGTGTGGAGTTGAAATGACAACGAACCCTTTTGTTGAATACAGAAAATACTGAAGAAAGGGACAGAAATTCTGCCACTGTGGGCAGTTTTGTTTGACTTACTGGCCAGTGAATGACACAAATGGTTAAGGTCTTTCCTGAATTGGGACCTTATCCAGGTACTTTCACTTAATCGATCCTTATGTCTCATTGAAGTTAATGGGACTTAAACACAGGCATAACCTTAAGCATGTGCTTAAATGTTTTTCCGAGTCATAGCTGCCGTGTTCGCCGGTTAATATTAGGTGTTAGTCTATTGTAAGGAACTGCCTGTTGTTTTTGTTCCCTGAGATATATACCTTGTCTCACCACAATAACAAAGTGTCATGTATTAGAATAATCCCAGGATTCTTCTCCTTGTTTTTATTATCTACAGAAATAGCTTCCATTTAGTGTGCTGAGTGCTGCTGACTTGCTGTACATACAGTTCATTAAATAAACTGTTTGCTGAGATGGAGATGTATTAAATTAAATTTTGGGGAGTAATTTCTCTTCTTGTAAATGGAAATGAAGCAGTTCCAAAGTGCTGTAGCCATCTGGTCATGTGACATTAGAGCTTTTACAATGAATGGGAATTTACTAAACCGGACAAGACAATTCTCATGTACACGCTCTCAGGTTTGAACGGGTTAGCCTTTTGCCTTTGGCCCCAGAATGGGTCTTGTTACTTACATGGCCCTCATCACCATGTGAGAAGAGCACCTGAGTATCACCCTCACAACAAGCCTGAGAATAAGAGAGGTGTTATCTCCATTTTGCCTGTCCACCTGGAAAGCCAGGAGACGAATTGACAGCACACCAGCTTGCGATGGGGGCACAGCTCTCAGTGACAAGTCCATAGTGACCTGTCCACATAGGAAGTTTGTGGCTGAGCCAGGAATTGAAGTCAGTGGCTATAATTTTACATTGCAGATTTCTTATTCTGCTGATCTCCTTAGCTTCCACCAACCAGGCCTTGCTATTTTGTAGCACCTGTCCTTCTTGACTTGGAGAGGAGGCGTAGGGATGGTGTTGTACATGGATGTTTTGCAAGTGAACCTGAGTTTTTGAATATTTTTAAGCAGATCAGGGAGATGGTAATTCCATCCTGCAAATATTAGACCCCAGTTCAGCAAAAGTACCTAAGCACATGCCTAACTTGAATGTGTAATGAGTACTCCTTATGGAAGACTTTAAAAGGCAAAAATGACAAATGCCAAACACCTATTGACTTTTGATGTATTTTGGTGTCTGATTTTCATTTGTGACTTTGAAAATCACCCCCATCCTCAACACAATTGCTCATATGCTTAAAGTTAGGCGTGTGCTTAAGTACCTTGCAGAGCTGAGGCCTAAAAGCAGTGAGATGGAGCTCAAATGTAACAATGGGGCAAGGGTGTAAGCTCAAGAGGGATGAGTGAAATAGTTGCAGTGCGATTTTTTGCAAAACTTTAACGCTGAAGTGGAACAGTGTTCATGTGGGAAAGTCTCCCTGTCTGAAGAGGGAGTGCTGTACAGATCCTTGCTAACAGTAATTTGATACAATCTGAAAGATAATACTGGAGAATTTAAGCTTTGTGGAGCAAAGTCTGTCACTGACTGCATGTTTGTACAGCACCTAGAACAACAAAGCCTCGATCTGGAGATCTTGTGACTGTTACTGCAATATAAAACGTTGAATAATAACAGAGAATGCATTACATTCAACTAATAAAACAAGCAAAACAAAATAAGGAATGGAGAAATGATCAGAAACTAACAAAGGGTTAAAATGGGGAGATTGGGGGGGGGTTCTTGGTCCACAAACTTAGTGGGAAAGAACACCTTTTTTTTTTTCCAACTCAAGTCAGGAGTTACGAATCCAGTGCCATGGGGGTTTGGTGACTTGTGAGAAACCTGCTGGTGGCTCCAGTCTGTTTTATAACCAAATATTGCAAAACTAAACTCAATTTGTTAGCAGGGCCATCAGGAAAAAATGAGGACTAAGTGGCTATGGAGACCAATCTGCAGAGGGGGTCCCTCTGGATAAGTGGCACATTGGCAGAGCACTGCTCTGCCAGCTTGCAATACCATTGCCCATGCTGTGCTTGTTTTATAGCTGTAGCACTTTAAAGTCCCACTCTGTCAATCCAGCATTTGCCAGGAGTATCCCCATTAATTAAAAAAAATAATAATTAAGAAAGAAGACAGATGGAATAATTATAGATAAAGCATGTTATCATTATACATGCACTAGAATAAGACTGGAGTTTGAGAGAGAGACACTCTACCATCTTGATTTTTATGGGCTTACTTGCAAGGTAAATTACTACCTCACCCACCACAAGTACAAGGAGTGGAATCTGGACCTTACAAAATTTCAGTCGTGTAAAATATATCCCATTTTTGGAGTGAGTTTCACACCTCTGTGGTCTTGACACCACTTACTATGTGTTATGTGATGTATGTATCTCTTACAGTTGTTTTATTTCTTTATTCTATGTGATAGGTCCACATTATGATTATGGTATTGTTTTTCTGTCAGCTGATGGTTATATTTTGTTTTCTAAGGTTTAACATATACATTCATCCATCCTCAAACTGAGATGGCATCTTCTGGGCAATGTGTATTTGAGTTCTTGTGCTGGCCCATCTGACACAGGTCCCACATTTATGTTCCATTACTCATCTTACATTGTAAAGAAGAAAGCTGTTTCACTCTGTGCCTTTCTCTGGGCAATTGTAATTCTTCAGCTCAGTAGCTTTAAATTTATTCAGCCTAGTTGGATATTATCGGTTTATTTTATGTGTATGGAGACAGAGAGTTAAGGAGAAAAAAGGAAGGGAAAAAAAAAGAGAGAGAGAGAGACCTTCCTTGTGGGTGTTACAATGGGATTCACACTGAAGCATGAAATTCTTCATATAAATATTTTAGGATTCTTATCTTTGCAGTGATAAGCCTTGAAAATATTCTCAGTGGATGCCAGGCATCTTTTTTTTCTACCCACCCAGCCCCACACTTCCTGTAAAACACATTTTTCTTTCATGATTTTATGCACTTGGGATGAAGTTCCATTCTGTACAGAGGGCCAGCATGTCACACAGGCAGCCTGTTCGGCGCTGCATTTGACCCCTCTGTCAAAGTCATCCCCTATGCAGCAAAGGAGTTAGGTTTTCACGCTGCAAGGTACCAAGCCTGCGCCTAACCTTAAGCATGCCATTAACTAGATGGGAGGAGGGCCTTAGCCAAAATGAGTGGCAGTGGGAATTGTTGGTTCAAATCCCACCCAAGTCAGTAGTGACCAAAAATTGTTTCCAGGATTAAACAAGGGCCTACATTTATGAAATTGGGCCCTTATGTGAGTGCTTAACTCCCCAGTGAAGCCATCACAGGGAAGGGGGCTTAAGGGCTTTGCTGAACCAGGGCCTTAGATGGAAGTTTGGGTGGGAGTTAAGTAGTACCTAAGCTTTGTGCTGATCCTATTCAGGGGTGAGTCTGCCTGATGAATTATGTCAGATGGCTATAGACTCCCCAGAGATTAAGTGCAATGATGAATGGACCTCCATAGGTTGTTTAATTAACCAGCCGAAAGTGGGGATGCTTATTCAAGCTTTATGTGAGCTAGCTGTAGTCTCTGGAGTGTGGCTTTGGGCAGGAGATCTCAGAAGAACTTGATTTCTTTGGTGGATTTCTTTTTTCTTTCCTGGTTAGGCTCTTATACTGTAGCCCAAACCAATTCAATGGGAGTTCTGCTGTTGACTTCAGTGAATAAAGGGTCAGGCTCTCGGTTAGCAATTTTGTTATAGAGGGAGGAGTCTGGGAGAGAAGCTGATGGGGCAGAATGCCAGAAGCAGCTCTACTGTTCAGGGACAAGCTACTTGATCATAGATGCTCTTCAGAGCAGAGCCATGTTTTAAAGAAAGCCTTTGACAATATTATCAGCACAGTGACGTCTACCCACAAAGACCTCAATTCTGCAAGCCTTACTTCATTTATGGGAATAGTCTCACTGATGGCCAGGGGACTGTTCTCATGCTTGGATTTAGGCACTTGTTTAGTACCTTGCTGAATCAGGGTCTAACTGCTTTGCTGAATAGGATGACTTCAGCCTGGACATGAATGGTGTCTTGAATCAGGTGCCTAATCCTTGTGTAGCCATTCTGAGTGCTCTGAAGTTTCTGGTGCAGCCTGGTGTTCTCTCTTGCTTGGTGAAACATACTATTGTTCTGATATTTTCTTCAGCCTGGATATATTAGTCAACTATGTAACCTCTTTGGACAGAAAACTTGATATGCTTTGGAGACTAAACTTGCTACTGCAAGAGTCAGGAAGTAAAAAGAATATTGTTCGTGGCACTGGAGGGCTAACACTGAAAACCAGTTGGGACAGCAAAATAAAAATGTGCAGCCCCATTCCCCACCCGAAGCCACCACCTGTCACTAATATAGAAAAGCAGGAGGAGGAGGGGGAAAGGCAGTTCTCCTCTAAATGATTTATTGTTCTCTTGTCAATCACATTGTGGCAAACGTATTTATGATCATGGAAATTCATATACCATTGTTCTGGCTTTGAGTAGTTACAATCTTGTTCTCCTTTTCTCTTCTGATGAAGGTGAAAGATCCAGTGCACTTCTCTTCGCTGATGAAAGGAGCTGAAAATCACCACCAAACGCTGACTAATCTCATGATGCAGGATGATGTAGTACAATCTGCATAGCCCTGGATGTTCTCAGATGATGACACACACCTGCAGAAGCTTACAAAGCAATGTCTCTCGGTGTAATATGTCACAGACATGACCCAAGCCACAGAGGCAGCCAACAAAGGATGTGACGGGTGAGTTGATGGAACAAAACATGACTGGGGCATTGGGGAGCAGTTGGGGAAATGAGTCTTTACACTTAGTAATTTGGGTTGTTTCTGGGAGTCCCCACATATTCTTAATTCCCCCACTTCTCTCTGCTGCCTCTCTACGGTTGACCGAAGGGGCTAATCACATCCAACACCCTTCAACCTATTGCCTTCAATAGGATTTGTGGATGCTCTGAAAATTGGACCAATAGGGTTTTGGTGTGGTTATTAAGTATGTCATGATGAGCCATGTTTTGTGGTAGCTATGCCTTCTTCTCCCAGAGAACCTAATCCTGCACTGCAGAAGTGCATGAGAGTTTTCTCATTGACTTCAAAGGTGGAAAGGATCAGTCCCATACGGAAGAGCAATGCTGAAGCTGCAGCAGACAGATGTCTTTATGGTATTCTGATATATCTGCCACTTATCTTTCATAAGCAAATATGCATGGAAGTCCTAATCCAAAGGCTATTAAGTCACTAGAAGTCAAATCTACGGGCTTTACATCAGGCTTTCAAGAATAAGTATTCAAATAAAAGTAAACAGGCTCACAGAATATTGTGAAGATATTTGAAGTCATCAGTGCCACTGCTCAGGACCAATGCTGCATACTCATTGACGTGCAGGGTATTTTCAGACTTTTATTCGGCCCTTAGGAATGGTCGTGGCAGCAGCTGTGTCTGAATCAGCAAGTTATATGCAGGTTTTGAAATATAGCACTGAAATTTGAAAAGAAGGTTTGGTGTTTAAACAAGTCTGGGTGGTTTGCATGAAGACTCCACTGCACAGTTATTGATGAGTTATTCATGAGCTGAATAATGTTGTCTGACTTGCATGCTCTATACAGTCAAGATTCTAAGAATTCATGGCTTATGCTTGTATTCCTTCACACTTAAAAGGAGAAAAATGATCAGCGTGAGATGGAAATCAGGAAAAACATTCTCTATCAGAAAATTCTTTCAAGGCTTTGCCAGTATTCTAAACCTCTATACTACAGTGTTTGGGTGGTGGTTTTTTTTAATAATGTTGACTTTTATCTCTGTAAATTTTTCTGTGGAACTAATTTTCCAGAAAAAGGAGCTCTGGAGATAATCAGTGCATTAGGAATATTTTAAAAATTAAAACTATCTTATTTCCAAAAGAAAGGAAATATACACTGAAAAAGAAGAGAATGGAGAGGTGAAGATAACAGATAACAGACAAATACAAGGACAGAAGACATGATATAGATACATTCTTCATAATCATGATGCTAACCTGATGGCAGGCTATGTATGTAGGTGTGTGCTGCGGGCACGTGCAAGTTCACACATACACAAACCAAAAACACACCTTTTTGGCAACCAACAAACCTGTCAATTTTCCCCTACCTCCACTAAAATTTGAAACAGAGTCAGGCTCAGGATATTAGAGAGACAAGAGGGGTGAGCTGTGACATTATGCATGTGTTCCAGATCTGTACATTTTCCAGAACCACAGGAAGGCCATTTAAGGCAGATGCAAGGCACCTGTTAACAGGTGCTCTCCAGCTGCACATCACAGGGAAAACATGTAAACAGCTGCGAGGTATCTAGAGCTGGACAGCCTAAGTAGGCAGGACAGATGGAAAACAACCACAAGGCACCCACAAAATTAATCTGCACCATAAAAATACACCCTCTGGGTGATTGTCCTGTCTCTGACTATGTAGCATATGGCATAGACAACTTGAGGGCTAGTTTTTGTTCTGTAAGGAATGTGCACTTAAGCAAATAGAGCCTGGGTTGGTCCGTCTGTAGCTTGGCCACACGAGAGCAGGGTTTCTGTGTTGCATTTATAAAATTTCTTATGGCTGCTTGTTAGACAGGTGGGGGCGGGGAGGGGGAATTTTTAAAAGACAAAAGGAGCAATTAGTGCTTCATGAGTCTTCAGGAAGCCAGTGGAAGTTGAGCACTTGCCTGTGCCTTTAAAAACCTTCCCTGAAACCTATTGTCCACGTTTCCCTAGGGGCCTGATCCAAAGCCCAGTGGAAAGACTCCCAGTTCTATCACTGATCTTTGTATGAGATTATATTTTATATTTATACGCTACTTCCCTGAGAACTGGAGGGGAAATCACAACAGCTAAAAAGACATGTGCCGCTTTCCTCTTCCTGAAAGACAGACAGCCTCTCTTGGTGTTTACGGTGCCATTAGTTATTTATAATGGGTTTTTACCTATTGTAGTGTGAGCTTGTTCATGGAAAAGCAGCTTGTCTCCTGGAGAGCAGAGATAGTTGCAACATGAAATCTGCTGAAGAAGCTTAGCCCGGAGGGATTGAAACCCTTAGCCCAGAGGAAGCAAATCATTCCTGAATGATTAATAATAAATATAACTTAGCATTCACTGTTGAAAAGGACAGATTTGATCAAAATGGTGTCATCTGGTTGTGAGCAACCAGCTGTATGTACCTAAGGGGTTAGGTTTTGCCAACCAACTTTCACAAGGGCTTAGATTCTTAGATGGTGTAAATTGATCAGGCCCCTTCTCTGCTAATGGAGCTATGCTATTTACTCAAGAAACGGAGGCCTGATATTTGTCTACACTTATTCTTTAACATGGTGCTAATAAACTTAGTTTCCCTCTGTAGATATGTGTATCTAATATACTTATATCGCCCCCAGTGCCAAAGTGTGTGAGTACTTCATAATCTTGAATGTATTTATCTTCATAACATAATGCGTAATTATGCATTGAATGCATAATTATCTTCCTGTGAGGTAGGAAAGTACTATTTTACAGATGAGCAGCTGAGGCACAGAGGCTAAGTGACTTTCCTAAGGTCACACAGGCAGTCTGTGGCAGAGCAAGTCCTGGCTTAGGGCCCTAATCACTGAGATCCATTCTCTCATAGACAAACCCTATAATATGTGAATCTTCATTTTTTTCTGCTTCTTGTTTGTATGTATATATTTGTTTCTCATCATATCTCGCCCTCTCTTTGCTTTAGCTTTCCCATTGTGCCAATGAGAAATGTACCAAACAAAAAAAACCTCACTTTGCTTTCTCTTGGAAGTAGGTGAGGGAAGATTAGGAATGGGAGAACAATATCCGTGAAGTACCTGGAAAATTTGCCACGTATTTGGGAAAGGACAGAAAAGAAAACTTGTTTCAGATTATAGCTGTTTCATATTGTAAGGCACTCATGTACCCTCTTGATAGATGGAGCAGAGCATGCACTCTATTGAAACCTTGATAGAGGACATGGTATGCAGGATAATAGTATGTTTGTGGAAAGTGTACCACTTCTTACATGTGGATATGGACGTTGTCAGGCTAGTGTAGGGTCAGTCTGCATTGCTGCTGTCTATGATACACCTGTTCAGGAGATAAGGGGCCAAATGCAAAGCCTATTGAAGTTGATAAAAGTCTTTTAGTTAGTTTTGGATCAGGTCCCAAATGAGAGACTTCCTTGAGTCTTTTATGGCAGATATATTGACTTTTGGTTAGAAAAGATGTTTGAAATGAAGGCTACATGTGAACTGATCCTTACCATGTTTGCTTCTGACCAGGTCAAGTTGTTCATTGATTCAGACAAGTCAGGGTCAATGTGGTAACACTGGGGAGCTCCCTGCGGAGTTTGATTTCCCATGCCTATGGAACTATGGATTCATGACTATCCAAGAGTGACAATTAAGTATTTGTGGGAGGAGCTTTAGTGATCATGTGCCCCGGGCTAATTGGAAATCTCTTCCCCCTTAACATTCAGGTCTGTAAACAGGGAGATTTAAATGGAATTACTACAAGTCTCATTTTGTATTTTAATTAAGTGTGTATTAATTTGACTTAGTTACTGAGCAGTGACTACTTTATGCATTCCTAATGTAATGAGCTAGTGGTGTGGGGATAAATAATACATGGTGAAGTATATCTTAGTATTAAATTTTGCTGTTTTACAGCCATTTTAATATATTTATGTACAAGTCAATTAATTCCACAGTTTATTGTTTGATTATGCTGATTATAAGGCTTCGCCTATCATGAAAGCTAACAGAAATATGACTACGATAATTATGAGGCCAGTGAAAACCATAGGAAAACCAAGAAAGGTAAAGGAAAACCTTCATGTAATGGGGAGAACTCAATGAAACTCAGCGTTGTTGGTTGCTGGCAGTATCGTGTGAAAAATGGTGAGTTTTCCATGAGACTAAAATCCAGCCCAAATTTGCTCAAAATCCTGCAAATTTCCTTTATTTGTTATTTTATTATTGTAGCATCTACGAGCCCCAGTCATGGACCAGGCCCCCATTGTGCTAGGTGCACTACAAACACAGAATACCCTGTCTTCACATTTCTTCATAGTACAAGAAACAAAAATCATAGAAATTGGTTCACTCTTAATTAGAAGTAAGTGAACTGGTTCATTAAACAAGATGGAACAAACACAATGTTCTTAGAGGGATGAGACCAGTTTTATCATGCACCTTTTTCTACTACATCCAAGGCCTTTTTTACTTGCAATAAGTCTCTTATCTTTTATTATCATAGTGCAAAATTAATTCTTGGTGGAAGTTCAGATGGTCTATCAACCACTGTTAGACTTATTGTTGTCTTTAATCTTGTGAGTCCTACTGATTAGGAAGGAGCACTGCAGAAAAGGAGCTGGAGGTTATAGTGGATCACAAACTAAATATGAATCAACAATGTAATACTACTGCAAAAAAAAAAAAAAGCAAACATTCTGGGATATATTAGCAGGAGTGTTGTAAGCAAGACACGAGAAATAATTTTTCTGCTCAGCACTGTTAAAAGGAGTAGAGTCCTATGTCCAGTTCTGGGCACAATGCTTTGGGAAGAATGTGGACATATTGGACAAAGTTCAAAGGAGAGCAACAAAAATCATTAAAGGTCTAGAAAACACAAGGAAAGATTGAAAAAATGGGTTTGTTTAATCTGGAGAAGAGAAGACTGAGAGGAGACATAACATTCCTCAGGGATGTAAAAGGTTGTTCTAAAGAGGAGGAGGATAAATTATTCTCTTTATCCACTGAGAGTAGGACAAGAAGTAATGGGCTTAAATTGCAGCAAGGGAGATTCAGGCTAGACATTAGGAAAAAAATCCCAATTGTAAGAACTGTAAACCCTGGGACAAATTAACTAGGGTGGCTGTGGAATCTTTGTCAGTGGAGGTTTTTACCAGAACAAATTAGACAAAGCTATCAGGGATGGTCTAGATAATACTTAGTCCTGCCTCAGTGCAGAGGATTGGACTAGATGACCTATTGAGGTCTCTTCCTGTCTTTCCGTTCTGTGATTCTCCATCATAAATGGGGGAAATTAATTCTGGAGCAATTTTATACTGCAGTCATACCAGAGAATATAAAATATAAATTGAACAGTGGGACAAAGAAAAGCAAGACGGATAATCAGAAAAGGTTGGGGACCGTGGTGAGGGCCTAGAGAGCCGGATATGGGTATGTGAGCTTCCTGTGGCATGGTGGAAACTGGAAAATCAGGGCCCATTGGGTGGCGGAGTGAAGGAGCTAGGGATTAGAGGGAGTGAGAAGAGTGGAAAGTGAAGGAGTGGTTTTTATAAATACCCCAATTTGCGGTAATATTTGGAATCATATTTGATGATCAACCCATAATTCAATCCCTAGGGACCAGATTCTATGACACTTACAACATATTAAATATTCTGTAAGAAGCACCGTTGATTGCAGTGAGACTGTTTGTGGAGTGTCAGATTGTATCAGATTTATATATACCGCAAGTGTGGCATAATCTGGACCCAAGTATTCTCTTTTTATTCAAGATAAGAAACCTTTTGAAACTTAGAATACAGGCTCCATCAGTTGCAGTAGACTTTAGTACACTAACCATCCAGTGTGGTGTGCAATTAATAGGGGAAACCAGCCCATAAAGATACAATGCAAAGGTGCAGAAGCAGAGTGTTGTGCACTATTAACAGAAGACCGATTTGGTTCTGCTGTTGTAGAATGAGGCTGACGTGCCATATAACACATTGTGAGTGTGCTGAAGTCTTCAGAACAAGCATCTAGCAAAATTACTTAAGTACCTGAGCGATCTTCATATGTTAATAACTGACTGCAGCAAAAGAGTCTTATCAGAGGAATTTTGAAAAATATATTAGGAACTAGCACTGTACACAGTAGATTGCCTTGCACTTTGGAAATAAGCCTGAGGCTTTCGTTCTCAATGTGTCAGACTTGAATTCTCCCAGAAAGCTCAGAATTGTTGCCCTTGTACTTTATTACTTTAACTCAATTGGTACTTTATATAACACAGGAGGAAAAAACCTAGGTGGCACAGTCGATTTCTATGAACACGGTGGTTTCTCAGGTCACCGGTGAAGGTGAGCTGGGTGTCAAGAGTAAAAATATTACTTAAATTGAAAGCTCTTTGGGACAGGGACTGTCTTTTTGTTCTGTGTTTATACAGCACCTAGCACAATGGGGTCCAGCCCCAAGAGCGATCTTTTAGGTGCTACAGTAATACAAATAATAATAGTATAGATTGGGATATCACACATGTCATGTTTTTTTAGGTACTCATGTATTATTGAAACGAGGGGCTAGAGTCTCAGCTGGTGTAAACTGGCATAGCCTTGTGGATGTCAATGGAACTATGACAATTTATACCAGCTGTGAATCTGGCATTCTTTTATATGACTGGTACCTTATGTAGGAAACAACACATAACACAGTTATTACAAGCTCGTTGTATAGCACTGTAGTGTGTGACAATCTTATACATCGGCTTGTCAAAATGGCTTCTTTTAAGTAGGATTAAAAATAGTTAATTCAGAAAGTCAACAGACATTTCTTCCCCTGGGGTTTATCAGCATACAGTGTTACTTGTTGTTATTAACTGTGATGATGTTAGCAGGGGAGTGATAAACATATGAGTCACAAAGAAGAGCACAGAATGCAGCGTAGCCATTTTCCTGTCATAACATTGGGATAAGGGTAAATAGCAAATGCACAAATATTACACATTTTGGGTAATATTGCCATGTCTATCTTTAATAGTGTTGGATCTCCTTGTCTTTTTTTTGAAGTTCTTTCTGCCCACTATGACTCATGCTCTCATTTTGCAGTCCCACCACTC